>OV277870.1:50585578-51260578 GCA_922989275.2 Gari tellinella | reverse complement strand
TTGGAGCCAGATCAGACGCCGGGTAACCCGGCGTCTGATCAGGCTCCAAACTGTTTGCCACCAAGATAAACACGAATTATCAGAATTGTCCAAAAGTTGTTATTTTCTACGTTTTAGTGCTTTGCGTTTGCGTACGTTTGCGTTTAAACGGGAAAGAATAACAGATTCTCCACTGTATGCCTTCAAAATAAAGCGTTTACGCTAACATTAGTAATTACATGTAATAAATAAATAAACGAATATTAACACATCGTATTATCTTAATAGTTATATTTAAACAATTACACGTAGGATGTCTTTTTTTAGTCATTTGTCTTTTCTCACTTGTAAGTACATGCATATGCTTTCATGTGAATCGCCTTCGAATGTACAACTCCTGTTTGAAAAAGCGCTATTATAATCTGGTACATGTACATGTATATTGATAACTTTGATAATAATTAATTTAAGTACGTCCAATGTACTTGTTTTTGAGCCTGGTTATTCTTTCTCAACGGACACGTTTATGCTAAAACTATAATGTTCCAGTGCAAATAGTTTGGATCCTGATCAGACGCCGGGTTAGCCGGCGTTTGATCAGGCTCCAAATTGTTTGCCAATTACGGCAATCGGATTAAAATAAAACGTCAACAAATTGTAATTTTCTTCATTTAACTTTTACATGTATGTGTTTGCGTTTCCTTTTCGTTAAACGGGAAATAATAACAGCTTACCCATCGTATTTTGGAGCCTGATCAGACGCCACACATCGTAACGTCTGATCTGATCTAGTCCCAAGGTTATAAAGCTTTTGTGCTGAGTCTGATATCGTTCTTAAACATTTGACTGGTCTGATTTGAGGGTTTATGATATTGCATCCTTATAACAAGTTGTGTGTCAATCGAACTCTGATAAATAGGCTGTATCTTTAATTCATTTTCCGCTATTTCCTTATCCTATTGCATTTCGCGTTTAGTTTTGTTAAACAGGACAAAAACGTCCCCAATTGTATTTCTTATACTTACAATGTAAATGTCAACCAAAAAGATAGCATTTTACGTTAAATTAATTGCAGACAGAATTTGATACAGTGGAGAATCTGTTATTCTTTCCCGTTTAAACGCAAACGTACGCAAACGCAAAGCACTAAAACGTAGAAAAGAATAACTTTTGGACAATTCTGATATTTCATGTTTATCTTGGTGGCAAACAGTTTGGAGCCTGATCAGACGCCGGGTTACCCGGCGTCTGATATGGCTCCAAACTGTTTGCTTGGGAAATAATAGTTTTAACGTAAACGCGTTTATTGGGAAAAATAACGTTTTCTCCACTGTATACGCATCGTAATAAAAAGTAGTAAGGACAACTTTCAACAACTCTGACTGTTCAGGTTACCCGGCGCCTGATCAGGCGCTATACGGTTTGCAATTGAAATATAAGTTTATGCGTTAACGCGTTTATTTGGAAAGAATATCGCCTTCTCCACTGTAAAACATTACTTAATAATATATAATGTTTCAACTCTTCTCCCAAGTGAAGAAGAAGGTATTACAGTGGAGAATGTGTTATTCTTTCCCAATAAACGCGTTTACGCTAAAACTATTATTTGCAGTACAAACAGTTTGGAGCCAGATCAGACGCCGGGTAACCCGGCGTCTGATCAGGCTCCAAACTGTTTGACACCAAGATAAACATGAATTATCAGAATTGTCCAAAAGGTGTTATTTTCTACGTTTTAGTGCTTTGCGTTTGCGTACGTTTGCGTTTAAACGGGAAAGAATAACAGAGTATCCACTGTAACGCGTTTTTTTGGAAAGAATATCGCCTTCTCCACTGTAAAACATTACTTAATAATATAAAATGTTTCAACTCTTCTCCCAAGTGAAAAAGAAGGTATTATTCTCCAATAAACTCGTTTACGCTTCAACTGTTATTTCCATTTCTAACTGTTTGGAGACAGATCAGGTTCCAAACTGTTTACCACTATGAAAACATGTTAAATAAATCGTTAGCAATTTAAAAAATTACCCTTTTTATCCTTTTATTACGTTGCGTTTCATTTGCATTTAAACGGGAAAGAATAACGTCTTTTCCAATGTGCACCAAGCAATGAAATTAAATACATTTGTTTCGAAATTACCTTAAACTTGACAGATAACAACACTCAAGCTACACTGGCATAATTACTAAATTGGTCTCAGGAGGGAATTTGCACACATTACTGCAAATAATTGGTTTGTTATTATTTTGTTATTAGACGGCATACCTTAATGTGCTGAGCAAAAACAATTCATTTCCTTCCAGGGTTGCAACACAAAGCAATTGAACTTATTTCCTGACATATCAATTTACGCCAATGCGCATATGTTTTAACTTAACGACAATTAACAAATTAATGCATATGAGCCGTGCCATGAGAATATCTGTCTTATTGCATTTCAAACAGGATATATCAAGACCAGGCGGCTGGTCTTGGTCTATACTGTCTGATACCCGTACGCATCTAAAGCATTTCATGAAGCTGTTTTATATACGGTGGGTGTTGGCAGTGAAGACCAAACTCAGATACAGCTAGAGCCTGAGATGACAACGGTGCTTGGTCTGTACAATGTTGATATGCAATAAGGCAGGTTTTGAATATATCTGGAACAAGGCCTCTGAACGACATCGTTGACGTAACTGGAAATACGCTGTAAAGTGACGTCATCGATCTGTGATCGTACTATTGACACACTTACGTTGTTTTGTTTATCAAATGACACAAGCGAATTACAACAGGCGTCAACTGTTAAGCGGTCGATAATATGGAGAAGACTTATCGCTTTAACCCTATATCGTTAGCTTTTGTCAGAATAGTAAACGGAAAGTAGCATCAAACAAAACGAGAGTAAATAAGGTGATTCTTAAGGAACATACTGCTTATTTGCAGCCTGCTTTTAGTTGAAATTTGCTAGGATATAGCAAATATTTCTAATGGTGCATATAAACAAATGTATAATATCAAACAACCGATATACCGTGGAGAATCTGTTATTTGTTCCCGTTTAAACGCAAACGTACGCAAACGTAAAACACTAACGTAGAAAAAACAACTTTTTGACAATTCTGATAATTCATCTTTATCTTAGTGGCAAACAGTTTGGGGCCTGATCAGACACCGGGTTACCCGGCGTCTGATCTGGCTCCAAACTGTTTGCAGTGAAAATAGAAGTTTTAGCGAAAACGCGTAAATTGAGAAAGAATAACGTTTTCTCCACTGTATGTCTTATATTTCAGGAACATAATAAAGGCGTAAGGACGCGTAGGAATTTGGTAATCAGCTAAACAAAAAGTAAAACAAAATACAGTTGACAATCTCTTGTAAACGTTGATGATTCGTTTTTTTCTTTGAGCCAAAAAGCCAGGGGCCAAACTTACGTCTCCCATTGGTTGTCGTTGTAGAGAAGGAGTGCTGTATATACAAAACAAAATGACCACACAAGATTTTAATGCACAACCATTTAATCCTACTCGTAGATAAAGTGTTGATGTTAAGACGTGAAGAATGTTGATACGAATACAAAACTTTACATGGCGTCTGATCTGGATCCTTTTGCAAAATCGTCTTTAGTTGTCTTTAATTGACGTCAACGACGAACTCCCTGGATAATTTTGAAGTTTAACTTCTATCTTCTTTAACCCATTCACTACTGATTGTGCATTGTTGTCTATTAGATAATGTTTTACAGTGCTTCCTCTCTACAAAGACGCCTAATTCGAGCCGTTATAGGGAGGGACAAATAAGACTTGACTTACATTTGCAAACAGCTTGAATACAGATCTGACGCCGCGTAACGCGGCGTCTGATCTGGATTCAAATTGTTTGTCATTCGCCATCATATTTATTCTATCAAAATGTCCACTTATATTTAACTTTGAGAAAAGAAAAACAGACGACAATTTTAAACAAAGGTGATTGCAGCAGTAAAAGCGTTAAATATTATTGTCTTATTTAGGGAACAGCGGCGAACGTTGTTGTCAGGAGGAATTCGTTGATTGGAGGGCCGTTGTAGGGAGGGAGCACTGTACAATATATTTATAAAAAAGACAAACAAGTGCAGATGCTGATCATATTCACTCTGTGTATAACGCTTTGTAAATTAAGACTATACTAGTTGCTAGGGTTGAATAGCATAACCTATGACGCATATATCGTTATATTCTTATCATGGCATATAAACCTCGTAAATAAGACTGCATTTGGCAAGTAAATGCTTAAGATTGGGAACTTAGTGGCACGTGCAGACTGTGATTTGCATATCTAAGACGCCTGTAGTCTGTATTACAGAGAACTAATTGAATATACAACGTCAGTCAGTTGATAGGTAGCCGGTCAAGTCCTTGACCTGGTCACAGTTCAAAATACAATCTAACTTCGCTATCATAAGGTCGCTTTATTCGTGCTTACTTGTAATTTTACAAATTAATGTCATTATTTCAAGCTCGGTTTAATCATAACTGTATCAATTGTCAAAGGTAAAACGTGGCTAGGTTTACAGTGGAGAAAACGTTATTCTTTCCCAATAAACGCGTTTACGCTAAAACTATTATTTCTATTGCAAACAGTTTGGAGCCTGATCAGACGCCGGGTAACCCGCGTCTGATCCGGCTCCAAACTGTTTGCCACCAAGATAAACATGAATTATCAGAATTGTCAAAAAGGTGCACTTTTCTACGTTTTAGTGTTTTGCGTTTGCGTTTCGTTTCGTTTAAACGGGAAAGAATAACGTATTCTCCACTGCATCATATTAATTTATTTTGTAGAATGTCTCGGCCATTTTATAACACCAACACAAGTAAAACATTTACTTTAGTATTTGAAATAATCTACAGTAAGGATAAGAGCAACTCATTAAAATACACTTTCCGCATTGAATTAAACGAAACTAAAATCAATTGCCGAATTCTTGACTTACTTGTTATTACCCAAAATTCAGTTTATATCCTGATCGGACGCAGCGTCCACACTGTTTTAAATGCGTATCGATGTGTTTTCTAAAAGTCCTAAGCTTTTATATTCTAAACGTGAGGAATTAACCCTTTCATTCTCAATGACGTCATAAAGCGCATTTGCAAACAGTTTTGATTCTGATCAGACACCACTTGTATTCAAATTACGACTCAGTTATAATGCCTTAAATCTAAGTTTGAAACAATATTGCAGACGGCACAATTGTAGCAAACGATAATATGGCAGTGAAAGGGTAAACATCTCACGATAAATAAGATCATTAAAGGGGTTAAAGCATATCGATATTTAATCACATGATATATTGGCACTGAATGGGTTAATGTCTCGCATACAGTGGAGAATCTGTTATTTTTTCCCGTTTAAACGCAAACGTACGCAAACGCAAAGCATTAAAACATAGAAAAGAACTACTTTTGGACAATTCTGATAATTCTTGTTTATCTTGGTGGCAAACAGTTTAGAGCCTGATCAGACGCCGGGTTACCCGGCGTCTGATCTGGCTCCAAACTGTTTGCACTGCAAATAATAGTTTTAGCGTAAACGCGTTTATTGGGAAAGAATAACGTTTTCTCCACTGTATCGACCAGCATATTGATACGATATGTTATTGTATGTTGTGACATTAAAGAAATAACAAATCATTATAAGTACCCGATAGTGTGATACATGTACATGTAATGAAATGGAAGCGTTTAAGCATTGTTTGACATGGAAATATGGGAATGGGGTTTTTATTATGTTCCAATAATCGCGTTCATGCTAAACTACAGTGGAGAAAACGTTATTCTTTCCCAATAAACGCGTTTACGCTAAAACTATTATTTCTATTGCAAACTGTTTGCCACCAAGATAAACATGAATTATCAGAATTGTCCAAAAGTTGCACATTTCTACGTTTCGGTGTTTTGCGTTTGCGTTTCGTTTCGTTCAAACGGGAAAGAATACAGTATTCTCCACTGTATCACATAAATTGCAAACAGTCTTGAGTCAGATCATGCACCGTGTAGATCAGGTTCAAAACTGTTTGCCAGTCAAAGAAGAATAAAACACCAGAATATTAAAGAAACGTTGCTTTCATACATTGTATTGCATTGCGTTTAAACGGAAAGAAAAAAAGTTTTTCAAATTGTATTTTCTTACAGTAATGCAATTAAAAGTTGAAAATGGTGTAATCTTTTACAATTCTGATGTTGTCTTTTATCTCAGTGACAACTGGTATTGAGCCTGGTAAGAGGCTGGGCATAGAAATGCTTTCAAGTGAAAATACTTAAAGTGGAGAAAACGTTATTCTTTCCCGTTTAAACGAAAACGAAACGCAAACGCATCACAATAAAACGCAGAAAATGACTTTTTTTCGACAATTCTGACTATCCATTTTAGTCTGAGTGGCAAAACGTTTTAAGCCTGATCAGACGCCGGGTAACCCGGCATCTGATCAGGCTCCGAACTGTTTGCAATGAAAATAATAGATTCAGCGTAAACACTTTTATTGGGAAAGAATAACGTTTTCTCCACTGTATATCACAAACGCGTGACTTTGTAAATAATAACGTATTCCATATTGTGTTATATTTCAAAAAGACTATATTGCCAATGCAGACAACCATGTATGATATTTTAACTTTAACCATATACGCAAACGGTTTGCAATAATAATTTTAAAATAATAACATTTTGACAATTCCGAATATTGATTTTAATCTAAGTGGCGAACAGTTTTGAGCCTGATAAATTGCCTGGTTACACTTTGTTTGATCTGCCTCTAAATTGTTTGCAATTGAAATTTGTTTTCACACTAACGCGTTTATTGTGAAATGAGAACATATACTGTATCGCGGGCTTCTTTTCTGCGTCCGAAACTGCTTGCCAATCCTATAGAAATGCAGCATTACAAGGTTCTAGCATTGACAGTTTCTGCATGTTATTGCAAAGTGTTTCCGTAACGTTTGGGTTAAAGGGGTCTTATGCATTTGGTCGTCGGCGCAACCCGCACAAGTGCAATTTCATCCTAGAATAGATGTTCTTACACCTTTCCAGACGTTACTTTCGTTAATAAACTTTGTTATGGTGTTATACACTTTTGTATGTTTCTTCTAAGACGTGATATGTAGTCGAACCTCGATATGTTGAGATTACTTACCTCGAATGTTTTCATATTTTTATGATTAAATCATATTATTTCGTCCTCGCTTAAGGGTGCATCAATGTCATGACTTTGGGAACTTTTCAAAGTATATGAAAACACTCTATGATGGTTTTGTATTGAAGAGCTATTTGAGATGAATGAAAAATAGAAAAAGTGTACATTTAGTGAACAACAGTTGGCTCTACGGCCATGTAAAATTTACCCCACCCACTTCCTCTTATTTTGTCCTTTTCAAACAGCCCGCTTCAATAAAAACCATTTTAAATGAAAACAAATATGATATTTTGGTTTTGTGTTATTTATTTCATATATATGGTAGTATTTCTTTATACAAAAACTAATTTAAGAAAAAAAAGGCACCAAATGTGAAATTTATAAAGCTTTAAATATCATCGGTATGGTACTTTTTTGTAAATTTTGTAAGGGGCGATAACTCTTTTTACTTTTATAACTCAAAATTTTCAACACTGACCTTTCAATTTCTTTTCATATTTTGAACTGCCTTAGTATGGGCTTTCATCTGGTAGAATATAAGAAAAAGTTTAATACTAGAACTATTTCATTTTCAAACTTTTTTAATTTTTTTCATAAAATAAAAAAATCTAATAAAATTATGCCCTATATAAAGCATATTTTTGATATTCAAGGATCCATATTGTTCAGACCTGGTGCCTGCTTTGTCTAAATTTGGTTTATATATGTGAACATACCGCCATAGACATGAAATAAATAAAGAAAACCCAAATTACCATGTTTTTTTTTTTAAATAGATTTTACTGAAGCTTGTACTCTGAATGGGTAAAATTTGAAGAAAAAAATCCAAATTTGACATACCTTTTTCCAATCGCTGTAGCTAAAAAAAAATAACACCACCATATATATTTTTTTTCATTTTTTCATTCATCATAAATAGCTCTTCCAAAAAAACAATGATAGAAAAAAAGTTTAATACTTTGAAAAAATGGCTCATGACATTGATACACCCTTAAGTCAAACATATCCTTATTTTAAAGTACAAATGTGACATAATCACGTGTTAATTTTGAGATACGGTTATTGTCGACTAAAGGGTGTTGGAGATATCGACGTTTAAGTGTATGTACATATAACCAAATGTTTCACCATACGCCATTAACTTATTCCTTCACTGACTAAAATAGTTCCAATTTATACAGCCAATAATATGCACCATAATAATTAGTTTCTATATCCGAGTGGATGGTAGTTTAAAGTAACCTGACAGTATAATACAGTGCATATGAAGGCGCATTTTGCATAACATTTATCCTGTGGCTACAAATGTACCTCTTTCAAAACTAGAAGCAGTCTTTGGAGTAAAGGACCAAAAGTTTTAATCCTACATGTCAATAAGAGAAAACGACAATGTTCCCTAATAATTCCGTTGATGCTAACACAAATGTGTCTACTGTATACAGCTTGATCAGCATTTCATGAAGCACTTGCGCATGGCCAAAACATTCCTATTATTCTAAAATCTAAGGTTGAGGTTTCCAAATAACCCCGAGCCAATGTCTGCACACTTGTTAAAATAGATGTTTCCAGTCTGTTTCGGTAATATGGTTAAACGGGAGTTAATAACACCTTTTTCAACTTTCCAGGCGTTATGTAAATGTAGTACCATTGATGTTAAGTCAAGGACCAGTCTATTGGAACCAACTATCCTTAAAACGACAATAGAATTAATTGCAGGGGTATTGAGTTATACTAAATAACCCGTTCACTGCCAATACAACAGACTCACTGCCATTACTGTGTCTTCTTGCAAGCATATCGTCTGCTTTTATTTATACATATTAGAATTTTAGGATGTTTGACTTAAATGCATTTTTGGAGGGTCAATCAGTCTTGATCCTGATCAGAGCACGGGAACTAACGCGTTAACCCTTTCCCCATTGATACGTCTTCAATTTATTACTATATTCAAGAAAAAAAATCCAATGTCTATAGTCATGAACATAAACAGTGGAGAATCTGTTATTCTTTACCGTTTAAACTCAAACGTACGCAAACGCGTTGCACTAAAACATAGAAAAGGACAACTTTTCGACAATTTTGACTATTCATGTTGATCTGAGTGGCAAACAGTTTGGAGCCTGATCAGACGCCGGGTGACCCGGCGTCTGATCTGGCTCCAAAACTGTTTGCAAGGGCAATAATAGATTTAGCGTAAACGCGTTTATTGGGAAAGAATAACACATTCTCCACTGTACAGTACTGAATCTTATTAAATTAACAATTTTTGCGATTCGCTTGCAATTCGATGGCAATTCGATGGCGATTCGCTTGCGATTTCAAAATACTAATTTACCCTCGGATAAGTTTTTTTGAGTGGGGTATCTCACAAATGTTCGCAAATATGCCTTCGTTAATTTTTTCGATTCCATTTTTGTCACAACCGCTTCTGAAATTCGCGTTAAAGTATTCAAACCTAGGATTTGTTTTTTGAAGCGCCCGATTCGATGGCAATTCGATGGCAATTCGCTTGCGATTATCAATTTAATTTAATAAGGTTCAGTACTGTACAGTAAAAAGAGTTTCTATATCCTAATAAATGTTTCCTAAAAGCAAGCTAAAACTACAACAAAACTCTTACATTTTAACCTGTTTTAAACCTTATCCTGCTGCAAAATCGACTGCTGTGAAACTGTCGTCTGCAAAAAGTTTGAAATCTAGATTTATACATTTTTTATTGATCAACACTTAAGACGAGTGTCAAACAGTTGGGATCCAGGTCAGACGCCGCATTACGCGGCGTCGGATCTGGATCCAAACTGTTTGCAAAAACCAAACAAAGTCGCGATCAGCAGGAAAAGGGTAAAATGTTCACATGACCTCAAATTAGAAACATGCTATGTAGAAAAGCGTTAAAAGGCTATTGACTATGAGTGTTGAAAGTCAGTCTAACGTGTGTTTTAAGCGGCAAATTAAATATACAGTGGAGAAAACGTTATTCTTTCTCAATAAACGCGTTTACGCTAAAACGATTATTTCCATTGCAAACAGTTTGAAGCCAGATCAGACGCCGGGTAACCCGGCGTCTGATCAGGCTCCAAACTGTTTTCCACCAAGATGAACATGAAATATCAGAATTGTCCAAAAGTTGTTCTTTTCTACGTTTTAGTGCTTTGCGTTTGCGTACGTTTGCGTTTAAACGGGAAAGAATAACAGATTCTCCACTGTACAAACGTTCAGTGTATTGATATTTTGATTAACACTGTCTTATGAAAACAATGCACATTCAGACCAAATGGCTTCTTCATGGTCCTTCTGCCCAGAATCTGCACTGCTTGTGATTTGCAATAAGGCGTAAAAACAAATCTACTTCATTTAAAAAATTGGAATATACTTTATTGACAACTTGACATTTTCCATTTAAAAGTCAAGTCATCTGTGAGTTAATCAACCGTCAATCTTTAAAAATCATTTTTTAAACAAAGACGGTCGACATAACTATGTTTCACTTTGTATTACATTGCGCATTGATTTTCTGTCATTTAATTCTTTTTAAAAAAAGATGTCACTTTCCCGTGAAAATTAACTTTCAGAAAATGTTATCTGCAACATTACTTTATTTGGCAGTTTTCAGAATTCGATTATTTGACAAATACGTTCAGGAAACCTGATAAGAATGCAAAACAGTCTGGATGTAGATGTGATACCGAATTGCCTTGATGCTCGACTTCGTGTATGGATCTCAATTGTTTACGATAGATATCGCAAATTTACCTTTTCTTTTCATTCTGTTAAATGATGCAAAGATCAGGTGAAATAATGCAAACATGAACCATATTTCTCACGAATCTTTTTAACCCTTTCAACCCCTATATAACCCTCTGTAGAGTTTACTGATTACATACTGTGCAAACACTGCAGACCCTGATCAGAGGGCTCCTATTAGAGCCCTCTTATCAGGGTCTGAACTGTTTGATATTTAATTCGGTTTTGTTGTCATATCAAATATTCAACAGTAGACAGGTTCAAAATGTCTTTACTAGAAGAGTCCAAAAGGATAATAAATACCCACAAGAGATATTTAGGATTGAAACGGTTAAATCATATAAAAGATCAATGTTCATGCAAGTCGCGTTTTACCTGACAGTGATTTATAAGATTCTTAAAAAAAAAGAGTTGATAGATCCGCAAAGGGCGTTTGGAAACAGTTCTTGCTGTCAGTCAGTAAGCATTAATCATATAAAGAACAGGGACTATGCATATTAAACCTGTTTAGGCGAGTCTGAGATCTTTTGGAAGAATTTGTTAGGCAGAATTTTGTTGAATGCCAGCCAAAACAAAGGCAAAAATGTCCCAAAAGAGTGATATCTACCATCTGTCTTCTGTTGTATAAAACTAAATTAAGTATGCATTGGTTTAAACAATTAACTCCAAAGATACACATTTTATGCCGTTAGTACTAGTATATTCCTCCCCTGACAAAACAAGTCCATATGATACAGTCATGAATTTGCGCCACAAAACATTGTGTTCTATAAACTAGAATATTGCAGCCTAACGCAAGCTGAATTAAATCCAGAATGCACCGTAAAAGGTCCATTGTGCTTTAATTGTAACTTGATACTAGTAGTCACTAAATAATAATTATTATTTCATGTTGGCCACTCAGATTTAAATGGTCTTTTTCTACATTTTATTGCAATACGAATACCAAACTTTACATGGCGTGGCAAAGGATTAACCCTTTCACTCTCAATGGCGCCATAAAACGCGTTTACAAACAGTTTGCTCCTGATCAGACGCCGCTTCACGCGGCGTCTGATCAGGACCCAAACCTTTGACATTCTTTACGAAATTGTTTCAGCCATATTGTCTGTCTTCAATCTTACTTTGAAACGATAGTGTAGACAACAACATTGAAGCAGACGACAATATTGCGGTGAATGGGTAAAAAGTTCGCGATAAATTTTGATAATGAAAGGGTTGTTATCTTTATGTATTTGTTTCGCACTAGTTTGTCCATAGTGAAGATTTATATGAAGACGTTTAAGTCAATCCCAATATTTCCCCATACAAATGTAATTAATTAGGATAAGTTTCTAGGAAAAGTGTAAGAAGCCTTTTGGTTCGGCAGATTGGAATCTCCATAATGATCCGAAGCCTCATTTATCATAGTTTTTCTTGCAATTTTGTCAGAAAAGTCGATATTACTTTTCAAAACATGCACATCGTTATGACAAATAATATTGACAGACTGAATGGTTACGTCGGACCATACTATGACCGAAAAGATGTTAAAAACTATTGATACACAAGGACCTAGGTATTTCGGTGTACATGTAGTACAGTGGAGAATCTGTTATTCTTTCCCGTTTAAACGCAAACGTACGCAAACGCAAAGCACTAAAACGTAGAAAAGAACAACTTTTGGACAATTCTGATATTTCATGTTTATATTGATGGCAAACAGTTTGGAGCCTGATCAGACGCCGGGTTACCCGGCGTTTGATCTGGCTCCAAACTGTTTGCACTGCAAATAATAGTTTTAGCGTAAACGCGTTTATTGGGAAAGAATAACAGATTCTCCACTGTACAATTGAGAAATTTTTATGTTTATTTACCCATTTAACTCAAACGAAATGTTAATATAAAACAATAAAAAATAGGAATTTACAATTGTTTCAACTTTCTAACGACTTATTTTGTTTTTGTGTAAACATACTTTATGGTGAACCAGTTGCTTTTCTTACCCTGCGCAATTAAGGGAGTTGGTTACAGTGGAGAATCTGTAATTCTTTCCCGATAAACGCGTTTACACTAAAACTATTTTCTCTTTTACAAACAGTTTGGAGCCAGATCAGACGCCGGGTAACCCGGCGTCTGATCAGGCTCCAAACTGTTTGCCACCAAGATAAACATGAAATATCAGAATTGTCCAAAAGTTGTTCTTTTCTACGTTTTAGTGATTGGCGTTTGCGTACGTTTGCGTTTAAACGGGAAAGAATAACAGATTATCCACTGTACAACAACTGTAGTAGTGAAATCAACACCAAACGTAAAGTGGAGACACTTATGGGGGACTCCTACAGGAGCCCTTCTGAACAAGATGGTACATATTTGTCATCGTACAATACACATGCTTTGCAAACTCTCTTTAATCCCTTCACATCCTTACCCCGAACGCTCTTGTTATTTGCAAACAGTTTCGATCCTGATCAGACGCCGCGTCACGCGGCATCTAATCAAGATCAAAACTGTTTGACATTCATTTCAATATTCCTTAAGTCAAAATATCTAATTTTTCAATGTCTTATAATTTTATGCAAGCAAACGGTAATTTGAGGCAGACTGAAAATAAGCAGAATGGACTAGATGTATCAAAGCAGGCGATATTTTAGCGATAAGAGGAATAAAGGAGAAAATAAAACAAACTGGAATGTAAAGGCTCTAAATGACCTATTTGTGTCGATGGGCCGTAAAACACCATTTATCCATTATTACAAAAGTACATAAATCACCGGGACATATGATTTAACTCCACATACTTCACATGGAATATTAACTTTTAATAATTGGATCTCACGTAAATCGAACATACAGTAGAGAATGTGTTATTCTTTCCAAATAAACGCGTTTACCCTAAAACGTTTATTACCATTGCAAACAGTTTTGAGCCAGATCAGACGCCGGGTAACCCGGCGTCTGATCCGGCTCCAAAATGTTTGTCACCAAGATAAACATGAAGTATCAGAATTGTACAACAGTTGCACTTTTCTACGTTCTAGTGTTTTGAGTTTGCGTTTCGTTTCGTTTTAACAGGAAAGAATAACTTATTCTCCACTGTACTCGTTTATTAAAGACAAAAGCAGGTTAATAAAATATTAAACCACTTTTTATCGAGTGCCGACTTATATACGAATGCGCCTTCCAGAATCTAGATGTGAGTTTGAAAACATACATGTCATAGATACAAGTAAAATAAAAAACGTTTTTCTTGACTTTTAACTACTTGTGTAGCTTAAGGATATCCTTTGCTATACATGTAGGTATGTGCACACTACACATGCGTTTTCTTTGGGAACTGTTTGGCTAGGTGTTATCACCTAGTGTAGGTCAGGAAATGTCTTTCAGTGAGATCAAAAAATATAATCATATTAGACTACATTTAGCCGCCATTGTCTTAACCCCTTTATACATGTATCCTGGAAACCAGTACAGGTACAGTGGAGAAAACGTTATTCTTTCCCAATAAACGCGTTTACGCTAAAACTATTATTTCTATTGCAAACAGTTTGGAGCCAGATCAGACGCCTGGTAACCCGGCGTCTGATCAGGCTCCAAACTGTTTGCCACCAAGATAAACAAGAATTATCAGAATTGTCCAAAAGTTGCACCTTGCGTTTCGTTTCGTTTAAACGGGAAAGAATAACGTACATGTTATCCACTGTACATTTTTTAAAGAGTAAATATGTCTGATCTGTTCTACGTTTTGAACTTTTTGCTGAAACCCCCCCCCCCCCCCACACACACACCTTTAAAATCGATTAAACTGACTGTTTTGCAACGTGGGATATTCAACGTTGAGGATAAAAAGGGTTTTACCCTTCCACCAGGGCTGCCATTTCTCCGGATTTTTGCAAGTACATGGTAGCTTAAAGCTAAGGCGCATTCTGCTTTACTTACAGCCTGCTTTAAGTAGTCGCATGTCAACAAAACAAGAAAAAGGCTATAGGGTAAAGGTATGATTTGATAAAATCGCACTTGAAAAATGCAAAATTGGATATCTTAGGATTTTTCATGTCAACTTATGGCAGCCCTGTTCCACTTTCAATGACGCCAAATAGAGCGTTTGCTAACAGTTTTCAGTCATACTACCTTAAATTTAACTTTGAAACGACATTGCAGACAACAATATTGACGCAGACGACAATGAAAAGGTGATTAATTTGGCAGCGAAAAAGTTACTACTGCTAGGGTTCCTATTCGTGAGAGCTTCCGTTTAACCCTTTCCCCCATATAAGCGACTTTTAGCGTATTTAATTTATTCCTCCGCTGAAGAAAATAGTTCCAGTTTATACCCTCATGAACAATTACC
Source organism: Gari tellinella (assembly GCA_922989275.2). Classification (NCBI taxonomy): domain Eukaryota; kingdom Metazoa; phylum Mollusca; class Bivalvia; order Cardiida; family Psammobiidae; genus Gari; species Gari tellinella. The sequence continues at coordinate 51,245,374 of OV277870.1, read as the reverse complement.
ACAACAAATATTTTATATAGCCTAATAGATGGTAGTTTAAAGCAGGCTGAAAGTAAAGCAGCATGTGCCTTAAAGCACATACTGCTTTACTTTCAGCCTGTTTTAAATGATCACCTGTCTTTAATATTATAAATAGGTTATTGGGTAAAGGATTAACACATTCAGCGCTATCGACGAATTTACTGTGAATGGTACATTTTTTCTATGCAAATACTGCAGACCCTTACCGGCGGGTTGGTAAAGGAGCCCTCTGGTTAGGGTTTTCTCCGTTTGACATTTTGTAATATATAGTTAAAATCAACCCTAAATAGTACAATATGGACTTTATTTAATTTGAAAAATAGGGTTTATCTATTTAACCTTTCAGGGGTGAATGAGTCAGTACAATCAAGTATCTTGCATGTGTTATAAAGCACTAGAAAAATGTCAAACCCTAATTGCCTTTTGTAGATTGAATGTTAAAGTACGAATACACCCTAGGTCAATCAATAGCTGCCACTTCCATTTAGTCTAAGACTCTCTTCATCCTATGCCATTATCACAAATAAGACAACAGGTTTCCCATTTGCCTGTACCTAAATACAATGTTCTGCAAATTAATTAACCTCTTAACTGACATGACGTCATACAGTGGAGAATCTGTTATTCTTTCCCAATAAACGCGTTTACGCTAAAACTATTCTTTGCAGTGCAAACAGTTTGGAGCCAGATCAGACGCCGGGTAACCCGGCGTCTGATCAGGCTCCAAACTGTTTGCCACCAAGATAAACAAGAATTATCAGAATTGTCCAAAAGTTGTTCTTTTCTACGTTTTAGTGCTTTGCGTTTGCATACGTTTGCGTTTAAACGGGAAAGAATAACAGATTCTCCACTGTATGATCTGAACAAATGCAGTCTGCGTTTATTTCTCAAATTACAGATAAGGTCAATTGACTAGAGGAATATTTTAAAGAAGGTCAAACAGTTTGAATACTGATCAGACACTAATATATTCGGTGTCTGATCGAAATCCAAACTGTTTGAAAATAACACGTGTGCTCCGACTTTGGCATCGAATGGGATAAATGTAAAAGTAAATATATAGACAATGTAACGTGGTTATACGATTGCGTCAGGTTCAATCTACTCAGTGAGCGCTAAGTAATATTGTAATCAGTAAAATGTTGTCTTCTGTCTCCTATAAAATACAATATTTCATCCCTACAGCGACCATCCGAACCACGTTTCCCTCCTTACAACAATAATGGCCTGTATGCACCCGAACGAAATATTTATAACAAAGGATTTAACTGCTGAAATGTCGTCTGCTTAATCCTTTGGCTCTCAAATGCGCATAAAATCGCGTTTGCAAACAGTTTAGATCTTAATGAGACGCCACGTGACACGGCGTTTGATCATGATCCAAACTGTTTGGCACTCGTTTAGAAATTTCTTCTGCTATACTGCCTTATTTTATAACTCTGAAACGACATTGCCCACAACAACATTGAAGCAGACGACAATGAAACGATGAAGGGGTAAACATCTCCCGAATAATTTGATCATGAAAGGGTAAAATTTGTCGTTTTTTTCTCATCGTTTCGTATTGGACTTTGTGACAGAAGAAATATAAAAGATAGGTGATAAACTGCTTCAACGCGGCGTCTGACCTGTTTGCCAATGAAAGCCAATTATTTTCCAGTCCACTGGAGGTACACTTTTTTTAATGTTCCCTCTTTATAACAACTTCAAAGGGTTTCAATTGCAATCGGTTTGGTGCCAGATCAAACGACGGATAGTCCGGCGTCTGATTACATGTACATGTAGGTTTCAAACTATTTACCACTCAAATTAACATAATTGTCAGAGTTGTCAGCAAGGTTGTCCTTTTTATGCCCCCCGCCAAGTAATGGCCGGGGCATAAAGTGTTCCCCTTTCCGTCCTTCCGTCATCATGTAGTTTCCGGTCGATACAGTGGAGAAAACGTTATTCTGTTCCAATAAACGCGTTTACGCTAAACCTATTATTTCTATTGCAAACAGTTTGGAGCCAGATCAGACGCCGGGTAACCTGGCTTCTGATCAGGCTCCAAACTGTTTGCCACCAAGATAAACATGAATTATCAGAATTGTCCAAAAGTTGCACTTTTCTTCGTTTTAGTGTTTTGCGTTTGCGTTTCGTTTCGTTTAAACGGGAAAGAATAACGTATTGTCCACTGTATCTCTGTCATAGACGTACATATTGAATTGAATTTGGAATATAAATACATCATGGCAATATGCAGGTCAAGTTCGAACTAAGGTTCGGCCCAATAAGTTTTAACAGAGTTATGCCCCTTTAACTTAGGAAATGTTCGACAAGTTGTGCTTTTCGCTCATTATCTCAGTTATTCATTGACATTTTGAATTGAAATTTTGTATATAGACACACCATGGCAATACGCAGGTCACATTCGGAGTTAGGTTCGGCTAAAAAGGTTTTAACAGAGTTATGCCACTTGGACTTGTTGTTGGTTTCGCTCATTATCTCACTCATGCATTAACCTTTGTAATTGAAATTTGGTATATAGACACGTCATGGCAATATGCAGGTCAAGTTAGAATTTGACCAATAGGTTTTGACAGTGATATGCCCTTTAGACTAAAACATTTCTGACAGTGTGTGGTTTCAGCTCATTATCTCTGTCATGCATTGACATTTTAAACTGAAATGTCAGATATATATACATTGTGAAAATATACAGGACATGTTTGAATTTGGTTTTGATTAAGTAAATTTTGGCAGAGTTTTGTTCCTTTATACTAACTCATGAGTTATGCTGCCATAAATTCAGATCTACATTATACTTTAGTGCCAACAGGAGCATCTGTGACGCACCGACACATAATTATCTAGTAACATTTGATTGCGACTCGTTTGCAATATGTTTGTGTTTAAATGGGAAAGAATAACGTCTTCTCCGCTGTAACAACGAAATACCGTCTCTAACGTGTTATCCTGGAATGTTCTTTATACACATTTATCCAGACTCACAAGTTAAAGGTGTTACTTAGAATCAACCTTGTGCCGACATCAGTCCCTGTAGATTTATAGGGTTTAAAGGCATGAAACTTTGGATTTTTTCGGCTTTTCTCAAGCTACTTTTCGTCTAGTTTTAGATTATCGTCTACACTTCATTTAAAATTCAGGTTGAATAGCATGTTTATTCGAAGTTGCAAATTTTTTTCACCCTGATAAGACGCCGGGTGACCTGGTGTCTGATTATGTTCCAAACTGTTTGCAATAGACTGAAGGTTGTTAGCATAAAAACAGCATGGCGCCAAAATATGATGTCAGTATAGAACGTCTTCTCCAGTATGCAGTCTCTTATATACAGTGGAGAATACGTTATTCTTTCCCGTTTAAACGAAACGAAACGCAAACGCAAAACACTTAAATGTAGAAACGTGCAACTTTTGGACAATTCTGATAATTAATGTTTATTTTGGTGGCAAACAGTTTGGAGCCTGATCAGACGCCGGGTTACCCGGCGTCTGATCTGGCTCCAAACTGTTTGTATTGGAAATAATAGTTTTAGCGTAAACGCGTTTATTGGGAAAGAATAACGTTTTCTCCACTGTATCTGTGTTTTAGACAACTCCATGGCGTTTATCGAATTGTATTAGAAATGAATTTCAAAGACTACCCTAAAACAGTATACAATGCGCTGTACTTGATTGGAAACAGGACATTTTGTCAATTTGAAGTTGACTTTGCAAACAGTTTGAGTCCCTTTCAGACGCCGCGTAATGCGGCGTCTGATCAAGATACAAACTGTTTGACATTCGTATCGAAAGTTTCTTAAATCAAGCAACATTTAACCAACCTTTTACACGACCTTGCAAACAACAACTTTGAAGCGACGATATAATAACGATGTAGGGGTAAAAATCTCTTGATTAATTTTGCGCCAAAAGGGTTAAGAGTGGTGCGCCACATGGTTGACCGTACATGTAACACATTTTTTTAGATAAAGATATACAGCGGAAAAGACATAATTCTTTCGATTTAAAACGCAAACGCACCACAATAACAATTTTCGGCATGTCTGATGTTATTTAAATTTTAGTGGCAAACCGTTTTAGAGCCTGGCCAGACGGATACATGTACAGTGGAGAATACGTTATTCTTTCCCGTTTAAACACAAACGAAACGCAAACGCAAAGTACTAAAACGTAGAAAAGTACAACTTTTGGACAATTCTGATAATTCATGTTTATATTGCTGGCAAACAGGTTGGAGCCTGATTAGGCGCCGTGATACCCGCCGTCTGATCTGGCTCCAAACTGTTTGTAATAGAAAAAATAGTTTTAGCGTAAACGAGTTTATTTTTTAAAGAATAACGTTTTCTCCACTGTACATGTAACCCGGTGTCTAATCTGATCTTATTTTGAATCGAACAAATAGTTTGAGCATAAATGCGTTTATATGGAAAAGTTAACGTCTCCGTTGTAATGTACCGAACGCCGCTAACACTTTCTCTACAGTGGAGAAAACGTTATTCTTTCCCAATAAACGCGTTTACGCTAAAACTATTATTTCTATTGCAAACAGTTTGGAGCCAAATCAGACGCCGGGTAACCCGGCCTCTGATCAGGCTCCAAACTATCTGCCACCAAGAAAACCATGAATTATCAGAATTGTCCAAAAGTTGCACTTTTCTACGTTTTAGTGTTTTGCGTTTGCGTTTCGTTTCGTTTCGTTTAAACGGGAAAGAATAACGTATTCTCCACTGTACTAATTAAGGTAATTGGAGCCTAGTCTCAGATAGTGTTATGCGGTGTATATGATCATGAGCCAATCTGTTTGCCACGCGTGTAGAAATTTCCATAGGCTTATTTCTTTACAGCTATTATTAAATCAAACGTGCAAACATCCTTGAATTTGCAGACGGAAGCTTTGCCTGCAAAAACAGTTACAGTGGAGAATCTGTTATTCTTTCCCGTTTAAACGCAAACGTACGCAAACGCAAAGCACTAAAACGTAGAAAAGTACAACTTTTGGACAATTATGATAGTTCATGTTTATTTTGATGGCAAACAGTTTGGAGCCTGATCAGACGCCGGGTTACCCGGCGTCTGATCTGGCTCCAAACTTTTTGCAATGGAAATAATAGCTTTACCGTAAACGCGTTTATTGGGAAAGAATAACGTTTTCTCCACTGTAAACAGACGGTTAAGTTGACCATGTAATGGATAATATGGTAATACAGTTGAACTTCGATATCTGGAACTCGGTTAGGTTGAACACGTTTTAACTTTGAAATACGGGTATGTTTGATTAAACCGAGCATGAAATAATGTAATTCACGTCAAATCGGATAGTTCGATTTAAGCGAGTTCGAGATATCGAAGTTCGACTGTATTTTAAATATCTACACAGCCCACATTATTATTGAAGAAATGTTTTCCAGAAATGTTGATTAATAATACCAGAGTCTTACTTAGACTCTGACTTTGAGATTTTGATAGGTTTCGGAAAACTTATAAGTATCTCCTGTAACATGAATTATTTGGAAAATATACATCTTCAAAAGGTATTGATCTATTAGTAAGTAATGTTTATGAATTCAGAAGATTACTGTTTTTGCGGTTGTTATTTATACATGTATGTACATGTACACTAGAGAAAACGGTCGTAATTATTTCCCCCAAAACGCATTTATGCTCAAACTACTATGTCTATTGCAAACAGTTTGCAACCAGATAAGACAGGCTTTAAACTGTTTGCCACTCAAATTAACACGCACTTCCAGCATTGTCGACACATTGTCATTTTCTACATATTATTCCAATAAATTTGCGTCTCGTTTGCGTAAAAAACGGGAAGAAATACGTCTTCTTCACTGTACAGTGGAGAAACTGATATTTTCCCAATCAACGCGTTTACGTTTAAACTATCATTTCCAATGCAAACAGTTTGGAGCCAGAACAGACGCCGGGATACCCGTCGTCTGACTAGGCTCCATACTGATTTCCACTCAGATAAAATTAATAAAATCAGGATTGTCAAAAGGTCGTCATTAACTTCATTGTTTTGCAATTTTTTGTGTGATTCGTTTGATTTTAAACGGGAAATAGTAGTGTGTTATCCACTGCAACATGGAGATACATGTAACATTACTCTTTCCCAATGGACTCTTGGTGCTTTAACAATTGTGTCTATTGCAGACTCTTCGGAGCCTGGTCAAATGCCAAGTTACAGTGGCGAATACGTTATTCTTTCCCGTTTAAACGAAACGAAACGCAAACGCAAAACACTAAAATGTAGAAAAGTGCAACTTTTGGACACTTCTGATAATTCATGTTTATCTTGGTGGCAAATAGTTTGGAGCCTGATCAGACGCCGGGTTACCCGGCGTCTGATCTGGCTCCAAACTGTTTGTAATAGAAATAATAGTTTTAGCGTAAACGCGTTTATTGGGAAAGAATAACAGATTCTCCAATGTACATGTATACAGTGTCTGATAATGGGGCGTCTGATTAGTTTCTAAACTGTTTACCTCTCAGATCATCAACACAATTTGAGCGTTGTTTCGTTTATACTGGAAATTTCTCACATTAAGTGATATATGTCCCAAACAGCGTTTATTGACGTTGAATTGCAAATTGGTGTTGTTTGCAGACCTGTAGATATATTCATACGCAGCATTTAGAAAAGTGTTATCCCGTCACCCAACGATGAACTCACATACCGATTTCTATATCTCCAATTGATGTGGTAAAGAAATATGCCTAGTACAAGTGTCTTCTATAATATACATGTATGTGAACAGTAAAAGCCCGAATGACCTGAATACCATGAGACACTGCATCTCCACTATATAAGTAAAATACCAAAGTTGTTACAGGGCTGCCATAAATTGATCTTGAAAATTCCTAAAAATTCCAATTTTATTATTTTTCAAGCGTGATTACTTAAAGCAGGTTGAAAGTAAAGCAGAATGCGCCTTAAGGCACATTCTGCTTTACATTTAGCCTGTTTTAATCTACCACCTGCTAGTATAAAAATCCGAAGCCCTGTTATTATGCTTAGACGATGTGTTACATGAAATAATCTCCGCTCAAGTACATGTACTTGTGTAATTGATATCAAAATAGAGGTCAAGGTGACTGACCTAACAATGATACGTTATACAGTGGATAAAACGTTATTCTTTCCCAATAAATGCGTTTACGCTAAAACTATTAGTTTCGATGCAAACCGTTTGGAGCAAGATCAGACGCCGGGTAACCCGGCGTCTGACCAGGCTCCAAACTATTTGCCACCAAGATAAACATTCATAATCAAAATTGTTCAAAAGTTGCACTTTTCTACAGTTTAGTGTTTTGCGTTTGCGTTTCGTTTCGTTTAAACGGGAAAGAATAACGTTTTTTCCCCTGTACTGAAACTTTCCAAAATGTAGCCAGACACCAAAATGATTGGTATCCCTAACTGATACCATATAGGAAATATGCTCTGGGAATGTTTGTTTTTCCTTCAATTTAAGTTAACGATCATGGTTAATGTAACACTAAATTGAAATGTTTAAGGGACACTATGTATCCAAAGAGGTACCTGCACAACGAATTCGGTATCCCTATCTTATGTGGTAATTGACATATCTTGCTATACTTGAGGTTAAAGATAAAGATCTGGATCACTGTGAGTTAAAATGGACTGCAACGCTCCGTCATTCCGAGATAGGTTAAGGAAACATGTTCAGCATAAGTTATGTCTTTGGTAGCTACATGTACATGTTGTTGACAACCGTTGCTGTATTGTACATGAGATTTAACCCATTCGCTGCTTTACCCCGAGTACAATGATTATTTTGCAAACAGTTTGGATACTGACCAGATACCACGTTACGCGGCGTTGATCAGAATCTAAACTGTTTGCCATACATTTCAATACTTCGGAAGTCAAAATACCTAAATATTAAGTTTTAAAAATGCGAAACAGACGACAATTGTTAAGAATGATGACGTCATGGCAGTGACGGACATAATGTTTTTGTAAAGCGGCTTTTGCTGAGATTGAATTTAATGCAGATTGTGGTTTATTCTGCTTGCATGGAGAGAAATGCAATTTACAGAGCTAAAGCGGATCTTATATACAATTATATGCCACTACAGTCTATAGTTATGGGTACAGTGGAAAATACGTTACATTGGAGAATGTGTTATTCTTTCCCAATAAACGCGTTTACGCTAAAACTATTATTTGCATGCAAACAGTTTGGAGCCAGATCAGACGCCGGGTAACCCGGCGTCTGATCAGGCTCCAAACTGTTTGCCACCAAGATAAACATGAATTATCAGAATTGTCCAAAAGTTGTACTTTTCTACGTTTTAGTGCTTTGCGTTTGCGTTTAAACGGGAAAGAATAACACATTCTCCACTGTATACCTTCAAAATAAATGCACTTGTGTTAACCCTTTCATTCTCAATGACGCCTTCAAGCGCGTAAGCAAACAGTTTGGTCCTAATCAGACGCCGCGTAACTTGTTTGTCGAAGTATGTCACACTTCGATAAATTGAACGCCTTTGGGTCTAACTTAATCCATTTTCAAAATTAAAATTTGACTCATTTTAAAGTTGATTATAAAACTAATTATAAAAATTTAAATATTCTTGGTAATAATATAATATTGAAAGAATTTCCATGTTTCCATGTACGAGTAACTCCTTAATTTATTATGTTTATCGTGAATGTAATTGTTTGTCTTTTATCGCTTTGTTGGTACATTTCTATAATTTCATGTGAAGCGCTTTTCAACGCACACCTCCTGTGTGAAAAGAGCGCTATATAAATCGGGTATAATAATAATGATAATATTACATGTAATAATAATAAAAAAACGTGGCTTAGCCACGGTGTAACTTTAAAATACATGTACGAATATGATCGACTATTTAAATGTATCATTGCATTCAGTATTAAATACATTGAAATTCTTTAGATTATTGTGGTAATGTTCATACTATTTAGTTTTAAACTTTTGTATTACACACACAAAGAAAACTGAAAGCTAACCTTGAAGTTTTCTCCCGTGTACCACAGACTTTGTCAACCAACTGACGTTTTACATCGGAATTCCTGATTAGAAAAGACTATTTCGACTTATTAAAGTTCCATTTATCGCAATTAGACTGAGAATGTTAAAATCAACAGGTGATGTATTTGACAAAAACAAAACAACTCAGAGTAAAGAAGATACAGTGGAGAATCTGTTATTATTTCCCGTTTTAACGCAAACGCAAAGCACTAAAACGTAGAAAAGTACAACTTTTGGACAATTCTGATAATTCATGTTTATCTTGGTGGCAAACAGTTTGGAGCGTGATCAGACGCCGGGTTACCCGGCGTCTGATCTGGCTCCAAACTGTTTGTACTGTAAATAATAGTTTTAGCGTAAACGCGTTTATTGGGAAAGAATAACGTTTTCTCCACTGTATGTGGCATTTGCTCCAATGCACTTCTTTAGAATGAAGCATTAGGCAAAAGCAATTCTTGAATATTAAATACAATCTACTGGGGGTGGAAATCATTGTTTTATCGCCAATGTATTTATCTGGTAAGCATAAGGTACTCCCCTCTGTATAGGTTTGGGTTTATTGTAGTGTTATATTTCTCTCAGGGATATACGTCCGGAAGATAAAACCTGTCTGGCTTTATGAATTTGGTAGATTAGCCTATTCAGCAGTCTAGATGGAAATCAGGACTTCAAGTTCAAATATCACGAGCATAAAACCAGCCGCTTGTGTAAATTAATCAGACAGACAAAATGAATTGCCGATCAATGCAGGGACAGACATTAAGAGCAGCATTGTTAGGCAATAGCGACTAAACTAGCGTGCAGGCGATTTGGAATATACCTAATTGTTGCATTTCGTTAGGATGGTATTTTCCTGTCGAATGAAGCTATAGTAATTATGGAGCGTATAAAATAATTGAAACAAGCGATGAATAATATACCGTCTTTTTCTGACAGGACTTATTTTTGGAAAATAACGTTATATTTTATATCAATATTAACATGTTTTAAAATCATAGATCGAAGTAATGTTTAATCATTAATGTATACTGTACATGTACATAAAGATACTATCAAACTAAAAGTAATTGAGGGAATATCAGTGTTTCAGTAATGACCAAACTCTGAAATTTTAACAACTATAAAATAACAAAATACGTGTATCTAGAAGTGTTTATACATGTAACAAATATTTTGTTTTATTAGTCAGGAATTGATAAATTCTACTAGTTAAGTAATCATCTCAAAGTTTATACGGTATATTTTGTTTATTCAGGATTTAGTTTCTGGAAATGAGGTAAACGTGTTATTTGTTTAGCATTACCGAAAGCTTACTCGAGGTCAACTAACGAGTTTATTGGGAAATAATGACTTTGTTCTGCATCAAATCATAACGCTCCTTCATGCGCATTTTGTTACAGTGGAGAATGAGTTATTCTTTCCCAATAAACGCGTTTACGCTAAAACTATTATTTACAGTGCAAACAATTTTGAGCCAGATCAGACGCCGGGTAACCCGGCGTCTGATCACGCTCCAAACTGTTTGCCACCAAGATAACATGAATTATCAGAATTGTCCAAAAGTTGTACTTTTCTACGTTTTAGCGCTTTGCGTTTGCGTACGTTTGCGTTTAAACGGGAAAAAATAACAGATTCTCCACTGTAATGTAAAAATACTTTAAGCATTTATATATCGAGATGTATCATCAACATTACATAGCTTATTTACATGCCGTATTAACCCTTTCAACCTTATATATCGCTTGTTGGTATTTATTATCCTTTTGGACTCTTCTAGTACAGGTATTTTGAACCAATCTACTGTTGCATTTGTGATATGACAACAAAAACGAATGCAAATATCAAATATTTTCAACCTGCTTTAAGCAACCATCTGTCTCTTATACTCTATCACTAAAAGTTAGTTATGGGGAGAAATGGGTTCTGGATGCGTGGGTGGAAATTGAGGTCAAAATTTGAAGAAAATGAGTTTATGGGTACGAAACAGATTATTTGGTTACTTATAAACAGGACAAGCCTTACATTTAAATGGAACTTTTATTTCATTCTAGCTTAGTTCACACCACTTCTGGAGGTATTTTCAAATATTGTGTTTATTTTATCTTCCTGATTCTAAATCATGTTTTTAAAACGTTCAATACTTTAAATTTGAGTCGGTTATCGTTATTCGCATTTAAATCAATATTGAAGTTATTATAGTTTGTTGGCGTGTAATTTTTAAGACCAAGGAAAGAGTTAAAGGGCATGAGAATAATTGTGTATGGTTTATGTCTACGTGCTATACGAATTTCGGGAACGTATATGGGAAGTTATGGTAGAAATACCTTTCTTGTTGTTGTATAGATAAAAGAAGTAAAGACAGGACTAGAAATAGTAGCAGTAGTAGCAGTGAATGTACATGTAGTAGTTAAAGTAGTTATGCGGTAGTTGGAAATGTAGTAAATAGTAGATTTCGTTGGTTTTAAGCAGAAGTCGTAGTGATAACATTATCAGTAGAAGAAGTAGTAGTTATGGTAGTAGCTGCAGTTATGGTAGGTAGTAGTAAGTTGTAGTAATAGCAGTTGCAGTATAAGTAGCAGTAGTAGTGGTAGCAACAGTAGTAGAAGCAGTAGAAGTAGTGGTAGTAGTAGTAGACTAGTGTTTACGTAGTGTTAGTAATTGCTGTTATAGTAGTAGTAACATTAAAAGTAGTGCTAGTAATTGTTGTAATAGTAGAAGCAGTGGAAGTACCTTTTGTAAGAGTAGTAGTAGAGGTGATTGTTATAGTAGTTGTAATAGTAGTAGTAGTAGTAGTAGGTAGTTAAAGATCTAGTAGTATTAGTAATGGTATGTAGTAGTAGTAGTAGTAACAGTAGATAGTAGTACTAGTAAAAAGTATTAGATCTAGTAGTAGTAATTTAGTGTGTAGTAAGTAGTAAGTAAAAAGAGGTAGTAGTAGTAGTACTAGTAGCAGATCTAGTAGGAGTAGAAGTAGTAATAGTAAATAGTAGTAGTAGAAGTAGTAATGATAGGTAATAGTATAAGTAGAATAAATAGAAATAGTACGAGTAAGGTACTAGTTAGTAGCAGTAGTAGTAATAGTAAGTAGCAGTAAGAGTAGCTGTACTAGTAAGTATAATTAATAGTAAGTCGTAGTAGATCTGGAAGCAGTAGTAGTAGTACATGTAATAGTAAGGAGAAGTAGCAATAATGATGGTAGTAGTAGGAATAGTGGTAGAACTAGTTGTAGTAGTCTTAATTATAGTAGTAGGATAAGTTGTAGAAGAAAACTAGTAGATTGTAGTTGTTGGCATATGAGAGTCAAAAGGTTAAAGAAAATTCACTTTTCTCTAGAGCCAAAAGGGCTCATCAACAAATGAAAATTTTCTTTTCAAATCTAATCTAAGCAAATTAATTGATGGAAACAATGCTTCACATTTTGAAAATTGATTTTTCTTTGTATTTGTTTTTATCTAAGTACTAAACAATGCAATGAAACTATTTATTGTGTGCAACTTCCTTAAGAGCCAAAAGGGCTCATCAACAAAAACGACTGCTGCACTATTTCCAATGCGATTAAAGTTAAAATTAAACACTTTTAAACATTAAAAAGCCGTATGCTTAAATAAAACAAAGATAAAATAATAAACTTAGCTGCAGGATCAGGTATTATATCTCCAAAACGAATGGTCATTGTTGTCGGTAAGAATGTATAATTTCATTCAACATCAACACAATGAAATACATTGGCAAGTTCTAGGTCGATTCAATGTTAGCATATTAATTAAGTTATGATGTCAATGCAATGTCTATTTAATTGCAATAACTGTGGAGTTACAAAACATGGCACATTCATAAAACAATTAGGTGTATTATACATAGACATGAAAAGGGCTCATCAGCACTTGTAACTGCTGTTGAGCCCTTTTGGCTCAAACACATTTGTTGATGAGCCCTTTTGGCACTAGGAATTACTGAAATTTGGAAAACAGTGAAAATTTCAAGTGTATTGTTTTACGTTTAAAATCAGGAAGTCAAGCAAGATATTAAATTCTCATATAGTTTACATTGAATATAAGTCAGTTTTGTCAAAAAGTCAAATTTGACCAAATATGTTGTTGAGCCCTTTTGGCGTTTAAGTGACGATACATGTATACAGTTGCTTAATACAGTGAAGCTATTATTCTTGCCCGTTTAAACAAAACTAAAATTTGAAAAGTACAACACCACAGCTACAATGTTTTATCCAAGTAGCAAACAATTTGGAAACAGATTGACCTTTTCTGAAGCTGTTTGTAATAAACAATGATTTTAGCATAACGCAAACAGTACAACCACTCTATTACGCCAACAAACTTGTGTTAATTAATAGGTGTTTAAAGAAGGTGACTGCTTCAGGATGTCGGCCTGTCTTTTTGAGCATTATGAAATTTCCGAAAAATTTTACGAACTCATTTTCAAAAAAATGTTAAGAACTCAATTTTGGTGAATGCATACAGTAATAAAATACTATTTTCTCGGGAAAAAATTGGATTTTCGTTCCGGAAGGGACTTTTTAAGTTTTATGTCCTATTCGTAGTTTACAGCATACACTGTTTTCATAGGTAGGTTGCATTTTTTTACATCCGATTTCATTTCAATTTCTCAGAATATAAGCATGAAATTTTCATGGTAGTACAGTTTTAGTATAAATTATAGATAAATCAATAGATAAAAAGAAATTTTTTGGAGAAAAAAATAGTTTTGGTAAAAATACACCAAAAATTGAAAAAATGAGAAAAATGGATTTTTTAGATAAAATGATCTATATCTTTTTCAAAAGATCCGGGACCCTGTGTTTTAATTTGCTAACTCACTAAAACTTTTTGTTAGCAAGGCTAAAAACAACAAATTTGGTAATTAGTTTGCTACAATTTGTAGGGCAATTTTCACTGTGCCTTATTCTCCAATTATAAAAAAGTAGGTGGGGTAAATTTTACTCCTTTCCGGTGAAATCAAACATTTTTATTTTGGATCTTGAAAAAACATTATTTTCAGGGTTTATTTTTACTATGGTAATATAAATTAGGATACTTTTTGTACAAATAGATTGTTTAAATAAAGATTGGAAAACCATAGTACAAAAAGTAGGATTTTTTATGAAGCTTCAATTTTAGGGGGGTAGCCATGAAAAATCTCAAATTGTGAAAAAGAAAGGTCCGATACCCCCACTTTTTTCACCAGTTTTGTGATAGAAACTAATTTTACTGTCTTTATGCAAAGGTTGAAGAATTTGGTAATTACTTTCCAAAGGTGTACCTACCCCCTTAAAGCAATGTTAACATAAAACAGAAATCTCCTTAAGGAGCGTTCTGTTTTACGTTCACCTTGCTTGATCTGGCACCTGTCTTTTATGCAATCAATTAGCCCTTCTTTTTAAAGGTCGTTATAGAGAGGTGTTCCTATATATTGACAACGAATAACGTCATCCCTTATGTATTAGACTACTGCATTTCAAATTCGTTTAGTTAAGTAAGGATAGTACAGCGTTTCCACACTACATATTGGGTTGTCATAGAGACATATATATGTCATAATTGTCTTATACAGTAGAGAAGACGTTATTCTTTCCCGTTTAAACCCTGACGAAACACAAACACATCGTAATGTTATTCGAAAAAAACCAACGTTTTGACAATTCTATCTATTCACTTTTTCATCACAGTGTCAAATAGTTTGGTGCCTGATCAGACGCCGGGTTACCCGGCGTCTGATCTGGCTCCAAATTGTTTGTATCGGAAATTATGGTTTCAGCGTAAACGCGTTTATTGGGAATGAATACCGTCTTGTCCACTGTAATCCAGAAAGTATTGTCTGACACTAATACAGACGTTATATGCATAAATCATAAGTTTCTGACGTAAACCTGTAGCAGATAATCTACAGTGGTGATATGTTATTCTTTCCAAATAAATAGAGGATAATTGTTTTTGTCTGTATAAGATAGAAATTTAATCCATTGAATGAACATCAGACGTTATATTTTCACGAGTGGTGAAGCCACGAGTGAAAATATAACAGTCTGATGTTCACGAAATGGATTAAATTCGATCTTATACTGAACAAATACAATTATTCTATTTATTTATGCTTTTAAGCTACTTTTTAAACGAAATTGTTCGACAATTGTGAAAGCGAAAGTACATGATTTACCCCGTGTTGAGCCCCAAGTTTACATCGAACACATTAATGAAACAGTTTCCCGTACGATGACGTCACTTATTTATTGATTTGACGTCATCCGAATTACGTCGTTGCTCCCGATTTTGGATTCGTGTTCTCCGTTGAGTGGTTCGCGACAAATCGAACTGCCGGAATTTAACGATAAGACACAATTGACTACGATTTTTGGGGAGCCCTACGGGGAAAACGGCGATTGGTGATAATCCACTGCAGTGGACTACCAAGTGATAATCCACTGCTATTTTCCGATAATCCACCGAAAAGCATAAATAAACGCGTATATTCTAAAACAACTACAGTAAAACCTCTCTATTACGACCACTTACTCGTGTTATTTAGCAAATGTTTTAGGCAGATGACTGCTTAAAGCAAGGTGAAAGTAAAACAGAAAGGTCCTGAAGGAGTTTTATTTTTTACGTTTACCTTGTTTTTAACTGTAATTTATGCAGTCAATAAGCCGTCTTTCGAGTGGTCGTAATAGAGAGGTGTTTACTGTATTTCAATTGGATATGATTTTTAACCAGATGAGGCACCAGTGTACAGTGGAGAATACGTTATTCTTTCCCGTTTAAACGAAACGCAAACGCAAAACACTAAAACGTAGAAAAGTGCAACTTTTGGACAATTCTGATATTTCATGTTTATCTTGGTGGCAAACAGTTTGGTGCCTGATCAGACGCCGGGTTACCCGGCGTCTGATCTGGCTCCAAACTGTTTGCAATAGAAATAATAGTTTTAGCGTAAACGCGTTTATTGGGAAAGTATAACGTTTTCTCCACTGTACATGTGCCTGGCATCTGACTAGATTCCAAACTGTTTGCTAATCAGATTAAAATAAATATTCATAATTGTCAACAAGTTGTTTCCACGTTGTATTCCAATGCGATTGCATCTCGGTTGCGTTTACTCGGGAAATAATAACGTATTCTCTACTGTACATGAAACCGACTGTCACAGGGGATGGTAATAATAGGTACCTTTCTAAACGCCGCGATTGTGTTAAAGAATGTATGTTTATGGAAAACCGTTGGGGCCACGATCAGACTCCAAGATACAATGCTTCAATATAGAATATAATAAACCGCGAATAGTTATTTTTGTTTAAATTAAAAGGTCGTTGGTATCTTTTTTAGTGCAGTTGGCTTGCATTTTGTTAAGTTTAATAATTTACCCCATATCCCGTGTCTGGTTTTGAAGACAGGTAGCTATTTAAAACAAGTTGAAAGTAAAGCAAGCTGTTTTAAGCAACCATCTTGTAAACATATCGAACGCAGTTCTTATGGTTCATATTTGTGGCTGTAAAAGTTGAACTATATTATTCGACAAATCATTAAAACGTGCGTTAAGCGAGGCCTTATTGCACATTCCCTACCGTTACAGACTCGTCAATATTCACATGCACATTGAGTTTTTGTATTTGCGTGCAGTCAATCGTTAGTCTGTTTCGAGCATCATTGACGCCATTTCACACAAGGGAGCGATTTGCGTATCGAAATGAATTACCATAACATGTTCTACTGTCATGTTTGCATTGCGATTTACTGTGAACCTTATATATTCTCTAAACCATTTTCCTCTTTCCATACTTATAATTTAGGGACGTATATGTTTTCTGTTCAACTAACGCTCTACGTCATGGCATGTTTTAATTATGAAAAACGCTTATCACTTAAAGCAGGATTAAAGTGAAACAGAATGCGCCTTTACTTTCAAGCTGGTTTAAGCTACCATCTGCTAGGATATTGTAAAGTTTTCATACGTTACATGTTTATGATTGTATATATTGGAACTGCTTTCTTAGGTGGAGGAGCGGCTAAAAGAACTTGTAAATGTGTTACAATATGCTTAGAGGAGGTAAAGCGTTAACGCATTTGTGCTATCGTAAATATTTATATAACAAACAGTTTTGAACCAGGCTACAGTGGAGAATCTGTTATTCTTTCCCAATAAACGCGTTTACGCTAAAACTATTATTTGCAGTGCAAACTGTTTGGAGCCAGATCAGACGCCGGGTAACCCGGCGTCTGATCAGGCTCCAAACTGTTTGCCACCAAGATAAACAAGAATTATCAGAATTGTCCAAAAGTTGTTCTTTTCTACGTTTTAGTGCTTTGCGTTTGCGTACGTTTTCGTTTAAACGGGAAAGAATAACAGATTCTCCACTGTAATAAATACAATATCTGATCTAACTGTTAACGTTTCAAGTTATGACAACAAAATGACATTTTCTACGTTTTTATTGTTTTGCTTTGCATTTTTGTTTGTTTCGTTTATAAGGGGAATATAAGTATGTATTCTGTAATTTAAGAACAAGGATTAATAGGTATCCTTCTCAACAATATTTATCAAAAATGGCAATTTAATGAGAAAGTAGAGCAGTGGTATATTAAAACCCTCGAAATTTCCGCAAATAATGACAGAAGATTACCATGTTTTACAATAGTGTCACTGTTTCCAACACCCAGTTAATCACGCATTGCAGTTTAAAATAACAATATAATAAATCTCTCCCACGCTATTGTGAAAACTGCTGCAAACAGTTTGGACTTTGGTCAAAACTAGTGATACCGTACTCTTATTTTCTTTTCTTTTTGAAAACACATATACTCTAAGTTTGCGAAATGTTTCCTAGGAGACAGTTTGGCACCGACAATAACATAGCATGTTAAATGTGAATAAACCTAAGTCGAGTTGACCTCAAAAACGTCACGAAAGCACGGGGAATTAGCCTCACGCTGTCGATTGTAATTACTAACACATTCACCCCTGAACAATTTAATGGACAATTCCAATTTCAAAATAAACCGAGTACAATTTTATCTATTTATGGTTGATTTTAAAAATGATAAACAGTGTAGACCTTGCTAGGGCTAAAGAGCCCTCTGATAAGGGTTTACACTGTTTGCATATGACAAGTTAAACCTTTTGGCGCACTGACGAGTATACTCGTCGCTAGGGTTGAATGTGTAAATACGATAACGGGCGTATTTTTGTTGTTTGTGGGATACGAAAATATCATTACGACGACAATGTGCTGTGTTTGCAATCACTACATAACAAGGATGCGCTTTTGTATATCTTGGAGCAAATCCACATTGCTGTAGTCACATTGTCACGTATTGACGACTATGCTCTACTTAGTTTCATAATGGCCAAGTAAAGTTCTTTAAAGTAAAACTCGATGACACCTAAAATATTCCAGCAGATTGTGTAATGTTCATATCTATAACAAAGGATATATATTTTTCTAACATATTAAAGGGCACAACATGTAGCTCAAAGTAAGGTGCTACAGTGGAGAATGTGTTATTCTTTCCCTATAAACGCGTTTAAGCTAAAACTATTATTTGCAGTGCAAACAGTTTGAAGCCAGATCAGACGCCGGGTAACCCGGCGTCTGATCAGGCTCCAAACTGTTTGCCACCAAGATAAACATGAATTATCAGAATTGTCCAAAAGTTGTACTTTTCTACGTTTTAGTGCTTTGCGTTTGCGTACGTTTGCGTTTAAACGGGAAAGAATAACAGATTCTCCACGGTACATGTACATATCCTGCTGAGGGTATTGGCCTTTCTCGTCCGGCTCATGGAGATTGTCATGTAATTGTGACATACGTTTGTTTACAGTTTGCCAGGTGTTTCCCTTACGTCCCTTTTATTGGCGATTTAATGTAAAATGATTGTCCTAGTTGGTCGAACGTTTTAAAAAGTATAAAGTACAGTAAAACCTTTCTTTTATGACCAATAAATTCAGTAATGTTTGAGGCATGTGACTGTTTTAAGCAGGATGAAGGTAAAACAGAAAGCTTATTTAGGATCTTTCTGTTTTACTGTTATCTTTTTTAAGCTGTATTCTGTCTTTTAAATAGTCAATTAGCCTTTAGTTTAGTAATCGTAATAGAGAGGTTTTACTGTAGTTTTCCGTTTAGTCATTCATGTCCATCTACAGCATGACATGACTGTTTTAGACCGTTGTAGAAAACTGCTTCTCATGTTACCTTTATAATGTACTGGTACGTTTTACAAGGTACAATGGATAATCTGTTATTCTTTCCCGTTTAAACGCAAACGTACGCAAACGCAAAGCACTGAAACGTAGAAAAGTACAACTTTTGACAATTCTGATAATTCTTGTTTATCTTGGTGGCAATCAGTTTGGAGCCTGATCAGACGCCGGGTTACCCGGCGTCTGATCTGACTCCAAACTGTTTGCACTGCAAATAATAGCTTTAGCGTAAACGCGTTTATTGGGAAAGAATAACAGAATCTCCACTGTATATACCACGTACCATGTTAGAACATTTCATTAGTTAATGTATTTATAGTAGAAACTATAACGATTCATACATGAGTTATATACATAAATAACTGAAAGCGTTTAATTATTGTTAAATAAAGATATTGAAGCTACTTATAATACCTGGTCAAATACTAACTGCCACCTAGTCATGCAAACTGAATAGTATAAAACGTGTTAACAAAACGTAGTAGGATTATATTGAATGATTAAACAGTACGAAGTGGTCCCCCATGTGTGATTACAGTGGTCCCTCCCTACAAAGACCCTCTAAACAACGCCCCCTCGTTACAACGACACTGGCCGTAGTTCCCATAAAATGACAATTGTGTCTTACTGTTTTACTGCTGCAATACCGTCTGCTTAGAATAGTCGTCCACTGTTTCTTCTCATTCTTTGATAGAATAAAATCAATATAATAACGGGTGACAAACAGCTTGAATCCAGATCAGACGCCGCGTTACGCGGCGTCTGATCTGGATTCAAGCTGTTTGCAAATATAAGCCAAATCATAATATGACGACTCCCTCTGAGCAACACACACAATATGTGTCTCCCATTGGGCGTTGCCACTGCATTTGGTATACTTTCTATTTGCGCGTCTTTGTTCCGTTTGCACTTGATACCAATGAGAATATGAATACGTTGATTTACTATTGTACTAAATCCGTTTTTTCTGGGACTGTTATAGGTGACCAAAGTCGGTTATGCAAACTCTTTGTATCCATATCAGACACCGTGGCTGAACCGGATCCAACTCGTCTGGTCCTCGTATCAATATTTCAATTAAACCTTCTGAACATTTGAACTCAAAAACAATGCAGACGACACCTTTTATCTCACAATATATTTAGCGGTGAAATAATGCAGTGAAAAACGTCTTCCCATAAATGAAGTCAAACAATTGATGATTTCAGCTGGTTATATGCACAGGTACTTGACACATTCTTTATTATCTATTAACATCACCCCCCTTTTTAAAAAAAAAAAATTTTTTTTTTTTTTACTATACTTCTATTATAGATACAAGGTAAACAGCGCAATTCAACACCTAGTCTTTACTATCGACTTAATATGATGCTAAAATAGACTAGATCGCCGATATTCTCTTGTGGTACCTTCGGAAAATGATTAATTTATCAATATCTACTTTTTATTTCATCAAATTCCGTCAAATAACGCCACAGTACGTGAATTATAACGAAAATAAGCATCAAAAAGTTTTATGTCGTTTTCATGGTACATAGCAACGAATGTACATGTAGGGGTGATCTGTTATTTGTCCACAATAAACGGCCTATGCCACTGGAACTTTCACCAAATATTATAAATCATCTTTAAATGAAATATTATCAGTTTTATATAATTTACATAGAATGCAAAATTAAAAGAAACTTTACCTGTTTAATTTTGACCAATGAGATCGCTCCGGTCATTCGATTCATTCCGGTATTCAAAATGGCATTGAAAATGAAATGAGTCTTTCACTTGTCAATTTCGTGCCAAATTACATGTATATTTCATATAGCTGATAGTGAAGAGGGTCATGTTCCGACACAAACGCATTTGCTCTAATGAAATTAGGTGAAAGTTCCAGCCGTAAAGGCCGTTAAATGTGCAAACCGACTAGATTACCCCTTATTTTGGGCAATAAATTCTGTACCAAGAGAACGACATAAAACTTTTTGATGCAAATTTTCGTTATAATTCACGTACTGTGGCGTTATTTGACGGAATTTGATGAAATAAAAAGTAGATATTGATAAATTAATCATTTCCCGAGGATACCACAAGAGAATATCGGCGATCGAGTCTATTTTAGTATCAGATTAAGTCGATAGTAAAGACTAGGTGTTGAATTGCGCTGTTTACCTTGTATCTATAATAGAAGTATAGTAAAAAAAAAAAAAAAAACTTTTTAGGGGGGGGGTGTTAATAGATAATAAAGTATGTGTCAAGTACCTGTGGTTATATGCCTTATCGTTAGACCTGAAAAAGTTATACCGCTTGAAATAAGTATAAAAATAGTTATGGACCCCATTCTCTATCAATACATTTTTTGCTGAAAGGTTATTTCTCCACTGATGAAAATGGTACATGTACAGTGGAGAATCTGTTATTCTTTCCCGATAAACGTGTTTACGCTAAAACTATTTTTTCTTTTAAAAACAGTTTGGTTACCCGACGTCTGATCAGGCTCCAAACTGTTTACCACCAAGATAAACATGAAATATCAGAATTGTCCAAAAGTTGTTCTTATCTACGTTTTAGTGATTTGCGTTTGCGTAAGGTTTGCGTTTAAACGGGAAAGAATAACAGATTCTCCACTATAACCGTTGCACTTTATACTGTTACGAATGTGAACGCACTAAGAGACATTTATTATATTCCAGCATAAGTATCTTAAAGCTTGTTGAATGAAAGCAGCTACAGTGGAGAATATGTTATTCTTTCCCGTTTAAACGCAAACGTACGCAAACGCAAAACACTAAAACGTATAAAGAACAACTTTTGGACAATTCTGATATTTCATGTTTTTCTTGGTTGCAAACAGTTTGGAGCCTGATCAGACGCCGGGTAACCCGGCGTCTGATCTGGCTCCAAACTGTTTGCACTGCAAATAATAGTTTTAGCGTAAACGCGTTTATTGGGAAAGAATAACAGATTCTCCACTGTATAAAAGTGAAGAAGAATGTTTTAAGTGGGAAACCAAACTTTAAATATAGAAACAAGCTGTATCGAAATTTAAAGTACCCAAATGGATATTGATATAAGTCTGTTAAAAATAAAAGAAACACAACGACTTAAAAAAAATATTGTGTTAGTAAAGACGCCTCTTTAAGCATAATACATTGCTCCCTCCCAACAACACCAAAAGGGATACAACAACTGCATGTTTTGTTCGAAGGGAGTTGTTATCGGGAGATAAGATCAGACTCCGCGTTACGTTTGTAGCTCGTAATTATATATTTCTTTTGTCAACATATCAACTAATATGTAACATTTCTAAACAAAGACAAAAAAAACAGCAGACAACAACTTTAAGCCGATGACATTTTAGCAGTGAAACGGTTAGAAATATTTGCCTTGTTTGGGGAACAGCAGCAAGCATTGTTGCACAGTGGAGAATCTGTTATTCTTTCCCGATAAACGCGTTTACGCTAAAACTATTTATTCTTTTACTAACAGTTTGGAGCCAGATCAGACGCCGGGTAACCCGGCGTCTGATCTGGCTCCAAACTGTTTGCCACCAATATAAACATGAGTTATCAGAATTGTCCCAAAAGTGTTCTTTTCTACGTGTTAGTACTTTGCGTTTGCGTTTCGTTTGCGTTTAAACGGGAAAGAATAACAGATTATCCACTGTAAGAAGGGACACGTTGCTCGGAGGACCGCTATAGGGAGGGAGCTATGTATATTCTATACGATGCTTTCCATTTGTCTTTATTAAGCAGCAACGCCTTTTACTATTAAGCGAATACTTCACATTGATCCTTTTGTTTTCTTTTTCAATTACGCTGAATTGCTAAGAACCATCTTATCTTACGCAGTTGAACACTCAGGAAATAACAGACTCTTTAATTTCCTTTACGTAAAACATTATTCGGATAAAATGGTATTAAAATAAATACTGGGAAACGCAGGGCAATTAGTATCGTTAAAACCTAGCCTTACCCGTAAACAACCAAGACGTCATCCGCTTTAAGCTGCTTATATATCTCAAATTTAACATTTAGTTATTTAGGCATACATTAAAATGAAAGTCAGACAGTTTGGAACCTGACCAGACGCCTTGTGAAGCAGCGTCTGATTGGATCCAAACTGTAAGCATATGACAAGTTTACTCGGCGTAAGGGTGTAAATGGATTAAGCAACGACTACTGAATCTAATAAAGAAATATACTTATTTCACTTGGTAGGAAAGTATGTAATTTAAGGAACAGAAATGGATTTTATACTTATCTGCACTCACTTTGAGTATAATGACAACGATGTATTTTCGGTATCATTACAGATATATAATTAAAACAGATTCATTGTCCCCGTCAGCTTCATATATACATCTTTCTTATATACAAATTCTGTTTCCAATTAAATATAGTCCAGTTTCAAATTGTAGGGTTTAGTTTTGGAATATATTGTTGAATGATATACAGTGCAAACCTTGAATAGAACAATCCTAAAACGCTTCTCTAATAATGGTATAACCCTTTCACTCTCAATGACACCTTAACCCTTTCCCCCATAGAAGCGCCTTTTAGCGGATATGATTTATTCCTCCGCTGAAGAAAATAGTTCCAATTTAAACAGTCGTGAATATGCTTCATAAGTAATATTTTCTTTATTTAGACAGGTGGTAGCTTAAAGCAGGCTGAAAGTAAAGTAGAATGCGCCTTAAGGCGCATTCTGCTTTACATTCAACCTGCTTTAAGAGGTCAACTATTTTCAAAACTAGAAACAAGCTATTGGGTAAAGGGTTAAATCCCGTTTGCAACAGTTTGGGCCCTGATCAGACGCCGCGTAATGCGATATCGATATTCATAAGTCATCCAATCTTAAATCTAACTTTGAAACGCATCCTGCAGACAACCATACTGAACCAAACGACACTTAAGCGGTGAATGGGTAAAAAAGTCCCGAATAATTTGATCACGAAAGGAATAAACTGTTTGCATATACACAATATGCACATTACATTAGCTCAATGTTTGTAAATGACGCAGATAATTGGTAGAATTGCAGGAATGTTGTTGTATTGGTCTCTGCAAACAGTATGTACCCTGATAAAACTACCTCAGACTGGTTATGACTCAGATAGTACATCTGCAAAATAGGATAGAAAAAGACGAATTTAAGGAAATAAAAGAAGTATCAGTTTAAGCAAATTACGGTTTATATATAATAGTGCTGAAATTTAAAACCTACTGTAAACAATTAGAATAACAATCAAAGAAACGACGAAATGTCTTTGCCAACCAGACATTGATTTTGCTGCGACTAACAAACGACTCCCGAGAGAGAATTCCGCCCTGGGAATTTGTAGCCAGCAGACTGGCTGCTACCGGGTCTACAGTCCCGAACCATCAGTCAAATATTTGCGCTAAGTAGTCTACATATGTTTATCTTTGCTAAGAAGTGTTTTTTAAAAAAAGTAGTTTGCTTCTTTCTCAATCGTTTTGTATATGACATGTATATTCATACCGTATATTGTACGTTCACATCAATAAGATATGTCTAGCATTATACCATAGACTGTATAATTAGAGGCCGATCATGTGTGTTGAACTAAAAACAGCCAATCATGGTACAGTACATCAGGAGCAACCGGTTATCAGAATACGGTGTCAAATGCAGATTTGATGAAATTCATGCAAAATAAATTCGACGAAATCGGTAAGCGTTTGGAGAAAATAGACTCTTTGGAAAAGAAAGTAAATGAAGTAGATTTGAAATTGGGGAAATTGTGGACAGACTTAGATAAAAGAGTAACGCGGAATTCCGATCGCCTACATTTATTGACAGAGCGCACGGACAGTACCGATTATGAAGTTGAGAAGGCCCGGGACGAGGTTCAGAAGTTGAGTGATCAAAATCAAAAATTGAAAGAATCGCTGTGTGACATTAAGGCAAAACAAATGCTTAACAATTTGATAGTGGATGGACTAGCAGAGGCCGAGGGTGAATCCGAGGAAGAATTACGAGAGACGATGAATTCATTTTTGACGGACAAGTTAAAGGTCGATAGTGAAAGAGCCAGTGGAATTGAATTTGAAAGGATCCATCGCATTGGATTCAGGCGTCGAGGGAAAGCAAAAAACGTAGTGGCTGTATTCAAGCATAAGCGGGACAAGGAGTATTTGAAAACTCTTAGAAACAATCTTAAGGATACCGGGTGTTACATGCACGACCAGTATCCACAGGAAATAGTGGAACACAGAAAGAAACTATTGCCGATCATGAAAAAGGCCAGGGATGACAGTAAAGATGCGTATATTAAGTACAACAAACTGATTGTGGACGGTAGAGTGTATACAGATGGGCCATATGGCAAAGTATGAGTTATAGTCATTTCGTAACCGAGTCATTTCGTAACCGGTAAAATAAGTCATTTCGTAGCCGAATTTTTGGTCATTTCGTAACCGCGCAAAACCTAAAAGTCATTTCGTAACCGATTTTTTTGTCATTTCGTAGCCGACATAAAAGTTGAATTAGTCATTTCGTAACCACCAAAAATTAAAAAATGAATGGCCCCAAAGAAGGCATAAGTCATTTCGTAGCCTCGGAAAATTGTTAAAGTCATTTCGTAGCCGAATATTTTTTTCTTTATCTTTTTTATAATGTTTTTGTGCAGTTTTCTGACATTATTTCAACAAAAATGTGCAAATATGCAAAGTTAAGAAATTATGTAAAGAGTGTAATGGGGACGAATTGATTATAAACCTTGATTAATAGAATTATAACCAAGTTGTTGAATATTGTTTTAAATAGAAATAATATTACGTGTCTCTATGCAATTAAATTCATATGAGTGTTCTATTCTTTAAAATTGGAACCGACATTCGACATAAATAGATATATAAAAGGTGTATAATTGATCATTAATCGCTCATTATATGTTACGCGTGTTTTAAGATGAAACCCAACACCGACACAAATTGGTTTACAGTTGGATGTTTAATTTATCGTTAATCGATCATTATATCACGAAGAGGTAGGTATATTGTCCACACCTTTAATTTTTGACACACTTGAAAATGTCGTCTGAAGCGGTCAGCTTTTGGGATGTTGTGACTGAGGAAATGTTGATACCAGTGTCAACCAGTATGGATCTTGATCAGACACCGCATGACGCGGCGTCTGATCAGGTTCAAAACTGTTTGCATAGTCGACTTTTGGCGCCGTTGGCAGTGAAAGAGTTAATGTTTTCCTAGTCATATATTTTCATTTTTTTTAGATTTTAGTCAAACCCAAGCAAACAATATAGAACCTAACATAATGTCGTAAGTATTCTGAAAGTCTCTATTATTATTAATTTCTGCATCTAATCCTGCCTTGTGACATTTTTTCAATCGTCTGTGTACATGTAGTACAGTGGGGAATATTTTATTTTTTATTTTTCCTTAAACGAAAGCAAACTGTTGCAAATAATTGTTCCAAAACAATATAGAGCCTTCTGAAACAATGTGTAACCTGGTTAGATTATGTTTTAGCTTAGTGCGTTTATTGGGAAAGAAATAGAGGATAACTGTTTTTTTCAGTGTAAGATCGAAATTTAATCCATTGAGTGAACATCAGACGTTATATTTTCACGAGTGGCGAAGCCACGAGTGAAAATATAACAGTCTGATGTTCACGAAATGGATTAAATTCGATCTTACGCTGAAAAATCACAGTTATTCTATTTATTTATGCTTTTAAGCCACTTTTTAAACGAAATTGTTTAAAAATTGAAAGCGAACGTACATTATTTATCCCGTGTTGAGCCCCACGTTTTATGTCGAACACATGCGCGTGACAGTTGGCGGTATAATGACGTCACTCGTTGCCCCCGAGTTTGGATTCGTGCTCTTCCGGTGAGTAGTTCGCGACAAATCGGACTGCCGGAATTTAACGATAAGACACGATTGACTATAATTCTTGGGGAGCCCTACGGGGAAAATTCATAATAAAAAGCGATTGGTGATAATCCACTGCAGTGGATTACCAAGTGATCATCCACTGCTATTTCGTGGTAATCCACCGAAAAGCATAAATAAATACGTCTTTTCTACTGTAGGATTCTTCAAACGTGATCAAAGTGGTGGATTTACTCTTCATGTACAATGTATTCCACAATGCAAACTGTTCGATGAATAACATTTTACATAACCTAACGGTTTACAAACTATTCGGGTATTCTTCTTTCATACTTTAATTCATCCCGGGTAGTATATACTCGTATGGCAAACAGTTTGGAGCCTGGTCAGACGCCTGATTACCCAGCGTCTTATCTGGCTCCAAACTGTTTGGAATGGAAAAAATAGTTTAAGCGTAAACACGTTTATTGGGAAAGAATAACGTTTTCTCCACTGTACGCACCTTAGTTGAAATACAGGTCCAAAAGTATATATGAATAAGAGTTGATTTTAAAGTAAATAAATGATTGCTGATTTACTTTTATTTTGCTTTAAGCAGTGATCTGCCTAATTGTACTGGCTATTTAGAATACTTAGGAATAAAAGATTGAACTAGTTGTGCATTAAATTCATTCCTGAGCAGCCGCTTGTACATAACGTTGCCTTCATATGCACTTTAGTTGAAAAAACAGGTCAAACATTTTTTTATTGGTATTTAAGACAGATGGCAGCTTAAAGCAAGGTGATTGCTTAATTGAAGTACAGGTACAAAAGTAAATGTGAATAAGATGCTTTAGTCTAATTTAGCGAGATAAGTGTAATGGACCGTGACAAATCCAATCGCTGTAGGAGTAGGTATTGGGTGTGGCTTATGAAGAAGATTTATTTGATTGGTTGAAAGGTGTGAGATATAAACTTGTAGACTTCGAACATTTAAAAATTGGTAGTGGGTGTGGCTTATGCAGAAGATTTATTTGATTGGTTGAATGTTTTGAGAAAAATAACCTGTAGACTTCGAACAATAAAAATTAGATATTAGGTGTGGTTTATGATATAGATGTATTTGATTGGTTTGAAAGAATAACCTGATGCAAACGAATTAATACGATTGTTTTTAATTTTTTATATAATAAGTGAACTTTGTAGTTTCTTTGAAATATAAATAAGTTTACTTAGATTCAGTAATTCTTCATTTTTTGATGTAGACATTCGTTTCTAAGATTTATTTGATGCAGGCCATCTGTAATAAAATGCTTTTATGTATTAATATTAAATAGCTATAATTTGGTGTGTAATGCCTAAAATAGAAAAAAAAGCTGAATAAGGGGAGATCCTTTGAAAGCACAGAAAACAAAGCAAATACTGAAAATCGCAGACTCGGTTTAATTGAGTCTGTTCATGAGCAATACTGAAATATGCAACAGTGCTCACGCCCCCTAGCACCGGCTTAAGCGGAATTCAACTTTCAACTGTAAATACGCTGAAATCAATGATTCCAAAGGACCAGAAAGTATAACAACACTGAGAATAAAGTACGGGGCGACTTCTTACAGCCGCCACACAAGCACTTAACATCTGCTGTTGTGAATTATAAAAATCTGAATAAGGGGAGATCCTTTGAAAGCACAGAAAACAAAGCAAATACTGAAAATCGCAGACTCGGTTTAATTGAGTCTGTTCATGAGCAATACTGAAATATGCAACAGTGCTCACGCCCCCTAGCACCGACTTAAGCGGAATTCAACTTTCAACTGTAAATTCGCTGAAATCAATGATTCCAAAGGACCAGAAAGTATAACAACACTGAGAATGAAGTACGGGGCGACTTTTTACAGCCGCCACACAAGCACTTAACATCTGCTGTTGTGAATTATAAAAATCGGAATAAGGGGAGATCCTTTGAAAGCACAGAAAACAAAGCAAATACTGAACACCGTTCACTCTTATCAGATACAGATCTTTATTCGGCATAAGATAGCATAAGCATAAGCATATTCATAAAAAGTTTACATAAATTTATCATTCACAGCTAGGTCTAGCTTGTTAAAAATTATGAATATATTATGCATAGCATATAGTGAACGTTCTGCTATTGTTTGCTGTGTTCGGAACCAATTCCCGTTTTTGAAAATGTTTATCCCAAGATATTTATCAATACATAGTTTCTTTTCTACCAGCTACAGTAAAACCTCTCTAATACGGCCACCTGTCATTATTTCAATCAAATATTAACTCTTTGAACTCTAGTCACGCATATATGCATCATTTGCAAACAGTGTATCCGTGAGAAGTACACTTGTCCTATGCACCTTAAGGAGCCACCTGATCAGGGTCTACATTGTTTGTTCTTTTGACATATACTATGAAAGTCAACCCTAAAATGTCAAAAATGGACTAGACTGAATTGAAAATTGCACCACTGTATTTAACCGTCATTTTGTATTTATGCTGTCAACAGTTGAACTTATACGTGCTTATTGATTGTAATAACAAATAAACAGTGATTTTTGATTACAAAGTAATTTTTCTTGTCATTTGTGAAATTAAAAGTGAAAAAAAAATTCCACATTTCCGGCACGTGCGGGAGGCGATAATTGCCTTGGTATGAGTGTTTATCCAATGTGTAAACTGTTAAAACAACATACAAGTTAATATTTGACACGCTTCACATACATTGAGCGATAATACATGTGCATTGTTAACAAATGGACCATTTAATTGAATTAAAGACAAGTAATAATATTCCTGTTTTAAAAAACATTCAACAACTTGATTACAATTCTATTAATCAAGGTTATAATTATTTCGGACCCCAAACTCTCTTAACATGGCCTAGTGGTTAGGGCGCCCGCCTCGGAAGCGGAAGGTCGAAGGTTCGAATCCCGGAGCCGGATACGGGGTTTGGACTGAAAAGGCCGGTTGGTGAGCCGCCAGCTAGTTAAACGAATGGTTACCGTAGGCCCATCTCTGCCAGGCACCCTGCACTAAGAGAAGGGATTCGGGAGGTACTGTGCACGCAAAAAGGATAGGTGTCTCATAAGCCAAACTGGCTGGCCCTTTCAATAGGGGTGACACTATAATAAACAAAGCCTTTACCATATATTTTTTAACTTTGCATATTTGCACATTTTTGTTGAAATAATGTCAGAAAACTGAACAACAACATTATAAAAAAGATAAAGAAAAAAATATTCGGCTACGAAATGACCTTAACAATTTTCCGAGGCTACGAAATGACTTATGCCTTCTTTGAGGCCATTCATTTTTTAATTTTTGGTGGTTACGAAATGACTAATTCAACTTTTTTGTCGGCTACGAAATGACCAAAAAATCGGTTACGAAATGACTTTTAGGTTTTGCGCGGTTACGAAATGACCAAAAATTCGGCTACGAAATGACCTATTTTATCGGTTACGAAATGACTCGGTTACGAAATGACTAGCTCCCGCAAAGTATAGGATCAATCGGAGAGTGATGTTAAACTAGCGGTATGGAATTGTACATGTAACGGGCTAACCAGAGATAAGCTAACATCTGATGAATTCTGTGATTTGTTGGCCAAACACGACATTGTATGTTTATTAGAAACATGGACGGGAGCGCATAGTGACATAGATATTGAAGGTTTTCATGCCTTTAATTTATACAGAAAGTTTATACACAGAAACGCAAGACGAAACAGCGGCGGTATAGTGTTGTACATGTATATCAGAGAAACTCTTCTGGCAGTGGTAGAAATTGTCAGAAATCACTATGACACTATAGTATGGATTAAGCTATGTGGGGAATATTTTCATTTGGTGAAAGATATGTATATAGGAGTTGTTTATATGTGGGGCTCTGACTCTCCTGCGTAAAACGTTATAAACTGTGATCTATTCGATATTCTAGAGAATGACGTGGATTATTTTGATAATCTCGGGACTGTTTTGGTCGCTGGGGATTTTAACGGCAGAACTGGATCTAAAGCAGACTACATTTATTGTGATGCGGTGAACTTACACATTGATAATGAGGACTAAACGCCTGACGTACCCCTAGACAGGGCCTCAATGGACAAAACTTGTAATGCGCAAGGAATACAGTTAACTGACCTTTGCAAGTCTACATCAATGAGAATATGTAACGGTCGCCTAGAAAGCACGGGGAAATACACTTACTACGGATACGCCGGTAGCTCGGTCATAGATTACCTATTGTGTGCCGATTATAATTTCGCAAGCGTGAATTCCTTTGAAATAAGTCCGTTCAACATGTTTTCTGATCATGCTGTATTAGAATTCTCCGT
This sequence comes from Gari tellinella, assembly GCA_922989275.2. Classification (NCBI taxonomy): domain Eukaryota; kingdom Metazoa; phylum Mollusca; class Bivalvia; order Cardiida; family Psammobiidae; genus Gari; species Gari tellinella. Next base: position 51,213,915 of record OV277870.1, on the reverse strand, counting down.
ATTTACAAACAATGTGAAAAAACAATCACAAGTATCTACAGTAGTGCAACGATCGGATGGCGTTGTTTACAAAACATTGTGTATGTAAACAAAGAAAAATAACGATAAATACAACTGCGACATGTTGTATTGGTAAATCAAAGCAAGTGGTTTGTGTCACAGGTACTTGACACATACTTTATTATCTATTAACACCCCCCCCCCCCCCCCTTAAAAATTTTTTTTTTTTTTCTATACTTCTATTATAGATACAAGGTAAACAGCGCAATTCGACACCTAGTCTTTACTATCCACTTAAACTGATGCTAAAATAGACTCGATCGCCGATATTCTCTTGTGGTATCCTCGGGAAAGGATTAATTTATCAATATCTACTTTTTATTTCATCAAATTCCGTCAAATAACGCCACAGTACGTGAATTATAACGAAAATAAGCATAAAAAAGTTTTCTGTCGTTCTCTTGGTACAGAATTTATTGCCCAAAATAAGGGGTAATCTAGTCGGTTTGCACATTTAACGGCCTTTACGGCTGGAACTTTCACCTAATTTCATTAGAGCAAACGCGTTTGTGTCGGAACATGACCCTCTTCACTATCAGCTATATGAAATATACATGTAATTTGTAATGACTCATTTCATTGTGAATGCCATTTTGAATACCGGAATGAATTGAATGAACGGAGCGATCTCATTGGTCAAAATTAAACAGGTAAAGTTTCTTTTAATTTTGCATTCTATGTAAATTATATAAAACTGATAATATTTCATTTAAAGATGATTTATAATATTTGGTGAAAGTTCCAGTGGCATAGGCCGTTTATTGTGGACAAATAACAGATCACCCCTACATGTACATTCCTTGCTATGTACCAAGAGAACGACAGAAAACTTTTTTATGCTTATTTTCGTTATAATTCACATACTGTGGCGTTATTTGACGGAATTTGATGAAATAAAAAGTAGATATTGATAAATTATTGATTTCCCGAGGATACCACAAGAGAATATCGGCGATCGAGTCTATTTTAGCATCAGCTTAAGTCGATAGTAAAGACTAGGTGTTGAATTGCGCTGTTTACCTTGTATCTATAATAGAAGTATAATAAAAAAAAATTTTTTTTTTTTTTTTTTTTTTAAAAAGGGGGGGGGGGTTAATAGATAATAAAGTATGTGTCAAGTACCTGTGGTTTGTGTGACTGTATGGTGTAGTGGATAAGCGTGCTGCCTAGTAGTACTTATTTACTAGTTACTTTTGAGGGTCGTGAGTTCGAACCTAGATATCACTACTTTTCTTTTTTTCTTTGTTTGTATATTACACTGATATGCGCTGATATACGTAGTTTAAAATAAACATGGATAGAATGAGTAAGTCAAGTGATATTACAGACAATAAAGAGCTATATCATGTTGTCTTTTTACTGATTACAAAGATGTGTTTTGACCCTATTACTGCACGATGTAAAAATGCAACGATAATGAGAAACATACTCAATAATACAACTAACGAATGTTTGAGAATGAAAATCTGTGGGAAGTGAAACAGATCGTCGTTAATTTGAAATTAAAAAAAAAATCACCGAATGTGGGATTCGAACTCGAGGCTTCTGCGTGAAAGTCTAACAGCATAACCACTACGCCAATACAGCATATGCTATTATGGTTGTCAAACTTGTAGTTATCGGTAATTTAACTAAATTTCTTTGTTTACATTCGCACTGTTTTGTAAACAACGCCATCCGATCGTTGTTCTGCTGTAGCAGTAATTATTCTATAAAATGGGATAGCGACAAATTAGACCAGTTCAGAAGGGGATTAATCTCGAAGCTACCAGATTTCAACAAATTGTTCGAAAATAAAGAATCTTTTAACGACAATCAAATTAACACAGTTGTTAACGAATTTACCGACTTGATCAACTCGACAGCACATCCACTTTTCAAACGTGAAGTATATATAGGAGATAGTGACTCAGTGAGATGTGTGAAAAAATCGCCGTTCGTTGAATCCGAGTGGTTTGATACAGAATGTAGGGTACGGAACCGAGAATACAGGGCTGCCTTGGATGAGTTCAACTATATCAAAAGTGCAGAGAATCGTGCTATTCTGTGTGATAAAAAGCGTCAATATAAACAATGCATCAATAAAAAGCGGAAGAATAATAAGATAAAAAAGAAGCAAGGAAATTGAAGCATTGAAAAGGAAAAGACCACGTGATTTTTGGAAATATTTTTCAAAGAAAAAAGGGGTAAAAGGCCAAGACATACAATTAGATCAGTTTTTCAATTATTTTAATAACTTATCAGATGGTATAAATATTGTTGCGGACGAGGAAGCTGAAGAATTTTGTGAAAGAGACCTAGAGTACGACGACCCTATATATGAGGAGCTTGATCAAGTGATTACGCAATGTGAAGTTCAGACTGCGATTAAGACGCTTAAAAAAGGAAACGCATGTTCTAGTGACGAAATCATAAACGAGTATATTATTGAGGCTGCTGATATATTAGGTTCACATTTAACAGATTTATTCAATCTATTACTTAATAAGGGTGTGTTTCCAACAATCTGGATGGAAGGCATTATAATCCCAATTATACGAAAGGCAGTCCTAGTGACGTGAATAATTATAGGGGCATAACATTAGTTAGCTGTATGGCGAAACTTTTTATGGCTGTTTTAAATAATAGGCTTCTTAAGACATGGAGTGATAAGTATAATATAATATCAGATGCACAATTTGGTTTCAAAAAGGGTTATTCGACAACCGATGCTATTTTTAGCCTAAATTGTGTAATCGAGACTATGATAAACTCGGGTAAACGTTTATACTGTTCCTTTGTAGACATGAAAAAGTGTTTCGATAGCGTCAATAGAAATGCCTTATGGTGCAAACTGAACAAACTAGGTGTGAATGGTAAATTGCTGCGAATCTTTAGATCAATGTACAAATATGTACGCTGTAGAGTGAAACATAGCCAAGATTACCCGGACTTCATGAACTAGCAGTTGGACTTAAGCAGGGTGATGTGTTTTCACCGATACTTTACTCCTTCTTTGTTGAAGATTTAGAGATGTACTTAAGTGACAAACGTTGTGACGGTGTTAATATATATGAATTATCATTACTGTTGTTCCTATATGCAGACGACTTGGTTTTGTTAAGTGAATCTGTCGATGACCCTCAGCGCAGTTTAGATAGCCTCAGTACATATTGTGATAGATGGGGTCTACAAGTACACATTGCAAAAACTAAAGTCATGGTTTGTCGTAAAAGGGGTGAATTAAGGCAGAACGAATCATGGACATACAAAGGGACTGTCTTAGATATCGTGGATGACTTTAATTACCTTGGGGTTGTGTTCAATTATAATGGCTCATTCAATCGTAACCAGCAGTTGCTCGTGGGTAAAGCATTGAAAGCCATGAATGTACTGTTATATCAGACGAAGGACTTCGAATTCTCACTAAAACCAAGTGTCAACCTTTTTATTCGTTTGTGTTGTTAATTTTAAATTATGCATCTGAAGTTTGTGGATTTTTCAAGATGAAAGACATGGTGTATTCATTTTGTATAAAGAAGTAAAAGAAGTGTTTGAATATGAGAAGTATCTAGATATATGTAATAATAGTTTGTACAGAAAGCTGATTACGCAAATAAGACTATCTTCACATAGACTAAGAATTCAGACGGGTCGCTATGGCCAAAACAGAATTGAGCGACATGAAAGACTGTGTAAAGTTTGTGAAAGAGGCCATATAGAAGACGAATATCATTTTATTATAGAATGTGAAAAGTATAAGGTCATAAGGAAAATATATATTGGTGAACACTACTGGAAAAGACCTAGTATGTATAAATTCTATGAGCTGGTGAAATCCGAGGATAAAGACACTGTTAACAAGTTGGCTTGTTATATCAACTGTGCGAATAAGATAAGAATTAATATCATCAACGAAATGAGTAATTAAAACATTTACTCTCTCTCAATTTGTATTTATTATACACGTAATTTACATTAATTGAAATGTTGTTTACTTTATTGACTTTGACTACTATTACTATTGCATAACATGTATATGGATGAGAAACGAAATGTTTAAATCCAAAGAAATAAAATATCTGTTCTGTTCTGTTCTGTTCTGTATAATTAAAGTCCCAAATTACAGTGGAGAATCTGTTATTCTTTCCCGTTTAAACGCAAACGTATGCAAACGCAAAGCACTAAAACGTAGAAAAGAACAACTTTTTGGACAATTTTGATAATTCTTGTTTATCTTGGTGGCAAACAGTTTGGAGCCTGATCAGACGCCGGGTTACCCGGCGTCTGATCTGGCTGCAAACTGTTTGCACTGCAAAAAATAGTTTTAGCGTAAACGCGTTTATTGGGAAAGAATAACAGATTCTCCACTGTAAATGTAGCCTATTTTTGACTATTCCTGGTTGTTTTTTACACAAAATTGCCCAAAATTGCACAAACAGTGCTCGACCTAACAACAGGGTTCCTTTACCGCTCTCTGATCTGGATTTACAGGTGTTTTACAGGGAAAATATAATCATACGAGTACACTATTTTTAGCTCACCTGAGCCAACGGCTCAGGATTGAGCTATTGGGATCGCTCTTCGTCCGTCGTCCACCGTCCGACGTCCGTCCACATTTTCAAACAACTTCTCCTCTTAAGCCTTTGACCGAAATTCAACCAAACTTCATCATAAGCATCAGTAAGGTGGGGGAACAAAAAGTTGTTAAAATACTGTGGGTGGGGTAATTTGTCTTGTTGCCATGGCAACCATGCACAAAATCTAGAAAATTCTTCTTCTCCGAAACTACTGGGCCGATTTCAATTTGGTTTTCATCAAAATGTTTCTTAATGAACAGACTTTCAAAACTGTTCAACGAATTTTGATCTGTTAAAAAACATGGCCGCCAGAGGGCGTCATCATTTTCGCTATTCGGTAAAATCAAATAAAATGTTAACAATAGCTTCAATTGACAACTTCTCCTGTACCACTTTAAAGATTTCAACAAAACTCTACAGGAATGTTTCTTTGGTCGAGCTCTTTCACATTTGTACAAAGAATTAAAAACACTGCAGAACTCTGGTTGCCATGGCAACCAAAGTGAAAAAAATAAGGAAATCGTAAAAAGTATTATTTTCAAAATCTACGAGGGCCAGAGCTTAGATAGTTGGCACATAGCATCATCTACAGGTCCTCTATCATTATTGTTCCAATTACGCCCCTGGGGTTAAAATTGGCCCCTCACCGATGTCCCAGTTTTACATAGAGTTATAAAGTGAATTTTCAAACATCAGTGCTTCTCTGAAACTTTATGGCCCAGATCATTTATATTTGACATGTAGCTTTGCCTTATGGTACATGTACTCTACCAAGACTGTCCAAATTATGACCCACAGGTCAAAAATGGCCCGCCCCGGTCTTACATGTATCAGTTTAACATAGACTTACATAGGGGAAAAATCATCTTCTCTGAAACCATTAGGCCCAGATCATTAATATTTGACATGTAGCTTTGCCTTATGGTCCTCTACCAAGAATGTTCAAATAATGAACCCCGTGTCAAAATTGGCCCCACCCCGGGGCATATCAGTTTTACATGGACTTATTTGGGGAAAACCTTCAAATATCTACTTCTCTGAAACTGTAAAGCCAAGATTTAAGTATCTTTGCCTTTTGGACCCCTTACCAAGACAAAAAATGACCTCGCCCTCGGGCTTATCAGTTTTTCATAGGAAAACCTTTAAAAATCTTCTTCTCTGAAACCGTAAGGCCCAGATCATAAATATTTGACATGTAGCTTTGCCTTATGGTCCTCTTCCAAGATTGTTCAAAGTATGACACCTCGATCATAACTTTATTAAAATGTTGTTTTGCCCTGATAGCTTCCTCAGGATAGCGAAATGTGACCCTCTGGGTCTCTTGTTAAATAACTAATATATGGTTTGCTAGGGAGTGTGTTGACATTATTAGTTTTTAAAGCCAAGTATGTGCTTCTTACTGCAGAATAAACTAATGCAGATATTTCCTGTAAACGATTATGGATTAGAACAATCCAATTACTTAACAGGCTATATATTCTAAACAGTTTTAATTATACTTAGAACCCTAACACAACAGAATTCTGTTTTATTTATTGTTGACAGTATATTCCACTAAGTACTGTAGATACAGTGGAGAATCTGTTATTCTTTCCCAATAAACGCGTTTACGCTAAAACTATTATTTGCAGTGCAAACAGTTTGAAGCCAGATCAGACGCCGGGTAACCCGGCGTCTGATCAGGCTCCAAACTGTTTACCACCAATATAAACATGAATTATCAGAATTGTCCAAAAGTTGTACTTTTCTACGTTTTAGTGCTTTGCGTTTGCGTACGTTTGCGTTTAAACGGGAAAGAATAACAGATTCTCCATTGCATCCATGACGTGACAACGTCTCACTCGCGGTCTTGATCCTCGGATACATGTATTTCCGTCATCCGACAGTCAACAAAAATAAATAGAAAATGTTGCGATTTGAAGAATCTTATTTTCGAAATAAGGATTAACCAACACCATCTTTGGATTATAATCATTATTCCGCGTCTGACTCCAAGTTGTTTACAATGGGGACGCTAGTTGTAGCGAAAAGGCGTGTATTGAGAAATACTCTGTCTCCATTGTTACATCGCTAGCATTATTATTCACGGGTTGCATCTAGACTGCTTTTATAAAATGTTACCTAATATGCAGCAGTGACTGAATGAGAGCTTGTCTAATGAATAAAATATCCATGTTATGACATATTCGATGTATTACTTGTCTGCTGCTACTAAATCACGTTTATATCTGGCGCCTGAACCAAAAAGTTGTATTATTAGTTATGTCGTGCTTATTGTAATTGATATGGAATATACAGTGCCATAACATTTTCATATTTGACGAGGCGATGCACTGTTTATACCTTTGATTTGATTGCATCATGCATGTTTTCTTATTCAGTTTCACGACCGGAGTAATGTTGAGAATATAGCGCGACGTTTTGCAACTTCATTTCCCGCCTTTATACGTCGCGTCTATACTATTTACTAAATAAACGTAATGCGGAAATAACACATTTTCTCCCGTCTCCGACCCCTTTTGCCTAAATACGGCCTTTAATAGAAAAAAGAACATTTTGTTTTATTCAAACATCGTATATATATTTATTTGTTTGTTTGTTAATGTTCATATTTCAATGCCAGTAAAGCATATATTATATGTATGCATTTTAAAACTATGTTAGGATAAACATAAATGATTATTATGACTTTGAGAAACGTATTTGCCTGTCAAGCAAGGGAATTAACTCTTGTAAAGATCTAAGATTTTAAGAACCCAATCTGGATTTTACTATTCCCCTATGATTTTATGGGGGTTTCACGTGACCTCAATTGACCAATGGAATGATTTGAATTTAGTAGGAGTTAAGGTGAGGATTATGATCATGCTAAATTGTCGCCTGCGTCAAATATGTAATCCGCAAAAAAAACACAAAGTTAGTTCTTATGGCACATGTTTTGAATCAGAACAAAAGTCGAGTTACGCGGCGTTTTATCTGGATTCAAACTGGTTGCAAATGTTAGCCAAGTCGCACTTAGCATGATAAGGTTTAATACCTGTATGCATTAGTTGATGCTAAACCACACGTCTTATCTATCATGCATGGAGTAATGATATTATTTCCCGTTGAAATAGAACTGAGTACAAAGATAGAACAATAAAATGTAAACTCAAATTGACAAGGCTCTTCTATTTTCCAAATACAGTAGAACCACTCTAATACGACCACTAAATTTTGCTAAATTTCATGTACTTAAGGCAGCTGACTGCTTAAGGCAAGGTAACATTCAGGGGCTTTCTGTTTCACAGTTACCTTGCTTTAAGCTGTCACTTGTCTTTATTAAATAAATTAGCCTTCATTTTTCGGTCGTAATAGAGATCTTCTTCTGTATTCGGTTCATAGTGTGGAGCTCGGTTATCCGGCGTTTGATAGAGACCAGGAAGCTTTTTAATGAAAATAATTCTTTGAAGACAAACTCATGTATTCTGAAAAGAACAATGTCATCGTCACTGTATAATTCTCAAATGAACATTTTTTTCTCATAAAAGCTTGGTTTCTTTGAAAAACATTCATACAAATAGTATGTAATTGTGGATTAATTTGTATACTGTAAAACCGTTATAGTAATTCTACATTGTTGTACTGTAAAACCGGTTTTATTCGCGAGAATATAATTTACGCGTTAATTCGCGAATGTCTCTAGTTTTGAAAATAGGCGACTTCTTAAAGCAGGTTGAAAGTAAAGCAGAATGTGCCTTAAGGCACATTCTGCTTTACTTTCAGCCTGCTGTAAGCTACCACCTGCTAGAAACATTACATGATGTCGCGAATTAATACACCTACATTATAGTCTTATAGAGTCATATTATTAGCTTTGCTGCTCACAGCAACTATTTACTGTTAAATTCATTTAATGTGCCATAGCCTGGCTGTTTTGGATATTATAAATTCATTGAACCAGCAAACGTATTTATTTATCGTTCATAACCCCTGGTAACAATTGTATTGTATTGTATTGTATTGTATTGTATAGATACGCTTTTCACTGTTACCGCAGAAGTGGAATAAATGCAACTTTGCAAACAGTAACGCGGCGTCTGATCAGAATCCAAACTCTTTGACACTCGTATCGATCTTATTTTTAAATCACACTTTATTAAATATAACTTTGAAACAATTTTGCACACAACAATATTGTCGCAGACGACAATAAGGTAGTTCATTGGTAAATTAATTTGGCGCCGAAAGGGGTAATTTATTCCTCTGTTGGAAATATCAGTCCAATTGATAGAGTCATGCACATGTATTGTCTCTTTTATTAAGACCTTTCTCATAAATTGATTGTTTAAGACAGATAGTTGCTTTAATCAGGTTTGAACTTAATTTGAATGCCATTTTAGGGAGACCTCCTTTTCAAACAGTTCAGTACAATTTTCCTATGAGGGTTTGTACTGTTTATCATATTGCAATTCAATGACTACAGTGGAGAATGTGTTATTCTTTCCCAATAAACGCGTTTACGCGAAAATTATTATTTGCAGTGCAAACAGTTTGAAGCCAGATCAGACGCCGGGTAACCCGGCGTCTGATCAGGCTCCAAAGTGTTTGCCACCAAGATAAACAAGAATTATCAGAATTGTCCAAAAGTTGTACTTTTCTACGATTTAATGCTTTGCGTTTGCGTACGTTTGCGTTGAAACGGGAAAGAATAACATATTCTCCACTGTATCATATTGCAATTCAATGACTATAACCAGCGGCTAAAGTTTATTGGAAACCGGAATAGTCAATTTAAAATTCCGCTGAGGAATAAGTTAACCAACCATCTATCAGAACGAGTGACATTATTTTATGTAATTTAAATTATAATTATAATACAATACCATGATCAATAGGTTTAAGGTACATCTATATGGGAAATCAAGAAGGTAGATTTTATTGTAATATTCGACTTGTTAAAATGATTCAGTTATAAAACTCATCATATTAATCAAATCGACTCTTACATGAGATATAACACAATTGCCGTATGCCTTCATTGTGGTTATTCCAAATTTATTTCAAAACTTCAATTAGCCAAACGCTTAAATTCGATGTCTCCTTTAATGGACAGAAATAATAATATGTAATTACGTCTTGTATGATGCTCATACATGTAAGTTCTGCACCGTAACATTTGAAACGATGAATTTGAAAATGGTAGTTGTCAGTACCTGAACCGTACTCTAAGACACATGGTTCTGGAGAAAGTGTTCTGATGTCTTGACACTTTTACCATCGAAGTCGACTTAAGACGACTTTGCACACATTTTGAATCAAGATCAGACGCCGCGTAACGCGGTACCTGATCTGGGACCCGTTTTACTAAACAACTTACGCAAAAATTTTGCTTAAGTCAAAATCGTTTAACTTTTATTTTTCGATCATAAACGTTTGCAAACAGCAAATAGCCAGATCAGAGGACGCGCTAAAAGCGCGTCCTCTGATCTGGCATTTTGCTGATTGTAGCAAGGGATAATAAAAAATATAAATTAAAAATTAAAATTTTGACTTACGCAAAAATTTTGCTTAAGTAGTTTAGTAAAACGGGCCACAGGATACAAAATGTTTAACACTCGTGTTTATATTTCATCAGTCATACTGCCTTTAGCCCAACTTTGGAACGATATTGCAGATACAAATGTTGAAACAGTCGGCAATAAAAAAAATGAAAGGGTTATGGTATCACGGTTAATTTGGCGGTGAAAGGTTAATTACTCTTCAACTAAAGGCGGAATTAATGTTATTTCAAACAGTTGAGTCCATATCATACATCAATCAAACAGAATATATGACACTTGTGTTCAGAAGTCTGTAAATCGACAGACGGTGCAACTATGAAGAATTAACTTTTATTTCTTATGATTTGTTCTGATACTCTGCTGTGTTAACTTGTGAACATGGTCTAGTCATTTTGAAACTGACAAACTATGCGCTTAACAGTTATTACAATGATATTTCTGTAATACTTTTAATTAAAGATACTATCTGTGATATTTATTTATAATAACACCGTGACTCTCTGTGTCTTGCAACTAGAATTAAGGACCACATTTTAAATATGGAAAACAGTTTTCCTTTTTTGAGTTATCCTTAGTTTCTAGTGCGCATTACATGTCTCTTATATGTTGCTTTAATTATGCTTTGTCATGTTGTGTACAGTCTTTACAGAAATAAATCTACCTGTCTGTAAAGTTTCAATAATGAATGTAGTGTAGGAACTCATGCACCTTCTGTGAATTTTGCGTATAGAACTGTATCAAGACCAGACACTCTCGAATAACCCTACAGCCGTTCAATAAACGATTTGATTGTCACTCGTATCTTTCGTCAAACAGGAGACATTGCTTATAATTGACACTCTATACTATTCTTAACAAATAGTACACAATGGAATAATTTAATAGTGTGCGTTTAAACGAAAAGTAACCCAAAAGCAAGGTAATAACATGATAGAAATGACGGCTTTGTATTCTGAAGATTTGATTTTAGCCTAATCAGACGCAGGGCATCCGACCTCTGATCTGGTACATGTAACAAGATGCTCGCAATAAACAAACGGTTGTCACCATGGATAAAACGTTATCCTTTCCTACATGTAATAAACGCGTTTACGCAAAAAAAATTGTTCTTATGCAAACAGTTTAGAGTCTGATCAGATGTCGGGTATCCCTGCGTCTGATTGACTCCAGACTGTTTGCCACTGAGCATACATGTACATATTATCCTACCTCCTACAAGTTTCTAGCTATCCGATTGGTGAATTGGCGTCACGTGAAAGCCGTGTATTTTCCATCCACTGCTTTCAGCAACCTAATAATATTGGCCCGGGGGCAACAGATCTTATGCACGTGAAAACGTTAGCAACGTAACGTTCAAAATGGCTAACGTTCAATGAAGATGACGTCATTTGGTTTCTATAACGGCCGCGCTTATGTATAAGACAAGACAAGACAAGACAAACATTCAAACAATTCACATATTTGTTGATTTTGTACCAGGTACAGTGGAGAAAACGTTATTCTTTCCAAATAAACGCGTTTACGCTTAAAACTAAAAAATCCATTGCAAACAGTTTGGAGCCAGATCAGACGCCCGGGTGATCCGGGGTCTGATCAGGCTCCAAACTGTTTTCCAGTTGTATAAAGATGAATAGTCAGAGTTGTCAAAAAGTTGTTATTTTGTACATTTAATACGATGCGTCATTATAAAACGGTTGCTGATTAAGACGTATACAGTTTTTGGGCAGTAAACATTACGTCACGCACTAATGTTAAGATAATGATTGATGACGTCATGTTTTCATATTATATGACAGTGACCGCCTTTAATCTATTTTGTCAAGAATAAAAGGTAGTCGGTAGGATAAAAACGTTACACAGTGTTCAGGTGACCTAATATGGAATATACACTGCCAGTAAATTCCATATGGGACTCGAGCTCCGCTCTCGTCCCATATGGAATTTACTGGCAGTGTATATTCCATATTAGGTCACCTGAAAACTGTGTAACTTATAGTATGTCAGAATAAATTGTCAACAAAACATCCTTTTCGGCGTTAAATCGTGATACTTTTGCGTGTTGTGTGCGTTTACATTGGGGAAAATAATGTGCTCTGCATCACTATAACAGAAAAATATTGACAAATAATAACGTCCGCTTCACTGCTTCTTCTTCAGCAGCCTTTCAGATGCAGTGTTTCTTTATTGCATTTTATATAATTTTATTTGAGCGTCGGGGTCCAGATGAATCAAAGACATATGTACATTGGAGAATCTGTTATTCTTTCCCAATAAACAATTTTACGCTAAAACTATTATTTGCAGTGCAAACAGTTTGGAGCCAGATCAGACGCCAGGTAACCCGGCGTCTGATCAGGCTCCAAACTGTTTGCCACCAAGATGAACATGAAATATCAGAATTGTCCAAAAGTTGTTCTTTTCTACGTTTTAGTGCTTTGCGTTTGCGTACGTTTGCGTTTAAACGGGAAAGAATAACAGATTCTCCACTGTAGAATCTGGTTGTTATCTAAACTGTTCGAAAATATGCTGTGAACTAGTGGAGAAGACGCTATACGTTTCCGTTTAAATGCCAACGAAACGTAAATACATTGCATTGGAATGTAGAAACTATCAATTTTAGTCATTTCTTACAGTTTGATTCAATCTGAGTTGCAAACTGTTTAGAGCTTGATCAGACGGCTGATCCGGATTTAGGATATTTTCAATGTGTATAATAGTGTTGGCTTATTTGCGTATATTAGGAAACAAAAGCGTCGTCTCCACTGTGGTCTATTGTTAGTGCATGTACAGTGGAGAATGTGTTATTCTTTCCCAATAAACGCGTTTACGCTAAATCTAGTATTGCCCTTGCAAACAGTTTGGAGCCAGATCAGACGCCGGGTAACCCGGCGTCTGATCAGGCTCCAAACTGTTTGCCACCAAGATAAACATGAAATATCAGAATTGTCCAAAAGTTGTTCTTTTCTACGTTTAAGTGCTTTGCGTTTACGTACGTTTGCGTTTAAACGGGAAAGAATAACAGATTCTCCATTGTAGCTAGTGTAATAGCAATATAAGGGTTAAATTGGATTACTGTCACACTGTAACCCTGACATGAACCCAATAAATATATGCCTAGCTGACTGTGTTACACGAAATATTGCAAACATGACAGGTCTATCCATTACTGTCCTAAATGAAACAATGGTCACGATTGATATAGTTTGATACTGGTTAATCGTAAATATTTCCCATCAAACATGCTAATGCTGTGGGGCGGAGGTCATTATTTCTCGTCAAAAAGAGCCTGATTGCATATATACTTACACGAAAAAGAAACTGTGCACTTGTTTAGGAATTAAAATGTTCATCTTTTTATAAATAAATATAGGCAAATGTGGTATCAAAATGTTTGTAAGAATTTGTTTTACACGATGACTTCTTTTTTAATCAAATTTATGTAATTATAAATGCACTGTTAACGCTTGAATGAAGTAGAGGTTAAAATTAAAAGTTGCAAATCGGTATTGTGTCCTAAATTGTTGAAAAATGAAATTGATTTGAATCGGTATGTGAAATGTCCTCGTCTTTGACTGACAAATGCAACAATTCCCGAACGCATTGGTCTGACGTTACGTCTTGTGACGTAAATTCGTCAACGTCATGTATCTACCCTGACGTGCTGGCTTGCTGGCTTGCTGGATCCTGACTGGTCTCTAACGCTACCATTATGGCCGTTACGATGTCGAAGGGTCATAATGGTATTTTGGTGGCAATTAAACTGCCCAGTGACGTCAGAGACGCTGACGTCGGATGAAAGCTGCTGAAGTGTCTGAATTCGTTCGTTTTCTTGAAGTCGTGGCAGCTTGTTAACGAGTTTAATTAAATTGTACTGTGATTTTATTATTGCATAATCAGTTAAGATATCGGTCAGTGAAAATCTGTACTTGTAAACATGTTGCACAGGTAGCACGTGCATGATAATGCATAATAGCCGTTGGTACGTTTGAATGACATCCGGGTGCTTTAATATTGAGTAAATTAGTGTAATGTGTGTAGAATTCTGTGATCACTCATTATGCCAAAATTTATAATTCTTAACTTAGAAAAAAAGAAGTTACACTCAATATAAAAGTGCACAGTTTCTTTTTCGTGTCAGTATAGAATTAAATGTAGAAAAGTGTTGTCGTCTAATGATTTTGACTCTTCTTTTGTATATAAGTTTCAAACAGTTTGAGGCCTAATTAGACGTCTGATTATCTGGCGTCTAATCTGGCTCCAAACTGTTTGCACTGGGATCAAATATTTTAGCGTAGCGTCGTTTTCACTGTAAGGTTTGATAAACCCTTTGACCAATAAGAAGCATAGCGTTTCGCAGAATACGCGGATGGCCAACTACGTATTATCATCAAAATGTATTGCTACGATAACTTATATGGGTATTATAACATATTTGTATTGCTACGAAGTCAGTGTATACTGTATATAGTGAGAAATGTTTTGCTACGAAAACAAAGTTGCCTTCTTAGAAATACAAACATGTTGTAGCAAAACATTTGATCTTATATCTCCAAATTGTTTGCATTAGGACAAAGTGTTCCAGCACAAACATTTTTATTTGGTAGGAATACTGTCATAAAATTTATGCAATCAAAATATTTACAGAAAACTGTCAACAGAAAACAACGTTTTTATGAACCAATTTGAAACATATATTGTGTGTAGTTGTCTTTTTAAACGGGTAGTAATCCTTCATATTCCTCTGGAATATCATTCTAAAATATGTATGATTCAGCTACGAATAAGCTATTATGATATTTATTGCAAAACATTATTGGCAAAACAATTCATGTACTGCTTTAGATTTTAATAATACAGTGGATAATCTGTTATTCTTTCCCGTTTAAGCGCAAACGTACGCAAACGCAAAGCACTAAAACGTAGAAAAGAACAACTTTTGGACAATTCTGATATTTCATGTTTATCTTGGTGGCAAACAGTTTGGAGCCTGATCAGACGCCGGGTTACCCGGCGTCTGATCTGGCTCCAAACTATTTGCAAAGGAAATAATAGTTTTCGCGTAAACGCGTTTATTGGGAAAGAATAACGTTTTCTCCACTGTAAGTCGGCTGCTTTAGTTTGTCAAAGTCAAACTTTAAATGTTTTGACTTCAAATAAATGAAATTGAGTGTCACTCAGTTGAGATTCTGATCAGGCGGGGATAACACACTATTTGCAATATACTGTACCATACAAAACAATACAATACAATTTCTCTGTTACAAATCTCAGTTTACATGCACATACAAGTATATGTAAACACATGAGACAGTTATAATATTTGTAGTGTTCTGGCATCGACGGGCAAAAACACCAACTATTGTATTCGGGGTACGGCAGTGAATGGGCTAAGCATTCAAAATGTGCCTGCCATTTAATTGATGTTACACATGTAGCTGTGAATCTCTTTATTGCCTGGACCGATTTCACTGGCAGGTTACAACAGATTGGATCCTGATCTGATCCCAATATAGCTTGAACAGACATGTTATGTGTGAAAAACGTATTCCAGTTGTTTTATTTATGCATACACAATTTAATCATTTCACAGCTTAAAGTAAGATAGATATTTTTTATCCCTGACAGTTCATATGGATAATTTCAGTCTAAATCAATACAGTACAGCGTTCCCTCTCTACAACGGCTCCCTCCTTACAACGACATTATATAAATATTAGATTGCAGTTTGCGTGACATTCAAATTGTCAATCCGAGAAACAGCATGTCACCCCGAGGCGTAGCGGAGGGTGACATTCTTGTTTTCGAGGGTTGACAATTTGAATGTCACGCAAACTGACATCTGATATTTATTTTATTACACCGAGCTTATCAACCCTGGCTTTGGAATCGTTTTATTCGTCTTTTATAAAATGTGTTGTGAACACCAATTTAGCGCGGATATGTACATAACGCGGGAAATGACGTCGCCGTCTTACGACGTCACAGTGTTTATAATTATATTACAAGTAAACAAAGAAGAACGTTATGATAAGTAAATTGAAGAAACAGTGTCTTTACATTGTCTAGGTGGCAAATATCCTCTTCCGAAATTATGGCAAATCGTTAAGGAATGGACAAAAGGAAGCAACTTGTACAGAAAATGCCAAAAGTTGATTATAAGTTACCACTCTTTAAAACGTTCCAATGTATCCAATAGCGATTGGCATGTCAAGGCTGACAGTACGTTTTTGGACGTAGTAAAAAAGTAATGTCCTTTAGAATGACGTCACAAAAAGAATATCATAAAGAGTGACAGTATAGATGTAAAAGACATCCAAAATGTTAACTGTAGGTCTATGGGAATTTAACATTGTAACTCAAAGCGAGGTGTAATAATTATCGATGTTCCCACGAAAGTTATGTTTTATGCTTGCACTGATGCATTATCATATACATAAAATTGTTGTCTGCTGTTTTTCATACATAACTGACATTTTGACAGGAGAAAAAATAATGACAAATGACAAACAGCTTGAATCCAGATCAGACGCCGCGTAACGCGGCGTCTGATCTGGATTCGAGCTGTTTGCAAATGTTTACCAAGTTCCCTCCCTATAACGACTCCCTCCGAACAACGCACATATTTGTTGTCTCCCATTTGGTGTCGTTGTAGAGAGGGAGCACTGTCATTCTCGATATGATTGCTGGTTACACTATATTGCAAACATCACGAACCGTGCATACTCGACAATGTTTGCAATGCTCATAAAGGCGTAACAGTGAAGAAAACGTTATTCTTTCCCAATAAACGCGTTTACGCTAAAACTATTATTTGCAGTGCAAACAGTTGGGAGCCAGTTCAGACGCCGGGTAACCCGGCGTCTGATCAGGCTCCAAACTGTTTGCCACCAAGATAAACATGAAATATCCGTATTGTGCAAAAGTTGTTCTTTTCTACGTTTTAGTGATTTGCGTTTGCGTACGTTTGCGTTTAAACGGGAAAGAATAACAGATTCTCCACTGTAACTGGAAATAATCTCCTACATTGTACGAGTGTGTGTGACACCATCTACGTTAGACAAGACTATTAACCACAAACGAAATTCAAAAAGCAATGTACTAAATTTTTAAAACATAATAGTTTTGTGTGAAACTTTTACCTATTTGATTTAATCTGAGTAGCAAACAGTTTGGCGCCTGTTCGGACGCCGTGTTACTCATTGTCTAATCTGACTCCAAAATACTAGCAACGGAAATACTTATTTTGTGTAAACGCGTGTATTGAGAAAGAATAACGTTCTCTCTATTGTATGTCAATTTGACGAATTCACGCTAAACAATTCACTGTGCATCACACTCAATTTAATTCCGCTATCAAGCTTTTAAACTAATAAAATCCGGTGCATCGTTCCATTATTGTATCGTCATTTTGTCAACAACATTGTCTAATTCTGACCATTAACCCCGTCCCTGCCATAGTACAGTGGAGAATCTGTTATTCTTTCCCAATAAACGCGTTTCCGCTAAAACTATTATTTGCAGTGCAAACTGTTTGGAGCCAGATCAGACGCCGGGTTACCCGGCGTCTGATCAGGCTCCAAACTGTTTGCTACCAAGATAAACATGAATTATTAGAATTGTCCAAAAGTTGTACTTTTCTACGTTTTAGTGATTTGCCTTTGCGTACGTTTGCGTTTAAACGGGAAAGAATAACAGATTCTCCACTGTATCATCAATTCTAAAAAATTGTCGTCTACTTTTATTTCTATTTTTTTAATTTTAGGTGTTTTGACTTACAACATATTGAAATAGGTCTCAAACAGTTTTGATCCTGATGAAACTCCGCATTACGTGACGTCTGATTAGGATACAAACTGTTTGTAAATACATGTACCTATTGTATCCGGGGCAACACAGTAAAATGTTAACATTGGAATTATAGTCTCGTCAGAGGTCTTTAATACAGTGGAGAAAACGTTATTCTTTCCCGTGTAAACGCAAACGAAACGCAAACGCAACACACTAAAATGGAGAAAATTACATCATTTTGATAGTTCTAACTATTCATTTTAATCTTAGTGGCAAACAGTTTGGAGCCCGATCAGACGCCGGGTTACCCGGCGTCTGATCTGGCTCCAAACTGTTTGCAATAGAAATAATAGTTGTACCGTAAATGCGTTTATTGGGAAAGAATAATGTTTTCTCCACTGTAATACATTACCCGGGGAATCGACCTAATCATAAACTAGCAGACACAAATGCCGTTTACACATTGTGTAACCAACACAAACGTCTTCATCCCAAGCGTGTGTAAAATAGAGGAGATCATGTGCGATTCAAATGAAATAAGTATGTTCTTTGCAAATGGTTATGGGACTGATCAGACGCTGCATTAATCGATAACTGATGTGACTTAAAACTATTTTCACTCAAACGGTCAATGTCATGATAAATTTGTCATTTTGTACAACATTAAACACTTCGTTTCAATTTAGTTTCATTAAACCCCATCCACTGCCTTACCCCGAGTACCGTACCGAGTATTATGTTTAAATGTAAACAGTTTGGATCCTCATCAAACGCCGGGTCTGATCAGGATCCAATAAGTTTGACCCTGATTTTAATATTTCTTAAGTTAAAATATATACGATTTGAATTTGAAAAATAAAATAAGACGACAATTGTGTACAATTAACGACGCCATGCGTGTAAAGGGATTACACGAGAAGAATACTATCATCTCCACTACTTGTATTGTACGCTGTAATATATATATTTAAAAGTTCTTTATAAAATTTACGTTTTAGTTCTTCAGTCAAATGAATAGACTCTTTTAGTGAATGTAGTTTGTAAAATATAACAAGAACAGTGAATTAAGTACAGTACGTGTAAAAAAGACAGACATTTAGAAATGCTGACGATTTATTTAAAGCTGAGTACAGTGGAGAATCTGTTATTCTTTCCCGTTTAAACGCAAGCGTACGCAAACGCAAAGCACTAAAACGTAGAAAAGAACAACTTTTGGACAATTCTGAGAATGCTTGCTTATCTTGGTGGCAAACAGTTTGGAGCCTGATCAGACGCCGGGTTACCCGGCGTCTGATCTGGCTCCAAACTGTTTGCACTGCAAATAATAGTTTTAGCGTAAACGCGTTTATTGGGAAAGAATAACAGATTCTCCACTGTAGTACATGTACCTGATCGAATGGCAAATAACAGTGGATAAAACGTTATTATTTTCCGTTTAAACGCAAATGAAACGCAAACGCAATGCAATAAAATAGAGAAAATGACAATATTTTGACATCTTGAAAATTGATTTTAATCTGAGTGGAAAACGGTTTGGAGCCTGATTAGACGCCGGGTTATCTGGCTCCAAACTGTTCGCAATGGAAATATTAGATTGAGCGTTAAATGCGAAAGAAAATGTTGTCTCCACTGCACCACTCTTACATGTATCTGACCAAGTATGTTTGAATTGGGAATAATGCTTGTAGCACAGAAGCATTTATGTGGGGGGGGGGGGGGGGTAATGATCACTGGCAGAACTTATAGAAACAAAATATTTTCCACAGTACTTGATATTCATTACAGTTTTCAAACAACTTTGAACTGCTGATAGGGATTGACCTTAGTACTATAAATATGGTATGGCAATAACTTTAGATAGACTAAAAACAGTATTGCCTATTGTCGATAGGACAAGCAACATTCAAGAAACATCTTTGTTATTCCAAAATCGCTTGAGGTGTTAATGTACTTATTTCAAAATTAATACTTATAAAGTCGACTGGAACCCACTCGAGTTATTAAAATGCAAATTAAGAAATGCCAATAAAATTTAATCTAATCGAGTTTGACTTGTACAGGTTATACTGTTCTTTTATACAGTGGAGAATCTGTTATTCTTTCCCTTTAAAACGCAAACGTACGCAAACGCAAAGCACTAAAACGTAGAAAAGAACAACTTTTGGACAATTCTGATAATTCTTGTTTATCTTGGTGGCAAACAGTTTGGAGCCTGATCAGACGCCGGGTTACCCGGCGTCTGATCTGGCTCCAAACTGTTTGCACTGCAAATAATAGTTTTAGCGTAAACGCGTTTATTGGGAAAGAATAACAGATTCTCCACTGTATACTGTTCTTTTATATAAAACTACTGATTATTATAATTTCTTTATTGTCTGTTTCAGGTAAGTGGCTTTGACTTTTTAAGCAGAACGGTAAGTAAATGCAAGTCGCCACAACTGGTGGACTTTTTCTGAATCACATATTAGCAGTGTACATGTAACCCATTTGAAACTATCGTCCAATAAATTGTATATATGCAAACAGTGTAGTATCAGATCAGAAGCCACAGGATGCGGCGTCTGATCACAGTCTACACTGTTTGCTGATATGAATTTTTATAACAAATGAAATGAGAATATAAAATGAGATCAGACCCTTAAATGAAAAATGTACTCAGCCAATATATAAACGTAACTCTAGACCAGTAATCTAATCCTTTGTTATATACTCGATTTTCGCGATTGACCAATATTGAACGTACTGATCATAGTAATGTCGAGGTTTCTATACTATCGTAAATTTAAATTTCATGCTTTTTTACTAAAGAAATATTGCAATGAGTGCCGAATAGTTGGAATCAGGACCAGACGCCGCGTAACGCGGCATCTGATCATGACCCAAACAAGTTGCACAATACAAATCGTACTCGAGTTGACACAGGGAGAGGGTTCACGTATTTTAAACTTTATATCTATTCCAATGACATGTATTGTCCTAAAACCGGTGTGAATTCTGATGTGCGCGTGGTGAACAACAGAATACAGTAAGCACTCTCTATTACGAACACTAAATGAAGTGAATTAACATGCGTTGGAGGCAGGTGACTGTTTAAAGCAAGGTAAACTAAAAACTAAAAGTTTATTAAGTGGCTTATGATTTTAAATCCACCTTGTCGTTTCTATAATCAATTAGCCTTCTTCATAGTGGTCGTACTAGAGCGGATTTACTTTACGATTAAGTTTCGCATAGCTTCGTTCAACAGCAAAGAATACCATTTGTCCTAGCTTTCCACTCACCGAAACGTTCTCCTAATACAATCAATAAAGTTAAAATAGTTGTCTTGCTACTTTTCACCTGCCTCCCAAATTCAGGGCTGCCATAAGTTGACATGAAAAATCCTAAGATTTCCAATTTGCTTTTTTCAAGTGCGGTTTTACGAATCGTACCTTTACCCCATAACGTTTTTCTTGTTTTGTTGACATGCGACTACTTAAAGCAGGATGCCTGCTTTAAGCTACTATGATCTGGGAAAAAATCCGGAGATTTAGGAAAAATCCGGAGAAATGGCAGCCCTGCAAATTAAAGCTTTCTTACTAATTTACTTTTAGTGTTGTAATCGTGTTTGATAATTAAAACAGAAGAGAAGACGTAATTATTCCATGGTACACTTGAAAACATTTTTGAGGCAATTAACCGTTTACCAATCAGTTTTTATTTTATATAATATTTGGAACGTTTTTTTATATCTTTAAATGCCGAACATTTGCATTTAAACCTAATGTATGTCGTCTTTCCAATTGTATTAAAATATACTAAATTTTAAACGGTTTCTAATGTAGCCTAGCTCTGAGGGTCCATAAAAGCAAGACAAGCCAGAAGTAGGTTGAAATCTTCATTTACGAATGTTACATGGTCAATGGATGATGGTAATGGATATGTAGGATGATGGTATATACAATGCACAGTCTTAACTCAACTCGACTCAACTGCAAGTTGACAACAAACTGCAATCTGAAAATAATAATGAATACATGAGTAATCATGCCAAATAATTCTAAACCCTGCTGGCATGAATATAAAACATGACACATGGTAATAACAATAACATGTAAATAAACGCCTTTACTATTCCTTATGAAAAAGGGCATGAAACACTATGGGGTAAAATATAAAGTTATGTGGTTGCCAACAGCATAACATCCCATAACTAGCTGTTATGTTATGTTATGGTTGCAAACACATAATAAACTATTGCTTCCTAAATGCAGGTCTGATAATGAATGGGCTTTACAATACAAACTTATAACAAATACACAATACTCCACCCACTTACTAGTTTATGGAACTAAACGCAGTTACCACTCCTCCCCAACTCTGCCAACTCACACACTCACTGTAGGTGCTTAAACTGCAAATAATGTTATTCTGGTTAGTCAAATATCATAAACAGAAGGTACAGAAATGACAATTGCTGCTATTTCGATTCGCGAAAATACATTACGCTACAGACAAGCCGGAGTGAAATAACTTCACTACGCGTTGAAAACAATAAAGCAGAAGCTCATTACAACCTGTGCCAATTCGTTGCTAATTCATAGTAACGATACAAACCTGTATTTAACTTTATAAACCTAGAAAATATATTTAATTATGATTTCTTCAGAGATGTTTCCCTCTCAAATCTAATTGTACAACTGAATATCGTGCGGAATGACGTCAAAGAGCTAAAGAGTTATCGAACTTGGATTAAAATGAGTGAAAAGATAAAACTACCGAAATGACCGAAAACACAACCTGGTCACACACTCCCCCTCTTTCTGAAATGACGACCCGTCATTAACCAACACAAAACAAAATAAATATTCCATCAAAACAAAGTTTCTGTCAATCTTCAATGTCCATGTCAACAGTCTCTTGTCCTTGTATAATGTCAAAAAGAAATAATATCTTCAGACATTTTAACTCCTAATATGTCCTATATAAGCCTTTACTTATACAAAATAATGCAAATTAATATAAATGCATTTCTAAATATGCCTATGAATAACATAAACATGACTTAACTTACAGCTCTAACTTTCCATTTATATATATACAAACTTCAATGTAGTTTGAAATTATTTCTTAATATATCTCCTCCCCTTGCTCAAAGGACTGTGACATGACAAGTTTAGGTGTTTAGACTTCTTACCAGTATAATGAGAAAACATAGATAATCTTCTTACATAATACTGACATTGTAACTTTAACATTACAACTAATTTCAACTACAAAATACTATAAAATCAAATTAAAATACTAATCTATACATATAATTCATTTCATCACAGTTGTAATCAAGTCATGAGCTTTGTCACTGTCAACTTCATTTAACACTCCTGACTTGATTAAAGCTTCTAAAGCTTGAATTTTAAAATCAACTGGTCTAGGGACCACATTATAGAGAATGGGTACCCCGTACCTATCTGGTGGTTTTCTGTCCCGAGTGGATTTTCTAGGTAAGGGCTTGGGAGGTTCCTTAACTGGTTGAACTGTTGGTTCATCATCCTTCAAGTCCTTATCCAAAATGGTCTCTACCACAGATTCTGTATCTGGGACATTTTCTGTTTCTACACTCTCTGTTTCATTCAAGGCTTCTGTGTCTGTCTGGGTATTTTCATCCTGAATGTGCTCCGCACCTTCAACATCTTCATCTATCATTGCATCTTCATCTTCTCCCTGTTCTTCTTGATCTGCAACCTCTACGCTGTCTAACGCAGGTTCATCAATAATTATGACCGTTTCTAAGTCATTACTCCCCTCTTCACTTTGACTGGTGACTGGCTCTGGATTATGGGCGTCCCCATGCAAGTATGTATGAACAACATACTCATCTCCATCACTGTCAGAGTCTTCATCATCTTCTTCTTCTATTACTTCAGTGACGTCACTCTCTGTGTGCTTACTATCAAGCTCTACTTTGGATGCATCCATTTTGTGTTCACTGTTCTGACCCTCTGGATCTAAATCATCTCTGTCATTCTGATTATCTATCAGAAGTAGATGGTTTCTGTGCAATGTTCTTTCTCTCCCAGACTCTTCTGATCTTACACAATACACAGGTATGTCAGGCCTTGGCTGATCTATGATAACATAGGTATCAGTTTCAAACTTGTCTTTGATTTTGTGCTTTCCTCCAAATGACAATTTCTTCACAAGCACTTTATCTCCAACTGTCATTTGAACTACTTTGGTTTTCCTATCATAATATTTCTTCTGTTTGTTGTATGATTTTGTTCTGTGTTCCTTAACTATTTGGTGAGTATACTCTATTCTTTCTTGGAGATCTTGTAAATATGCATCTTGAGGTTTCTTTGATGTTTGTCTAGCATCTTCAAAAGTGGCATCAATTGGCAGTCTTGGCTTTCTTCCGAAAAGGAGTTCAAAAGGTGAGATCTTCCTCTAAGGTACCTAACATGCTAAGAAGCGTCCTATTGAAACGTTCTGGACCAGCGTTTCCCTGTGGGTGGTATGGTGTAGTCCGAGATTTCCTAATATTCATCAGTTTACATAGTTCGCTGATAATTTCACTTTCGAAGTTTGCGCCTTGATCCGAATGAAGTCGTGTTGGAATTCCGAATTGAAGAAAGAAATGGTTATAAAGTGTTTCGGCGACTGTTTTAGCTGTTTGATTTTTTGTTGGAACTGCTTTGGCAAATTTGGTGTAGTGGTCCGTGATTATCAAAATGTTCCCTATGTTCCCTTTAGATGGTTCCAGGCTTAAATAGTCCATACACACAAGATCTAACGGGTAATGGCTCTCCACATTCACCAAGGGTGCTTTGTCAATAGTTGACTTCCTTCTTATGCATCTGTCACAATTGGTAACCCACTGTGCAATGTCTGAACCTACTCCAGGCCAATAAAACCGGTCTCTGGTCAGTCTGGCTGTTCTTTCCTGACCTGGATGGCCAACATTGTTATGAAGATTTGTAAGTATTTCATCCTTATAACTATCTGGCACTACCAATTGTTCTATTTCACTTTCCTGCTCCTTGATGACTCTGAATAGAATACCTCTTTTCATTCTAAAGTTTTTGAACTGTTTTTTCATGGTCAAGTCATGTTTCTTCAGATAGCCTTCTGGAATTTTGTTGTCTATGACAGCACGTCTCCATTTCTCTATCAAACTGTCGCTTCTTTGAGCTTTTCTTATTTCCCTCATCTCTTTTTGTGCTAAAGGCTGTCCTTGTTCCTCAAAAATTTCTGCTATGTTGATACTTGCTGATGGTAATGTTTCTATAAATGGAACTGTTATGCAGTTACAAATAGCTTTCACCGTTTTATCTTCTATAGAAATCCTTGTAGCATTTTCTTGATCTGTTAACCTTTCGTATGGAAATCTACTCATGGTATCTGCATCCGTGTTCTTGACTCCAGCACGATACTGTATGTCAAAAGAATACTGTGCTAGTGCACTTGCCCATCTCTGACCTGTGGCGTCTAATTTTGCACTAGTTAGCACATATGTCAGCGGATTGTTGTCGGTTAAGACCTTGAAATGATTTCCGATGAGATAATCACTGAATTTCTCTGTTACTGACCATTTCAGCGCTAAAAATTCAAGTTTAAATGCGCTGTAGTTTTGCTCCGCCTTATTCAGAGCTCTACTAGCATACGCAATAACTCTTTTCTTTCCATCTTGAAGCTGATAAAGGACTGCTCCAAGAGCTTTTGCTGATGCGTCTGTATGTAGTTCAAATGGTAGTAAGAAATCTGGGTAGGCTAATACTGGAGGCGATGATAAAAGGTGTTTGACATGTTCAAATATGTGTTGTTCATTTTCAGTCCATTTCCATTCTTTTGTAGCTTTCTTATGACCCTTTTTAGTTGATGTTGGTGGCAATAAGTCAGATAGTGGTTTTGTTATCTTGCTGAAATTCTCTATGAATTTCCTATAATATCCTGCGAAACATATGAATGAGCGCAGTTCATCAGAATTGGTTGGTGTAGGCCAGTTTCTAACTTTTTCTATTTTTTCTGGATCTGTCTCTACACCGTCTTCACTTACGACATGGCCAAGGAAATTGATTCGTGATTTGAAGAATGAGCATTTTTCTGGGGCTAGTTTTAGATTTGCTTCTGAAAGTCTGGTCAAAATTAGATCTAATCGCTCTAGATGTTGTTCGAAGCTGTCACTGAAAATTATTACATCGTCGAGGTAAATAAGGCAAATTTTCATATTCAGGTCGCTAAGAATGTCCTGCATTATGCGTTGGTAGGTAGCCGGCGCGTTTGAAAGCCCAAATGGCATCTTATTGTACTCGAAGAAACCTAGAGCTCCGACAGTGAATGCAGTCCGTTCCTTATGCTGTTCTTCGACTTCTATCTGATGATATCCAGACTTCATATCTAAAGTTGTAAAGTATTTTGCTCCATGTAGGCAGTCAAAAATTTCCTCCATTCTTGGCAAGGCGTAAGAGTCCTTAATTGTCTTGTTATTCAACGAGCGATAATCAACGCAGAGCCTCAATTTGCCAGATTTTTTCTTGACTAATACAACATTGGATGTCCATGGAGATTTGGACGGTCTGATAATTCCTCCAGCTAAAAGTTGTTCGATATGCTGTCTGACATTCTCAATCATTGATGGTGGTATTCTTCTATGTCTCTGCTTGAATGGTGTATCATCTAATAAGTCTATCCTATGTTTAATTCTGTTGCACTGCCCAATGTCTATGTCATCTTTTGCAAATATAAGCCCATGCTTCAGAAGAAGTTCTTTAAGTTGATTCTTTTGATCTGGATCTAATAAGTTATTTTCGTCAATTCTCAATTGATCAAATACTGGACATTTTGTCTTATTCTCTCTTTCGATCCTTTCAAATACTTCACTTGCAACAGTAACAGGTTGGATCTCACAAACTATAGCCTTTGGTGCTATGTTCACTGTGTTGGTTGTGAGATTTGTTAAAACAACCTTAACAGGTTCATTTTTCCTAGCTTCATAAGGTATCACTGCTGGTGTAACATCTATGTATGATGGTATCTGGCTAGTTTCACTTTCCTGTAAAATAGCAGCTGATGTAGGAAAATTCAATACATTATCTGTGTAGCCAAGTATCTCAACAGATTGATTAGGTTTTATTGTAACCTTGTGGTCTGCAGCACTCCTAACAATGGCTATTCTATTCTTGTTTCTGCGTAATTCTTTCTCTCTAATTACAATAGCCCTAAAACTCAGGTACCAAGGAGTATTCAATTTGGCTCGCTGTAGAAATTGATCGCCAAAGTTTGTCTTGCATTCATCCATTAATTCTTGAAGTACATTGGTCCCTAAAATGACAGGTGTTCTAGCTGAATATCTTGTGTCAGGTGACACAAGAAGTAGACATGGCAATGGCTTGGATTCAGGTAAACCTCCTTCGACACAAATATCCGTTAAAATGTAACCTAAATAAGGCAAATTCTGGCCATCCGCACACTCTATGTTAAGTATATTTCCAACTGGCATAATTTCAGTGTCATAAAGATGCTCCTTATAAAAAGATTCTGAAACAATGCTGACGCAACTTCCTGTATCTAAAAGTGATTTCGTTGAAGTATCGCCAAGTTTGATAACAACTTCATTGGTTTCGCCAACAAGATTGGGACCGTTATTTTCCCTAGTGCTCTTGTCAGATCCCACGATAGGAGCACTAACTAGTTTGGGCAATCTGGCTTTAAATGTCCTTTTTTTCGGCATTGAGTGCAGACTAACTGTGCTGTGATGATCGGACAATAATGCTGTACGTGTCCTTTCTTGTTGCATAAAAAGCAAACAGGTGCAAAGGTTTCACTTGCTGTAGGTCTTTGCGGGCGATATGAACCTCTCATGTTTCCTCTGCCTCTCGACATATGTCTACCACCACGCCATCTGCCTCTGGTTTGATAGTTTGAACTTTGATAGTTCTGCCATGGTTGTGAATGGCTATCAGTCTGTTCATGGTGCTGTGGCTGCTGCCCCTTTTCAATTCTGTCCATCCTCTCATTAAGCTGTTTGAGTAGTTGGGCTACTTCTGGAGATTCTGTCTTGTCCTTTTTATCTGTCTGCACTGCAGGTTTACATGGCTTTCTTTCTTCTGAACTACCTGTCTTCATGTCTGCTTCTATTCTCCTAAGTTCACGCTTGAACTGATCGTAATTTATGATCTTGTCGCATTGGTAGACAGACATATTCTTTAAATCTTTTCTGAGGTTGGAATGTAGGACTTGTTTAAGTATTTCAGTGTCTGTGCGACTAAGTCCATGAAGCTCTACTGCTTTGTCAAATAACTCCTCTAGACGCGATGCATATGATTCCACAGTTTCATTTGGTTTCTGCTCACATGTGTAAAACTTCTTCATCATGTCCTCTTTTGTCTCCACCGTGCCGTAGTCACATTCAAGTTTTTCCAGGACATGATACACCGAGACACCAGCACCTAACCTCCTAAGTTTATCCGCAGCTCCTCCTTTCAAAGACCTCCTAATTCCAAATAATACCTGCTCTTCAGAGTAAGTAGCATCCACCATCACTGCTTCCACTTCATACTTAAATGTATCCCATGTGACTTCACCCTTTCCTTCATCTCCATAGAAAATAGAAAATTTCGGGTAGTGATGCTTTCCTCCTTTAACTGCAGTTTCCGAAGTCTTAATTGGCTCATGTTCCTTCTTGGTATCTCCTTTAAATACACTTGCTATTTTCCCTAAGTCCTCTGCTGTGGTGATCTTAGGTTTAATACCTAACAAGTGCAATGCCTGCAAAAACTTCACTTCATCCTCAGTTGCACCACCTGCTGCTTCCCCTAACTTCCCTTCCTCATCACTACTCATCTTGCTAATATGTTAGCAGTGTATCTCTCCAATACAAATTCAGTTCAACTTAACTTTATCACCACTCTTCCTTTGTCTAATTACAAAGTGTCATTATCACATTTCAAATGATAAAGCTAAGTATAAATCAAGTTTGTTTAAACACTTTTCACCTGTAAAAAGGGTAAGTTCTAACTATAGCTGAAAATAATTCACTTAAAACACAAAGTACTAACTTAACTATAGGCTCAGCTGAAAATTAAAACTAAATAACAAACACAAAACTTATTCATGTATAAAACTAAATTCACATCCACATATTTATGTGAAAATTCACATTTGATTTGACACAATCACCTATGTGCAATATTAATTTCTCATTAAAAGTATAAGTGCTATATGGTATATCACTACTGCTCACTAATTAAAGTTTAACTCTAAATAAATAAAGAGCTATACTGCATACCAATACACATGTACTCTTCAATCAACAGTCTAACTCCAAATAAATATTTAAGCTCAAGTAAATATCTAAGCTCAAGTAAATATCTAAGCTAAACTGTATAAGCTCAAGTAAATATCCAAGCTCTATCACTAACTACTTTCTCATCAAATGACTAACTAATTTCACATGACTATCACCAATGCTAATCCATCTAAGGTCAGTTGCTATATGAACTAAATCATCTGAGTCTACACTGTTCAGATGCTATTATACATGTATGAAGTAAATAATCTGAGTCTACACTGCTCAGATGCTATTATACATGTATGAAGTAAATAATCTGAGTCTACACTGCTCAGATGCTATGAACTAATTCATCTGAGTCTACATTATTCAGATGCGATATGAACTAATTCATCTGAGTCTACACTGCTATGTGAACTACATGTATATAACTATTGTTCACCTTCAGTCTAAGTGGTTTTATTAATGAATCACAACAATCACAACATTTATCAATTTTAAATTAGTAAACCATGAAGATCAAAAGCACTATTCAATTATTCAAAGGTTTTTGTTTTTTTAAATGGTTCAACTTTTAGCAATGTTATTATTCAAACTAAAGAAATTTGAAGAATTATTCTTAATACAAAAGTAAAGTAATCAAAGAGATCTTAATTCTAAAGTAAAGCAATCAAAGAATCTTAATACCAAAGTAAAGCAACCAAAGAAATCTTAATGCTAAGTAAAGCAATCAAAGTCAATTACTGTAAAATTTCAAATTCTAAATTCACAAAGTATTTAAAGTACTTCAGGTATGTTTACTAAACACAAATAAACACCACTGCTGCACAAAAGTTTTAAAGTAAATAAAATGAACTCAAATTATCCCTAATTCACACTAGGTGCTCTTATTATACAAGTACGGTAAGTGTATTATGTATGTCAGGTGAACTAAACTAATTAAATACTAAAGTACAAACTAAATAGTGTATACCAATAGCAAAATCAAAAAAAAATAATTAGGGTACGCTTATTGACTAAGTACGGTAAACAAAATTTGCTCCGGGGTGCGCTAATTACAAAGTCATTGTTTACGGTAACAACAACAACAACGACGCGACTTTCGGATCCGACAATAATCTGTACACAACTTCCAACAAGTCCGTAGAAATAAATAAAGCAAGTATCCTGCTCAATGTATTTCAAATAAAAATTTTCTTGATTGAATTATCAAACAAATTTTTAAGTTTATTCCCAACTTGCAGGTTTAACTGAACCGAACCGACAATTTATTTTAATTCAATATTATTATTTTTTCAAACTAATTTCAGTTTAATAATCTCAACCGTTAATAGATAGGCTTGTTTCCAAGAGAAAATTAAATGATAGCTGAAACAGAAAACTTCAACAACAAAAAAAAAATTATATATCAAGTCAAGTCACAAAAGTCAAGTCGCAAAGTCATATCAAGTCAAAATGCTGAAATTTCACCAAAATGGAAAATTTTCGAAGGAAATTCAATAGAAATCACTCTATGAGACTGAATAAACCAAAATAGACCAACCAGAAACTTATAAACTGCTAAAGCAAAGAAGAATATGGAATTCCTGAAAAAAACGTCGTCTGCTACAAATATGTGGACACACAAAAAGCTGTTTTACAAGAAAATTTTCAACCGAAATTTGGAAACGCCTTTAAATTATTCAAATATAGGATCCAGATTGTAATGAGCTGTAATATGATCTTAATATTTTTTTTTGGCTTTATCTGTATAAAACTGAAATAGCAGCAAATGTCTCAAAGTTAATAGTGAAAATAGGTCGATAAATGTGCTATGCTGAAAATCAAAGAGATTCCACCACCAGACCTTCACCAAATTTAGTAGTTTACTGAAAATGTGAAACGCCTTTCTTCCTTTACAATGTAGCTCACTATTTTATAGTGAAAATATGAGAAACTGCAGTATTTCTACAAAAGAAAGCTGATGACATGTACAAATAAATTTAAATAAACAAGGAAATTACTGCAATTTTCATATAGTTCATATAAAAATTTCTACTCACGCTCCCTTATGCTACTGTAATTTGTTCTTTAAACCCCCAATGTCATTGTCCTTGATGCTAGCACTGATGATAATCTGTCGAAACACTCCTGAAGCTGTCAACACACGTTGGGCGCCAAATTTGTAGCCTAGCTCTGAGGGTCCATAAAAGCAAGACAAGCCAGAAGTAGGTTGAAATCTTCATTTACGAATGTTACATGGTCAATGGATGATGGTAATGGATATGTAGGATGATGGTATATACAATGCACAGTCTTAACTCAACTCGACTCAACTGCAAGTTGACAACAAACTGCAATCTGAAAATAATAATGAATACATGAGTAATCATGCCAAATAATTCTAAACCCTGCTGGCATGAATATAAAACATGACACATGGTAATAACAATAACATGTAAATAAACGCCTTTACTATTCCTTATGAAAAAGGGCATGAAACACTATGGGGTAAAATATAAAGTTATGTGGTTGCCAACAGCATAACATCCCATAACTAGCTGTTATGTTATGTTATGGTTGCAAACACATAATAAACTATTGCTTCCTAAATGCAGGTCTGATAATGAATGGGCTTTACAATACAAACTTATAACAAATACACAATACTCCACCCACTTACTAGTTTATGGAACTAAACGCAGTTACCACTCCTCCCCAACTCTGCCAACTCACACACTCACTGTAGGTGCTTAAACTGCAAATAATGTTATTCTGGTTAGTCAAATATCATAAACAGAAGGTACAGAAATGACAATTGCTGCTATTTCGATTCGCGAAAATACATTACGCTACAGACAAGCCGGAGTGAAATAACTTCACTACGCGTTGAAAACAATAAAGCAGAAGCTCATTACAACCTGTGCCAATTCGTTGCTAATTCATAGTAACGATACAAACCTGTATTTAACTTTATAAACCTAGAAAATATATTTAATTATGATTTCTTCAGAGATGTTTCCCTCTCAAATCTAATTGTACAACTGAATATCGTGCGGAATGACGTCAAAGAGCTAAAGAGTTATCGAACTTGGATTAAAATGAGTGAAAAGATAAAACTACCGAAATGACCGAAAACACAACCTGGTCACACTAAGAAAACATTTTAAGTTCATATTCGGGTCGAATTTATGTTATATTTGCAAGATGTTTTTATAATATGGCCCTTACTGTATTAGCTACAACGGAGGCCGTGCCTTCCTAGAAAACTGAAAACTGCAATGATGTTTCATCCGATAGAAAGTGTGTTCATATCTAAGGCAAGTTGTTTTTATAACCCTTTACTCGCATTTTATACCCATTGAATTCATTACTCCTGTAAACACGGTGAATAAACGTACACAGGATATAGACACCAAAGTGATCAGGAATTGAAAGCGAAAGTAGCGAGGTGAGTACGTTTATTACGTTTATCTCTAAAATCTTCTTACAAATAAAGTAAACATGAATTGCAAGATAGTCTGTAGACATATGTGACCACACTGATGCCAGGAATATAAATAGATTCACCTGGAAGACTGAATAAAAAGCTTTAATCACTGGCCATAGTCGCATCTTCGTCAACATTTGTCATTATTTTCGCTGTTTATACACGTTATACAAAAAAGTGAATCGACAGATCTGTTTATTTTTCATTTAAATGTAACTATGCAAAAGCTGCTTAAAAATCGACCAACAATAGCTAAGATATACCATGTAAAACCGACCGCCACATGTACTGGGGATAGTGTCCAACGGTTATTTATTGTACGGGGGATAGTGGAAGGCTGTACTGGGGATAGACTCACAAAAACTTATTGTTTTGTGTCGTAAAATGGTATTATGGTACATTGCGTTTAATTTTTATGGCAAACTACATGCTGTTACGTTTCCAGCATACGAAATAATGGATAATCTTCATTTTTCTAGGAAGTTAAGTCCAAAGCCACTACATTTATTACATATCATTCTCCCTTCTTACGCCTTAATGCGATGGTAGTAGTTTGTGGTGAAATACATGTCGAATGTATTTAACAGAGTAAACTGTAAATTATCAAAGCATTCTTGAAAGAATCGCTGCTATTTGGACTCGGCTTTTTTTGTAGTTACTCATATACCAACAATGCGCAACCTTTCACACAACACTGGTTTTCAAGGTAAAAACATACAACGTGTTCATCTATATATGTATGAGCCAAAATTAGACTTTACCTTTGCGACCAGTGCATATCCGGAGCAGCCTGCACATCCGCATTTTTAATCAGGATCTGCACCGTTCTCCTTTAAGTTTCTAGATGTCGTCATACTACTTCTATTACAATAAGAAACAGCCATTATTAAGCATTGCCAATGCACAGTTTTCTTAGTACTTGCACTTGCCGAACGGATTAAAAGGAGTGTTGCCAACGATTTTCTTCTCTGAGACCGGTTTCATTGAACATTGTTGTCAATTAATCTTTGGTTGATGCTGCTTCAATGTATGTGTGTGGGAGGGGGTTGTATCGGTCTACCTGTATTGCTAGCACATAGGGCTCTGCCTATATATGCGATAAAACCAAAAATATTTTCTAAACTACTGGTCCATTTGCATCAAAATTTACTGTCAGTTATCCTTGGGTAATTTCTTCGTCTATTTTCATAACAAGTCTGATAAGGCTCCACAATGTTTTAAATAGAGATATTTTTGAGAGAAAAATTAAGATCTTCAAGCTCAGAAACTACGGTTCGAGTAGAAACATATACCGTATAGCTGGTATTTTCTATATATACGGGGTAGAAATTTCTGTCATTCTGCGGTTTAATCATCGGATAGCTGAGAAAAAAAATCGGCAAAATAAAATTACCATACTAATTTATCACGTACAATAATTGATAATCCTTCAGTACGCTAAGACACGATTATAATAAGAAAGGAAGGAAATTTACTTTTGCCTCATTTCGTAAAATCCCAAATTGAATCACATTTACTAGTTAAAATAAAACACTTATTGCTAAAAATCGTTTTGAAACCAATTTCTGACCTCAAGTCAAACTTCAGGTCGCTGTTAATCTAATTTAAAACTTTTCAAAATACTCCTGCAGAGGTTGTTTATATTGTTGTTTACATATTACACATAGATGATACACACCAGATTTATCTATCGATGGTCTTATTTTTAAAAACAAGAGCCCCATGGGGCATATTTCGCTCACCTGAGAATAGCTGACAAAATGGAGATAATGATTTATGTCCAGGAAGTGTCATTTTTTTACCCGAGGGGCATAATTAAATTTGAATAATCTTGATAGAGGACTTGTAGATGATGCTATGTGCCAAATATCTAAGATCAGGGTACTAGGGTTTTAGACAAGAAGATTTTTTATGTTTCCATTGAAGAAACATCTATTTTTAGCTCATGTGACCTATATATGCAACAGACTGGAACCATTTTAACAAAATAGGTAAAGGATATCTAGAAGTGTCACCATGCCGAATATCAAAGCTGAGGCAAATGCCATACTAGTTTTAGAGGAGAAGACGTTTGAAAATTTCACTATATAACTCTATGTAAACCTGTGACCCCCGGGGCGAGACTAATTGTGACCCCAGGGGCATAATTTGAACAAACTTGATAGAGGATCTGTTGATGATGATATGTGCCAAATAGCTAAGCTCTGGCCCTTATAGTTTTTTACAAGAAGATTTTTTTAAGTTTTTATAGAATTTTTTTTTTTTTTTAGCTTATGTGACCTAGATATGCAACACACCGGAACCATTTGAACAAATAAGTAAAGGATATTCAGAAGTGTGGCCATACCGAATATCAAAGCTCTGGCCATATTAGTGTCAGAGAAGAAGACGTTTGAAATGTTCACTATATAACTCGATGTAAAACTGTGACCCTGGGGCGGGACTAATTTTGACCCATAGGGCATAATTTGAACAAACTTGATAGAAGACCTGTAGAAGATACTATCTGCCCAATATTTAAGCTCTGGCCCTTGTAGTTTTTGACAAGAAGATATTTTAAGTTTTCATTGAAAACAATCTATTTTTAGCTCCTGCGACCTAGATATGAACCGACCAGAACCATTTGAACAATATTCGTATAGGACATCTAGAAGTGTCACCATTCCGAATATCAAAGCTCTGGCCATATTAGTTTCGGAGAAGAAGACGTTTGAAAATGTCACTACATAACTCCATGTAAAACTGTGACCCCCGGGGCGGGGCCAATTTTGATCCAATGGGCATAATTTGAACAAACTTGATAGAGGATCTGTTGATGATGATATGTGCCAAACATCTAAGCTCTGGCCCTTATATTTTTTTACGAGAAGATCTTTTTTAAGTTTTTATAGAAAAAAAAGAAGTTTTAGCTTATGTGACCTAGATATGCAACAGACCGGAACCATTTGAACAAATAAGTAAAGGATATTCAGAAGTGTGGCCATACCGAATATCAAAGCTCTGGCCATATTAGTGTCAGAGAAGAAGACGTTTGAAATGTTCACTATATAACTCGATGTAAAACTGTGACCCTGAGGCGGGACTAATTTTGACCCAAGGGGCATAATTTGAACAAACTTGATAGAGGACCTGTAGAAGATACTATCTGCCCAATATTTAAGCTCTGGCCCTTGTAGTTTTTGACAAGAAGATATTTTAAGTTTTCATTGAAAACAATCTATTTTTAGCTCCTGCGACCTAGATATGAACCGACCAGAACCATTTGAACAATATTCGTATAGGACATCTAGAAGTGTCACCATTCCGAATATCAAAGCTCTGGCCATATTAGTTTCGGAGAAGAAGACGTTTGAAAATGTCACTACATAACTCCATGTAAAACTGTGACCCCCGGGGCGGGGCCAATTTTGATCCAATGGGCATAATTTGAACAAACTTGATAGAGGATCTGTTGATGATGATATGTGCCAAATATCTAAGCTCTGGCCCTTATATTTTTTTACGAGAAGATCTTTTTTAAGTTTTTATAGAAAAAAAAGAAGTTTTAGCTTATGTGACCTAGATATGCAACAGACCGGAACCATTTGAACAAATAAGTAAAGGATATTCAGAAGTGTGGCCATACCGAATATCAAAGCTCTGGCCATATTAGTGTCAGAGAAGAAGACGTTTGAAATGTTCACTATATAACTCGATGTAAAACTGTGACCCTGAGGCGGGACTAATTTTGACCCAAGGGGCATAATTTGAACAAACTTGATAGAGGACCTGTAGAAGATACTATCTGCCCAATATTTAAACTCTGGCCCTTGTAGTTTTTGACAAGAAGATTTTTCAGTTTTCATTGAAAACAATCTATTTTTAGCTCCTGCGACCTAGATATGAACCGACCAGAACCATTTGAACAATATTCGTATAGGACATTTTAGAAGTGTCACCATTCCAAATATCAAAGCTCTGGCCATATTAGTTTCGGAGAAGAAGACGTTTGAAAATGTCACTACATAACTCCATGTAAAACTGTGACCCCCGGGGCGGGGCCAATTTTGATCCAATGGGCATAATTTGAACAAACTTGATAGAGGATCTGTTGATGATGATATGTGCCAAATATCTAAGCTCTGGCCCTTATATTTTTTTACGAGAAGATCTTTTTTAAGTTTTTATAGAAAAAAAAAAAGTTTTAGCTTATGTGACCTAGATATGCAACAGACCGGAACCATTTGAACAAATAAGTTAAGGATATTCAGAAGTGTGGCCTTACCGAATATCAAAGCTCTGGCCATATTAGTGTCAGAGAAGAAGACGTTTGAAATGTTCACTATATAACTCGATGTAAAACTGTGACCCTGGGCGGGACTAATTTTGACCCAAGGGGCATAATTTGAACAAACTTGATAGAGGACCTGTAGAAGATACTATCTGCCCAATATCTAAGCTCTGGCCCTTGTAGTTTTTGACAAGAAGATTTTTAAGTTTTCATTGAAAACAATCTATTTTTAGCTCCTGCGACCTAGATATGAACCGACCAGAACCATTTGAACAATATTCGTATAGGACATTTTAGAAGTGTCACCATTCCAAATATCAAAGCTCTGGCCATATTAGTTTCGGAGAAGAAGACGTTTGAAAATTTCACTACATAACTCTATGTAAAACTGTGACCCCCGGGGCGGGGCCAATTTTGACACAAAGGGCATACTTTGAACAAACTTGATAGAGGATCTGTTAATGATGATATATGCCAAATATCTAAGATCTGGCCCTTGTAGTTTTAGACAAGAATAATTTTTAAGATTTCCTCATTTTTTCACTTTGGTTACCATGGCAACCAGAGTTCTACATTGTTTTTTAATTTAACTAATCCTGTAAAGTTTGGTTGAAATCTGTCAAGCAGTATAGGAGATGGTGTCATTTAAAGCAATTGTTAACGTCGACGGACGGCGCACGACGGACACATGGCCATCCCAATAGCTCACCTTGAGCCTTTGACTCAGATGAGCTAACAATGCCTAACCTTTTGAGATATTTGATGCCCAACAAAATCCGTCGGGTTTAATAAAACCTAGAGCAAAATATAACCTCTCAATGATGACCCTTAACGCCTGTGTACTGTGAGGGACAGCGCCTGAAGTCTAATACTAGCTCGATGTCCCTAACTGTACACATCTGATGGACTATGAAGATGTGTGTATTGTTTATACACGCTGACTATTATTGCAATACTTCGTACTTCTCGAAAAGTGGCCCTAGTTACATATTTTATATTCGTCTATCCCCAGTACAGAAATATTTTTGGAAATGCTATCCCCTGTACAGTAATATACTATCCCCAGTACAACGTCCTATCGGTTTGACGTCAACTATCTCAGCTATTGTTGGTCTGATTTTAAGCAGATTTTGCACAATTACTTTGAATTGAAAAATAAATCGAACTGTCGATTCACTTTTTTGTATAACGTGTATAAACAGCGAAAATAATGACAAATGTTGACGAAGATGCGACTATGACCAGTGATTAAAGCTTTTTATTCAGTCTTCCAGGTAAATTTATTTATATTCCTGGCATCAGTGTGGTCACATATGTCTACAGACTATCTTGCAATTCATGTTTACTTTATTTGTAAGAAGATTTTAGAGATAAACGTAATAAAAGTACTCACCTCGCTACTTTCGCTTTAAATTCCTGATCACTTTGGTGTCTGTATCCTGTGTACGTTTATTCACCGTGGTAAAGAAGACTCTTCAAATTAGTACAGTCATGGATATGCGTACAGTGGAGAATCTGTTATTCTTTCCCGTTTAAACGCAAATGTACGCAAACGCAAAGCACTACAACGTAGAAAAGAACAACTTTTGGACAATTCTGATAGTTCATGTTTATCTTGGTGGCAAACAGTTTGGAGCCTGATCAGACGCCGGGTTACCCGGCGTCTGATCTGGCTTCAATCTATTTGCACTGCAAATAATAGTATTTGCGTAAACGCGTTTATTGGGAAAGAATAACAGATTCTCCACTGTAATAACAAGTTTTTCCTTTATTCAAACATATGGTAGTTTGAAGCAGGCTGAAAGTAAAGCTGATTTCGCCTTCAGGCACATTCTGCTTTACTTCCAACCTACTTTAAGTGTTCATTTGTCTTCACAACTAAAACCATGTTTATGGGGAAATGGGTAAAGCTAGATGGCAGTTACACAGAAGGCTCATCATAGAAACTTTCTGTTTCTCTGTTTTCTTGCTATAAACTGTTTGACTTTAACCAGACGTTTTTTGGTTGGTCGTTATGACGAGACCTTACGGTACCAAATGAATTCCCATTAAAACAATTATTATCGAATGCCCTAACGCTAAAAGCGTTCCATGTAATTTGTTCCCCCATACGAATGAGCGCAAAGTGCGCTTGCATTTCAAAACAGGAAATGAATCACAATAATTACAATTCAAACTAATTACTGTTACCCTCTCTAAAACGACCACTCATTTGTGTGAAATAGACGGTGTTTAAGGCAGGTTAACGTTAAACAGAAAGCTCTTTAAGGTAATTCTATTTAATATTAACCTTACCTTAAGCTGTCACATGTCTTAACGCAGTCGATGTGCCTATAATTTAGTGGTCGAGTCGAGTAGGAAGGTGTTACTGTACTGCGAGATATTTTAGTGTGCAAGCCACTGGGAATAACACATCGATAGTACTTCCAAGTGAACCTGACGAAATTGCAACGCAATAAAATAAAATGATATCAAAGTTCACGCGAAAACTTTGAATAGTTTAGATCAGGCTAAGCCGTGGAGTAAGGCGGCCCTTAACCCTTTCCCACATAGCCTGTTTCTAGTATTGAATATGGGTGTCCACTTAAAGCAGGTTGAAAGTAAAGCAGAATGTGCCTTAAGGCACATCCTGCTTTACTTTCAGCCTGCTTAAAGCTACCATCTGCTAGAATATAGGAAATATTTCTTATGGTACATATTCATGACTGTTTAAATTGGAACTATTTTCACC
Source organism: Gari tellinella (assembly GCA_922989275.2). Classification (NCBI taxonomy): domain Eukaryota; kingdom Metazoa; phylum Mollusca; class Bivalvia; order Cardiida; family Psammobiidae; genus Gari; species Gari tellinella. Next base: position 51,174,229 of record OV277870.1, on the reverse strand, counting down.
AGTGGAGGAATAAATTAAATGCGTTAAAAGGCGCTTCCATGTGGGAAAGGGTTAATAATGCTAAACACTGTTTCTCAACCCATTTTCAATAAATGTATGTCAATACATTTTAGTAAAATGCGTCTGCTGGTTCATTTACCATTAAACCGGGTACAAAGGTTGTTTTACTTTTTTATTTAATATAAGTACAGGCAGAAAGTGTTATTGGTTCTCACCTAAACCCGCGATTTCAAATCTAAATTCCTTCTCTTAGATTGTGCTTCATTAACAAACGACTTTAAATGATAATATGTCTTCAAAACAAGTCATACAGTGGAGAATCTGTTATTCTTTCCCAATAAACGCGTTTATGCTAAAACTATTTGTTCCATTGCAAACAGTTTGGAGCCAGATCAGACGCCGGGTAACCCGGCGTCTGATCAGGCTCCAAACTGTTTGCCACTCAGATTAAAATAAATAGTGAGAAATGTCAAAAAGTTGTAATTTTCTACGTTTTAGTGCTTTGCGTTTGCGTACGTTTGCGTTTAAACGGGAAAGAATAACAAATTCTCCACTGTACTATGGGGTAATGTGTTAAAGCATCATTGTTTTGTCAAACTTTACCACAAGGAGAAGTTTGCAAACCTTTGAGCATTATTCCGAATAAAGAGCGTTAACAAATCTGATGAAAAAATGTATACAGTTTAAAGCTATATAGGATCTGTCATGAGTAGAAATTTGAAACAAGCTGATCTTAAACGATTATAGAATCCAAATGTTAAGCGTGCCTTGGCGAACTTACGTGTAACAGTATAACCTTTCTAAACGAGGTTGATATTAGTTTGTCTCAAATATAGACGAGTGGCATATTATTTTTTAAAATAACCAACCAGTTTAATGTTAATAAAAGCAATATACTGTTCTTGAAATAGAATGACATCAAGGTGGAATACAATGACGTCTTTGAATATAGTGGCGTCATCAAAGTGATCTCCAACATGTTAGAGACAGGGATATTCGCGATCTTTAATTTGCTCTTGAGTTACGCGGCGTCTCAGCAGGGTGTACATCATTTGCTTTACCATATGGAATATTATTTATGTTTTTACAAACACTGCACATTTTTTATATCACCCCTTGTATATCTACAATGAAATACCCCAGCATGTTTACATAACGAGTTCATTGCAATATCCAGGCCTAAATTAATTGACTTTATTTTGGCAACAGTGGAATAACATGGCAATACAAATGCATACTTGATATATATAATGTAATCTATAACAGATAATGCATACACATGGAAATGCACATGGTATGCCAATCACTACCAAAGATTCCCCCAAAAGGGAAAAAGATACTTTTCCCTTATTTCCATTGGAAAACGTTTTGCGATGAATGGGTTGATAGGATGCTCTTTCATCGAAATGTGTTACAGTGGAGAATCTGTTATTCTTTACCAATAAACGCGTTTACGCTAAAACGATTTTTTCTTTTACAAACAGTTTGGAGCCAGATCAGACGCCGGGTAACCCGGCGTCTGATCAGGCTCCAAACTGTTTGCCACCAAGATAAAGAAGAATTATCAGAATTGTCCAAAAGTTGTACTTTTCTACGTTTTAGTGCTTTGCGTTTGCGTACGTTTGCGTTTAAACGGGAAAGAATAACAGATTCTCCACTGTATACGGTATAACTACAATCATCCTTTAACCCATTTACGCCCAGTTTATTCTGCCATGTTTATATATTGGATTAGTCCCATATATGGGATCATGGGCACAAATGGGTTAATCCATCCCAAATGGCATACGTATACAAATTGCAAAAGGACTGATTCTTTTTTATTTCATTTTTGTCTACGACATGCTCTTTTTATAATAGTTTGTCGTAGTTATCAGTTTATGCAAATACAAATGTTAACTTATTTTTGAATGTTGGCTGTCGCGTTTGTAACGATTACACAATGCAATTGTATATGCAGATAAAATCCTATTACAATACTATTGGTTAAAATGATGCAAATGTATTCAAATATGAACCCATGTACCTTTATCACTTTAAATGGATCAAATGAAATGTCCAATTAAGTCTAGCCTAATGTTGGCCAATTTTGTTGCAAAATGACAGTACAGAACCTGGGGCTCGTTTCATAAAACTTTGTACGACGAATGTTGTCGTAAGTCAAAACTTTAAAAAACATTTAATATCTGATTCCTCTATCTTATCCTGTCTTTTGACATGTATGCGGAATGGTCTTTTCAAGACGAATCCAAAAAGATGTCACAAGACAGGATAAGATTAAGGATTACATAATAGGCTATACTTCAAATGCGTACATTATGTTAAGGGCGAGTATTTTTCCGGTGTAACGCACTAGAATGATCCACCCCTGCAAAATGACCTGGATCGTTATACTACGTAGAGAAATGACACCAGACTGTAGAAAAAGGACCCAATCGAGTCAGGGGTCATGGGTCATTTCAGCAGGGATGGGTCATTCTACTGCGTTACACCGGCAGAGCTTAATTGGCAAATGTCATGTAATTCGAATTATAGCCATCTTGCTTTATCATTAACGTATAGTCAGATCAAGCGCTGTTGACCTCGGTCATATTTTTGCCACGAAACATGAATATTGGTATGGATCCTGATTATACTACAAATTAAGGCGGCGTTGTGTTGGGCTAATATACTGTTTGATTTTACACAGGCTAATCTTACCATGTTGCAATCTATTTTATCAGTTGTTTCCTAACCAATCATTTTACTGTTAACTTAATTATTTGTTGCGAGTGCAAAACCATTTGTTTAAATTACATCGAAATCGCTGTTGACAATCATAGGACTGTTAGTTACGTATAATTCTAACTGTGCATGTAACTGTGCGATTTATATTGTTACAGTGAAACTGTTCTCAAGCGATTACGTAACCTTACGCCTACCGCATCTTTATCTGTTTCACAGTTGTCCTCTTAATCATTTCCCCCATGTAAGCGACTTTTAGCATGTTGAATTTATTCCTCCGCTGAAGAAAAAAGTTCCATTTTTTATCACATAAAACCGACTCTGGGAGTGTTATAAAGCCATTCAATAAACTATAGTGAAATATCAATATTTGGGCTCCGGCCCTACTTGTTCGTCCACGAGCGCTGCATGGCGCTGGGCGCCAAATGACGTAATTTGCCATGGCGTTACTGTAAACAACGTCAAGTTTTGGCGGAAAATACATATGGCGGAGAGACAAAAAACTACGGATTCAGTTCACTTAAAAGGGTTTTAAAATGTTTGTGTGATAAATAGGATCTAACATTCGTGCTCATTATTTATCATTCTTAATAAACTCGTTGACTAAAACAAATATAACGCTCGCCAAGGCTCGCGTCATATTGTTTTAGTCAACTCGTTTATTAAAAATGATAATTAATGAGCAATCATATTAGATCCTCTATATAACCTCAAGAACAATTACAATAACTAATATCTTGATATAGCCTAGCAGATAGTAGTTTAAAGAAGGCTGAAAGTAACGCAGAATGTGCCTTAAAGCACATTCTGCTTTACTTTCAACCTACTTTAAGTAATCACCTGTATTAAATGTTATAAACGGATTATTGGGTAAAGGGTTAATCCTTTCATGATCAAATTTGTCGAGAGCTTTTTACCCCTTCACCGCCATGGTGTGGTCTGCGTCAATATTGTTGCCTGCAATATCGTTTCAAAGTTAGATTTAAGGCAATATGACTGGAGAAATTCGGAAACGAGTGTAAAACAGTTTGGGTCCTGATCAAAGCCCAAACTGTTTCCCTTCGCTGAACAAAATAGTTTCACGTTAAACAGTTGTGAATATCCACCATATCAAAAATGTTTTCTACATCCTAGCAGACGGTTTCTTAAAGCAGGCTGAACACTTAGCAGAAGGCACCTTAAGGCAAATTCTGCTTTTACGTTCAACCTGCTTTGAGTGGTCCCCTGTTGTTGTTGTATTTTAAAAAACCCAAAAGAAACAACAAAACAACTAGAAACTGAGTATGGGGTAAAGGGTTAATATTTGTTTCTAAACTTTAATATTAAAGCCATTCTACAGTGGAGAATCTGTTATTCTTTCCCGATAAACGCGTTTACGCTAAAACTATTGTTTCTTTTACAAACAGTTTGGAGCCAGATCAGACGCCGGGTAACCCGGCGTCTGATCAGGCTCCAAACTGTTTGCCACCAAGATAAACATGAAATTTCAGAATTGTCCAAAAGTTGTTCTTTTCTACGTTTTAGTGCTTTGCGTTTGCGTACGTTTGCGTTTAAACGGGAAAGAATAACAGATTCTCCACTGTAGTAGGAGAAATATGAAAATGAGTGTCAAAGAATTTGGATCTGGATCAGACACCGCCTTTTTACCATTGTCGGCCGATCGTGACGTTACTGGTCTAAGCGGCGTTTGATCTGGATCCATACTGTTTGACACATCTGTTAAGATTTATTTTGTTTTATTTAGACAAGAATAAATAAAAAAGAAGACAGGCCTGTAAATGTATACATTCTTTGAAAATGTTACGAGACACTCTCCATGCCAACATATACTCAAACATAATATTTGGTATATAGATTTTTCCACATTAAAAATTAAGTTTCTAGCTGATGTGGTATAGATATATATTTTTTACATTTACCCTCTAAATCTTTAAGTAATCGTATTATAAATATGCAGGTCATTTCTCACTGAACCTACACATCGAAACTAGTTCTAGCCAGTTAGAAAGAGGGCGGAGTCTCAACCGGAGAGATACCGACCTAGCGACCAGCTAATGGTTGCTATGGCGTGCAATTAGACTAAAATAAACATGCGCGACCTATTTTTTGAAATATGCTTCAATAATAACTATTAAAGTTTCGTTTTTTGTAATGTCTTATAAGTGTTCGTAAAGCAGACAGCGACAGTTTACTGGGTAAAAGCTTGACTTTGTAATCAAATCCAAATACTTTTCATACCGTATATTTTAGAGATCGAATGGCTTTACATCGAGGATTAAATCTATCAAACCTATTTGGCCCTTCGGGCGTTTACGAAACATACCCCCTGCGAAGCTAATGTGTTCATACCGTCGTGAACGGCAAACAGATGTTGTTTATTCCTTTAATGAACAGGACAATCTTGGAAATCGTTATTGACCTATACTCTTATAGTTGTCAGATTACGTTTCGCTAGATATACAAAAGTATATTAACTAGTTATTACCTATATTCTTGAACCATGTGATAAAACTAACAATTTTTCATTCTGCCAATTATGTATTACAGTGTGCCCGCCCTACAACGACCCTCAAAACAACGATTCCCTCCTTACAACAACGCTTGCCGCTATGCCCCCAAAACAAGAAAACTGTGTCCAATCTATTCACGGTTGCAATGTCGTTTGCTTAAAATTGTCGTCTGCTGTTGTTATCAATGTTACATAATGGACATTTTGACAGAAAAAGACTGAATAACAAACAGCTTGAATCTAGATCAGACGCCGCGTTACGCGGCGTCTGATCTGGATTCAAACTGTTTGCAAATGTCCCTCCCTTTAACGACTCACTCCGAACAACGCACCCAATTGTTGTCTCCCGTTGGGTGTCGTTGTAGAGAGGAAACGCTGTAAATATAGAGAAATTGTTATACTATATCGGAACGTTTTCTGCAACGTGTGTCTTAAGATTTTCAGGTGAAAGAGATTTTATCAATGTCTGATAAATGTACATTGGATCAAACACCAGAATCATATGCAAACTGTTTGTAGCCTAATCAGTATCCAAACTGAAATGAAATCGAACCGTCTATGTTGTAAATAGTATGCAATATTAACATTGTTAAAGAACTGTGTTTCGTTCGTTGTTCTTGACAGGGAATTAAAAAGCAATCTCACCATATCTCTATATTCATTATTGCTATTATTATTCTATGGTTGTACAGTATGTCTTAGAGAACACGATCTAATCACAGAAATGACCATACATTAAATATATAGTGATATATTTAGCTATGTTAGGTGGATACATGATTTCTCGATGAAATAAAAATAAACGCAAATGAAATGTAATCAACAGGATCAACCAATTATACAGTGGAGAAAGCGTTATTCTTTCCCGTTTAAACGCAAACGTACGCAAACGCAAAGAACTAAAATGTAGAAAAGAACAACCTTTGGACAATTCTGATATTTCATGTTTATCTTGGTGGCAAACAGTTTGGAGCCTGATCAGACGCCGGGTTACCCGGCGTCTGATCTGGCTCCAAACTGTTTGCACTGCAAATAATAGTTTTAGCGTAAACGCGTTTATTGGGAAAGAATAACACATTCTCCACTGTAGCATGTTGAAATTGCTAATAATTAGTTTTAATCTGAAAAGAAAATACTTTGGAACTTTATCAGACTTTATCAGACGCCAGGCTCTTCAGCGTCTGATCATACGCCAGACGTTTTTCAAAGGCCACACTCGTTTATGCATAGATGAACGCGTGTTTTTGGACAGAATATCGTGTTCTTCATTGTGTAGTGTTGGGTTTGGTATACACTTTGGACAAAAACATAACGGTCGCATTTGTGAATTGAATTGTGCATCATCGCAGCAAACAAATTGGACGCACATCAGTGGATACGACTGACTAAAAACAGAGACATATATTGATAAATATATATCGTATAATCCAGTTTAAACGCACCTTACTAATAAATTCTCACTCACAATACATCTTTTAAAAATGTATGAGTTTATGCCCCCGGCATCGACAGATGCGGAGGCAGATAGTACACTAGACATTTTACAGAACCAAATAATTATGTCGATACTAAGTAAGAGTAAAGCATCGCGGCCAGGTTTTTAGTATCTATTCCCCTCTCTCTGGGGCGTCCAACTAGCCCATAGATGGTACAGACGGACCTTTAACAAACAAACCTAACATACCTATTTATGGCATGCCATGCGAACAATGCCTCCAAATATATACGTTGCGTATTTTCGTTACTGATGAAATCACAATGTACACGAGGTTTGCCATGTGTTCTTATGACGTCAACATAAGATTTGACCAATAGGTTACGTCGGTGCATCATTCCTTCATATATATATTAAAAGTTGTTCTGTTAAACACAATGATACCAGATCTACTTGATAACTGGCAGATCTAATTTTTGATAAATAAATATGATACCTACTGAATGGATGAAATCAATGTTGGACCTCTTCTTTGCGTACCCACGTATTTCACGCTCATGGTATTAGTAATTCCCATGCCTTCAACGACAGCAAAAACTAATCACGAAAACAACTTCTTAAAGCTACGTTATAAATAAAAAACATAAACTTACGCACTCATAATGTCTTTAATATTTTAAAAATCTCATCATCGCGAAAATTTATTTAGATTCTTTTCATTTATTTATTATGCCGAATATACAGTGGATAATCTGTTATTCTTTCCCAATAAACGCGTTTACGCTAAAACTATTATTTCCAATACAAACAGTTTGGAGCCAGATCAGACGCCGGATAACCCGGCGTCTGATCAGGCTCCTAACTGTTTGCCACCAAGATAAACATGAAATATCAGAATTGTCCAAAAGTTGTACTTTTCTACGTTTTAGTGCTTTGCCTTTGCGTACGTTTGCGTTTAAACGGGAAAGAATAACAGATTCTCCGCTGTAACTACACTCAAATGATAACACTCGATATGCTTCTTTTTTTATCAAGTTCAAAAAGCCTCGTATAATAAATCTAATTAATAAACTGTGGACATTCATATATGTTTCTACATATTCATGATTACGCCCAATTCACACCCACGAATCGATCGCTACGCTTGCACAGATTTTAAAACTAACCAAATTAGTAAGTCGCTGACTAATGAAAAGCGCAAGCACTAAAAGTACGTTAAGGTAAAAATCCAGACAATTCAACGTTGTGGTTTACATAAATGTAAAACCTGCTCACTGAGGTGCTATATTCGACAAACAAGAAGGCGTGCATTCTTCTAGTTCACACTTGAATCGCCGAAGTCGCCTGATGTCAAGTTTGCAAACAGTTTGGGTTCAGATTAGACGACGCGTAATGCAGGGCTGCCATAAGTTGACATGAAAAATCCTAAGATTTCTAAATTTGCATTTTTCAAGTGCGATTTATCGAATCGTACCTTTACCCCATAGCCTGTTTCTCGTTTTGTTGACATGCGACTACTTAAAGCAGGCTGTAAGTAAAGCAGAATGCGCCTTAGGGCGCATTCTGCTTTACTTTCAGCCTGCTTTAAGCTACCATGAACTTGGAAAAAATCCGGAGATTTCGGAAAAATCCGGAGAAATGGCAGCCCTGGTAATGCGGCGTCTGATCAGGAACTCGTATTAATATTTCTTAAAGCATACTACTTGAAATTTAAATTTGAAATGATCTTGCAAACAAAAGTATTGAAGAAGACGACAATACAGGTATTAAAACTATGAATGGGTAAATATCGAACGCTTAATTTGGTGATTAAAGGTTAAAACAGGGAGTGATATTATTTGGAACCCTTGTATAACAGCTCACTAGGGAGCTGTTCTATGAGCTTTCACCGATTAATACCCACCGGGAGTTATGTTATTGAGAAACAATTTAATATGTTACTTAGTTTTGTTCACATCTGTACTCGTATATTTATTAGAAATTTCTGAAATAAAGTACTTTTTATGATTACATTGTAAAAAACTTAACGGATTTATGGTGTTGCGAGATACAAATATGTTCGTCTGTGTGATACAATGAAAACATTATTACCTATTTCTCCGCAACAATTTTGCTAGTGGGGAACAACTGAGCACCTTGGGAACAGCTTGAAACCTAAGTAGACGCCACTGAATCGTATTTTCCACTGAAAAAATCAGTACAGTAAAACCTCTCTATAACGACCACTAAAGTTTGTTAGTTATTGGTTGTTTAAAGCAGGTGACTGCTTATTAATAAAACAAGGTGACAGTGAAACAGAATGCTCCCTTAGGAGCATTCTGTTTCACTGCCACCTTGCTTTAAGCTGTCACCTGTCTTTTATACATTCGATTAGCCTTTATTATAGTGGTCATAACAGAGAGGTTTACTGTATTTTTAAAAAAAAAACAGTTTTCTGCGCTTGGTACATGATATAATATTTTGCGAACAATTACGTTCGTTTAAACGGGAAGGAATAATGTCGTCACCACTATGTGTCTGAGATGTATAGTACTGAGACTGGATGGCGGTGAGACTGTTTTTTACTTGGACTTAACATCGTATGTGCTTGTTTCCTTGGTGTTGGGTGTTTTTCTACTCTTGTTAGATTGAGGAAAGTCAAGTGATGCAAGATCGGAAGAGGGAAAGACAATGAGAAAAATGGTAGTTTTATACAGAGCTAGATAGATAGCTAGGAAAAAGAGAGAAATAAAAAAAAGAGAGAAAGAAAAGAAAGAGAGAAAGAAAGAAAGAGGGAGTGCGAGAGAGGCGGGTAGAGATAGAGGGAGAAATACGCAAAGACAGGCTAACAGACAAACAGGTAGCAATATAAAGGATTGCTGCGTTTGGTTTTACCACACAGCGACACTGAATAGGTACATGTAATACTGCACCGAGACCCATACAAAGGCAAAATTAATTTGAGTGTTGTGATAGGTAAGTTTGCTAACATGACTTTAACATTGGCGCTGTTGTTAATAAAACGGCATTGATCATGCGCAATACATAAATACAGGTACAGTGGAGAAAACGTTATTCTTTCCCAATAAACGCGTTTTCGGTAAAACTATTATTTCTATTGCAAACAGTTTGGAGCCAGATCAGACGCCGGGTAACCCGGCTTCTGATCAGGCTCCAAACTGTTTGCCACCAAGATACACATGAATTACCAGAATTGTCCAAAAGTTGCACTTTTCTGCGTTTTAGTGTTTTGCGTTTGCGTTTCGTTTCGTTTAAACGGGAAAGAATAACGTATTATACACTGTAAAACGGCATTGTTCATGCGCTATACATAAATACAGGGCAACAGAATTAAAGAGCACTGCACTCATACATGGTGATTATAATGTAGAAATCACAATTATAGGGATTTTAAGATGTTAGACAATCAGGTTTATTACAGGTTGCTAGGCAACATTCCAAAGGCATTCAATTAAGATGTTTAAGGCTTTGTTGTACATCATTTTTATTACAAAATGTTTTTGTTCCTCTCATTACTCTGGCATACATGTATGCCCCTGTTGTTTTGTTTCCCTCACACATTTGCACCATAATTTCCAAAGCAAATTATATCCTATTTCTATACGAAAGGTTGCGAAAGTCAACACCGTAAAGCCTGGTTAACTTCACTCTTATCCAGACTTTTTATATTTTATGTACACTGTTCGTCTTTATAGGTGAATATAGGAGATAAGAGTGAGGTTGGGCGCCCCTAAACCAAGGTTTAACCCCCAGTGGTTGTTAATGATTAATTTATAATTGATTATTAATTGCTACCATTATTATATATTAAATGATATATTGCGCACAACAGCCATCTTAAAACGTATGAAAATAAAATATATAAGCTCAATGCAGGGTCTGCCTACTTTCATGATGGTCATACAATTGAGCCCTGTAAAAAACGAAAATATGCGCAACCAGAATGCAATAAAATGTTGGAAAAAGCATGTTTTCTTATTTGCATCCAAACTATTTGCAACACAAACATTTGGTTTACCACACACACTTTACAGGAACAGTGTTTCTGCACTAAATGAGTAAGTAAGCACCTGTCTCAACTTTTATGACTCAATATGACTCAACAACAGTTAAAATGCTTAATATACAATTATATGCATGCAGCAAGAAATATGTCATTATTCCCCGTTTTAACAAAACTAAATGAGTACCCAAAACGCAATGCACTGAATATAGACTATGGCAAATGTGAAATTGAAGTTTTAATCTGAACTGCTGACAAATGAGTCTGATCAGTTGCCGAAACAGACACTGCTCGTAAACGACATCATTCTATCCCAATAACAGGGATTAGCTCTAAAGAAAAAAAAATATTATAAAATGTTAAGAGCTTGGTAAAATATCGGGTAACTCAAATCAAATATCAATATATTTGCAAATCAAATTTCATAAAACATCAATATTTTCAAGATTCAATATTTTCTACATTTTATTGCATTGCCGTGTGCATTTTGTTTCGTTTGATTTCTTGCACAGCAAACTGTTATTGTCTGCTTTAACTCATTTCAAAATATCGTCTGCATTGATAGTGTCGTCTGCATTGATAGTGTCGTCTGCATTGATAGTGTCGTCTGCAATGATAGTGTCGTCTGCATTGATAGTGTCGTCTGCAGTATATTTGTCAAGTCCGATGTAGGTTTCTTTTACGGACGAACTATCGATACGCGTGTCCAACAGTGTGAATCCTGATCAGACGCCGCGTTACGCGGCGTCTGAACAGGATCGATACTGTTTGCAAAGTTGCCTGTTGGCGCCATTGGCAGCGAGGGAGTTAATAGGGACAAACTGCTGTTCCCTAGTGTATGTATAGTTATTCTTTCCCAATAAACGTGTTTACGCTAAATTTATTATTTCCATTGCAAACAGTTTTGAGCAAGAACAGACGCCGGGTGATCTGGCTCCAAACTGTTTTCCACTCAGCTTAAAAGCAATAGTCAGTATTGACAAAAGGTTATTTTCTACATTTTAGTTTATTGCGTTTTCGTTTCGTTTGCGTTTAAACGGGAAAGAATAACGTTTTCTCCACTGTAATAGGGACAGACTGCTGTTTTCCCAAGTGGATGTACGTGAACATCCTATTCCCTGTGATATGTGAATCAGTGATAATTAATTGGTCTGTCAATTCCACTTTAATCTATCTCACAAATAAAACTGCATTTATGTGGGTGGATTGTCTGCAACGCATATAAACACATACGATACGTTACAATAATAAGATACAGTAAAACATCTCTCACGACCACAACATTGTGTACATCGTTAGCAATTTACGACAGATGGCTGCTAAAAATAAGGTGACAGTAAAAACATAAGGCTCCGTTAGGAGTATTCTGTTTTACTGTCACCTTGCTCTAAGCTGTCACTTGTCTTTTATATAATCAATTAGGCTTTGTTTAAATGGTCTTGATAGAGAAATGATACTGTTACTTTGCTGAAGAACGTCTTTGCATTCTGCAACAATACGATGTAAATATGCATGTAACATAGTTGTTTTGATTCTCGATTGTTATCATTTGCTAATGCATGCCACAATTAAACAACACTCCCATGTCGATTTATATATCAAATGCTGCTGTAGTGTGTAGTAAATTTAATATACATGTACATGTATATAAAGTTAAAATCTTATCGTAAATAACATTTTAGCTGAAAATACGACTGTCCAATGCAAACAATGTGGTGCTTATCCAGACGCCGAACTACTAGTTTATTACTGTTTGACATACTTACAGTGGAGAAAACGTTATTCTTTCCCAATAAACGCGTTTACGCTAAAAATATTATTTGCAGTGCAAACAGTTTGGAGACAGATCAGACGCCGGATTACCCGGCGTCTGATTAGGCTCCAAACTGTTTGCCGCTCAGATTAAAATTCCTGGTCGTCAATAAATTGTCTTTTTCTACGTGTTAGTGTAATGCGTTTGCGTATGTTTGCGTTTAAACGGGAAAGAATAACGTTTTCGCCACTGTATTTGAATACAATATAAAACACTTTATTTATGCTTTTCGGTGGATTACCACGAAACAGCAGTGGATTATCACTTGGTAATCCACTGCAGTGGATTATCACCAATCGCTTTTATTATGAATTTTTCCCGTAGGGCTCCCCAAGAATCGTAGTCAATCGTGTCTTATCGTTAAATTCCAGCAGTCCGATTTGTCGCGAACTACTCACCGGAAGAGCACGAATCCAAACTCGGGAGCAACGAAGTAATTCGGATGACGTCAAATCAATAAATAAGTGACGTCATCGTACGGGAAACTGTTTCGAAAATGTGTTCGATATAAAGTTGGGGCTCAACACGGGGTAAATCATTTACTTTCGCTTTCTCAATTGTCGAACAATTTCGTTTAAAAAGTGGCTTAAAAGCATAAATAAATAGAATAATTGTATTTTTTCAGTATAAGATCGAATTTAATCCATTTCGTGAACACCAGACTGTTATATTTTCACTCGTGGCTCCGCCACTCGTGAAAATATAACGTCTGATGTTCACTCAATGGATTAAATTACTATCTTATACTGAAACAAGAGATATCTTTAAAAAAGATATTCGGCGGAATGAGTGGTTGAACTAAGGCTATATAGATGGGTGTGCAAAATTGAATTAAATTGAGGTTTTCAAAGAATATATATCTTGGATTGAAAAGCAAAAAATACAAGTATTCAATTGAAACAGGAACTTTTATTTAAAATGCAAAACAAAACAATAATTTAACTCATATCCTAGCTACTGGTAGGAGATCCTCACATTGTTCCATTCATAGAGTTTCTTGAAACAAACTATAGCATACACAAATGTACAGATACAATAATCTACTGTACTTCACTCTTGTAAAAATGATGAAACAACACAATTGTGTTTAACTGACTTGAGGCTATTCCTATATAAAATATTGCTTTTAATGTATGGCAAATGTGTACAAATAGTTAACAATTAAAACAAATTGGTTGTAAACAATTACGAAACACCTAGCTTCCTCTGTATATCTATAAATAGATTTCAGATCATATCTTAAAATAGAAGCATAATTTTGTCAACAGTGGAAACTCATCAGACCAGTGTAGTAAACAGCCAGCCTGTATCTCTAAATTTTACACCCACAGTCCACATCATGTAAAATGTAATGGGACATAAACCAGCCTACAGGGCTCCAGATAAGAGTGAGTAGACTAAACAAATCACATTTTTTCACCTCTTTTAGCACCAAACCCTATGGTATTACCACTCATTTTGATTGTCTTGAAAAGACAATTCATATGTATAGTGACACCACAGGGTTTAATGCACAAATAAAGATTTTAAGTTTTGAAACAATTCCCTTATCTGGCGCCCTGGCTACTATCCAATCAGACTATTCAGTTTCAACAGGTGCTCTTAATTCTAAATTTCTGATCAAATATTATTGGTTGAAATGTGTGGCCAAATATAAAGTGTGTCTAAATAGAAAACAGTCAGCTCCGCCGAAAAAACAATTATCCTCTATTTAATTCACTGTCGTACAGATGTACGATTTGGACTCAGTCACAAATACATTACTCTGGGCCCCATGCACGACTACCCCCTTCCATTTTTCTCAATAGGCGTATACAGAACTGTAACATCGTGAGGCATGTGTCAAACCCATTTCTTTCTGTCTAGAGAGGCCATTAAATACTGAAACTCAAGTAATTTTTCATACAAAAATACGAGACTGGACTCACATGAGACGCTTCAATGACATTTTTGCATAGACAATATAAAATTTTCCAGCAAAACTCATACATGTTTACATTAATTTTACCTGACTAGGTGCACTAACCGAAACTATGTCAGAAAATGCCCTTTACATATATGTTAACATGCCAAGTGCACTATTTCATTGGATAGCGTTGGTTTAAATCGGGAAATTTAACGTCTTCGTCACAACATAAGCATTCCATAGAAATATAAGGTCGCAAAGATTTGTGTGAAACAAACAAAACATATTATATTCATTGTAAATATTTAACGACCAATCACTTTGATTCTAACCGGAATCATCAGATCAACGACCGTCGTTTACCAAAACATCGGTCCCGATCGTTTAGTAACATCGTCTCGGTTCCCGGTCGCTAATTATCTTTAGTCGTTTCGAACATAATGTGAATGTTCGGCCCGAAATGCTTATGTCTTTCCGGCACAATGAAAGCGGTCATTCGTACATGCCTAAATGGTCTTCTTGGTTAGGTTTCCTTCAAATAAATTAGATTCTATAACATGTTCCTTTTTAGGAACATAACTGGTGTTTTCTGTTATAACTCATGTTTTGTAAACAACAACCTTTCACTTTCTTTTTATATTTTGAATTGTCCCGGTATGTGCTATCATTTGATAAAATATACACGTAAAAGAAACGTTAAATATTAGACATATATTGTTTCTAAGGTCATCATTATTTATTATGTTTAATAAAACAAAATTAACCATAAAACGAATTGATATTCAGAACTGCATAATTTCCATTTTTTTCAACGTTGCATTGCTTTAGTTTCTGCATGTTAAAATATTACTTTAGACGTGACAAAAGTTATAAAACTGTTTGTTTTCATTTGAAATAAATTTTAAGGAGCGTGTATTGTGAATGAGACACACCTTTTTTAAATGAATGTAAGAATGCATGAAATGTTAAGCAACGTATGGCAGTTTGTTGATGCTTTTAACTTATCATTAACAGCTCTTCAAAAACAACCAGTATTGGAAAAGATAAATACTTTGACAACTTCACTTATGGGTGTGAATCTATCAAATGATTGTTATGCCTGTGTCCAAAACTATATTTAAATGACATTCAAAGACAGGGTCGATTATCCAGACTCTTTAAGCCTTTCCCCTATAGAAGCGCCTTTTAGCGCATTTAATTGAATAATATAGTTCCAGTTTTAGAGTCATACTCATGTACCAAAATAAATAGTTAACATAACCTTGCAGATGGTGGATTAAGGTAAGTTAAAAGTGAAGCATAATGCGCCTTACTTTCAACCTGCTTTAAGTACTCACCTGTCTTCAAAACTAGAAACTAGGCTATGGGGTAAAGGATGAACAAAAATAATAGTGTTAAGCATACTCTACACCGGTGTACGGTCAGGCTCAAAACCGTGTGTGACTTAAATTAAAATACGTCATTGGAAAGTGAATAAGAATCACTTATATTGAACTCCGTTTGCGTTTTGTTTGCATTTTAACAGGAACGAATAACATATTTTCTATTCTATGATATGTTTGTTGAGTAATCGTAATCCGGTGTCATTCTTTCGCAAACATTTATCAAATTCTCTTCACATTTGAACCAGCAATAACGTTTTTAGATAATGTAAATCGATTGATACAGCTAAATTTAAAATTTCAATCAGAAACCTAAATCAAATTATACGCTGCTCTCACTCAAGCGTCACTGTTTGTTTAACTGCTGTTGTAAAATGATTTTAACCCTGATGTAGTTGAACGCGACTTGACATACCTTTTTGTCCAACAGCTTTGACCTTGGCACGGTTAGACGCCGACACAATCGACCTTCGACCAGGATCCACACTGTTCGACACTTGTTCAGTGCTGTGCTGTGAAACGGTTAATCTAATTCTGTGAAATAATATCAGACAACAAATGCTTAGAAACTGTACAACAGCGAAAGTGTTAGTTCTGATTTGAAACGCAGTTTCATTGTAAATTTAGATTTTCATATTCTTATGACAAAATTCATTGGTTCAGAAACATGGCTTATGGAAAATGATAAGACAGTGATAAATACGTTATTATTTGACGTTTGAACAAAAATAAACTCAAATGTAATATAACATAATGCAGAAAATGGAAATTTTAAATGGTTAACGATTGGTTTAGCTGACATACATTGTTGAGGGAGGCTGGTCAGAAGGAGATTGACAATGGACATAATATTGTTGGCGTATTCACGTTTATTGTATAATATTAACGTCTTATAACGTCTTCTTCTTGGTATATTGTTGCCTAATATCTTGTTTGAAACAAACACAATACTGTTTAATAATAGCTTCGAAGTTATAAAGTATTATTCGTACAAAGGCACAACAAATTACAGTTCTTCCTCTCTACAACGTCACCCAATGGGAGACAAAAAGTGTGTACGCTGTTCGGAGGGAGTCGTTATAGGGAGGGAAATATGCTTACATTTCAAATAGTTTGACTCTCCCCTGATCAGACACCGTGTAACGCGGCGTCTGATTTGGATTCAAGCTGTTTGTCACTCGTCATTAAGTTGTTTTCAGTCAAAATGTCCATTATGTAACTTTTAGAAAAAGAGCAGACGTTATTTTTAAGCAGACGACATTGTAGCCGATGATAGGTTGGACATACTTGTCTTGTTTAGGGGAAGAGTGGTAAGCGTTGGTGGAAGGTGGGAATTGTTGTTTGGAGGGTCGTTGTAGGGAGGGAGCACTGTACACACAAATAACGTCTTCTCGACAGTACAAGGGGAACACATGCAGAGTAATGTATACATGTGAAATTATTTCTTGGAATACAAAATCAGTTAAGTGGAAGTACAGCGTTTAATCCCCTTAGAATATTATATTCTAACAAGTCGGGAAAGTAATACTTGGCAGAACGAGTCTTTACTGTCAGCTTGTGTTAGGAAATAAAATACATTTCTTATGGTGCATCCTCATGACGGTAACAGTTTGAACTATTTCCTGCAGTTGATGAACATATTAGAAGCGTACTTAAGGGTGCATCAATGTCATGACTTTTAATTAATTTTCAAAGTATATGAAAACTCTTTATGATGGTTTTGTATTGAAGAGCTATTTGAGATGAATCAAAAAAAAGAAAAAGTGTACATTTTGGTGAACAACAGTTGGCTCCAGAGCCATGTAAAATTTACCCCACCCACTTCCTCTTATTTTGTCCTTTTCAAACAGCCCGCTTCAATAAAATCCATTTTAAATGAAAACAAATATGATAATTTGGTTTTGTGTTATTTATTTCCTGTCTATGGTAGTATTTCTTCATACAAAAACTATTTTAAGAAAAAAAGGCACCAAATGTGAAATTTATAAAGCTCTAAATATCGTCGATATGGTACTTTTTTGTAAATTTTGTAAGGGGAGATAACTCTTTTTACTTTAATAACTCAAAATTTTCAACACTGACCTTTCAATTTCTTTTCATATTTTGAACAGCCTTATCATTGGCTTTCATTTGGTAGAATATAAGAAAAAGTTTAATACTAGAACTATTTCATTTTCAAACTTTTTTACTTTTTTTTCATAAAATAAAAAATCTAATAAAACCATGCCCTATAAAAAGCATATTTGTGATATTCGAGGATCCATATTGTTCAAACCTAGTGCCTGCTTTGTCTAAATTTGGTTTCCATATGTGAAAATACCACCATAGACATGAAATAAATAATGAAAACCCAAATTACCGTGTTTGTTTTGTTTTGAAATAGATTTTACTGAAGCTTGTACTCTGAATGGGTAAAATTTGAGAGAAAAAGTCCAAATTTGACCTACCTTTTTCAAATCGCTGTAGCTCAAAAAAAAGGACACCACCATATAATTTGTTTTCCATTTTTTCATTCATCATAAATAGCTCTTCCAAAATAACAATGATAGAAAAAAAGTTTAATACTTTGAAAAAATTGCTTATGACATTGATACACCCTTAAGCGTATTTATTTATTAAGTTATGTGTTAAGACCATGGTATTCTATGATGGATAATATCTGTGCCGGTTAACAAACACTGCCTTTAGGGGATCGAAGGTGGTGTTGTCAGAATAACCGGTTACAAAATCAGTATCGGTTCTTGACAACTTTTTAGATGTAGATGAAACAATATCCACAGCAAAAACAGCGATCTTCATCAGTTCAAACAACGCAACCCGGCATTTGATTTATTTGTAAGATATAAAACCATATACCTTGATAATTTCCACATTACGGCATTTGATCTTAAACAGTGACCAATAATGCGAACTGTTAATGAACTATATTGGGTAAATTGGCATCTCTTGAGGTTCCAAACTGTTTGCCACTCAGGTCTGAATAAACCGTCAACAATTAAAAACAAAGTGCCAAGTTTGTCATGTCACTGGATTTCTATTATGTTTTGTATTGTTTAATTCTTGCAATACTTTACTTACAGTGGAGAATCTGTTATTCTTTCCCAATAAACGCGTTTACGCTAAAACTATTATTTACAATACAAACAGTTTGGAGCCAGATCAGACGCCGGGTAACCCGGCGTCTGATCCGGCTCCAAATTGTTTGCCACCAAGATAAACAAGAATTATCAGAATTGTCCAAAAGTTGTTTTTTTCTACGTTTTAGTGCTTTGCGTTTGCGTACGTTTGCGTTTAAACGGGAAAGAATAACAGATTATCAACTGTAAGTAATTCCTGTCGATCCTTATGTTCCATTGTGTAGATTTTTAGGTACCAAAACTAGAACAAGCCTACTTAATTCTGGGTAGTTTAACAAATACTGCTCTAAATGAGCAAACAGTGTATATCCTGATCCTGATCAGAGGGCCCTCTGATCTTGGTCTACAGTGGTTTCAAATGTAAGGATTATATTACAAACAGTTCAACAGTGTTAAAATGGTTGAATAATACAACTTAAGTTTTCTCCGCTTTATACCGGATCATATATTTGAGATCATTTATCAAATGTATCTATATTGCGAATACAATTCAGATAATGTTAATCGATCGCTGCAGCTAAATTCCAAGTGTCAAACTAAAACTTAAATCGAATTATTCTCGCTGTTCTCATTCAAGCGTTATTCTCTAATTCCACTCTCCAAAAACCTAGTGCTCGTCTGAAATGAAAGGATTTTCTGTCGTATATAGACTAAATAGTTTTGCATTATTCAACCTTTTCCGCCATTGGTTGCATCCAGCGATTTTCACATTTGCCTGCCTAAAGTATCAGTATATCAGTTTTAGTAACCACCAAATGTTGTATATAAAGTATTGTACCTTTCCTGAGAACTGTCGCTTGTTTATAAAGACAATACCATTCCTTTGACAAGAAGACATCGAACTATAAGTTCAAGCGCATTTGAAAAGACTGCAACTCAGAGTAGCAACATACATGTACATCATTAACCCTTTACCTGATAGCATTGTTTCTAGTATTGAAGATATGTGACTACTTAAAGCAGGTTGAAAGTAAAGCAGAATGCGCCCTAAGGCGCATTCTGCTTTACTTTCAGCCTGCTTTAAGCTATTAAATGCTAGAATCAGGAAAGTATTAAATATGACACATATACATTACGGTATAATTTGGAACTATTTTCTTCAGCGGATGAATAAAATGAATGTGCTAAAAGTCGCTTCTATAAGGGAAAGGGTTAATATTTGTCTATCAATATCGACATATTATTGTTGGGATGTAGTGTTGTTGGAAAGTTTGCTACACTACACGCATGGCTATACTATTAATGCAGTGTTGATGGAATGTATGGAATCAGAACATATCTAACCGTACTACAGTACAATATTTCTATTACGACTTCTAAATTGTGCGGATTACTAGGTGTATAAGGAAAGTAACTGTTTAATACAGTTACGTTCACCTTGTGTTAGGCTTTTAGTTGTCTTTTATGCAGTCAGTAAGCATAATTTATCACATAACTTGCGGTATGGTGGGGGGGGGGGGGGGACTAAAGCCATTATATAAATATCGTGATCCACTACTGGAATATTGTTTTTCTGGCTCCGGAAAAAACTTTTCGTCCACAACCGCTGCATGTAGCGGGACACCAAATGATGTAATTTGTGATGACGTTACAGTAAACAACGTCAGGTTTGGGTGGACAATCTATTTAGTAAAAATAATACAAACTACAGTTTCAATTAATGTAAGAGGCGTTTTAAATTATTATATGATAAATAGAATCTCACGTCCGTGCTCATTACTTATCAATTTTGATAATAGAGTCGATGATTAAAACTGATAAATAATGAGCACTCGTGTAATATACTCTATTTCTAGAATTCGTAATAGACAGTTTTAACTGTATTTCGTCTTACTTCAATAGAATCCAAAGGCAGCTCATGGTTTATACTGGTATAAGCATAAGCTACTTCTTGAAGTTAGCACTACTATATTAACCCTTTCCCCAATAGAAGCGACTTTTAGCGTATTTAATTTATTCCTCCGCTGAAGAAAATAGTTCCAGTTTATATCCTTATGAACAATTATCATAACAAATATTTTATATCGCCTAGCAGATGGTGGTTTAAAGCAGGCTGAAAGTAAAGCAGAATGTGCCTTAAGGCACATTCTGCTTTACTTTCAACCTGCTTTAATTGATCCCCGGTCTTTAATGTTATAAACAGGTTATTGGGTAAAGGGTTAAAGTCCAAGACTGGTATAAAAGTTTGTGTCGTTTAGAATCAATGGTTTTCTATTGTGGGAAAAAGGTTATACTTTTCCTATAAACGTGTTTAAATATATCATTTGCCAACAGTTTTGAGCTAGATCAGGAGCAAGCCAGAGAGTGTTTCGTATGAACAGCTACAAACGATGTACTACTCAGATTTCAATATATCGTCAACGTTCGACTTTACCTGTAATTTTCATTGTTTTATTGCAAAGCAGTTGTGTTTCGCTGTGTATAAACAGAACTAACCATGCGTTCATATTATATAAAATAATTTGAACATGCTGCATGTTCTACAATGACACACATGTTGCCTGTTTTCATAATAGCAGTTAATATAATACATGTAGGAATTATAGATCTCGCTTTCAACATTTGAATCCATCAAACTTTAGAATCTCTCGTAGTATAAGACGCTCCAAACAATTTGTCACTCAGGTTTCAATCTGTACCTTATTACATTACAATTGACTTTTGAAAATTAAAATCCTTCATGAGAAAAGTATTATTCAAAAAGTGCATTACCAACATTATGAAGTCATTATAATAAACAATTGCATTTGCATTCGATTTTCTTATAAATGGCATTACCAGTATAACCACTCTAGTACGACCACTAAAAGGAAGGCTTTAACTTAATTGTATAAGACATGTATAGCAAGGTGACAGTAAAACAGAACACCCGTAAAGGAGATTTTTGTTTTACTGTCATCTTGCTTAAGATTGTCACCTGTCGTTAGCCCTTAACAGTTAACACAAGTGTGTGGTCGTAATAGAACGGTTCGACTGTACTAACATACTCTCTTCTGTTCTACACTGGCATACTTTATCGATCAAATTTTGACAATCTTGCACACACTAATCTTCCTTTTGAAGCCAAACTTGAAAATGATACTGGCTGTTAGTGTAGGCGTGATTGATTGAAAGTGTTTGTGAGACTTGAACCAACTAATATTCAATCTATTGGTCGAGAAAATCTTAGACATGCAACGCGGTTGATATTTGCTGCGCACTTTTGAGTGATTGACTTTGATCGTATCAGATATGTCATGATCATGAAAATTGACAAAAACTGAAGCGATGATTACCTTTCAGAAATTGATAAATAAATGATACATATCTTAGGAGCGTCATGCCTGAAAGGGAGAATGGGTACATTAAAAAAACTAACTGCTTTATGAAGGACAAAAACGGCAGGTACATGTACTAAAGAATGTGACGTTTTGCCGTTTTATTTTATAAAACATTAATTATTGAAACGATATACTCATACTTAACCAGCAATGTGCCTTAGAAAAGTACACTAAATCGAGTTCTTTGCATGTAATGTGAGTCCCGATCAGATGGTGTCTAAAAGAACCCTCAAACCGGACTCTGCACAGTTTTCCACTTTTTAAAATATTGTAAAACTCAACCAAAAATGGTCAAAATGTGCTGGAGTGGATTGGACGGTGGGGTTATCTACTTTAAGTCTCATTGGTGGATGAATTATTATGAAACATAATATATATGTATAACTCGGACTAAAGCGGATTGCTACTCAACATAAAAAATCAACATTTTGACTAAACCCATTCGTTGTTTACAATTAAGTAGATGTATCGAGTTTATAGGCTTGTGCTCAGTTCTGAGAATGGGGTTTGCGATTTTGTTTGAATGAAACAGTTTAATAAAACGCGTCCAGTATTAGCTTCCTAAACGGTTGTCATAGAGCCGATAC
The DNA here is from genome assembly GCA_922989275.2 of Gari tellinella. Lineage (NCBI taxonomy): Eukaryota > Metazoa > Mollusca > Bivalvia > Cardiida > Psammobiidae > Gari > Gari tellinella. Next base: position 51,151,413 of record OV277870.1, on the reverse strand, counting down.
ACTGACTCGACTGTGCTGAACGGGTACATGTATAATATGTTGTGCATCTTATATCATAACGATATTCAATTAATAAGGCACACTCTCTTACATACAGCAATGCAGATAGATTGCATCTCGTAATTGCCGTCTAGGTTCAGCCTATGAATAATAATACCAGCACTGTTATAACAGTAAATCCAAATTGTCGCATTTCAGAGCATGGTCCTTTGATCATGAAAGACGGTCTAAATACATGTATTTGCATTTAAATTAAATAGGTTTAAAACGGACATCGATAGCAACCCATGGCGTTTGTAGAACAGCAAACAAAAAGCGATTTTAAGACAAGCATATGGTAGTTAAATATAGTATATTGGAGATGTTGTTCGTTCTCCAATAAACCCTTTGGAGCTATTGCTGTCGACGTGTTACACATATAAGGTTCTACACATTTTGCCACTCAGATTAAAACGAACCGTCATAATTGTTGTTTAGTTTTATTCTAATGGGAACATAATTATAATGCCTAAGCTACTGCATGGACGGTATTATCATTCTATCATCGAGGAGGAAAGGACACACATAACGACGAAACGAACCAACAGTGCTTTGAGTAGTCATTTTCATCAAAACTATTGTGTGTCAAGAAGTGATTTACATGTATAACATAGTTTCGTCTCCTCAGGATCATACAAAAGAAAAGTACGGAGTAATAGCCCGAAAAAAGGTTTAACAGACGACTGTACAATCACTTCTCTGATTATTGAGCAATCTTGCCTACGGTATTGAGCACTACTAACATTTGGCGCGTAGGTAACCGCAATACCGACGCAAACGCTTTACAGATTCACATTTAACCCCTGGATGTAGATGAGCAATACTATTGTAAATATTGTTCAACAGCATTCCCGTATATCATAGGCGAATCGAAAAACAAAACCTTAGTGAAGGACATGGTACGGCGGGGTCCTTGTACCGTAGTCGAGCGCATTATCGCTCGACCACAAAACGCGGATACTTATACATCACACAGTCGAGGAGACATAATGTTTGCCCGTTTAAACACAAACAAAACGCAAACGCATTGTAGTATACACTTAGAAAAAGACAACTTTTAGATCATTCGGACTATTCATGTTACTCTTTAATGTAGTGGTAAACTGTTTGGAACCTTATCAGACTGGCTAACCGCTGTGTCTGATCAGGCTTACAATTGTTTTTATTGGAAAAAGTATTTTGAGTGTACACCCATCTATTTGGAAAATATAACGTCGTTTACACTGAGTATTAGTTACAGATTCATTACGTTACATTTTTTGTAATCTAGGTAGCAAACAGTTTGGATCTAGTTGTAAGATACCTGATCTAGCTTCGATGGTTTTTCAGTAAACAACACTTTTGTAGCTCAATTGCGTCTCTCATAAAATAATGACACATTATCTCCCGTTTATCTGTCAGAAGAAATCTGAATTTATAAGGCACACAAGTTACCATGGCTGTATGAGGCTAATCATCGGAGCACGTCAACATCGATTGTAATTTCTATTTAATTGTTGGGGATTAGATCACTGGAGGAAACTATTACGCTATTCATACAAAATGCGAATGTCTTTTGTCCCATTCAAACATTTATTCTACATCCATATGATTGTGTTAAGACGTTTAATACAGAGAAAACCATATAATACGGCTACTTTGTTGTATGAAAGACATATAACAACTCAAAGCAATATTAAATCAGAATAGAACATGATTTGTGGGCTTGTTGTGTTACTCTCACTTGGATTTAAGGTATCACCGTCCTTAAACACTAAATAAGTAATAGAAACTAGCAGTCGTTGTAGTAACATTTTACTGTTAAACAATTAACCCGATTATAGACAAAAGTATTCTTAAGCTGTTAATTCTTAAAATGCAGTCATTTCAAATACCTGTTTAAATATCTAGGTTTACCAGCTATACAAAACAAGGTGAATATAGCGTTATTCAAGAAAGACAGCAGTTGAGCGCATGACAGACGAGATGCAGACGAGTTACAGTCTAGAATTATTGTTGATCCGTATTAGTCATTTCGTTCCTTAAATTTCAAAAGACAATTCCAGATTTCAATTAAGCCTAGTCGATTTCTGACTATTGACAGTTGTTTTGTGTCACTGTACTGCTAATTGTACACAACCTTTTCAGAGAGTTCCAAAATAAATCTTCACTGTTTGTACAAAATAAATACACTTTTCACATGTTCAGTGTTTGCGAATAAACGCATGCATGCGTTCCAAAGGTTCAACAGTGTAAATCAGAATACTTTAGTTGATTAGCAAAGACTGTTTTCAAACGCGCTTAAGGCGTCATTGGGAGTGAAGGAGTAAAACCAAATGACACGTGGTAAAGAATTTCCCATGTTCTGTATTTTAATTGAGTTTCAATAACAATTTCATAAATATGTATTTTGTTTCGCATTATTAACATACATGTATAGATTATGTCGTTCCGTGGCTTGTTTAATAACTGTAAGCTCCTTCTAAAAAGTGCAGGAGTACACTAACTAGCAGTCTATAGATATTTGGAACGTTTGTTTCTTCCAGAAAGTAACATTAAGTCAAAACTGTTTGAAGCACATTTCTTACAAAAATCAGAAGCATAGTCAGGGAGTGTACAACACGTTCTCTTATTAGGTGGTAATGACAAATAAATGCGATTAAAGCTTTTTCCTATACAATATATCTCTTTTGACAGGTCGACATCAATACAAATCTACAATGACTAATGACTTTTAGAGTAGGGAATATGTTTATCGGTTATGGACATGTTTGAGATAAACAATTACGTTCAAATATAGCACCAGATCTGATGCTGAGAAATTTCATGTCTTTCAGCAGGCAAACCTTTTGACCACATCATCTTTTATAAATCGCTAACACATCAATGAAACATGCCATTGTTATTGAATCATTATATTTGTTTTGTGTTTTGTCTCGTTAACAGTGAAATAATAACGTTAGCTAACGGTAGCTAAATCTGTGTTTTCAAAACAAAAAACAAAATATATTTTTATCGATATATTAAGATAAAAAGTATCACGTTGTGGTTCTCAAATACCACTCTGCTGTGGTCAAACCGTAATACAGATACATACCACGCAGTGGTAAAGACTAAATTAATTATGTCCACATAAAAATGGGAGTGTGCTAATTGCAACTTCTAAATGCCATAGGAATCTGAATAAGGGGAGATCCTTTGAAAGCACAGAAAGCAAAGCAAATACTGAAAATTGCAGACTCGGTTTAATTGAGTCTGTTCATGAGCAATACTGAAATATGCAACAGTGCTCACGTCCCCTAGCACCGGCTTAAGCGGAACTCAACTTTCAACTTTAAATGCGCTGAAATCAATGATTCCAAAGGACCAGAAAGTATAACAAAACTGAGCATATTTAAAAGTTGACTAATCATGATGTACTGGTTGTATATACATTTCAAATTTATGATAATGATTTTCCAATATATCTTCTTAAGGTGATTATTAAACATGTATATGTATAGAGAATTCACCAAAGTACATATTTTCATTGAAATTGTGCAGATCAAAATTGAAATACGTTTAATACCGGTAAAGATTGAAATCGTAGACTGTGAAGTGTCCGACATTAAGAATAAAAATAAAATTCTTTCTCAAGAAAGGAACAGCATTTTGTTGCCTTGCATTTATGTATATTTTATAAACTAAAAAGAAAGACGTTCATCATTATTATCCCAAAAATGCATTATAAAAAGGAACTGTTCTTCTTTTCCGTTTAAACGAGATTTTAAAGCAAACATAAACAATGATGTGAAGAATTAGATACAGTGGATAATCTGTTTTTCTTTCCCGATAAACGCGTTTACGCTAAACTATTTTTTCTTTTACAAACAGTTTGGAGCCATATCAGACGCCGGGTAACCCGGCGTCTGATCAGGCTCCAAACTGTTTGCCATCAATATAAACATGAATTATCAAAATTGTCAAAAAATTGTACTTTTCTACGTTTTAGATCTTTGCGTTTGCGTTTCGTTTGCGTTTAAACGGGAAAGAATAACAGGTTCTCCATTGTAGTTTTAGTCGAACTTGGAAGTTAACGGTTTCGGATTTTGACACATGTCGATTTATTCGCTGTCTGGTTGGATTATTAACTGTTTAAAATGAACACTATCTGAAAGGCGTTTATCGGGAAAGACTAACGTCTACATTTTGGAATTATTTTGACATTTATTGGTTAGCCTATTAGCCGGGAAGACAACGAATACAAACCAACCCTCTTCGTGCCACATAAATACAACCAATAAAGACAATGAAAACTAACGGCCAGTAAAACATTTTCCCCTTGCAAATAATAAGCCAGAAATATAATATGTGTCCATTTTATGCCATAAAAATATTTTTTAGCATGTCAGTAGTGCTTTCAGTACGCAACATAGAATAAATACTTTACTACATAATTATAATATGAATAATGCTGAGAATACATACTTTACTACATAATTATAATATGAATAATGCTGAGAAGTATATGTTTTTACTTAAGAAATAAACTGATATTTTTCGGCGTAAAAGTGCAATAAAGGATAAAAATGAATGACAAATTCCATGAATTTCGTTATCGTTTCACTGTTATTTTATCGATCGTTTTCTTTCGTTTAAACGCCGAAAACATCTGTCTATTTCTTATATTTACATTATATATGCTCTGATTTCTGAAATTAGTGAACATTTTATGTTTAATCCAGAGATAAATAATATGTACCCTGACAGTAACAGCCATGACCGCATTATTGCAGCTGTTTACTATTCGAACGCAATGCTATTAGTCCCTTTGTAAACATTAACGTCATGAATCTAAAAGTTTCGCGCGAAAATGCCTGTTTGACGTCATTTTGAAATTACGTCATTTTCAAACAAAGATATTTTTTTCTTTTTAACTTAAACGAATGCAAATTGTCTTTTTTTTTTAGCTCATACGCCTTTCTCAGGAAAGATTTACTCATTTCAAACAACTTTGTGCTAAAACAAAATTATCGTTTGTCTTAAATTTTGAGCCAGATCAGATCATGGATGGTATTGCATTTTAATAGAATCACGGTTAACTACTCAGATTCCATTAAATGGACAACATTTCCATTTATCTAAGTTTTCATATTTTAATCGCGTTTCGTTTCTTCTCAACTGGAATTAATAATTGTCCTCCCCTCTGTACACAGTTATATCTCGTAATCAAAATAATTTGAGCATGCCGCACTTTCTCGAATGATAAATATGGAATATTCTCATAATAGCATTCAGTGTAATACATTAAGGGATTATAGATTTTGATTTCAACATTTGAATACATCATAATTACGAATAGATTGTTGTATAAGGTTGAGCGATAAATCTGCTTTGACGTTAAACTATATCACAGTAGAGAATACGTTTTTCTTTCCAGTTTAAACGAGAAGAAACACATATTAATGTTAAAAAATTCTATTTAATGAAAATGATGATATTCTGTTTAATCTGTGTGGTCTAGTCAGGCACTAGGTTACCTAGCTCCCGATCTGACGACAAACTGTTCTACAGTGGAGAATGTGTTATTCTTTCCCAATAAACGCGTTTACGCTAAAACTATTATTTGCAGTGCAAACAGTTGGAGCTAGATCAGACGCCGGATAACCCGGCGTCTGATCAGGCTCCAAACTGTTTGCCACCAAGATAAACATGAAATATCAGAATTGTCCAAAAGTTGTTCTTTTCTACGTTTTAGTGCTTAGCGTTTGCGTACGTTTGCGTTTAAACGGGAAAGAATAACAGATTCTCCACTGTAATTGAGCATAACTATTTAAGCTTCTATACAGAGGAGACCACATCATCCATACATAAACAGCGCATTGGTATTATATGAATAAATTACATTAGTTGCAAACAGTGTAAACCTGATCAAACGAGTAAATGGCGTCTGATTTCACTCCAATAAAAACTCACTCATAATGAATTATTTTCTATATATGTTTGCGTTTTGTTTCTGGAATCAGGAGTAACAACATACAGTGGAGAGTTTGTATTATTTCCCTTTTACATGCAAGCGAAACATGACTCATTTTTGACAACCCTGATTATTAATTTCAATCTGAGTGGCAATCATTTTGGAGCCTGATCAGACGCCGGCTATTCGGCGTCTGATCTGGTTCCAAACTGTTTGCATTGGAAATAATAGTTTTCACGTTTTTATTGGGAAAAATTTACATGTTCTCCACTGTATTCTCCACTGTACTTTAATGCTACACATTATCGAACAAAATTTGACGATCTTGCACAAACTCATTTTCCTTTTGAAGCCAAACTTGAAAATGATACTGGCTGTTAGTGTAGGCGTGATTGATTGAAAGTGTTTGAGAGACTTGTACCGACTAATATTCAATCTATTGGTCGAGGGAATTCTAAGATGATCACAAGCAATTGAACTTTGTTGCGCTGTTTTGAAAATTTGACATATACTTTGACAGTATACCATATGTCATGATCATAAATATTTACAAAACCTGAAACGATGAAAACTATTAATATTAAAATGATCGATACATTACCGATATTTACTGAACACCAGTTTTACCATTACGTCATAAATTATTTAAATCATTTTCATTTGTTTTATTAAAGGTAAATAATTGCTTTTATGACGATATATCTAAAATAAATGGACATATTATGAATATTACAAGGGTATATACAGTACTGAACCTTATTAAATTAAATTGATAATCGCAAGCGAATTGCCATCGAATTGTCATCGAATCGCGCGCTTTAAAAAACAAATCCTACGTTTGAATATTTTTACGCGAATTTTTCGAAGCGATTGTGACAAAAATGGAATCGAAAATAATAACGAAGGCATATTTGCGAAGATTTGTGAGATACACCATTAAAGAAAACTTACCCGAGGGTAAAGTTAGTACTTTGAATCGCAAGCGAATTGCAAGCGAATTGCCATCGAATTGCAAGCGAATCGCAAAAATTTTTAATTTAATAAGATTCAGTACTGTATACGTACTTTCACTTTATAACATTCAACCTAGTTATTTCTAATGATCAGTGAATCAACGGTGTTCCATATCATAATTGTTACACTAGTCTAAGAGCTGGTGGTGATTGCAATCTATTTACATATGCCCCATTCAATTCAATTGAAACAAAAGACATTTAATTCGTATAGACGCAATTTCTCGAGACGGCGGGACTTGTGAATACCACAGATGAGGGGAGGTTCATGGATCTGCTATCCGCGAATCATTTTGTTGCGTTGCAATATTCGTGTAAACAACCTCTAATATGGATTAAACATACACGCATACTAATAAATTGTTCATTCAATATTAGAAATTACAGCAAAATAAGAAATTAACTGATTGTTTTCGGCGTTTAAGCGAAATAAACAACATAAATTAATGATAGTCAAATTGACCATGAATCGCGATGAACTTTTGTCGTTTATCTTGCTTAAGCGCCAAAACACAATCCGTTCATTTCTAAACACATTGGAGCAAGTTCAAACGACAAGTGTTTTGTTACTGGGTATCATTTGAGCCTTATTGCATTGAAAACATTGTAGACCAAGGCCAGCCGCAGCGTCAAAAACGCGGCGGCTGTTCTTGATCTACGGTATGTTGACATCCACATTCTATGTAGTTGTACAGTGGAGAATCTGTTATTCTTTCCCGTTTAAACGCAAACGTACGCAAACACAAAGCACTAAAACGTAGAAAAGAACAACTTTTGGACACTTCTGATATTTCATGTTTATCTTGGTGGCAAACAGTTTGGAGCCTGATCAGACGCGGGTTACCCGGCGTCTGATCAGGCTCCAAACTGTTTGCACTGCAAATAATAGTTTTAGCGTAAACGCGTTTATTGGGAAAGAATAACAGATTCTCCACTGTAGTATATACGGGAGACCAAACTCTGACACTGAGCCTGGGATGACAACGGTGCTTGTGCTTTACAGTGTTGCAAGGCAATACAGATGGTGTTGTCATGGCACGGCTAATTTATATTAATACTTTATTTAACATAAATACTCACCGTGGTCAGTAATCAGTGATGTTCTGTATCTTAATTGTGTTTCTACGCTAATTGGTTTGCAAATCTACATTTACTACTAACTCTATTAACAGCATATACATATATCTTTGCAAGACTTGCTTCATAACTGTTAGATCGCTGTAAGCTAATCTATTAACTGTAGGACCTTTTGACAATTTTGCCGTCGTAGTGAACATATAATTTAAATCAAACTTGTTTACAAGACATTTCATACAAAAGTCGGAGGAAACCAATTTCATCACAAATTGGTTTATTCAGTGATTATTGCAGATAAATGCGATTTGGATCTCTTTCCAAGACAATACATCTATTTTGACAGGTGGACACTACCAGCAATCCATAACGACAAATTATCTTAAGTGTAGGGACGATGTTTTCTGTACCCCAGTTAACCTGTTTGTACTAAATCAATGGTATACATTTCAGACATGGTGGCGCAATATCTGATGCAGTGACATTTTGTGTCTGATCAGTAGCCGATACATATTGAATAAATCGTCATTGAATTCCTTACACGGTTGTTGTGTATCGCTTCGAAAAAACTTTAAACAATAACATTTTATGATCTGTAGCTGAATGTGTGTGTTAAAGAACAGACACATGTGATGTCGATATATTAAGTTAGACGTACAGTAATACCTCATTATAACAACACACACATGGAAACAACGATTGTATGTGGTTCTTCGGGGGAAGTTGCTATAGGGGTTGAAATTTACCTTTGACGTGTAAGCCATTTCTTAACTTATATTTGCAAATACTTTGAATCCAGATCATATGCCCCATCTGAAACTGCTGGTGACTCATCTTAATGTTTTTGTCAAAATGTCCAAAAACAGCAAATGCCATTCCGTTGCATGCATTTTATGCATACTTCCCTAAGATTTAATTAAGAATGTTCGTTTTTCAGTGTTAAATGGCGTACATAGGAAAAGAGACGTTATTCCTTTTCGTTTTAACTGTTTCACTGCCAACGGCGCCAAAATGATTTGAATCCTGATAAGACGGCGCGTAACATGGCGTCTGGTCAGGATCCAAACTGTCTGATATTCGTTTCGAAATTTCTTAAGTCATACTATATTCAATCGTATTTTGTAACGATCTTGTGAGCAATAATATTAAATCAAAATACTTAAGATCGGAGTAAGGGTTAAACGAATCTAACTTAAAAGATTGCAATTATATAGAATATAGAAATTGTGTCAGAATGACAAACATCGGAGCCTTTTCAGACGTCGGGATACCCGGTGTTGATATGACTTTAAATTGTATGCAATGGAAATATGACAAACCCTTTTAAAGATAAAGCATAGCGTCTACAGAGTTCAACGGTTAAGATATTTCTCTGTTTGTCTTATGGTCGGAACCACAACAAATAAAGACCATGCCGTTTTATTGTATCTAAATAAATGCGACAATGACAATGAAAACTGTACAACCAAGTACAGTGATCCCTCTCTACAACGACACCCAATGGGATACACAGATTTTGTGTGTTGTTCGGAGGGAGTCGTTATAGGGAGGGAACATTAAGACTGGGCTAACATTTGCACACAGCTTTAATCCAGATCAGACGCCGCGTAACGCGGCGTCTGATCTGGATTCAAGCTGTTTGTAGCAGGCGACAACTTTAAGCAGACGGTATTGCAGCCATGAAAATGTTGGGACATAATTGTCTCGTTTGGGGAACAGCGGCAAGGGTCGTTGTAAGGAGAGAGTCGTTGTTGGGAGGGCCGTTGTAGGGAGGGAGCGCTGTAAAATACATTTTCCACCAGCAAATAATAAGCTAGAAATATAACATGTGTCCATTGTCTTTATAAGTTATCGATTAGTTGTCTTAAACAATAAATGCCATAAACACTAGCAATGCAGAGATGACATCGTAAATGTATGCCATAAAAATAGTTTATAGCCATATCAGAAACGATGTCAGTACACAGCATTGGAAACATAAACCTTACTATTGTGTATTTCTCCCCCCCCCCCCCCCCCCAAACAAAAAATATAAAAGAAATGTTGTAGATCATAGACAATGATCTGCAAAACACAACTATGCTTACATTTGCAAACAGTTTAGAACATAATCATCAGCCGGTTAACTCAACATATGTATTTGACACTCATTTTTAAATTTGAGAAGACGTTATCTGCCGTCGCAAGGATATTATCATGCATACTTATATTAACCTATAACTCCATACATACGCAGTTTATGCCTTAACGCTCGTACGAGTATGCATATTCCTGTTAGCTTTAGTATTTTCCAATTTATAACAACTTCCCATTGTATGACATTTTCCCGGTTTAAGTCAAATGCTCCCAAGCGATTACAGCGGTAAATGATGGAATGGTATGCACTTGAAGTCTCTTTGATCATGTGAAAGCTGCAGAAAATTAAGGCTTTGTGTTATGTGTGCAACATGTACGAGCTTAACAAATCATATGTATTAAGGTCACTTGTTGTTACAAGTGAAAACAGAGGCGTTACTTTTTTTTTACATATTTTATAAAGATCTATCTGGTATTTACATTTGATCAGTATCTACATTATTGTTTCGTTTAGATAAATGGATTATAAAGCGTAAACTTCTAAATATGAGAAAAGAAAATTATCCCAATTCGTCTTCCTTCAATTATCCATTCTCCCATCATATTTTATCATCATTTTTCGGCACTGTTTGACCTTTTTAGTGCCACAGTGTCGTTAAAAACTAGTTCATGTATTACAGTACTGGACCTTATTAAATTAACAATTTTTGCGATTCGCTTGCAATTCGATGGCAATTCGCTTGCAATTCGATGGCAATTCGCTTGTAAATATTTTCCAACGCAATAAACGCGTTAAGTTTGCATGAATTATGTATCTCACCAATATTGGCAAATATGCCTTCGTAAATGTGTTTCGAGTCCATTTTTGTCACAACCGCTTCGGAAAAATCGCGTGAAACGACTCAAGCACACGGTTTGCTTTTTGAAGCGCCCGATTCGATGGCGATTCGATTGTAATTCGATGGCAATTTGCTTGCGATTATCAATTTAATTTAATAAGGTTCAGTACTGTACATGTTTAAGTTTCTACATGTCTAAGGGTCTGTCAGATCAACACATTTTGGATGACCACATTCGGTTTGGAAGACGACAGTTGCCAGCGCGATACAATTAAACGTTGAACTGACAGGTTTTAGAAAATGTCAACGTTTTAGTCAAATCTGAAATTCAAACAGTTTGAAGGCTGGTCAGAATCCGGGACTCGGCATCTAATCTGCTCCAAAATGTGTGCAATTGACGTTTTAACCAGTAATGTCGCTGTATAGTTGTGACTCTACATCGTTTTTATGTTATGTGTAAATAGATGTACGATTTCCCTAGCGAGAGATCTCAATCAGCTGTTTCCTCGCCAGACGTGTGTCGTAGGAACACAAAGCGAATTGTGTCGGTACACCGAAAAGCAATTAACTGTAGATCAAACGAGAATAAACGCCTGACATTTCCTTGTCACGGGATGTCATTGTTTGGGCAGAAATAATACCAAAAAGTCAATACCGTAATCTCAATGCCGTTCAAAAGATTTCGGAGAAATTCTTACTTCTGGTAGTGTTGTGTGCAAGCATACTGGCTTTACCATAACCATTCATCCACCGATCTCGACTTCACTGAGTTTTGATTCCAGTTTTGATACCGATCTGATACGAATTTCCTCGGCGGCGTATCAACAGAATATAAATGTTATTTTCTAATTGATTAAGAATGTAAGTGATGCATTCAAAATAGGTTCCTACCATAACGACTGTTTATTGTGACTAAAAACCAGATGGACTATTTACCAATAAGCATAACAATACTTTAATGAAAACAATTTTGCATTATCTCATCATACGGATGACATTAAACATATATTTGTGGGTGGTATAAAGACATCCTTAAGAACATGCATTATACTTTGTTAAATTTGTATCAATTGTTTGTTTCTACTTCGTCCTAAAGAGAATAAGACTTTTAGGTCACTGTGTTTTTCACTCATTCGTTGTGCGCAGTTGATTCATTAATACTGTAGAGGCAAAACTTATTTTGATGCTAAAGAAGGTATGTTATCATTCTTAAAAGAAGTATGAGTGCACTTGTAGAATTCAATATATTTTTAGCAATGCAGATGAATTCGACTCACTAATGTATTCAACGCGATATCGATTTAAGACATGTTATTGCCATACCTGATCGTTTAGTTTCGTTTAATCTACGAATAACAACCTCTTCTACACTGTAGCATATAAAAACGGTTAAGGGCATTTGTATCAAAACGTTCAACGGGGATGACATATACGTGACTTTTACCATATGACAATTATTGTCGACCCCCTCATAACAGTTACTGAGTTGAGCACCGGTTATAGGTTTATTTTCTCATGAACCATCGTAACGCTTACAGTGGAGAATCTGTTATTCTTTCCCGTTTAAACGCAAACGTACGCAAACGCAAAGCACTAAAACGTAGAAAAGTACAACTTTTGGACAATTCTGATATTTCATGTTTATCTTGGTGGCAAACAGTTTGGAGCCGGATCAGACGCCGGGTTACCTGGCGCCTGATCTGGCTCCAAACTGTTTGCACTGCAAAAAAATAGTTTTAGCGTAAACGCGTTTATTGGGAAAGAATAACAGATTCTACACTGTAGTAATATATAGATTGAGTATGATGTTTTTGTTTTCAATTTAAAGGAATTGCAAACTCAAAGAAGTAAGTGCAAAGGGGATTCCGAATACACGCATTATATGGGAAACAATAGCATCTTCACCACTATACGAAATTGTTTAAATTAAGTATTTTTTGCAATGTAAAGTTCATGGTGCAAGTATCAAATAGATTGGATTATGATAAAACGCCGACTTTCTCAGCGTCTTACATGGAACCGAAGTATTCGCAAAGCTACGGCTAATCTTCAGTTAGCTGTATGCATACAAACCCTTGCCTAATAGACTGCCTCTATATTTATGTCGGATACATCGATGGCTGAAGAGATGTTTGCCTGACAAGAGCTTATCATTATTGGTGTGTTTATCATTATGGCTATCTATTATCTATTTCCTCACAGAGATGTGACATATATCAAATGATAAAATAAAACAAATATTAGTTGAACCTGCCTATGGCATGGTTCATTTAGATACACGCTACTATCGTATCATCTATTCTGAACCTAAACTTCTGATTTAAGAGTCTGATTGTACTGAACTGTCAGGACTCTAATATTGCAGTATATGAGGCTTTATTTTCTCCGTTTAAACAGTTAAATAAGATGAAGAAAACACAATTTTGTTTAATAAATGTAGATATAGTAATACACGGATATTTATTCTGTAAGTACTTAGGTTTTCAGTGCAAATATGTCCTTTGTAAAATGAAAAATAATCAAAGCGGGTTGGAGTACGCAGAAGACGACAACATGATGCATCAGTAGCTCGAAATACGTAATAGCATTAAAGCAGCGACGTCCTATATTCCTTTAGCTACATGTATAAAACTCGGTGTCCGGTAAAGCCACACACGGGTTTTCACTTTGAGCAAAACAAAATGTAGTCAGACTTATTATATTACTATATTTGCTACATTCAGCTTAATTAAATTACTGGCTATAGCCGTTTGGCTCATGCTAATAGCCTAATGTAGTGATTATATATTTCAAACCCACCCTCTGATATGCCTCCGCGCCGATTACAGTGGAGAAAACGTTATTCTTTCCCAATAAACGCGTTTACGCCAAATCTATTATTTCCAATACAAACAGTTTGGAGCCAGATCAGACTCCAAACTGTTTGCCACTCAGATTTAAAACAATAATTAGAAATGTCAAAAAATGGTATTTTCCTACATTTTAGCGATTTGCGTTTGCGTTTCGTTTGCGTTTAAACGGGAAAGAATAACGTTTTCTCCACTGTATAATGGTCGCACGGTGTTTCGCATTTACACGTTTGTTAAAAAAAGAATAACGTCTATCCTACTGTAGACTTAAGGTATAGATATGCTGCTGTTTGCTTCGAATTTGGTATTTTTCAGACAGGGAACTCTTCAAATTGAAGTAAAAATGCAAATACGCTACATTGTTTCCTTTACTAGAGTGACTATATTGGAAGAAAGTGTCTGGAATATTTTGTCTGAAGTACACACAGGCAAATCAATCTTGATATCAAAAGGCAATTAACTGTGGATGATACATGAATGAATGCCTGTCAAAATGTCAAGGCCTAATCAGGATATATATGATAGAACTGTCGACTGATGGTTGTTGATATCTACGAATTTAACTGACAAAATACAGTAAAATGCATCTTACTGCAGGGCTAACATTTCTCCGGATTTTTCCGAATTCTTCGGATTTGTTCATAGCAGATGGTATTGTAATTTAAAGAAGGTTGAAAGTAAATCAAAATGCGCCTCAATGCGCATTCTGCTTTATTTTCAACCTGCTTTAAGCAAACGCGCTTGAAAAATAGAAAAACAATGGAAATCCTAGGATTTTTCTTACATGTAATATTATGGCAGCCCTGTTACTGTTTCTAAAATAAGGCCAGTGTGTTGGTTTTAAAATATATCGCAGATTGATATCTGACGACATTAAATCAGAAATCGTGCGATAGAGCTTCCTGCATAAAATTACACTTAGTGAAATAACGAACTTACAAGTGTAATCACAATGAGTCCTTTATACGAGTATAGTCGTCCTTTGAAAATACATGCAACAGTGAATAGTAGTCTTATCCTAAGTTAACCCTTTACCTGATAGCCTGTTTCTAGTTTTAAAGATAGGTGGCTACTTAAAGCAGGTTGAAAGTAAAGCAGAATGTGCCTTAAGGCACATTCTGCTTTACTTTCAGCCTGCTTTAAGCTATAATCTGCAAGGAACCTGAAAATATTTCTTATGAATTATATTCATGACTGTATAATTTGGAACTATTTTCTTCAGCGGAGGAATAAATTAAATGCGCTAAAAGTCGCTTATATTGGGGAAAGGGTTAACTGTATAGACCCACACCATAAAGTCACTTTGATTAACATCTGCATCGTTTTAGTTTAGTGTTAATGAGTATTACCCTTTCACTCTCAATGACGCTTAAAAGTGCGTTTGCAAACAGTTTGGCTCCTGGTCAGACACCGCGTAACGCGGTGTCTGATCAGGAGCCAAACTGATCGGCACTCGTATCGATATGTTGTTAGTCATACTGAATTGAATCTTACTTACTTTGAAAAGATCTTGCAAACAACTAAATAGAAGCAGACGACAATGAAATGGAGAAAAGGTAAACATCTCGCGGAAAAATTGGCAGAGAAATATTCAACTGTACACTGAAGAGTACTTTGTTTAGAAACAGTAATGCTCATATTGTCAGTGCAGATCCTGATTGGACGGCTCCGGTAGGGTCCATTCAATCTTGGTACAGTGGAGAATATGTTATTCTTTCCCGATAAACGCGTTTACGCTAAAACTATTTTTTTCTTTTACAAACAGTTTGGAGCCAAATCAGACGCCGGGTAACCCGGCGTCTGATCAGGCTCCAAACTGTTTGCCACCAAGATAAACATGAAATATCAGAATTGTCCAAAAGTTGTTCTTTTCTACGTTTTAGCGCTTTGCGTTTGGGTACGTTTGCGTTTAAACGGGAAAGAATAACAGATTCTCCACTGTATGTATACATGGTTTTCATAGGACATGTGTACTCTTCACGGGTATACATGTATTACTTTTCACGGGAACCTCATAATGAACAGGTAGAAATTATAATCTAGAAAAAACGTTATTTAGCTTTGATGCTATTTTAGGAAAAGACAATCGTTTCATTCTTGGTTATCGTCTCAGTTCCGACAATAATGAGTTCTGACACCGGGGGCGTGATAATCTGTGAACGTCAAGCACGTCTACAGCTGAAAACAATGCTTTGTAGTACACCGGCAACTGGCGGTATGTTTAATGTTTTTTATCTTTAAAAATACCACCAACGTCCAAAATGTTTTTATCATTTCATTATCCAGAAACGTTTGAATTTTGAAGAATAACAAATAACTATATAATGTCACACTTTTTTACGCTCGTGTATGCGCAAAACATAATTCCTACGCCCTTATCGTAAACGAGAACGGACGAAATGCAAATAGTGGAATACTGTCATTTGAATACCATGTCTAGTATCCGATCGTTAAAACGCCTAGTATCATATAAAAGCATAAAACAGGTGTATGGGACGGAAAATGGGACAAAATACAGTTGAACCTTTAATATTAACAAATCGACGGCAAACTAAAGAGTGAAACATTCTTCTATCTCAAACTTTTCTTATCTTCTCTCTTTCGCTACTACTCTTTCTGACTATATTTAAATTATTCCTTGTTGTACATAAACAGACAGAAATACATTAATCTAGAACTAATAGGTACTATATAGAAATGTGTCATTTTGTTATTTGTATTTGTTTGTGCATGTATATCGAGAAATAAAATATTTAAAAAAAAACAAAAAAAAACAAACAACAGATGTATATAATCTAAGTTGTCGCCATATTTAGGTCTTACTGCAGAAAGAAAATAATCGAACGTGTTGAAAGTTGACATTTAACTGTAAGATGTTCCTACGCATATGTCATTGACGAAAATACACAATCTGGCACTGTTGCTAACTGATGTTGATTGATATTGATATTGCCAAATCAACCTTCCACGTTAGACAGGAAAACTGTTACAGTGGAGAATCTGTTATTCTTTCCCAATAAACGCGTTTACGCTAAAACTATTATTTGCAGTGCAAACAGTTTGGAGCCAGATCAGACGCCGGGTAACCCGGCGTCTGATCAGGCTTCAAACTGTTCGCCTCCAAGATAAACAATAATTATCAGATTTGTCCAAAAGTTGTTCTTTTCTACGGTTTAGTGCTTTGCGTTTGCGTACGTTTGCGTTTAAACGGGAAAGAATAACAGATTATCCACTGTACTCCTTCATTGCCATGATGTCATACATGTTAAACCATTGTAGTCTGCTTTCATTTCTCAGATAAATTTAAAGTTTTTTTTTTTATATTTTGACTTGAGAAATATTGAAATGGGTGGCAGACAGTTTGTACATGTACATGTATCCTGATCAGTCGCCGCTTGGCGCGGCGTCTAATCAAGATACAAACTGTTTTCAAACGACTATTGTACAGTGGAGAATCTGTTATTCTTTCCCGTTTAAACGCAAACGTACGCAAACGCAAAGCACTAAAACGTAGAAAAGTACAACTTTTGGACAATTCTGATAGTTCATGTTTATCTTGGTGGCAAACAGTTTGGAGCCTGATCAGACGCCGGGTTACCCGGCGTCTGGTCTGGCTCCAAACTGTTTGTATTGAAAATAATACTTTTAGCGTAAACGCGTTTATTGGGAAAGAATAACAGATTCTCCACTGTAATAGGGGTAAGGAAATGGATTGGTTGGTTTCATAATAGAAATATGCAACATGAAACATTCGCGCCAATCCAATACAGGCGCTTCGGTAATAACCTCTTGTCTGCTGAAATATCGTCTGCTTTACAGTTGTCGTTTATTATTGCTCTACTGTTCTAATGTCAGTTTACTTTTACCCTTTTGGTGCCAAATGAATCGTAAGAGGTTCAATCTCCGCTATATTGGCAACTGTCTCAATTGTCTGTCTGTAACATCGTTATATATAAGGCAGTACAGTGGAGAATCTGTTTTTTTTCCCGTTTAAACGCAAACAAAACGCATACGCAAAGTACTAAAACGTAGAAAAGAACAATTTTTGGACAATTCTGATAACTCATGTTTATGTTGGTGGCAAACAGTTTGGAGCCAGATAACCCGGCGTCTGATCTGGCCCCAAACTCTTTGCAATAGAAATAATAGTTTTAGCGTAAACGCGTTTATTGGGAAAGAATAACATATTCTCTACTGTATTTAAGGCAGGATGACTGAAGAAATGTCGAAACGAGTGCCAAACAATTTGGATACTGATCAGACGCCGCGTTATGCTTTAACTATAGTCCACTTAGTTCACATAGTTTCTTTAGCCAGAAATGGGCTCCTGCACGTATAAACATAAGGTTTCTTCGGCTGTTTTTGTGGTGCGTTCTCATCTCAAGTTGCAGCTACAGTGGAGAATCTGTTATTCTTTCCCGTTTAAACGCAAACGTACGCAAACGCAAAGCACTAAAACGTAGAAAAGAACAACTTTTGGACAATTCTGATATGTCATGTTTATCTTGGTGGCAAACAGTTTGGAGCCTGATCAGACGCCGGGAAAGAAAAACACATTCTCCACTGTAGTACAACTGATCCGATTCATCATATGATCAGATGCTGCGTCTCGCAAACTGTTTGTATATTCTGGTAACGTCGCGAGTAACAGGCAAATGGTTGGAAGAAAACGTCTAGGACATTACTGTCTGTATAACACAAAGACGATTTTCAATATCGGCACCAAAAGGCGGTTAACTGTAGGCGAAACGTGCATGAACGTCTGCCAAATCTGTCAAGTCGGAGTATGGATATAAATAATTGAACGTTGGATAAATTTCACGATTTTTTAGGTCTGATATCGGAAGGTAGAATAAGTAAAAGTAAAGAAGAATGCAAATAAAGGCGCACTCTGCTTTTTTCAACCGCCTTTAAGTTGTCACCTACATGTATATTCAATAATAGAAACTGAGGTATTATTTTAAAGCAAAGTGAACGTAAAACAGACAGCTCCTAATTATGTGCTCTTTTTTAATCGCTTTCCAAAAAAGAATTAGATGGATTTTAAAGTTTGGCTTATGATCGTTTTTGTCGTACGACAGTCCGTAAGAAGGGGCCCAGTTTGTTAAGGGCACTGTCTGTCGTTTGAACATGATGTTGATTAATCAAATATAGTTTATTACCCTATATACACATGTAAATTCTGTGATTTAAGGCAGTACACTCTGAATGCGATCGGGATATGGTTCGTCAATATTGGTTATTTTAGTAGTATGATTGGCAATTCTTATCACTTGATGGTCCGTACCGACATATGCTCACGCACGTCTGGCCCGGTCCATCTGTCGGTGATTATTGCCGATCTGTGTACGTAGTGTACTGTCACTTAATTTACTTTGTCGAAACAAATTAATATGTCAAGATGTTCGTATATGCAAATATAAACTAAGTGTTAGTTCATTGATCAGGGTCTGCACTTTTCGTAAAATATAAAAAAAACTGGACAGGGCTTAATTTGAATTTGGAAATTTCCGTTCAATTTTCAGGGTCGAATGAGTAAGGTATAATAGACAGATCACCTTTACAGTGTTATATAGAACAACGTAGTCATTCCATTGAATATGAACATTGTAACTCAATTATGTAAGGAATGAGATAGAATGTATTGTTTATTGTATTTAATTTATCCATGTTATAATTTTTTTTGAAATCGAAAGTAGAAATTGTCTTTTACTAATCGTTGAGAAACTATGGCTATACTTCGTCTTAAGAACCACCGCTTAATTACGTTAATTTGTTTGGTGTCTAGAACGAAGCAGAATAACTTCGAGTTCGTATCTGTCACTGTTGTCTACGATAATACAATGAGCCATTCGCCACTTCGAAAACAAAATCTAATAACCAGTGACAGAAGATTGACACTTCTTCAGTTATCCATCCGATATGTCTGGACTGTATGAAACTTAATTGAAGTAACCCTTTAGTGTAGTTTTAACAGGCACGTGAGTGAACTGTGAAATTGCGGAAGATCAATAATTCTAACGTTTATAGAGTCAAACATACAAATAGTTGAAACGTTGAGAGTAGAAAATGCCATTTGTCCGTTTAACAAAATAAACGCAAACACGGTGAAAAAATGGAGCGAATTAATGTTCGTCTTTTAATGTTAACTTTTTACTGAATTGCTATTTGCAAACAGTGATAATTTACTCGGCGTATTCTACTAGTCCAACTTATGTACAATGATCATGCTTGGTTTCGCACACTTTGTCTCTCAAGTAAGGTTATCGGGTCATCCAACTCAGACGAATAACGGACTGTATCATATTGACCGAGATTGGGTTATCAGATTCTATCTCGACGTAATAATATTTTTCATATATATGTTCAGACGGACTTCTATATCCACAGCTCGTTTCGTCGTTTTACAGTTAGATTGTACCATTGCTATCTCGCTCGAGACGAACATAACCTTATTTCAAAGCAAAAACGTGGCTTAGCAAAATTTAACTGTAAAATAACAATGGCATGTACCCTTTATACGTACCTTCATAATGATGTCCTACCCGAATTTGTACATATATTGAAGCTGGAGAAAACGTTATTCTTTGGCAATAAATGCATTTACGTTTGAAAAATTATATTCCATTCCAAACAGTCTGGGGCTAGATTAAACGCCGGGTAACCCGGCATCGTATCATACTCAAAAGTATCTGCCTTTCAGATTAAAATGAAAAGGCGGAATGGTGAAAAAGTTGTTTTTTCTCTATATTTCATTGCAATGCGTTAGCGTTTTGCTTGTGTTTAAACGGGAAACAAAAAGTCTTCTCAACCACACCATTGCGTAAAGTTAAACTACGGAATTATACACATCTTTAAATGATTCCGTGCTTTAACATATCATTTACTTATACATGTACATGTATATCTGAAATGGACTTTTGTAGCCACTTTGATTACGGTAATATTGATATATAGTTAGTTTGAATCCTATACATGTAGGAACGCCTGGTAAATCGGCATTTGGTCGGGATGTATTATTATGGGTACTTTCTATGCAGATAAATACATGTAGCACTGAACTTGAGATCATTTGCGCTTTTTACGAAGGAATGCTATTATAAATGGGATTACATGTATCACGTTAACTTTCTGTAACATGTATTACAATGTATATAGAAGGTTACTGCATGGGAAGTACAATAACACGTTACAGTGGAGAATCTGTTATTCTTTCCCAATAAACGCGTTTACGCTAAAACTATTATTTGCAGTGCAAACAGTTTGGAGCCAGATCAGACGCCGGGTAACCCGGCGTCTTATCAGGCTCCAAACTGTTTGCCACCACGATAATCATGAAATATCAGAATTGTCCAAAAGTTGTTCTTTTCTACGTTTTAGTGCTTTGCGTTTGCGTACGTTTGCGTTTAAACGGGAAAGAATAATAGATTCTCCACTGTACATGTAACTGTCTGCACTCCTATTCAACAGTGTGTCTGATACAAAAGTATTAACACTATTATTTAGTTCTAAGTAGAAGATATATTAGAAACAGACGGAAATTCAGCATGATAAGTGTTACATGTATCATAATTGCTTCAAATAAGTTGATCAAGATGAGACGCCAAATTTCTCCGCGTATAGTTTGAATCAAACTTGTATAGCGGTTTTCAATGGACAGTTCCGGTTTCCAAAGTTGTCTTGTCAGATTTTGACTACTAAGGGTTGTGATATCTTATTTCAATTGATAAACCAGAGAGATGGCTCCCCTGATCAGGGTCTACACTGTTTGTTTACATAATGTTAAGTCTTCTCAGGTACACGGTTTATATATTATAAATATAAATGTCGCGAGGGTTTAATTTGTTCCAGAAACAAATTGCTATTTTTTTTTACCTTGATTAAACTTGAAGACGATAGTTGTGCAGTCAACATAAATCCTTTATGGCCATGGTCCCATAAATGAGACATCAGCAAGCAGTGTATAGATTAGAGTCTACACTGTTTTCTTAGAATAGTTTCAATATACAAATGGAAGCTGAAGCAAATTGATTAACATACATGTACACGAAGTGTGTGAAGGGTTAAATATAAAGCTGCATTTTGTAACATACTTATGCCTAGCGTGTACAGTGGAGAATCTTTTATTCTTTCCCAATAAACGCGTTTACGCTAAAACTATTATTTCAATTACAAACAGTTTGGAGACAGATCAGACGCCGGGTGACCCGGCGTCTGATCAGGCTCCAAACTGTTTGCCACCAAGATAAACAAGAATTATCAGAATTGTCCAAAAGTTGTTCTTTTCTACGTTTTAGTGTTTTGCGTTTGCGTACGTTTGCGTTTAAACGGGAAAGAATAACAGATTCTCCACTGTACAAAGCGTGATTTCGGAATCATAAAATCGCAAACGAAACCTTTTTGTTGTACAATAATTATATTTTATTAAATTATGGCATATCAATGGAAGATCATTCTAAACGGTTTGTTTTGTGTTGTACATGACTTGCCATTGGTTTAACTCCCACATGTTCAGGAACAAATACATACTCTGTGAAAAGGATTGTTGGTTCGATTATGTTGACCAGACAGACTCATAGCAATCGTGTTGGACGCCTTTTTATTCAGATTGCTTGCCTTTGCCTTTTTGTCTGGCGAGGAATTCAAGTGATTGAGATGATGGTTATTAAACCAGTCTAAAGCTGAAACAAACGTCAATAGCTGTTCAATTAGATTGACAGACTAAGAGTGTTATGCTATAAGGTCAAACGATACTAAAGCAAAAACGTCCTATTACCATCACTGAAAAGAAACTACTGCATGTACTATTACATAATTATACAATTTTGTATCATTGCTCATGAACGCATTGCTCAATTGCTCATGAACAAACTCAATTAAACAGAGTCTGCAATTTTCAGTGTTTGCTTTGTTTTCTGTGCTTTCAAATGATCTCCCCTTGTTCAGATTTATATAATTCACAACAGCAGATGTTAAGTGCTTGTGTGGCGGCTGTAAAAAGTCGCCCCGTACTTCATTCTCAGTGTTGTTATACTTTCTGGTCCTTTGAAATCATTGATTTCAGCGCATTTACAGTTGAAAGTTGAATTCCGCTTCAGCCGGTGCTTGGGGGCGTGAGCACTGTTGCATATTTCAGTATTGCTCATGAACATACTCAATTAAACCGAGTCTGCAATTTTCAGTGTTTGCTTTGTTTTCTGTGCTTTCACAGGATCTCCCCTTGTTCAGATTTATATAATTCACAACAGCAGATGTTAAGTGCTTGTGTGGCGGCTGTAAAAAGTCGCCCCGTACATCATTCTCATTGTTTTTATACTTTCTGGTCCTTTGGAATCATTGATTTCAGCGCATTTACAGTTGAAAGTTGAATGCCGCTTAAGCCGGTGCTAGGGGGCGTGAGCACTGTTGCATATTTCAGTATTGCTCATGAACATACTCAATTTAAACCGAGTCTGCAATGTTCAGTGTTTGCTTTGTTTTCTGTGCTTTCAAAGGATATCCCCTTGTTCAGATTTATTGAGTTTCCAATAGATTGAATGAAAACGAATAAGTCTCAAACAACACATTCATTTGTAATGCATAACATAAAGATTTGTTTAAGGCCTTTGGCTACCGGAAGTCGGTCTTGCGGGCGAGTGGATATGCGTCTTGACGACACAGACTTTTTTCGTACGTGTTTATACTAGAAAATTTATATAAAGGAAATGTTGATACGAATTAGTATAATCCTTCATAGCGCAGTTAGTATAGTGGTTGACTAGCAATCAAAAGGTCATAGGTTCGAGACCCATCCGATCCAAATATTTTTTTTAAGTGTCCGATTTATTGACTTGTCAATCCATAACGCAGTAATCAAGAGACATGTTATGTTTAGTCTTCGTTGATTAAAACTAGTAATGTTTACGGTCCAAGTATATGTCCACTTACCTCTACGTTTTAGTTTAATGACTTACAAGTCAATTAAATCGGTATACATGTAAACGATTTGATCGAACTATAAAGCCACACATTGAAGCTTATCAATACGCTAACCTTTTCAAGATCGATATTGCCCATTATAATTATGTTAAAACAATATAATAAACCTTGTATGCAAGTCCATGAATAAATAATAATGCATTTTAATGACAAAGTTTTAATTCTAAGGTAGGTAACTGTATATAAACAACAAATATCCCACATTTTAATAAGAAAATATGTTATTACAACAAATCCTGACTATAATATTTTCTAATTTGTTCAGACTGACTAGTTCATCAACCATATATTTGAATAAAATGAAAACAAATATACTTTGAATGAGTCAGTTTTTTGTAATTCAATTTTTTAGCATTTTGCAAAATTTAAATAGCTGATAACATCTTTCTGAACACCTTTATTCAATTTTTTTTTTAGCTTTTCTTGTAATGAATGTTGTGGACTACTTATTGGGCGAGAATTAAAGTCATTATCTTTATTCATTTTTAAGAAAAATAAAATCATCAAAATTCTAGGTTTTTGTCAGAAAAAAGACCTTAAAGACAAACCACACGATAAATTTTGCCTATATTTACACACATTGTTTCTTAGGCTATTATCATTCTTCATGAAAAGTTTCATAACAATCGTATGGAAACTACGCGCATATGCGAAGTACCTTAAGCCAAACATGGTAATGATTCGCTTGCAATGTATATGCGTATCTGTTAATGCATAAATCACTGGTAGATAACAATTTAAGTGAGTGTATCTTATGTCTTTAAAGGCTCACTGAACTTTATTTATTAACCCTTTACCCTACAGCCTGTTCTTGTTTTGCAGACATGCAAGCGCTTAAATCAGGTTGAAAGTAAAGTAGAATGCGCCTTTAGGCGCGTTCTGCTTTACTTTCAGTCTGCTTTTAGCTACCCTCTGCTAGGATTTACAAAATACTTATGTGGTACATATTCATGACTGTACAGATTAGAACTATTTTCTCCAGCGGAAGAATAAATTAAATGCGCTAATAATTACTCATTGATTTACATCTTCGACTTTCTGTAAATACTGTATCGAATTTACATGGGCTTAAACTACTCTAAGACTGTTTCAATTTGATTTAAAACAATCTATTTTAGTTGAGACAGACGAAAACCTGAGTGGATATACGTGAACATATAAGCTGTTAATTTATTTGTAAAACTTTGTATTGTTAACACGTAACGAAATTCATTCATTCTCGTTTACGGCTGAACATTATACACCATGTTACTATTTTCTATTTCCTGTTCAACATGCCACCGCTAAATCCCAACGGGTTGACCTTTGCCTCAAACATAAAACATTTGTCTGCCATTTATAAAAAATCAATTTGTTGCCGTTTGGAGCAAATCGTCATTTGAGCGACCAACAACGCGGTGTCTGATGAGGACCAAATTGTTTGCAAAGTACAGGTAGATCTAGCTCGCCTATTGAGCAGAAAGGATTGACTATTAAAGGGACTCGCAACCGGATGGTGTACTTGTCAAAATAAGATAAAATACTCAAATAAAGGGAAATGTGTGGCATTATTTGGATTCTGACATTAAAAAAATATGATCAGTCCAAAAAAAGTCTCAAGAATCGTCACCGAATCTTAGTTATTTTTAGATATTTTCCATCGTTTTTTTATAGCGTCAGCTGACGGTATGGTTGTTGTTGTTGCTTCTCTATACGGGCTCAGACATAAACCCGAGCCGAATAAAGTACTATCATTCGCTACCAGTGAAGTACGTTAATTCGCTACCATATAATTAGAGAGCGCTGGTAGCCGAGGGGATAAAGGCGCTTTCTCATTTTTCATGTTTGTCTCCGCATGGAGGGTCACGGGTTCGAATCGCACCAGAGCTTCTTCTTTATTTATTTTATTTTTGAAATGCATCTTTTAACAGAATTTATTATCCTAAACTAAATCTTACCCATTTATATAAGCATATGACATATATTTACAAATTACTATTTTTAATGCTAAATCCGATTGCGAGCCTCTTTAAACCATTTACACAACATACACAATTCGACTCAATTCCTTACCAGTTGAATAGCATGGCGTCTCAACTGGTATTAACCCTTTCAATGCCATGACGTCTTCAAGTTTAAATATTATTGTCGTCTGCTTTTGTTTCTCAAATTTGAATTTTAGGTATTTTGTCTAAAGAAATATTGAAATTAGTGACAAGCGTCTGATCAGGATCAATAGTATTAGCAAATAACTAGGGATAACGCAGTAAAGGGGTTAAAGTTTTATATTCTGATGCAATGATTTGAGAGGGAATTATAACCTATTAAAACTTGCAATCATGGTGCAGTTAACGAATAGTGCAGACTCTGCAATATCCGTGCACTGCATATAACATGCATTCAGAAATCAGAAAAGACATGACTGTAAGGCTAACGAACAAACTGTAGCCTGTTTCACGTACGTTGTATACAGTGGAGAAAACGTTATTCTTTCCCGTGTAAACGCAAACGAAATGCAAACACATCGCAGGAAAAATAAGGAAAATGGTAACATTTTGACAATTCCAAAACTTGATTTTAACCTTGACGGCAAAAAGTTTTGAACTGTTCGCACAGAATATAATATATTTAGCGTCAACGCGTTTATAAGGAAACAAAAACGTTTTCTCCGCTGAACAGTAAAATCTCTCTAGTACGACCAACAAAAAAGCTCCTAATTGAGATTTCTGTTTTACTGTCACTTTGTTTTTTAAAGGAAGTCACCTGTCGCAAACATCATATAACTAATACAGTTACATGTAAGTGGTCGTAATAGAGAGATTTTATTGCTTTTGTCAGCTGCTAGTATTCGAAGAGCTGATTAATATGCTATTTCTCGGGATTTAAACCTGATACATTATACTCAGTCTGGCTCATTTGTTGTTTTAACATTCGTAGCGAACATGTGTACAAAAATCTGAGACGTGATTTATTAGCATTTCTGTGAATTGTAGTTAAATTCAATATTCTACTCGGTACGATGAAGGAACATGAACCATTTCTGAAATAACTGGGCTAAATGCGGTTAATGTTAGAACAGTAGTTTTCCATAATGCGACAGAGAAATATCTGAAATGAGTGTCTCTCTGATTGAAATAAAGTATTCTATGCCTGAAAAGAATATATTGTTTACCACAGATGAAAACTAACACAGATGAGCAAATCCGTAGGAAATGCATTATTATCACATGTGTAAAGCAAGTGAAACGCAAACGCAAACGAAATGCAACAATATATAAAAACAATAACTGGTTTATAAGAATATCTAGGGCGAATATTTCACAAAATAACACTGCATAATGACCAGACTCAAATATGTTTGCAAACGTCTTATATTATAGTCCATGGACACGAGTGAATTTTAGTTTTTATGACTTTGTATTAATATTTGAAACTTTTTTTAAATAGATGATCCATCATTTTCCATTTACACCTGGTACATGTATATACCCGTATTTTCATCAACATTATTGCCATTGTCGTTTTAAGATTGTAGTATTGTTTGTGTTTTGTTTGAGTTAAAATAAAAACTACTACACATAAACAGGGAGTAAACCATCTTACAATTACTGGAATATTAGAGCTAAGTAGATTTTTGTGTGCATTTCCTGTTAATTCCCATAGGCATTAACTGAAACCCACGTAGTAGAAGCACAAATCGACTCATTTGCGTATTTGTATTACAATGTATTTGTATGAGTCTACCATGTTTCGATAGAACCATAGTAAAATTTATGTTATATTTATGCTTGAAGACTTCTTCGTTTTGTCTGAGGCCTGCCTTTAATCTATTACTCCATAGACACTTATTTAAGGCATTTGATTTATTTTTTCTCTAAAATAATTAGTTCCCATTTATACAGTCATGAATGTGTAGCATAAGGAACTGTTTCTATATTATAGCTGATTGCAGTTTAAAGCAGGCCGAAAGGAAAGCAGTATGCGCTGTAAGGCACGTTCTGCTTTACTTTCAACATGTTTTAAGTGGTCTTCAGGACTAGAAATAGGTTATATGTCAAAGATTACATAAATCCCGTATCTTAAATAGTGAATATAAAGAAATAACACAAAAACAATTAATATAGATCTACAATTCAACAGATATAACGCTTAACATTACGCAGAAAGGCTTTGCGAATAAATCTATATATGTATGTTTTTTATAGTAGTAGAAGTTTATTAATTCCTCCATTCATGGAGATCTGTAACATATATACATGTTCCACACATTTAGTTGAAACATATGTGCGATAATGCATCTTGCAATATACAATTAGAAGTACTATTTGAGATTTATGCATGCAGCCCCAAAGCTCTGGAACTCTCTACCATCAGACATCAGAGATGCGAGCTCAGTTGCAGTCTTCAAAAAACGTCTGAAAACACACTTCTTTAATATTTATTATTAGAACACATTAGGAAATGGATGACTGCTACCTCCGGGCTATGTTCTTGCTTTAGATATTGTGGGTATAAATGGGAGTTCTGGAATTGTACCGTTTGCCCATGCCTGTTCGGTGGATCTTGATGGTAGGGATTGTCCCTGATCTCTTTGAAACCGACTGGCTTGGGGTTTGCGGTATAATTCAGGGACAGCTTCTTATCTTGATGTTTTATAAAGTAAGGGTGTAATTTCAGCCATGTAACATGTAGGTCCGGCGGGTGTGGGATGGAGAGGGTAGATGACTGCTACCCTAGGGCTGTGTTCATTCTGTATATGTTATGGGTCTAATTTTTAGTTCTGGGGTTGTACCGTTGACCAATGCCTGTCTGGTGGATCTTTGATGGTAGGGATATGGCTCTGATCTCTTTTGAAACCAGCTGGCGGGGTCTGTGGTACAATTCTTGGACAGCTTTCACCATTTTTAATCATGTCATTGATCTTCTATAGAGTTTTTAGTTATGGTCGCATGCTATTTTTCCTAGTTATGTTACATTAGATGGCCTGCATTGGGCGCTCTGCTATTATTTCTATTGGTCGGCAATCTTTAGCCGGTTGGTTCATTGCTGATTGATGGGGGTAGTGTGATCGCCGTTTTGGGGGCTGTCTTTTGTATGTTTATTCTTGTTTATTTTAGATCTAATTATAGTTATTTGTGTTTTGTCGATGGCCTGCATTGGGCGCTCTACCATTATTTATATCAGTCGGCAATATTTAGCCGGTCGGTTCATTGCTGATTGATGGGGGTAATGTGATCGCCGTTTTGGGGGACTGTCTTTTATATGTTTATTCATGTTTTATTTCAGATCTAATTGTAGTTATTTTGTTTTTTCTCGATTTATAGGTACATATGTGTTATTTCATGTAAAGCGCTTTTGAACGCACAATCCCTGTGTGAAAAGAGCGCGCTATATAAATCTGGTATAATAATAATAATAATAATAATAATATACCTCAATTGATGCATTACTGTACATGTAGTATACCAAAATCATCATATGGTTGTATTTACAAAATCAGTACATGTAAAACAATGCATATATACATGTATAATTTGTTCCTATACTATTAGTTACAATCATCAATAACGAAATAACAACAGACACCCGTTTAAACCCTCCAACGAATCGAAAGAGGGACAAGTTATACAGGTACATTGTATCCATGATTTCTGATACAACAATAGATGTAGTTCAAATAGAGGATATGTACATAATACACACATACACATGTACAGTGGAGAATCTGTTATTCTTTCCCGTTTAAACGCAAACGTACGCAAACGCAAAGCACTAAAACGTAGAAAAGAACAACTTTTTGGACAATTCTGATAATTCTTGTTTATCTTGGTGGCAAACAGTTTGGAGCCTGATCAGACGCCGGGTTACCCGGCGTCTGATCTGGCTTCAAACTGTTTGCACTGCAACTAATAGTTTTAGCGTAAACGCGTTTATTGGAAAAGAATAACAGATTCTCCACTGTAACTGGGCTCCAGACAAGGGGGATCAAACCAAAGTTTTCAGACATTTCCCTTTATGTCTGCAGCAAACTCCATGGTGTGTCCATCCGACAGAACCGACTCAAAGATCAAATTCTAATGAGTAATCACAACATAAACGTCATGACTTTTTAAATTAACCAGTGCCTTATTGTAACGGAGTCTAACTCGTGTTTGTGTTTCATTATGTATATGACTAACCGCTTAGAATGCTAATAGCAAATCCATTACTGGAATACTTTTGTCAGTTTGTCCGTCACAATTGTCAAAGGACAGACGGGAAGACATTCAACATTCCATTAAACGAAGCAAACGTCAATCTCGTGGATAAAAGACTGGCACGTCCTGAATTATTCATTCAATATATGTCGTCTGTATGAATGATTTTGAAAATTAATTGAAATAGCCAGACTAGACACTCCCTGTCGATGGTTGTACCACTAGTTTACTGCAAGAGTTTAAACAGGAGACACTACGTTGTTCATCAGCTATGCAATGTGGATTAGTCTATGCTTATGTATTGGATTCGTCAGGTTTTTTATGTAAGGGGCGCCATGTCTAAATTGTCATTTTTGTTTTGATCTATATTAAATTGTATATCAGCAAACAGTGTAGACTCTGACCAGACGCAGCATAATGCGGCGTCTGATTTGAGTCTTACAGTTTGCATATGCCCTTTTCTATGGGACGATGGGAACAAATAGGTTTTGAAAGGGCAACACGCGCATGCGAATCGATAGAATGTAGAAACTGTCATTATATAAAGATAATGTATTTCTTGTGAACGGAGTAGAAACTAGTTTGAATCCTGACCATGAGTGTTAAATTATTTTTTGTTACAATACTAGTAATGGTTTCGGTTGTCAAAACTGTCTCATATCCCAATAAATGTGTTCGTACTCTAAACGTCTAATATGCTTTACAAAACA
Organism: Gari tellinella; assembly: GCA_922989275.2. Lineage (NCBI taxonomy): Eukaryota > Metazoa > Mollusca > Bivalvia > Cardiida > Psammobiidae > Gari > Gari tellinella. The sequence goes on along the minus strand of OV277870.1, from coordinate 51,120,724 downwards.
TCTGCTTCAAATTTTTTTATGATTCATTATGTCATGTTCTTGTATGAAACATTACATTACTTGGGTATCGTCAATCGATGTCAAGAGCTGAGAAACTGCCTTACATTGGAGAATCTGTTATTCTTTCCCGTTTAAACGCAAACGTACGCAAACGCAAAGCACTAAAACGTAGAAAAGTACAACTTTTGGACAATTCTGATATTTCATGTTTATCTTGGTGGCAAACAGTTTGGAGCCTGATCAGACGCCGGGTTACCCGGCGTCTGATCTGGCTCCAAACTGTTTGCACTGCAAATAATAGTTTTAGCGTAAACGCGTTTATTGGGAAAGAATAACACATTCTCCACTGTAATTGCCAATCCCAGGATAGTTGTCACTTGAATTTCTTCAATTTCTGAACGGCATCTTATCACCGTCTGTCAGGTATCAGTGTTGATGGAAGGGCATTTTATTTCCGAAACATAGTCATAGTGTCGATAATTGTTTATTCAAATGATAAGTTGAGTTTGGATCCATACTGTTTGCAAAGTTTATCACACATTGAACCGCAGCAAGCAGACAATTAGTAAAGTCATACTCGCTTGCCCTGATACGTTTGAAACAATGTTACTGTATCCGTCCCATTAAAAGGAACATGTACATATGCCTCAAAATGCAGCTTTTACCCCTGATGTGCATTGGTAGTGTGGTCTGCAACACATTTGAAGTCAGCTCTTGGGTTGTTTTAATTAAGAAATGTCGATAGGAATGTCAAAAATTTTCGATCCTGATCAGCATCCAGGGTTTCTAAAGTTGCCTTTTGGCGCCGTTGGCAATGAACGAGTTAGCAATTGTTATCATTTCACAAAACAAACTATTAGGTAAATTAAAGAAAGTAATATAAAATTAGCAAAAATACATAGATCTTGATCAGAAGCGGTGATAAAGATCTACATTACCTACGAATAAAAGTGTACTCGAAAAAATGTCACAAGGGGTTACTACTAGTTGTATGCAATACTGTTATGTGTTGAATAATTTTTTATGTGGATGTGTAAAAATGCCTTCATTCAATGTAAACGTAAATTAGACAATATTATTGGTAGATTACCCTTCATCTTTCTGTAAACTATTAAACTCGTTATTCTTATTTCTAGACGTGTTGTTATTGAGGAGTTTTCCTTGATCTGTTTGTCACTATTTGTCGTTAGATTGTTTAATAATCCTTGCACCACCTGACGTCATTTCGTTTGAATTGCTTTTATTTCTGAAATATAATGTTAGGCAGTTTGGCTTAAGAACTATTACAATAAGTATCAAACAGTTTTGATCCTGACCAGACGCCGCCGTCGAAACTATTTGAAAATAACTATTGTAATCGACGCAAGGCAGTGCAATAACTAAATAAGCACAAGGGATACAGTTCCTTTCGCAACTTTCGAAAGCCTTTGAACAATCGCAAATGTAGTGGCTCGACTGTCAAAATCGTATTGATTTACGTGTAATACTGTAATAGTAACAGTGAGTAGGAGTGACTTACGACGTCCCCTATCGTACAGTGGAGAATGTGTTATTCTTTCCCTATAAACGCGTTTACGGTAAAACTTTTATTTCTATTGCAAACAGTTTGGAGCCAGATCAGACGCCGGGTAACCCGGCGTCTGATCAGGCTCCAAACTGTTTGCCACCAAGATAAACATGAAATATCAGAATTGTCCAACAATTGTTCTTTTCTACGTTTTAGCGTTTTGCGTTTGCGTACGTTTGCGTTTAAACGGGAAAGAATAACAGATTCTCCACTGTAAGTCAACTTAGCTGAAGTTGTGTTCAGGTTAACTCTTTCACTGCCAAGTTGTTTTGTCTGCTTTAACCACCTTACCGCAAAAACATCGTCTGCATTAGCAGTGTCGTCTGCAATATGTTCAAAGTCAACTGTAGGGCTGTTTTGACTTAAGAAATGTCGACATGCGTGTCAAACAGTTTGGGTACTGGTCAGATGCCGCGTGACGTGGCGTTTGATCAGGGTTCAAACTGTAATCAAAGTCGCATTTAGGCGCCGTTGGCTGTGAAAAAGTTAAATTGGTCAAACACCAAACACAGAGGATCTTATTTGGACAATCACAGTTTCATGAAAACGTTGACGATATATTTCATCCGATATATCTTAACCGTTTCACTCTCACTGATGCCTAAAAGCGCGTTTGCAAACAGTTTTGGTCCTGACCAAACGCCGCTCTTATCGATATGTATCAGTCATACTATTTTAAATCCAACTTTGAAACATGTATTGCAGACAACAATACTGAAGCAGACGACAATGAAACGGTGAAGGGGTAAAGACACTCATGGAATATTTGGCAGTGAAAGGGTTAATCAAGTTTAGACACTTATCAGGTGGCGCAATGCCCGGTATCAGATATGGCTCCAAACTTATTGCAATGAACACCAACATCTCAAATTGGAAACGCACATCTTAGAAAGTGAAAAATAGTTCTCTCTGTAGATCTATAAATAACGATTTAAATAAACATGCTTTACACAAATAGTCGTGGTAAATTACAGACGACAGATCATCAGTTTTTTCAAATCAGTATAACTTGCAGACTTCTTAGTGCTCGAGAGCTAATGCATATTGACGCGTATCATGTTGTAATAGTGTCTGCGTTAGTAATCTGTCTGCAATTGAACGATGATTTATGGAACACATATCAGGTAAGTATGTTGAACAGTTAACGTATGTATCAGGTTTTACAGGGGAGAAGGCGATATGTTGTCCCGTTTCTTTCGCGTTTAAACGAAACGCAAACGCATTGCAGTGGAATGTAAAAAGATAACGTCTCCCGGCGTCTGATCTGGTTCCAAACTGTTTGCAAAGGATATAATAGTTTAAGCGTAAACGTGTTTATTGGGGAAGAATGACGTCTTCTCCACTGTAACTACATTAATTCACCTCTGAAACAAATGGACGCTTCCAGTTTCCAATAAGTTATAGTACATTTGTAGTTTTTAGGGTATGCTACTGTTTGCATGGGTCCCGGGTATTATTCACATGTAGCCTATACTGATATATTACGGAATCTGATCTAGATCTAAGCGTGTTGCCATGTCAATCGATCCCCACTAAGCAAACCAAGGCATTCGGTACATGTACATGTAGCTCCTTATTCGTTTCTCTATAGTCTGTTTCTATAGGTTTAAAGACAAAGAACATGTAAAGCAGGTTGGACGTACAGTGGAGAATCTGTTATTCTTTCCCAATAAACGCGTTTACGCTAAAAGTATTATTTTCAATACAAACAGTTTGGAGCCAGACCAGACGCCGGGTAACCCGGCGTCTGATCAGGCTCCAAACTGTTTGCCACCAAGATAAACATGAAATATCAGAATTGTCCAAAAGTTGTACTTTTCTACGTTTTAGTGTTTTGCGTTTGCGTACGTTTGCGTTTAAACGGGAAAGAATAACAGATTCTCCACTGTAGCAACATATGCCCTAAGGCGCATTCTGTGATACCTTCAGCCAGCTTTAAACTATCATCAGTTAGGATGCAGATACTATTTTTAATTGTACATATCAATGATTGTATAAATTGAAAACATTTTTTTTTCAGTAAATATTATAATTTCAGTATAAATTAAATGCACTTAAAGATGCGTCCACTGGCGCAAGGGTTACATGTAGCATAATTACAATAACATTGCAAACAGTTCTGATTCCGATCAGATCAAAGTCAGTGGACGTACAGTGGAGAAAACGTTATTCTTTCCCAATAAACCCATTAACGTTAAAACGTTTTTTTCCAGTACAAACAATTTGGAACCAGCTCAGACCCCGGGTAACCCGGCGTCTGATCTGGCTCCAAACTGTTTGCCACTCAGCTTAAAACCAGTAGTCATAATTGTCAAAAAAGTGTGATTTTCTACATTTTAGTGTTTTGCGTTTGCGTGTCGTTTGCGTTTAAACGGGAAAGAATAACGTTTCCTCCACTGTATTTTGATCCAACATGTTTGACACTCATATCAACTGTTTATTTTACCAAAAGCACCGTTAAATGTGACGGTAGTCTTGGAGTCGATACGCTCGTTTCCCGGTAAATGAAGACCTTTCATGAATATGACTCCTTGGTGTGTCATTTTGTTTACAACTGTTGCAGGTACCTTTGGATTAAACAATGTGTCATATAAGTTTCCGTTAAAATCAAGCTAAACGCATAACTATGCCATAAAATGTAACAGAAAACATCTAATTGAAAATGTAAAAAAAAAAACAGGTTTAAATCTGAATAGCAAACGGTGATGATATACAAGTCAAGCTACAACTATGAAAGGGTAGCGTAAATTCATTTATCCTAAGCTCAACTGTAACTTTTATAGGTGCGTTTGGCGAACACGATACATATCCTAGTCTCCCTACAAAAACAACTGCCTTTTCATTTTAGTTAGACTGTCTCCAAACCTCATAGAGTGTCATCCGTAACTCGACGTCTCATCTGGATCTAACCTGTGTAGCATTTGTCTGTTTGTTTCTTCGAGCAGAAAACATGACTATCCTGTTAGAACACACACTAAACGTTTCATTTTGAACAGGTTAATTACAAAGGAGAAGACGGTTTTTTCTCAATAAAAGCGTTTAACCTAAAACTAGTATGTTCCATTAAAACTGCTTGGAGCGAGATAAGACACCAGGTTACCCGGCGTCTGATCAGGTTTCAAATGATTTCAACTAAGAGTAAACTTAATAGTCATAAATATCATTAAATTGTTATTTTCTAAACTTTGATGCACTGCGTTTGCTTTTCCTTTGCGTTTAGACGGGAAACAGTAACGTCTTCTTTACTGCATAAAGTAGAGAAAAATGTGGATTTCAATTTAAATTAATTTCATAAAACACAATGTTCTAAATACAGAATGTGCGATGCTGTATGAAATGTTGACGGTTCCTATAAATCTGAGTGGCAGACAACTTATATTTTTCTCATATAATAGGTTATCCAGCTTCTCATCTGGGTGGAAAGTATTTGAAATTAACAAAATTATTTTAGCAAAACACGTGACTTTAGAACAAAAACAACAACAATAAATCTATATAGACAGAACATACAGACTATTTTTGCAGACATAAAGGGCAGGAAACTTTGCGTCACGAGCTTAGACTTGTTTATGCCTTCTGCCAGACTGACATAGGAATGCAATTAGCCAACATTAATCCAAATGTGCTCCTCTTACGTTTGACATGATAAAGCTATGGCCTTTTAATTCGTTTGAAAGTTGACATATGCTTACACAAGAACAGTTACCGATTCCTTAATGATTTCATTCAACGCCACTTTAAAATTAAACTCTCCGAATTCATGTTTTACCCCCACCCCCTTTAACAGTTTGCACACTTTACAAATTGCAATTTCGTAATAAAACAATAACAAGCTGATGCATAACATTACCCTATCACAGAAATTACCTACATGAATAGTACATTTGACACATGTCATGACAAAACCTTTTTATCGTAAAAATGTTCGGATCCTGATCAGACGCCGCGTCAGGTCTAATTCTGTTTGAAATTCAGACTTGTTAAAAAAAATACCAAAATTTGAAGAAATTGTTGTTTTCTTCTTTGTATTGCATTGTGCTTCCTGTTCTTTTCTGCTCTTTAAAACGAAGGTAGTACATGTAGTGCATTATCTACTACATGTGCTGATTGTGGTTTGTTTATGTCTACCTTAAGGTGTATATGGCCCACTTTTAGTGGAGAATACAATATACTTTCCCAATAAACGCGTTTATGTTAAATATATTATTTCCATTGGAAACTGTTTGGAGCCTGACCAGACGCCGGCTTACCCCGTGTCTGATCAGGCAGCAAACTGATTGCCAATCAGAACAAAATTAATAGTCATAATTGTCGAACTATTATTCTGCGTTTTAATACGACGTTTTTGCATTTCGTTTGTGTTAAAACGCGAATGAACAACGCCTTCTCCACTGTATATGTGTACAAGTATAAATCTTGAAATATATATTTATCCACTGCATACAAATACAGTACTGAACCTTATTAAATTAAATTGATAATCGCAAGCGAATTGCCATCGAATTGCAATCGAATTGCCATCGTATCGGGCGCTTCAAAAACAAATCCTACTTTGAATATTTTGACGCGAATTTTCCGAAGCGGCTGTGACAAAAATGGAACCGAAAAAATTAACGAAGGCATATTTTCGAACATTTGTGAGATACGCCATTCAAGAAAACTTATCCGAGGGTATAATTACTATTTTGAATCGCAAGCGAATTGCCATCGAATTGCAAGCGAATTGCCATCGAATTGCAAACGAATCGCAAAAATTGTTAATTTAATAAGGTTCAGTACTGTAACTAGTCAATAATACACCTGTATTCTGCTCTGTTTTTGTCGTGACAGCATGCGTCGTTGACGCAAAACTTCTCAGAGTCGATCTACCTACATATTCTCTCGAAAATTATTTGAAGGGTGTCAAACAGTTCGGATTCAGATGAGACGCCGGTATACTCAGCGTTTCATCTTGATCCAAACTGTGTTTCTTATTTATCACAAATTATTCTGTAAGCATTCGAGGGGTTAGCGGTACCGTTTGGTATGCAGACCGCTTGAAATGGATTACGACTGGCATCTCAGCGAGGGCACGCCGATCAACTGATGACATTGTTGTAACATTGATTGACAATAGAAAGAAAGAATGGCATATGTAGCACGTTTCCTTATATCAGATTGGAGTATGTTACTGTAGGGAAGATATTATTATTGCTTGTTTAAACGCAACAAACGACACACTAATCATATATAATGTTGGCATATCTTGGTCTAAACATATGGCCTACATTTGAGAAGTTGCAGCATGATAAGACGACATATGTTATTGTCGTCCAGTCATGATCATGCGTCAAACTGTTTTCATTGTATATATATATATATACGAAAGACCGGCGGTGACATTTCCACTTCAGGATTTCACACAGAATAATTTATTATTTCCCGATTTCATCTTCATGAATTCACTATTTCGATTGCGTGATTGCAAATTTGCAAGATTTCCACTTCCAAATTGCTCAATTTCTCAATTTCTCAATTGCTCAATTTCTCTTCGAAATTTTCAGATTTCTCAATTGCTCGATTTCTCAATAGCTCAATTTCTCAATTGCTCAATTTCTCAATTTCTCAATTGCTCAATTTCTCTTCCAAATTTCCAGATTTCTCAATTGCTCGATTTCTCAATTGCTCAATTTCTCAATTGCTCGATTTCTCAATTTCTCTTCCAAATTTCCAGATTTCTCAATTGCTCGATTTCTCAATTTCTCAATTGCTCGATTTCTCAATTGCTCAATTTCGCAATTGCTCGATTTCTCAATTGCTCAATTTCTCTCAAAAGTCAGTCACGTGATACGTGTTACCCTTGAAAACAAAATGGCGATTGGATGTACCAGTATTCTACAGATGGTGTGTGTTTATTAGTTTGTTTTTCTTCAAAATAGGCATTCAAATGATGTGAAACATGTTTGTATGTAGAATTTAATAATTCCATGCAGTTGTGCAACGGTATACTAGAATCTAGATATGGACGGCTGCTATCACATGCGTTTTAGAATTAGTTTATCTCTCCAAATGTATCCAAACAAACTCGTAGAAACGGGGGCGTCCACGTGTAGTATACCGTTGTACAACTGCATTGTTATACTCATTTTAGCGTTTTAAGAACTAAGGACTGACGAAATAGTACATTATACCATGTTTTACATCATTTAAATGTTTTAAATTCCCAATTGTGAAGTAAAAAACAAACAAATAAACTCTCACCTGCGCCAGCATATCTCCACTCGCCATTTTGTTTTGAACGGTGAGGGCTTTGTTACATCACACGTTATTAAAACATTGTTACAGTGAAATCGTGCAATCCAGAAATCAAGAAATTGAGCAATTGAGAAATCGGAAAATTTGGAAGAGAAATCGAGCAATTGAGAAATCGAGCAATTAAGAAATGGAGCAATTGAGAAATCGAGCAATTGAGAAATTGGGAAATTTGGAAGAGAAATTGAGCAATTGAGAAATCGAGCAATTGAGAAATCGAGAAATTGAGCAATTGAGCAATTTGGAAGAGACATCGAGAAATTTTGCAATCACACAATCGAAATGTGTGAAATCCTGAAGCGGAAATGTCACCGCCGGTCTTTTTAGCATAGATTAAAGCGACCGGAAGAGATATATAAATATACAATGCTCCTTTCCTACAATGGCCCTCCGAACAACGATTCCCTCTTTAAAACAGCGCTTGCCGTTGTTCCCAAAACCACACAATTATACCCAACCTTTTCACGACTGTAATAATGTCTGCTTAAAACTGTTGTCTGCTGTTTTTCTTAAAGTCAAATATTGGACATTTTTACAGACAAAAGCAAAATGACCAGTGACCACCAGCTTGAATCCAGATCAGACGCCGCGTTATGCGGCGTCTGATCTGGATTCAAGCAGTTTGCAAATATAAGTCAATTTCCCTCCTTATAACCACTCCCTCCGAACAACGCTTACAATTTGCCTCCCATTTGGTGTCGATGTGAAGAGGGAAATACCAAGACAGACATACAGATGCTCAATAATTTGATAGGAAACACACCTTCGTAATATATTTTTCCAATAGGACAGTGAACCGGCCGAATGCCACCATTTTGAAACGGAACACCCTTGTGTCATGGTTACAGCTATTTTGTGTTATTAAGACAAACGGTGTAAATTATATCTTGGACGTTTTCCACAGCGACTCCACAAGTAATTACTACAATTCTAATTGCAAAGCGATTAGATTTCAAAGACAGTCATTATATTGCCACAATTTTATTATATGACCCTACTCAAATCAAATGCATTTTTCAGATATAATTGCCTTTTCTGGGTGATTCATAAAGACCGAGTTAGTTTTAGAACAGAATATGGCCAGTTGTATGCTAGAGGCACTGGCAATATCTTTGTGTTTGATTTGTCACGGATTTTTTAGAAGGCCTTACGCTTAAGTTGGTCGCTATTTTCAAACAGGAAGGATCAACACCAATGAAAGACGTATTACTTTCCGTATGATCAGAACCCAACTGTTATAAGCTTTTACAGGAAGCTCCGAGGACAACTGTTGTCTCTATTTCTGTAATTCAAAATAGACGCGGATAATCTATCACCGATGGCGAGCAAAGCACTTAACTATCATAGCTATCTTACAGTGGAGACTCTGTTATTCTTTCCCGTAAACGTACTCGTACGCAAACGCAAAGCACTAAAACGTAGAAAAGAACAACTTTTGGACAATTATGATATTTCATGTTTATCTTGGTGGCAAACAGTTTGGAGCCTGATCAGACGCCGGGATACCCGGCGTCTGATCTGGCTCCAAACTGTTTGCACTGCAAATAATAGTTTAAGCGTAAACGCGTTTATTGGGAAAGAATAACACATTCTCCACTGTAACACAAGAAAACCAATATAGTATACATGTAACTACAAACTTGTCTGTACCCAGTGGGTATTTTCTACTTGACGCTGATTGAAATAAAAGTAAATAGTATTGGAACAAATCATATGAAATACAATGCATCATTTAATTGTCAGGTTTTTTGTTAATGAGGATAAACATTGGACATGATATTAACACATAGTTTAGATCCTGTACAGACGTCAAACAAGACGGTTTTCTGAAATCATCTTTTGAAAAGGCAGAACACATGGCTATTAAACGATGCGTACCCGAAGCACCGGTACACCAGAAAAAATTCAATTAGGCACACAGTGAAGGATACGTTATAAACCACCGTTGAAACGATGTTAAGGACTCGTATAATGCAGTTAGAAAACAACAACATTTTGATAATTTGGCCAATTAACTCATATATGCGTGGCAAACAATCGAGAGCCTGATACCGAATGGCCTGGCCTTTATCTTCCTCCAATCTGCAATGGACATATCGCATATACATTGCTCCCTCTCTAAACAACACTCAATGGGATATAAATAGTGTGTGTGTTGTTCGGAGAGAGTTGTTGTGCGGAGGTATAAGTACAGTGGAGAATCTGTTATTCTTTTCCGTTTAAACGCAAACGTACGCAAACGCAAAGCACTAAAACGTAGAAAAGAACAACTTTTGGACAATTCTGATAATTCTTGTTTATCTTGGTGGCAAACAGTTTGGAGCCTGATCAGACGCCGGGTTACCCGGCGTCTGATCTGGCTCCAAACTGTTTGCACTGCAAATAATAGTTTTAGCGTAAACGCGTTTATTGGGAAAGAATAACAGATTCTCCACTGTAATACATTTAGAGTGCAAACAGGTTGAATTCAGATCAGACGCCGCGTAACGCTGCGTCTGATCTGGATTCAAACTATTTGTCAATCGTCATTATATTTCTTCACAAAGGCCAATATGTAGCTTTGAGAAAAACAGCATTCGACGATTTTAAGTAAAGAAACAGACGGATCAAACTGCATGCAAATCGCATGTTGATGCCATTTGCAGTGACAGTTTTACCATGTACAAATGACAGCTACACTATCAAACCAAATGCATATGGAGTACACTTAATGCTAGAATTCGGTTGTGTTATTATTTATTTAATAGAAACCAGTCTAATAAAATGTGTCACAGCAAATAGATTTTGGCATAAACCAGATACTGCACTCCGTCAGACAAAACTCTTAATATTGGATATAACATACCACTATTGATTAAGCACGCCAATTTAGCCTAACGGTATATTGTCCTTGACGTGCACAAACGTCTAAAAGTCCATAAGTAGTGCTGACAAAACAACTCTTTTAGTGTTATTCCGTCGCAATGCGTCTCTTCTTGCTGAAGGATAGATGACATAATCTAAGAGCCTTTTAGAAAACGATAGCTGCTTTAATTACCATCTTCAGTTCACTGCCTTCATGTGTTTGTTCTTTTGTAAGAATTAACATGCTTTATAATATACCTAGTAGCCTGCAAATATTGCTGTCTATTGCACTTCTTTAACTCAGGACTTAAGTTTAGAGTATATTTCCAGAATGTCAAACAGTTTAAATTTATATAAGACGCCGAGTTGTTGGTGTATCATCTGGCTCCAAATTGTCTGCATCAGTTACATTTGAGAATTATTTGCTATTGTCCATTTATACGAAACGTAACTTAGACACCAATGCATTCAATCTAGAAAATAACAAATTCTAAAAAAATGTTTACATTTCTTGCTTATCTTAGTCACCAAAGGTCTGGTGTCAGATCAGACGCCGGGTTAATTTGCGTCTGATCCGACTGCTGTACATGTATGTTTGCAATGACAATGATTTCGCGTAAACGCATGTATTGGAAACAACTATATATTCCCTACATTCCCACACGTATGCATTTCAAATTCATATTTAGTTGCCGAAAATTAATACACACATTTTACTATGGTTCATCATACCGTTGACGAACGCTATTCTTTCTCAATAAAAGCGTTATTACTAAAACAATGACAATTAATTACGAATAGTGTTGAGCTAGATCTGACGCACAATGACTTTAAAATATATATTAGGCTTCATAGTATATACATGTATATACCATTCTGAATGAAATAAACTGTCAAATAAATGTTCAAAGTATTATTACTCCAATTCCGGTTGTCATTAGTTTCGTGTAAGCGAGCAACATTTACGTATTTTATACTGTTATCCATAGGTTATCTATCCATTTGTATGCTGCTACAGTGGAGACAACGTTATTCTTTCCCGTTTAAACGCAAACGAAACGCATAGTACTAACACGTAGAAAATTGCAACATTTGGACAATTCAGATAATTCATGTTTATCTTGGTGGCAAACAGTTTGGAGCCTGATCAGACGCCGGGTTACCCGGCTTCTGATCTGGCTCCAAACTGTTTACATAGGCCACTTTGCAATCATTTGTGTTGCGGATGCTTTTGATCTCGTGTCTACAGGCAATAAGCTGCATTAATGTAAAAGTAGTCGGAATAACAGCATCTAAATCAGTACAGAAAAGTCGACGTCCACAGTCAGTCTCATATACGACATTAGTACTTATAAATATATGTAGGTTTTATGTTTTCCCTGCTAATATGTTAAGCGACAAAGTTATCCTAAATTTATTTATTATTATTTTATTTTTTTTTATTATTATTTACCCCTTCACTGCCATATTGCGAGCTGCTTCAATATTGTTTTGTGCACAATCGTTTCAAAGTTGGATTCCAGGCAGAAATGACTCACAAAGTTTCGAAGCGGGTGTCAGATAATTTGGATCCTGATCAGAATCAAACATACTGTGGAGAATCTGTTATTCTTTCCCGATAAACGCGTTTACGCTAAAACTGTTTTTCTTTTACAAACAGTTTGGAGCCAGATCAGACGCCGGGTAACCCGGCGTCTGATCAGGCTCCAAACTGTTTGCTACCAAGATAAACATGAAATATCAGAATTGTCCAAAAGTTGTCTTTTCTACGTTTTAGTGATTTGCGTTTGCGTACGTTTGCGTTTAAACGGGAAAGAATAACAGATTCTCCACTGTATTTGCAATGGCGCCTTTTGGCAACATTGACGGCGAAAGGGATAAACGAATGTCATTAGAGTGTAGAAAGTGTAAACAATTTAATTTAATCAGACATACAAAACAATTGAACTAAAACAAAATTATTTATCGCAAAGTGTGATCTAAAAACCGCTCTGTCGTATTTTCTGCTGCTTTTCTCTGAGTGCAATGATTATTTGAAAATCCCATTGGAACTTCATCAGACACCATGTATGTTTTAAAAACAGAAACTGACATTTTTTAAAACCTTTCCTCCCTTACAGTACTGAACCTTATTAAATTAAATTGATAATCGCAAGCGAATTGCCATCGAATCGCCATCGAATCGGGCGCTTCAAAAAGCAAGCCGTGATTGAGTAGTTTCTCGCGATTGTTCCGAAGCAGTTGTGACAAAAATGGAATCGAAAAACATTAACGAAGACATGTTTGCGAATATTGGTGAGATACACAATTCAGGCAAACTTAACGCGTTAATTGCTATGGAAAATATTCACAAGCGAATTGCCATCGAATTGCAAGCGAATTGCCATCGAATTGCAAGCGAATCGCAAACATTGGTAATTTAATAAGGTTCAGGACTGTATCATCAAATGGACAATTCTAGTCCAATTTTGACTTTTTAGGATTGATTATATATGTCAAAATAAAAAAAAAACAATGTAGACTCTGATCAGAGGGCTCCTTAAAGAATCCTCTGATCAGGGTCTACACTGTTTGCATAGGACGAGAGTACTCCTCACAGGTACGCTGTTTGCAAATAACGCATATATGCGTGACTTGGGTTCAAAGAGTTAAAGCAGATGATGCCAATGCACTAAAACAGGCTAAGTCCTCCATTGACAAAACAAAACATAATATATTATGACATAAATATAAAAAAAATATATTATATTGTTTAAATTTTATAATTATACAGTGGAGAATCTGTATTCTTTCCCGTTAAACGCAAACGTACGCAAACGCAAAGCACTAAAACGTAGAAAAGAACAACTTTTGGACAATTCTGATATTTCATGTTTATCTTGGTGGCAAACAGTTTGGAGCCTGATCAGACGCCGGGTTACCCGGCGTATGATATGGCTCCAAACTGTTTGCACTGTAAATAATAATGTGTAGTAACACCATATGATTTTATGCCAACATTGAGATTGTATTTTTGAAATGCTCAACTTATCTGAAGCTCTGTTATATTCACGTACACATGTACTACAGTGGAGAATGTGTTATTATTTCCCAATAAACGCGTTTACGCTAAAACTATTATTTATAGTGCAAACAGTTTGGAGCCAGATCAGACGCCGGGTAACCCAACGTCTGATCAGACTCCAAACTGTTTGCCACCAAGATAAACATGAATTATCAGAATTGTCCAAAAGTTGTACTTTTCTACGTTTTAGTGCTTTGCGTTTGCGTACGTTTGCGTTTAAACGGGAAAGAATAACCGATTATCCACTGTATGAACCAAGATAAGTACAACATGATATAGCACACACCAAGGTTAAATAAGACGTTGTCCTTTCCCAATAAAGGACAATGGTGCTTAAACTGTTACAGTAGAGAATGTGTTATTCTTTCCCAATAAACGCGTTTACACTAAAACTATTATTTGCAGTGCAAACAGTATGGAGCCAGATCAGACGCCGGGTAACCCGGCGTCTGATCAGGCTCCAAACTGTTTGCCACCAAGATAAACATGAAATATCAGAATTGTCAAAAAGATGTTCTTTTCTACGTTTTAGTGCTTTGTGTTTGCGTACGTTTGCGTTTAAACGGGAAAGAATAACAGATTCTCCACTGTATACCCATTGCAAACAGTTTGGAATCAGATCAGACGATTGGTCACCCGTCGTCTAATACGGCTCCAAACTGTTTGCCCCTTACTTTACAACAAGTCAAATGGTTTTCTTGCTTTACGTTTGAGTTTCGATTGCGTTTAAATGGGGAAAATAACGTCCTCTCCCTCTGTTTTTACAACTTCATCCGCAAACAAACATTGAAGTTTACACTACAAATAAGCCAGTCTGTAGGAAGTTGGCTTGGTAGCTAGCAGATACGACTTATGATATGTATCTGAAAGGTTAAATTGATGTTAATCCCTTTCACCGGCATGACGTCACCAGCTTTAGATATAGTAAATCTAACGCCATCGTGAGTGTCAGATAAGAATATCCCACCCGATGCAGTGGCGAGTTGTATTTTAATGCGCTAATGCATGCATGACGACGTCATAACAACGGCAATAACAACCAATCATAAGATAGTTCGGTTTGTCTGTCCGGACAGATAAGGTTTTCTCGCTTTTTGGGGGTGCTAGACCACATATTGTTACTATAAATAGCAGTGCGGCAAACCTTGTCTGGTACGGTATTCTTCCGCCCGAATGGGTTTAAGCAAGGGAACGGTAGGTAACTCTTACAGAAATACCCTAAAACTAAACATTGACCTCAAGCTACGTTCACAGAGAGAAATGTAATCGACACTTTTACAGTAAACTCTACACTGGCTGTGGCTTTCGACAATTCAATGATCCGGTGTTTAAACAGTGATTTATGTTGTTTTTGTTGATTGTTTCAAATGATTGAGTATCCGCGTAACGTCACGTTCTTATGTGACGTCACTGACGTCGATTGTTGTAATGGCTTGGAAGTAGAACGTATATAAAGGAAGAAAGGATCGTTTCGATAACTTAAACTATTCAAACCGCTTGGATTCAATAAAAACCGTTTGTATTTCTGAGTTATGATCTAAAGTTGGACACGTTGTCTTCTTAAAACGTGTGTAGAAATAGATGTCAAAGCCAAGCTGAAATAGCGCGACCTTCAAACAGCTGTTTGTTGCTATTGGATATGGAATGTGTGATACGGGAAAAAAGTAGGTCTTTACAAATCCTTTAATATACTCGTTGTAAGAGGTATCTTAAGCGAGAAAAATAATCAAGCACGACTTCTGGTCAAGACGGACGAGTCCTGACCCTCGGTTTGTCTGTTCCTGTCGGAATCTCGCTAAAGCTCGATTCCGACTGGGAACAGACACACCTCGGGTCTAGACTCGTCCGTCTTGACCAGAAGCCATGCTTGATTCTATTAATCTCACACCCCCTAGATTTCGGGATACCTCTGTCGTCTTCTTTTAGTTTTCAAAATTAGCTTATGTAAATTGATTAAAGATCTAAGTTCTAAGACAATTTTGAGTCTGAGACGGTTCGCAACGCTGCATAGGATAATGATCAAAAAGTTTGCAATTAACTATTGTTTCTGGGTAAGGCAGTGAATGGTTAAATGCAATCAAGTGTTACAAGAAATGTTTTAGTTCGTTAACAGTAAATATGTAAGGTATATGAACACATTTATAAACAGTAACACATAATTATTCCTATGATACTTTCCGAATCATCACAAGGTCGAAACTTTACTTGGAAAGCGCTCCCTCTCTACAACCACACCCGATGGGAGACAAAAAATGTTTGTTGTTCGTAGAGAGTCGTTATAGGGAGTAGTAGAAGGGCCAACTCAATAAAAGTGCCTTAAAATTGATTCTTTTTTAACCCATCTAGTATAAAATTTCTGATGATATTTTCGAATAGTTCAGACCATAAGGCTTTAATTTATGGTGGATGCCAGATCTGGAAGTGGTGCAGATCTTTTTAAACAAGGGCTATCATTCTTACATCAGATTTAACATTGTTTAATACATATAGTATTTATTTGTTATAATCAGCATGCAAGGTTTCCGATTTGCATGAAACTTACACTATTTGCACCTCTTTACATGAAATGGGAAAATACTACCCCAAAAACTTAGTAACGGTCTCCGGTTGCCATGGTAACGCAAACACATTATTTCCCCCTAAAATCAGTGTTTTTGGTAAGTAAAATTCATCAAATTCATGGCATTTTCAGACAAAAATGTACTAGATCTAGTTTTAGATACAATAACATCTGAAAGTTGAAATATGACAATACAATAACATTGTAGCTTTCAACTCAACATTACACCTGATTTGTACACAGGTGCAAGGTTTATGGGCCAATATACTGAAATCAAGAAAACATGATTTTTGTCAAAGTTTAAGGACTGGTACAGAAAATGTATGCATCCTTGTTGAACATGACTGATTATCAGTAGCAAATATTTTATTACTATTTGGGAAGAAAACATTTGGGTTTGGGGTTGCTAAGTAGGTAACCATGGAAACGAAACTATAATATTTTCAATGCTTTCAATGCCTATTTTACTGAGCTGTATTGCTTGAAATGCACCCGAGTCACTCTTTTGTGGCTACTGTCACAAAATGTAGTGTTATAAAATAGAAATAGAAGACAGCACATGCAAATATTACTTGGTAACTATGGTAACGCCTGCCAAAAAACATATTTTACTGGAAATGTGTGTCAAATTGAAGACAGTTGACACCCAATATACAGCAAACTATCAGAATCCTTGCACAATCACTTTAATTAGTTTTATTATAATTATTGTTTGCAAATAAACATTGTCATATACATATTTGCTTTTAGTCTGAAAATTATATTCGGTTACCATAGCAACAATCTACAGCATTGCCAGGTAAGAGCTTTATATTGAAAATATGAAAGGTATCCTAGCATGTTTGAAGTCAAAGTACAACAGTCTGTCAGAACTATTGTACATGTATTTTAAGTTCCTTATCTGGTTTGCAAGCTAACAGATTCATAAAACATTCATTTTTAACATGAAAGTAATATTTGATTACCTTCGCAACCATTCACAGCAATTGCTAAATAAGAATACTTTTGAAAACATGTTTCAAAATCAAGCTATTTGAAGGCAAAGGAGATAAACCTAGTAGAACCAGTGTTAGTATCGGGTTTGCAAACTGACATTGTTTATACCGTTAACTTTTAACAATAAAGTTGGCTACCTTAACAACCACTCACAAAATATGCCAATTAAGAGTATTATACTGCAAGTATGTGTAGAATTCAAGTTTTTTAAGGCACAGTTACCTATTAGAACCACACCAAGGATGCAACATTTTAGACCGATGTCATGAAACTTACTCAGAATGATAACATTGACAAAAAGCTAGGTCACATGATGTGAATATTGGTCATCTTGAGTTATAAAGCAGATCAAATAGCAGAAGAAAGATTCTGGGGACAACCATTGTGCAATTATATTTTCTCATTTCTCTTAGGTTTTTTTGACAAATTAGTCATTGGCCATTTTAGTGAGTATAGGACGCAGGACTCGGAGCTAAATTAACCGCTGCTATATTGGCGTTTATGTGACTCCAGGTCAATTTAAGGTTTTCTTTTTATATTTAAAGTGTATGTCTGACAACAATGGTAACTCGTATTCCTTACAATAAATGTTTCCGGGAGCTTGCTGTATTTTACCTTAGAAAGTTATAAAAAAGTCAGTGTTTGACACACATTTTCAGTATAATGTTATTATTTAGCTTATAGTGTCAGTGGTTGCTAAGGTACCCAAATGTTACTTTGATGCTAAAAGTGAATGTTTATATAACCATGTCAAGTTGCCCAGATGGTAATAAAACTGACGTACACTTATTTAAATAAGTTTATATACTTTGTCGAAAAAAAAAGCTTTGAATTGTTACATAATTTCAGTATACTACTCTTATTTAGCATATACTGTGAGTGGTTGCTAAGGTAACCAAATGTTTATTCGTGCCAAAAGTGAATGAGTATGTGACATTTGTAACTTGAAAACCTGATAATTTACGTAAAGTACAATGGTTCTACATGTTGATGTTGCTGATAGCGACGTGACTGTCCCACAGGGGGACAGGTTTCGAATCCCAGTCGGAGTTTAAATATTCATGAATAATAGCAGTTTTTATACCCATATATTTCGTTATGCCTATCATACTCATGTATTGAGTAACTATATTCATCAATATCACTATCTCCAACATCAATGTAGCTTTTCAAAACACTCATTAATGTAAAATACCTCAGAACTCCCATCCATATTCCTTCAAAATAGCTATAGGTGGTTCATCTATTACACTTTGAACCAAATCCCTCCAATAGAGAGGAAGTTTTCATACATTTTAATTTGAAAGGCAATAACGTGTGTCAAAACGGTCACAGTCAAGCTTCCAAACCGTCTGTACACCTGCACATAAACGTATTAAGTTTGTGATGGTTCGGAGCAAATCCCTCCAGGAGTGTAGGAAGATTTATTTCCTATATATGCATATTATACGTTGTAAAACTATTTAAAAGACCATAACTTCGGTAAAACTAATTGCAGCTCAAATTCCAAACCACTTGAATACTTTTACACATAAGTAGCGGTAGTCAATCTGGGAAAGTTTTGAGTAAATTCCTCAAATAGTGTAGAATGAGCTCGCTGTACATCATTGTTCCTCTATATTACTTGTAGGAAACAAATTCAAAGGGCCATAACCTCAGTCAACATGGTCGCAGTCAAATTTCCAAACCACTTTTTTTAAAGGTCTGATGCTCGTGGGGCCTCCGTGGCCTAGTAGTAAAGTCACTGTGACTTACATCACTAAGCTCCTCGCCGCTGTGAGTTCGAATCCCAGTAGGGTCTTTCGGATTTCTCATGTGGGGAAACCTTCCAGCTGGTTTGCGGAAGGTCGGTGGTTCTCCCCAGTTGCCGATTTGTGCCTGAAACAGTGCATAAAGGACTTCTGGGGTCTTCCTCCACCTGTAATTAGCTGGACGTCGCGATATGACTGAAATACTGTTGAAAGCGACATAAAATCAAAACAAATCAAAATCAAATCCAAATCGGTCTGATGCTCATATTGTTAAATATAGTACCAAAACATGCCACGATTTTTTAATGTGCGAGTAAAGTCGAATAATCCTGTGATGATGTATAGAATTAATGTATATTTTAACATTTTTAGCATGTTATGATAAAAGTTTAATTGTTTATATACTTTCATAAGCATACACGTTTAACTGTACATTAACTTGCTTGATTTTAGGTATCTAATTAATTGTCATATTGTAAGATTTACATTGTCACTCATTTTTGAGTTGTTCTATATATTTTACTTACTCATGTTTTTAAAATTTATCATGTATAGAAGTGAGACATAAATGAAAGATATGACTGTCTGTCTACAAGTAGTTAGTCTATGAAGGATCGGAGCAAATCCCTCAACATTCTAGTAGAAGTTAACTGCGCTCATAACTTTACCCCTATATAGTCTATGAAAGAAACAATTCAAGGGTCATAACTTCAGTCAAAATGGTCAAAGCCCAACATCCCACTTTTTTATAGATAGAAGTAAGAAACTTGTAAACATCTGGGTAAAGTCCTCCAATTGTGTAATGCGAGTTAGCTCTACATGAGTTTTAATAGACGGATATACAGAAATCGCATTAAAATGTCTCAACTTCCCAAAAGGTTTGAAGAGTGGGGTGAAATGGGATGAGGGGGGGTTGTTATAACTTGACAGTCGTCAACTTTTTAGATTATGATTCTGCATAGAATTATATAAGAAGACTTTTTTGTGGTCTTTTTAAGTCAATTGATTTATAACCTGATTATAAGACTTAATATGACATCAGTATTTATCAATTGACTGGAGTGGGTGGGGTAAAAATAACAGCTCTAGCAACATTCTGCACCACTTCTGAATATGGCATCCACCCTCAAGTGTCATATCTGTGTATATATTATTTCCTCATATCAACAGAAATATACTGGATGGGTTGAAAAAATCACTTTACACTCATGGTTCCAGTCCCTCTACTATGACATTCTATGACATTCTTTGACATCTCTGAGCTTCTAAATCTTCTAAATACTAAACTTTTGCATTTTAAAGCATTTTATACCCAATAAACAACACAGTTCAAACAAAAAAAATGTTTACATAACAACCTTGTCATCAAATTTAACAATCTGTAAAAACGGTATTTAGCATTGAATGTCAGTGGGTGTGGTTACAAAAAATGATGTAAAAGAATTTGCACCACTTCTGAATCTGGCACATCCCCGCAAGTATCATGTTCGTATATATACTACCGTATTGCCTCGTATCAACAGAAATTTTATACCAGATGGGTTAAAACAAATTGGATTCATGGGGTCAGCCCCTCTACTAGAGGGTAATTGTCTACATTTGCAAACAGCTTGATTCCAGATCAGACGCCGCGTAACGCGGCGTCTGATCTGGATTCAAGCTGTTTGTTTTGTCAATCGTCATTAAGTTTTTTCCTGTCAAAATGTCGATTATGTAACTTGATTAAAAAAACAGCAGTCGGCATATTTAAGCAGACGTTATTGCAGCAGTGGCAAATGTCGTCGTAAGCAGGTCGTTGTAAACATACGAATGTGCAGTTTTTAATACAAATGATATCTCAATGTACGTTTGACCTGCCACAAAATTGTTTCCAATATCAGACAAATAATGCGTACAGTGGAGAAAACGTTATTCTTTCCCAATAAACGCGTTTACGCTAAAACTATTACTTCTATTACAAACCGTTTGGAGCCAGATCAGACGCCGGGTAACCCGGTGTCTGATCAGGCTCCAAACTGTTTGCCACCAAGATAAACATGAATTATCAGAATTGTCCAAAAGTTGCACTTTTCTACATTTTAGTGTATTCCGTTTGCGTTTCGTTTGCGTTTAAACAGGAAAGAATAACAGATTCTCCACTGTACGACACTTAAGATAAGATATAAAACTCAATAGCCATCGCAATAGTTTTAAATTTCTATAAAATGATGTATTTAAGTTATTTAAATATCGAAAGTATCCGCATTTTTCTCATAACAATAACAATAACAAATAGCTCTAATGTTTAATCTCCAATTGAAAGCGAAATGTTCTCGTCTGACACCATTATACTTGCACATTTATTTCAATTTGGTATGACTAAATTGAAATTCACTCTCCGGGGGAAATTGCATCTTCGAAGCGATTCCGTTCATGTCATGTTGATTTCACTCAGGAATTTTACAGAGAGCCGTGTATTTGACAAGGGGAACTAATAAATCATTGTTCAAACCGTAGTCTGATGTAATATCATACACCTTATAGATAATATAATACAAATATAAAATATATGTATTTCATGCATTTCGTAGTTTTGAAAATAATAAATGTTGCTCTTTGTAGACTTTGCCTTGCCTAGAACTGCTGCATGTGATCTAGATCCAAAGTGTACAAATACCGGTCATGCCATGATTGTCAGTAAGAGGGTAACGGCATTAAAATGAAACTTAAATATGGACATTTTACATGAAACTTAAACAACAACCAGTTGCAATCAATCATGTAGAATAACAAAGCAAAGTTAGTAAGCGTGTTTTGCATGGAAATGCGAAACAATGTTCCTAAAAGCGCTTGACTACAATATTATTTCACATTGAACTCATTTAGCCTACATGTTTTCGGCGCGTATTCTATGACACTACACCCCAGCTGTTGGTTGTTGCCCAAAGGATATTTTTCAAAACAGTCTTTACTATTCTCTTTAAAGTAGCAAAAAACACACTTTTGTAAAACAATTAATAAAATAATGAAACTTCAGGAAATGTTCTTTTATGATGTTTGCTGAATATATGAATGGGGGTGTATGGTATTTTATGCACGTTTGAGGGGTTGCAGATGAAATACAGCGGCCGGTAGCAGCAGGGGGATAGTGTCATAGCTTACGGACTGAAAAACTAAGATTCAGACCTGGACTGTCAAGTCGAAAATAAGGGGTCCCCAAACTTCTTTTTTTTCTTAATAGCTTGTTTTTGGGTATACCCCTAATTATCCAGAGACACGTGCTTTTGATCGTAAAATCTCAGAAAACCCCTCTTCAACTTTGTAGTTTACCTAATATTTTGGGTTATTCATATGTTTTCATAATACAGAAAAAATAGGACCAAATAGCAATAAAAACATTGAAACAAAATAGTATTCGTCAATAAAGGGAACACATCCAATAGTTTTTTTTCAAAAAAATTCTACTACAGTAAAACATTCAGATTTTGACAATCTTTTTAAAAATATTGATGAAACAATAGTTTACTGAAATCACTTATTATAAGTACCCGAACTATTTTTTCTAAAAAATACAAATGTCTGCATAACGAGTAACGCATGTCAATCTAATTACATATAGGGATATCTACAAATAATATATGTTAACCACAGTGACTTTTAAATGCTTGAATGTGTCAATATCCACTGTTTTATCGTCAACAAGATATCACTATACAATCATTATTGGTATGTATAACACTTATTGTGGTCGCCAAATGCTGGTGTGACCGCACAATATATCTTATTGAGGTAGAAAAACTACATCGTTCATATATAAACTATATAATAGAGAATTAGTAAAAGGAGACAACTCATTGTATTTTGAAAAAGTTGACTATAAAAAGTAAAACTCGCGCAATAGTCCTTAAGCTATTGCTGCATGTTCTATAATTCTAAAGGGAATCCATGAGTGTTAATTAAATATTCATATATACTAGAAGTCAAATCCTTCGAGACTTATACGTTTACTTAGCTTTAGCTATTGTCTGGAATAGTATAGTGCAGATAACATTCCAAAATTTGGCAGTCGTTTACCAAAGCAGTCCCTAGTGACGCATATATGATGTATATATGCAAACGAGAGGCTTGAACTATGAATGGAGGTCCATGCAGTAGAGAATGTGTTTACGCTAAAACTTTTCTTTCCATTGCAAACAGTTTGGAGCCAGATCAGACGCCGGGTAACCCGGCGTCTGATCAGGCTCCAAACTGTTTGTCACCAAGATAACACGAATTATCAGAATTATCCAAAAGTTTCACTTTTCTACGTTTTAGTGTTTTTCGTTTGCGTTTCGTTTCGTTTAAACGGAAAAGAATAACGTTTTTACTGCTGTATCAGAGCAAACCTACAATGGTCTGTAAGCGGTTGCAATATTATATATATATAAAAAGAAATCACCTTAGCGAAGTAAGAAAGTGAAGAAAAAAAACAACTTTTTAAACGTTTGTTTTCCGGCAAAAGAAGCATCAAGCCGTGCTTTGAGTTGTCCATGAGTCTTTGTTAACTAATGTTTACTAAAACGGCCAATTGTTTGGTTACTATATTATTTTTTGTCGGTTTTCTATTTATAAATTTCGAAAATTACTCTTTACCATGCTTTTTTAGAAGGTAATTTATTGTACTGTTTCTATCTTTTTCAGGTAAGTACATTTTGCTGTGTGTGACTGATGGGGCAGTGGTGGTAAGTTTAGAATTCATACATGTATATACGTTCATAGTATTAGATTTACAGTAGAGAAGACGTATTTTGTTTCCATTTAACGAAGAATAGCCGTTGATCAAGGTGTATATTATGTTGTTTAGTCTACAAAATACGTAAACATCATCCATAAATGGAGAAACATAACCTAGATAATGAATCACCCGCTCCGACCCGGGATCGAACCATGATCGCCATGTACTCTATCACGTCGCCATGAAAACGCGCTTATACAGAAAGGTTGTTCAGGTGATTTTAAACCTACAAACTGTGACATACAGTGTATACCAGTATACTATACTAATTTGCCGTTTAAAGGCAAACGAAACGCAATTACAATGCAATAATAACGTAGAAAATAAGATATTGTCGGTAATTTTGACCTTTTATTTAAGCTTGAGCAGCTAACAGTTTACAGTCTGATCCGACTGCGGGTTTCTTGGCGCCTGAGCTGGTTCAAAACCTTTGCAAAAAAAATAATAGTCTCGTAAACGTGTTTATTGGGAAAGAAATAACGTTTTCTCCACTGTACCCCCCTCGACAACTTGAAATTCGTTTCTAAAATACTGTTGGGGTTTAGAACAACTCGGGGTCGAACTCGGAGCATAAACAATCACAGAAGGCACGTTGTGCGTCAACTGTAGTCGGGTGATTCCAGGCTTCGACCCAGGATCGACTCTTGGTCGCCAGATTCGCAGTCATGCACTCTACCACGATACAATAAAGGCGCTTTTGTACAACAAGGCCGTGCAAGTAGTGATAAAAGTACACACCGTGCGCTGGACTTAATTTGAAAATGGATATTTCCCAAGGCTCCAGATAAAAGAGAGTAAACTGAACAAATCCAACATTTTCAGTCATTTCAGCATCAATTCTTATGGTGTTACTACTCCTTAGAATCGCCTCAAAGAGACGATTCTAAGGAGTAGTAACCCCATAGGGTTTCATGCAAAAATAAAGATTAAGTTTTTTTAATACTCCCTGGATCCTGGATCCGGAGATCTAGTTTCCAATATATGTTGTAAGAGTCAGGCGTTAAAGAAACAATAACGCTGCATAGTAACATGTATGTTAACCCATTACTTCATAAATTTATATGTGTTCGCCTTTAAGTCATTCCAACTGAGAAGAAAACAGTTCCTCTTTGTGTACTCGTTAATATACACCGTAAGATATATTTTCTAGATCCTAGCCAACAGCAGGCTGAAAAACATCTCTCTGTCTTACAGTGGAGAATCTGTTATTCTTTCCGTTTAAACGCAAACGTACGCAAACGCAAATCACTAAAACGTAGAAAAGAACAACTTTTGGACAATTCTGATAGTTCATGTTTATCTTGGTGGCAAACAGTTTGGAGCCTGATCAGACGCCGGGTTACCCGTCGTCTGATCTGGCTCCAAACTGTTTGCACCGCATATAATAGTTTTAGCGTAAACGCGTTTATTGGGAAAGAATAACAGATTCTCCACTGTATTTATCAAAACTGAAAACAACTTATTAGGGAACCCAGTGTTCAGTATTATTAAGTGTTCACGTGTCTTCAAAAGTAGACAGAGGTCATGGAGCAAAGTGTTAAACCATTAACTATTGAACATATTGACTAGAAACACCAGTGCATGTGAACTCGGAGCAAGGTAATGATGTGATTTACATTAATCATTTCGATTACCACAGAGCTTTCGCTAGTGTGTGTACACAATGTTTATCTTATTTATACTGAAGTCATGTAGCACTTAGCAAATACGCATATTTGTAATTTTATAAATTAATTGGACTCGATTCACCCTTCGTTGTCGTGAACACGTTGCTTATCATGTAAAACATTTAAGATATGTAAAAGGTTGGTCAGGTTGAAAGTAGTTTAATCCATTTACCAGGAAAATCAATTGCCTTGATTTTTAACCTGATCAGATACATGTATGGAGTGTAACGCGGTATTTTTTCTGTATTTTAATTTTTATTTATAAAAAACGAAGTGAATTGTACATTGCCCCACAAAACACTCATCATGTTGGTATGTTTTCTGTTGTTTATGTGCCTGTTTTAGACAAATGCTTTAATCATATAAAAACAGGCTCGTTGGTCAGAAACATCCCACTTTTATAAATTAAACAATAATGGATGCTTTTCTTGACCAAATACCCTATGCGTACGCCTTATTACGCTTTAGGTATTTTCTTCCACTGATGAAAATACAAATGCAGTTCATCTTTATACAAACATACATGTACCCTAGAAATACTGGTTATATCCAAGCAGATTGTAGCTTAAACCTTGCTGGAACACAAATAGAACTCGCCTGAAGGTGCATTCTCCTTTACTTTTACAGTGGAGAATCTGTTATTCTTTCCCGTTTAAACGCAAACGTACGCAAACGCAAAGCACTAAAACTTAGAAAAGAACAACTTTTGGACAATTCTGATATTTCATGTTTATCTTGGTGGCAAACAGTTTGGAGCCTGATCAGACGCCGGGTTACCCGGCGTCTGATCTGGCTCCAAACTGTTTGTAAAAGAAAAAATAGTCTTAGCGTAAACGCGTTTATCGGGAAAGAATAACAGATTCTCCACTGTATTTGGCGAATTGTTAAGGTATTGTGTACATGTAGATTACTGCAAAACAAAAGTTGTGCCACATAATCATTTCAGATTTAACACAAACACATGACTTTAGTCTTGTTATGTAGAATTCGCTACAGAGACATATTTCAAAATAATTAACGTTAGTATGTGTCACTAAAATAGTGGATGCTTAACAATTATCTAATGTACAAATCGGATTAGAAGCCGAGTTACTCGATGTTAGATCGGAATCCTAAATGTTTCCACTCAGAGTTTTATTAGACATACATAGTTTCATTTACATGTCCTTTGTCTTCCATTTATTGTACTGTGATTGGGGTTTAACACTTTTACTCTTAGTGACGTCATAACCGCATAAGCAAACACTTTTATCCTGATCAGACGCCGCGTAACGAGGGATCTGATCATGATCGAAACTGTTTAACACAGTCGTTTATACCTGAAGTGATTACGTTTTCCCCACTGTGTTGGTGTACACAAATTTGATTCAAAGTTTCAAGCGGATCAGTATACATCGGAAAAGACGTTTGTGTTAAAACAATAAAGTTTCATTGCGTATAGCCTGAAGCAAGCTCAGACGCGAAGAAGCCCGTCGGATGACAATTTTCCAAACTTTGTGATATTCAGATTAAAACTCACACATGACACTAGTCCATCTCAAGAAAATCTCATAATAAACTTAATTTGAAGAAAAGTGGCGACAGCTATGTGGAGGAAAAGCAGTTTACATTTTCAAAAAATTCTAAGTGTTGACATTTAAGGGTGTATCAAACCCATAAGCGATTTTTTTCAAAGTATTAAACTTTGTTTCAATCATTGTTTTTTTTTTGGAAGAGCTATTTATTATTATCAAATATATAGCTAGACTTAAATAATTAATTTACTATATTAAACGTGTAATGTGGGTGTGTTCGTTTACGTTAAAACGGTATAGGATAAAGCTTTCTCGACTGTATTTTTGAGTTTGTCTATGAGTTTCTGCAACATCAGTTTAACATTTTCCTCCCTTACTTTCATTTCGATAGTTGTAGTTTTCAGTTTAATATACAGTGGAGAATCTGTTATTCTTTCCCGTTTAAACGCAAACGTACGCAAACGCAAAACACTAAAACGTAGAAAAGTACAACTTTTGGACAATTCTGATAATTCATGTTTATCTTGGTGGCAAACAGTTTGGAGCCTGATCAGACGCCGGGTTACCCGGCGTCTGATCTGGCTCCAAACTGTTTGCACTGTAAATAATAGTTTTAGCGTAAACGCGTTTATTGGGAAAGAATAACATATTCTCCACTGTATAGTCAAGTCAAATAGTTACTATTTGATGTTGTTTCGTGCCAGTATATTGCACTGAGACAACAATAAAACTGACGGATGGTTTACGAAATTATATTCCAGCAATATGCTACATGTATACTATACAACTATTTGTGCATTGCGTTCGACTCAAAAGCCACGCAAGTTATGCGTGCGTGTTAAAATGGCAGTAAGAAAAAGTCCGTAGGCCCGTAGGCCCAAGACGCGTGTCAGTCACAAGACGTCTCGTGTGCAGTACTACGTACAGTGGAGAAAACGTTTTTCTTTCCCAATAAACGCGTTTACGCTAAAACTATTATTTCTATTGCAAACAGTTTGGAGCCAGATCAGACGCCGGGTAACCCGGCGTCTGATCAGGCTCCAAACTGTTTGCCACCAAGATAAACCTGAAATATCAGAATTGTCCAAAAGTTGTTCTTTTCTACTTTTTAGTGCTTTGCGTTTGCGTACGTTTGCGTTTAAACGGGAAGGAATAACAGATTCTCCACTGTACGCATTAAGCCCTTGGATCAAACTACGCATTATCATGGATTCTACGACAATTTATATACGTGTATGCTAGACCAATTATTTCTTTAAAAGCCTGTCCATATACTGGATAAAGGTTTTCAACGAAAACAAAGTTCACTTCTATTACAATACCCATATAAATCGTCGCAGCAAAACATGTTATAATAACACGTTTGTTTAGTGTTTTGGAACTCAATCGACCTGACAGGAAAGGTGAAGTGCCCTTTGCCTGATTGGTGAATTAACAAGCGTACAGTGGAGAATCTGTTATTCTTTCCCGTTTAAACGCAAACGTACGCAAACGCAAAACACTAAAACGTAGAAAAGAACAATTTTTGGACAATTCTGATATTTCATGTTTATCTTGGTGGCAAACAGTTTGGAGCCTGATCAGACGCCGGGTTTCCCGGCGTCTTATCTGGTTCCAAACTGTTTGCACTGCAAATAATAGTATTTGCGTAAACGCGTTTATTGGGAAAGAATAACACATTCTCCACTGTACACTAGTTAATTGTAGCGAGCACATTTTCATTTCGAAATTTTAGTCTGTTGAGAAAACACCTAAAGGTCAATGATTTTGAAACGTATTTTCATTAGGTAAACCACAGGTGAGGAAAACATAATTACGATCAAGGTTGGGCTCAATAATGGCTTGTTCATAAGTTATTCCGAAAGAACAAAACTAGCAACGTAAATTGAGAATGTGCTGCATTTTGACGTGACTATTGTGTCATCTATAATTATTGTCATCAACATTTTACAGTGGAGAATCTGTTATTCTTTCCCGTTTAAACGCAAACGTACGCAAACGCAAAGCACTAAAACGTAGAAAAGAACATTTTTTGGACAATTATG
This sequence comes from Gari tellinella, assembly GCA_922989275.2. NCBI lineage: Eukaryota > Metazoa > Mollusca > Bivalvia > Cardiida > Psammobiidae > Gari > Gari tellinella. Next base: position 51,091,672 of record OV277870.1, on the reverse strand, counting down.
ACAACTCATGTTTATGTTGGTGGCAAACAAATTGGAGCCAGATCAGACGCCGGGTTACCCGGCGTCTGATCTGGCTCCAAACTGTTTGCACTGCAAATAATAGTTTTAGCGTAAACGCGTTTATTGGGAAAGAATAACACATTCTCCGCTGTAGCAACGTAAAATGGGAATGTGCTGCATTTTGACGTGACTATTGTGTCATCTATAATTATTGTCATCAGCATTTTACCTTTATTAGAATTCAATGTAATCATTTGTTTGATGAGAAATTGACAGTGTTGTGATACTGTTGAGATCCTTACCAACTGCTCAATAGATCAGCTTAAGGTACTTCGCATGTGCGCTTAGTTTCCATACACGGTGTTATGAAACTTTTCATGAAGAATGATAATAGCCTAAGAAACAATGTGTGAAAATATAGGCACAATTTATCGTTTGATTTGTATTTAAGGTCTCTTTTTCTGACAAAAACCTCATAAATCATAAATCTCGCCCATTAAGTAGTCCACAACATTCATTACAAGAAAAGCTAAAAACATTTTGAATAAAGGTGTTCCGAATAATGTTATCAGCTATTTAAATTTTGCAAAATGCTAACAAATTGAATTACAAAAAAATGACTCATTCAATGTATATTTGTTTTCATTTTATTCAAATATATGGTTGATGAAATAGTCGGTCTGAAAAAATTAGAAAATATTACAGTCAGAATTTGTTGTAATAACATATTTTCTTATTAAAATGCGGGATATTTGTTGTTTAGATACAGTTACCTACATTGTACCTTATAATTAAAACTTTGTCATTAAAATGCATTATTATTTATTCATGGACTTGCATACAAGGTTTATTATATTGTTTTAACATAATTATAATGGGCAATATCGATATTGAAAAGGTAGGCGTATTGATAAGCTTCAATGTGTGGCTTTATAGTTCGATCAAATCGTGTACATGTATACCGATTTAATTGACTTGTATATCATTAAACTAAAACGTACATGTAAGTGGACATATATTGGACCGTGTATAACATCACTTATTCTACCCAACGAAGACTAAACATAACATGTCCCTTGATCACTGTGTTATGGATTGACAAGTCAATAAATCGGACACTTAAAAAAATTTTGGTTCGGATGAGTTTCGAACCTATGACCTTTGGATTGCTACATGTAGTCAGTCACTCTACTGACTGTGCTATGACGGATTATACTCAATCGTATCAACATTTCCTTTTATATAAATTTTCTTGTATAAGCACGTACGGAAAAAGTCTATGTCGTCAAGACGCATATCCGCTCGCCCGCAAGACCGACTTCCGTGAGCGAAAGGCCTTAAGTTATTAACCAATTTGTGCCCATTATCCCATATAAGGAACACACCTCAGGTAAACAGGGTAGACTTTGATCAGACGCCGTATAATGCGACGTTTGATAAGAGTCTACTGTGTTCGCATATAGGAATTTCAATATAGAAAAAAGCAAAAACATAACATTTTGACCAAGCGTTCCTTAGAAAGAAATGGACTACCGGTAATTCAATATATAAGCATGGAAGAAACCACTTGACATGATGTTTGATCTGGAGTCAAAATGTGTTACATTCGTTTCAAAGATCTGCACAAATCTTAATTTAACGAATTTAAACAAATTTTGCAATCGCTAATTCAAAAGCAAACGTTATTTTGTCAGGATTAGGGTAAAGAGAAAAAACGGCGCCTTTTAACATGAAAAAAAGCAATAGTTCAAAATTCTTCTCCCGAGAGAACCGCGTCAATGTAATGTTTGGCTCCACGTTGCTTCCATTCATAATTAACATGCCAATATTTGTCAACTTAATTCACTGCCAACATGCATTGAAGCACTTGCTGTCTAAAAACCGACATTTAGCCAGTTATTGTTTAAACTAAATGTCTCTAGGTAAAGTTTGCCCTTCTTTCTTGTTCGTCTTTAACCCTTAGCCTGCCACTCACGACTATAGCTCCATATGCAAACAGCTTGGATCCGGATGAGACGCCGAGTAACTCGGCGTCTCATCCGGATCCAAGCTGTTTGACATTCGGACAACATTTTCAGCAATTTTGAGCAAGTTTGAAGCACTTTGAAACTTGAAGCAGACGAGAAATATAGCAGACGACAATTTATTTGGCGGGCTAAGGGTTAATACTTTAATTCAATTACTAATCCTGGGCGCTATATGTCGGCTGTAATATCTTGGCGTCAAAATAGTCTCCACTGGGCCCTTTCGTTCTCATTGACGCTTAAACGCGCGTTTGCAAACAGTTTGGCTTCTGATCAGACGCCGCGTCACGCGACGTCTAATCAGGAACCAAACTGTTTGATACTCGTTTTGAAATTTCGTCAGTCAAACTGCGTTCATAGTTGTGCTTGACTACACAGTAATGTAACCAATTGAAAATAACGCCTACGAGCTACTGATGTATTCTCTAAATAAAAGTGTAAAGTAACTTTTTTGGGTGAGTGTAGTGAGTGGAGAATCTGTTATTATTTCCCGTTTAAACGCAAACGTACGCAAACGCAAAACACTAAAACGTATAAAAGAACAACTTTTGGACAATTCTGATATTTCATGTTTTTCCTGGTGGCAAACAGTTAGGAGCCTGATCAGACGCCGGGTGACCCGGCGTCTGATCTGGCTCCAAACTGTTTGCACTGCAAATAATAGTTTTAGCGTAAACGCGTTTATTGGGAAAGAATAACAGATTCTCCACTGTATCAGTCGCGTACCATCAATGAAGAAGCGTCTTAAAGCCCCGTATAATCAAGACTTGAATATATCAGTTCATACTATATCGTAAGCAGATGCAAATGTACGTACATGTTGTACTTTTAAAAGGACATATAATTTAGAAAAACATTTTAATAAGATGAGTTGCGTCAATTCTTTACACGATTACGATGAAGAGTAATCACAGACATGAACTTGAAAAAAGACAGTTTACCCTTTCCCCGACAAAATTGTATTTTAGCGCATTTTATTTATTTCTCCACGGACAAAAGTCCGATTTATAGAACCATAAACGTGTACATGTACCATAAAAAAGAGTTGTCTGTATATGTCAATAGATAGTGGCTTGAAGAAGGCTGATAAATTAAAATAATGCACCTTAACCCTTTACCTCATAGCCTGTTTCTAGTTTTGAAGACAGGTGACCACTTAAAGCAGGTTGAAAGTAAAGCAGAATGTGCCTTAAGGCACATTCTGCTCTTTACTTTCAGCCTGCTTTAAGCTAAAATCTGCTAGGCTATATAAAATATTTGTAATGGTAATTGTTCATGAGGGTATAAACTGGAACTATTTTCTTCGCGGAGGAATAAATTAAATACGCTAAAAGTCGCTTCTATGGGGGAAAGGGTTAAAGCGCATTCTGTTTTATCTTCAACTTGCTTTAAGTGTTCGTACATTGTATGTCTTCAAAACTAGACACAGGCCATGGGGTAAAGCGTTTACAGATATAGAGGACAGTTTTTGTAATCCAATGTTTTGATATGACCTCTCGAGCATACATACATGTATATCCATGACATTTGTTTGAACAAGTGTAATACTATTATTGCATTATTGTAACGACTACAAACCAATAAACTACGAGTGTGACACGAGGAGGCTATGTAATGTTTACGGTGATATTAATGAAAGTAAGTGGCATTGTGTACTTCAGGGGTAACATGAATATTGCCTCCATCCATAAGACCTTATGTCATTATTATTAAGCTTTTGCGATGAATCTGAGATCGTTTCTTCAATCAGATCTGACCAATCAAAAGCTTTGGAATGATTTCGGACACATCTGAAACGCTGTATTATAAACTTAAGGCAATGTTTTCGCCAAAAGAGAAGTACAGTGGTGAAAACGTTATTCTTTTCCTACAGACACGTTTAAGCTAAAACCACTATTTCCACTGCAAACAGTTTGGAGCCAGATCAGACGCCGTGCAACCCGGCTTCTGATCTAATTTTAAACTGTGCCACTCAGATTAAACTAATAGTCAGAATTGTCAAAATGGTGTCATTTTCTTTATTTCATTGCAATGCGTTTGCGTTTAAACGGGAACAAATAACGTTTTATCCACTGTAAGAAGTATCTGCGCCTCATCAGGCTACTAAGCCTGAATAAATCGTCAAAACTGTCGACTATTTTTCAGTTGGTTAAATATTCATTTACTTCGGACATGATCATGTACAGTGGAGAATCTGTTATTCTTTCCCGTTTAAACACAAACGTACGCAAACGCAAAGCACTAAAACGTAGAAAAGAACAACTTTTGGACAATTCTGATAATTCTTGTTTATCTTGGTGGCAAACAATTTGGAGCCTGATAAGACGCCGGGTTACCCGGCGTCTGATCTGGCTCCAAACTGTTTGCACTGCAAATAATAGTTTTAGCGTAAACGCATTTATTGGGAAAGAATTACAGATTCTCAACTGTAATTATCATTCGTTAGCCGATATGACATTAAACGCAACGTGTACTTTATTATTCTATACACCTTTGAAACAGTTTATAACATTGTACGATTTATATTTTGAATATCATTTTCCTCTAACAATAGCTTTCATTTGACGGTTTCGTCTCTCACAGGAGATATCGTCAGAACTGCCTGTTCGCTTCTGTCATGATCGACGAAATGCTGTGTTCAGGGGAACATGATATTCAATCTATACCTGCACGTTTCGTGACCAATATTATGACTTATCGACACACAACCTTTTTTTCGAGATCCTATACAGTGGAGAATCTGTTATTCTTTCCCAATAAACGCGTTTACGCTAAAACTATTATTTGCCGTGCAAACAGTTTGGAGCCAGATCAGACGCCGGGTAACCCGGCGTCTGATCAGGCTCCAAACTGTTTGCCACCAAGATAAACAAGAATTATCAGAATTGTCCAAAAGTTGTTCTTTTCTACGTTTTAGTGCTTTGCGTTTGCGTACGTTTGCGTTTAAACGGGAAAGAATAACAGAATCTCCACTGTACTAGCTTGAGACTAAATGTAGTCAACTCCTGTAGGAGCCCTCTGATCAGGGACTTCACTGATTGCATAGGACAAATGTACTATTCGCAGGTACACATTTGGTAAAGGACGCCTATATGCATCACTAGGGCTGAATGAGTTAAGACATGAATCATAAATACTCCCTAGAGACAAGCAAGTGGATCTATATACAGTGTTCCTTCTCTATAACGACATCCATTGGGAGACACATATTGTGTGCGTTGTTCGGAGGGAGTCGTTACAGAGAGGGACAATTAAGACTTGGCTTACATTTGCAAACATCTTGAATCCAGATCAGGATTCAAGCTGTTGGTCACTGGTCACTATATGTATTCTATCAAAATCTCCACTTATATGTAACTGTGAGAGAAAACAGCAGACGACAATCGTAAGCAGACGATAGTGTAGCAGTAAAATAGTTAGACTTAATTATCCCGTTTAGGGAATTACGGCGAGTGTCGTTGTAAGGAGGGAGTCGTTGTTGGGAGGGCCGTTGTAGAGAGGGAGCGCTGTATCACACCTTTCATCCTTTTCAAAAGTGAAAATTAAAACTGACTCTTCCGTTTTCTTATAGATGACAAGTTTACATCTTTAGAGGTTATCCAAATGTTTGAACGTATGACACATAGTGCATACCCTGGCCAGATGACTATTTCTGTAGCATCAAGATCTTAGTCTACACAGTTCCAATACGGAGATAAAATATATAAGCCGTAGTATCAAATAGTATGAAGAGCATGTCAGAAAACGAGTCTTCGATGTCTATCGAAGACTCGTTTTCTGACATGCTCTTCATACTATTTGATACTACGGCTTATATATTTCATCTAGGTGTTTATAGCTGCAAGTTCATGCATATCTTTTGCAGAGTGATTGCGGAACGAAACCAATTTAACTGACATTCAGATAACAAAAAATTAAAATGGATAATCGCAATTGCCAACAAGTTGTATTTTTCTACATTTCACCGCACTGCGTTAGTTTTTGTCTACGTTCAAATAGGAAAGAATAACGTCTTCTCCACTGTAATAACATTTGTTCTGTGTCATGGACTCGCATTGACAAATCGGCGCGTTTGCTAGAAAAGAAAAAAACTGTTGTCTTAAGGGAAAACGTTGCTGTCTCTGCGACGCAAATTCTCACTCTAGTTTGCAGTGATATAGGGTACAGTGGAGAATCTGTTATTCTTTCCCGTTTAAACGCAAACGTACGCAAACGCAAAGCACTAAAACGTAGAAAAGAACAACTTTTGGACAATTCTGATAATTCTTGTTTATCTTGGTGGCAAACAGTTTGGAGCCTGATCAGACGCCGGGTTACCCGGCGTCTGATCTGGCTCCAAACTGTTTGCACTGCAAATAATAGTTTTAGCGTAAACGCGTTTATTGGGAAAGAATAACAGATTCTCCACTGTAACACGCTACCAGTATTATGTCCGAAACAGTGATAATTATCGTTCGATGGATAAGCATTTCTTCTAGAGTTTTAACAATTCAAATTCACAGACAAACAGAATAAAGAAAACGAAATCTGATAGCTTTCACCCGAGAACTCAGCTCAAGTCTATCAGGTATCATTTTCAATATTCTGTAGTAATTAGGTGTGAATTTTAGAAGTGTATACTCTTGACGAAATAAATATTATCACACCGATAAATATTTATTAAAGTATTGATCACCATTCACCACTGTGAATATATTGGAATCAGATCACACGGCGAATAAACTGGCAACTGATCAGCCTTCAATATGTTTGACAATTATCTAACAATATCGAATCTTCATTTTATTGTATACCGCTTGCCTTTTGTGATAAAATTCATTTTGTTCTTTGAAATAAGGAACCGCACGAACAGTGTGGCGTCTTAAGACATGAAGCAAGAGTCAAAAAACGTTCCTATAGAAGGGCCATCTTCTTTGTGCCTCAGTTTACTCCGTCTTGTTTGCAGGAAACATAATATTTAGCACGTTATGAGTTCCGATTGCACGCGATCATGCTCGGAATATTACGTAATACATTATTTTCTCCGCTTACAGTTGGTCCTTGCGCTGACACCAGTTGTCATTACAATTTGGCTGGCGCCAGATCACTCGACGAAAACAAGTCCCTAATGAGGCTTCCTAATGCTTTGATATTATCTATAAAAGAAATAAATGTTATTTCTTAAAACATTGTTATTAACTTTATGCCATTACATATTCATTACATGTTGTTAAATTTAGGCGTAACATTAATATGTCAGTGCTATAAACACAATTCAAAAGATGTCAACAGCATTTGGTGTATTATGATTTATAAACAAGGCTACCTAGAAAAATATAGGAGACCACCTTTAACTTCTTTATCTATCCAAGAGATTGAACTAATAATGTTCGCCACATACAGTGGAATAAACGTTATTCTTTCCAAATGAACGCGTTTACGCTAAAACTATTATTTCCAGTACAAACAGTTTGGAGCCAGATCAGACGCCGTGTAACCCGGCGTCTGATCAGGCTCCAAACTGTTTGTCACTCAGCTTAATAACAATAGTCGGAACTGTCAAAAAGTTGTTATTTTCATAATTTATGTGAAATGCGTTTGCGTTTTGTTTGCGTTAAACGGAAATTAATAACATTTACTCCACTGAAGTAGCTTGTCTGAAAGGTGAAAACCTAGTGGCAAACAGTGTACATTTTTTGTATTTATACCATTATCGGACTAAGTGTATTCAGGGCTTTCTCCAGCCTGTTTGTACAGTGCAGAATCTGTTATTCTTTCCTGTTTAAACGCAAACGTACGCAAACGCAAAGCACTAAAACGTAGAAAAGTACAACTTTTGGACAATTCTGATAATTCATGTTTATCTTGGTGGCAAACAGTTTGGAGCCTGATCAGACGCCGGGTTACCCGGCGTCTGATCTGGCTCCAAACTGTTTGCATTGGAAATAATAGTTTTAACGTAAACGCGTTTACTGGGAAAGAATAACACATTCTCCACTGTATCTACACTTGGCGTCATTACGGTGCATGTACCTTTCAAAATGTGATTTCCCACAAAGCGGCTATCCAAAAGCATGTACACACAACCTGGGGCCCGTTTCATAAAACTTCGAACGACAAAATGTTTATGTTGTCATAAATCAGATTATAAAAGTCTTAATTATTATTTATTTCTGCATCTTATCCTGTCTTGTGACATCTTTTTGGAATCCTCTTTAAAAGACAATTCCTAAGAGATGTCACAAGATAGGCCTAGATAGAGAAATCAGACATTAAATGTATTTTTAAGTTTTGACTTACGACAATATTTGTCGTAAGAAGTTGTATGAAACGGGCCCCTGGTCAGTTCTTCACTTTATTCTTTACTTGCTCACTATTTAACAAAGATACATTCCATAGTTCATAAGACATATGACAACAGACCAGCAGTAAAACAGAAATTGCGAATTATCTGCTGCTTTTCTGACATAACTCCCTTTACCTACGTATTAAAACAACGATTTAACACTTTACCCCATAGCCTATTTCTAGTTTTGAAGACAGTTGAGTACTTAAAGCTGGTTGAAAGTAGCGCAGAATGCGCTTTAACTGCTTAACTTTCAGCCTGTTTAAAGCTACATTGCTAGGATATAGAACATATTTCTTTTGATATATGTTTATGCCTGTATAACTTGGAACTATTTTCTTCAGCTAAAAATATATTCTATGGGGGATAGGGTCATGATTCCATTAGCCGTGACACGTGTACGAACACTTTAGGCCATACATCAAGTAAAACAAGACATATATAACGCCGTACAATGTTTACATGTTATAAAAACGGCGAAAAACACTTATTTGATTATGCTATAAAAAGAATATTGTTTTCTTTTAAGATCAAATGTTCCTATACTGGCAAAACGTGTTATTAAGCTTGCCAAAATGCTTACTTAACAGCATTTTTTGACTCGTGTAGGAACATGTGATCTTAAAAGACTACTGGCAAAACATCCTCTATGGTATACCGATTTAATTCTGTACTTTCTGCTTGGAGCCATGCTGCTATCAATACAATACATTGTAACTATACTGTGGATAGCTATTGTTACACATCCTCTTCAGAACAAATGTATTCGATAAATGCCAAAAAGGATGTATCATTTGCAAATCTGGGGAAATAACATTTTTAATAAATTGATTTGACAGTTTTCTTAACATTTTCAACCCTAGCGACGAGTATACTCGTCATTTACAAACAATGTACATGTAAAGATTACACTTGTCCCATGCACACAGTGAATAACCTGATAAGAGGGCTCTTTAAGGAGCCCTCTAATCAGGGTATACACTGTTTGGAATTTTGAACTAATTTATATTGTTAAAATCAACCCTAAATAGTCCAAAATGGACTAGACTTATTTTTAAATCGGAACTGTCCGTTAAAAGTTTCAGGGGCGAATGAGTTAAACCTTCCCATAAACGCAGACAGAAACGTGCCTGCCTATTGCAAACAATTTACATAAACCTCATAATCAGACAACGAGTTCTCTGACAGATGGTCGGATCTTGTCACCATTATTACTTTTCTTGAAATATAAACCATACATGTAAATGCATGTTTACAAGTTTAAGGTTTAATCTGTGTTTGCTTTTGAAATAAACTACCCGTCTGTCAACTCAGTTGTTTCTTTGAAACATTGTTTGGCGTAATTTATATGTCGTATGTCCCCCTAAGTACCTACAATAGATTACTCTTGTTGTACATCGTCAGCAAATAGACACGGTGGTCTCCCATGGTAAATAAGTAGAAATATTGTATATTTAGAGAAATCTTTGTATTCTGATGTCATACAGTGGAGAATCTGTTATTCTTTCCCAATAAACGCGTTTACGCAAATACTATTATTTGCAGTGCAAACAGTTTGGAGCCAGATCAGACGCCAGGTAACCCGGCGTCTGATCAGGCTCCAAACTGTTTGCCACCAAGATAAACATGAACTATCAGAATTGTCCAAAAGTTGTTCTTTTCTACGTTTTAGTGCTTTGCGTTTGCGTACGTTTGCGTTTAAACGGGAAAGAATAACAGATTCTCCACTGTATGATAGATAGCGTTTGCTTGCTTTAAATTTAGTTAAACCCCTTCACTGTCATGGTGTCATCAACTTTAAGCAAGTGTCATCTGCTATTATTTCTCAATTTAAATTGTAGGTGTTTGCCTTAAGAAAGTTTGCACTGAGTGTCCTACAATTTTGATCATGAGTGGTTTGCAAATAAATATTGCACTCGGCGTAATGTAGTGGGGGTTTGAACAAACCAATATATATATATATATAATACAGAAGTGTTATTGCATGTATTGCCTTATTCAACCAAACCGAATCTTAAACGCAAAACAGATAAATATACAGTGGAGAATCTGTTATTCTTTCCCGTTTAAACGCAAACGTGCGCAAACGCAAATCATTAAAACGTAGAAAAGAACAACTTTTGGACAATTCTGATAATTCTTGTTTATCTTGGTGGCAAACAGTTTGGAGCCTGGTCAGACGCCGGGTCTTACCCGGCGTCTGATCTGGCTCTAAACTGTTTGCACTGCAACTAATAGTTTTAGCGTAAACGCGTTTATTGGGAAAGAATAACAGATTCTCCACTGTACGATATATTTAAAAAATGAAAGAAAAATAATATTAATGTAAAGAGGAAAATAAACTGGACCTACTTAAAACAGGATTGATCCATTTACATGTTCAGAAGTGAATAATTTAAATAATTTATTTTACTATACAGGACACGTACTACATCATTATTGCATGCTTTTCCGAGTATAATACATATTTGTTTCGACAAAGTTAACATAACTAATGAAGACAACCCGTACTGGTTTCAGACAGACAGCACAAACAACAGTTATTTCCCATTGTCTTCAACATTTCTGTTAGCCTCTCTACTTTCATGATGCCCACTGCTTTGAAATATGTGTCGTCGGCTTTTCTAAAACATTAAATAAAACGTATAATGAGTAAATACATGTTGATATGCATGCAAAAGAATTTGAATGCTGGCTACAGCGGAGAAAAAAGTTATTCTATCCCAATAAACGTGTTTACGTTAACACTACTATTTACAATGCCAACAGTTTAGAACCTGATCAGACGCCGGCTGCAAACTATTTGTCACTCAGATTAAATTAAAAATCAGGATTGTCAAAAAGTTGTCAATCACTCTCCTTTATTGCATTGCCTCTACGTTTCGTTTGCGTTTAAACGGGAACTAATAACGTTTTCACCTCTGTAGATGCTAGGATAAAGATACAACCTAGCTGTAAATACCCACTGATCTCTGGGTAAGACTATGGAGAGTATGCATTAAATATGTAGAGTAGCGATCACTGCAAAAAAACGAGCTGCAACTACTTTATTGATTGCAAAACAGACGCCAAGTAACCAATCGTTTCATCAGGTTCAAAACTGTTTGCCAATCTGAATTCACAAACAACCATTACAATGTATAAATCAGTCATATTATAACATAATTTTTGCGTTTGCGTTCGTTTAATCGGGAACGAAGATGTATTTGCCTGCAAACACCAACTTGATATTTTGTGTCTGTTTGCTAACGACCCGAATCTAGATCAGACGCCGCGTTACAGACACCGCTAAAGTGGCGTTTGATCTAGATCAAAACTATCTGGAACTAATATTCATATTTCCTCAGCTGATACATGCTCAAACTTTAACTTACTAAAATTAAGAGCAACAATTTTAATGCAGATGACGTTACGGCAGGATAAGGGATAACGTCTTATCCACGTGACTAATATAATCGGATAGACTTAATTTTAAAGGAGCGTCTGTCAGCATTGTATTTTACTGCAAATTAGTTTTCAAAAGCCAGACGTCATTAAGGTTTGTCACGAAAACCTACGACGACCTATCAGACTTTCTTAATATCCGATATGACATACAGTGGATACTCCGTTTTACGTTTCTGTTTAAACGAGACTAAACGCAAATGAAATGCATCACAATTAATCATGTTGTTTTGAATAACAAGAGAAACAGCATAACGCCTTGTCAGATGCCGGGTCGACACTATTTTCTATATAGAAAAGTTGTTTTAGCGCAAACGTGCATACAAGGGTAGGATAGCGCAATACGAACTGTCTGACACAAAAATTATATATATTCTTTGAAAGGGTTCGGCGTCTTACTGATATAACAATTTTAGAATTATCTAGTCCACAACATTATATCTACGGCTTCATACATAATACAGTGGACAACGTGTTATTCTTTCCCAATAAACGCGTTTACGCTAAAACTATTATTTGCAGTGCAAACAGTTTGGAGCCAGATCAGACGCCGGGTAACCCGGCGTCTGATCAGGCGTCAAACTGTTTGCCACCAAGATAAACATGAAATATCAGAATTGTCCAAAATTTGTACTTTTCTACGTTTTAGTGCTTTGCGTTTGCGTACGTTTGCGTTTAAACGGGAAAGAATAACAGAGTCTCCACTGTAACTGTCACAACCACATCTTATTAAACCCGGAAGTCAGTTAAACAACACATACAGTGGATAATCTGTTATTCTTTCCCAATAAACGCGTTTACGCTAAAACTAGTATTTCCATTGCAAACAGTTTGGAGCCAGATCAGACGCCGGGTAACCCGGCGTCTGATCAGGCTCCAAACTGTTTGCCAACAAGGTAAACATAAATTTTCAGAATTGTCCAAAAATTGTACTTTTCTGCGTTTTAGTGCTTTGCGTTTGCGTACGTTTGCGTTTAAACGGGAAAGAATAACAGATTCTCCACAGTAACTGTCACAACCACATCTTATTAAACCCGGAAGTCAGTTAAACAACAGATACAGTGGAGAATGTGTTATTCTTTCCCAATAAACGCGTTTACGCTAAAACTATTATTTCCATTGCAAACAGTTTGGTGCCAGATCAGACGCCGGGTAACCCGGCGTCTGATCAAGCTCCAAACTGTTTGCCACCAAGATTAACATGAATTATCAGAACTGTCCAAAAGTAGTTCTTTTCTACGTTTTAGTGTTTTGCGTTTGCGTACGTTTGCGTTTAAACGGGAAAGAATAACAGCTTCTCCACTGTACATTATAACTGTCACAAGCACAACTTATTAAACCCGGAAGTCAGTTAAACAACACATACAAATACAGTGGACTAGACATTATTCTTTCCCAATGGACGGGTTTAAGTGGAACAATTATTTCCCTTGCAAACAGTTTTGGGCACTATCAGAGGCCGGGTAACTCGGCGTATGATCAGGCTAAAAATGTTTGTAATTCACAATAAAAAGAATTGTCAACAATTTCCGGGTTGTGTTTTTTCATCATTTCATTGCAATGGGCGTCTGATCAGGCTTCGAATTGTTTACCACTCAGTATTAAAAGATTGTGTAGTTTTCCACATACAGCGTTCCATCTCTACAACGGCCCTCCCAACAACGACTCCCTCCTTACAACGACACATTCTCCACTGTACTGCTGCAATATCGTCTGCTTAAGATTGTCGTCTGCTTTCTCTCTCACAGTTAAATGTACGTGGAGATTTTGAAAGAATACATATGTTGACCAGTGACAAACATTCAAAGCTTAATCCGTGTGAAAACGTAATATTGGCCTGAAGTCCGTTGAGGATTGAGAAATACATATATCTTGTTGCGTAGGTGTAAATATGACGGCGGTGCTGTTCATTTACTTATATAAAGTACAGCTAGGCATTTGATAAATGTCGTAGACTGCGGCTTTTTAATATTTTATGCAACATGTCAGATCCCTAAAGATAAGACTTAAATAGTTTATGAAGCAAACTACATTTGCAAACTGTTTCAATACATGTACTAGTTTTACAACAATGGAAAAAAAGTTATGTTCGTTACAGTGTAAACTAAACTGAACAAAAACGCAATGCAATTCAATAAATAAAAAGTCAGATTATGGTTTATCGGCGTGGCCAACAGTTTGGAGCCTGATCAGACGCCGGGTCACCCGGTGTCTGGTCTGAATTAAAACAGTTTGCAATGGAAACAACTGTTTCAACATACATGTACAGTGGAGAATCTGTTATTCTTTCCCGTTTAAAAGCAAACGTACGCAAACGCAAAGCACTAAAACGTAGAAAATAACAACTTTTGGACAATTCTGATATGTCATGTTTATCTTGGTGGCAAACAGTTTGGAGCCTGATCAGACGTCGGGTTACCCGGCGTCTGATCTGGCTCCAAACTGTTTGCACAGCAAATAATAGTTTTAGCGTAAACGCGTTTATTGGGAAAGAATAACGTTTTCTCTACTGTACACATGTTTAATTGCATGGTATAACTAACTTAGCCACAGTGACTCCACAAGCCCTTAGTATCATTTGCATACCGTTTTGTTTCATATTAAACACTCAGTTACACTTTTTCTGATCAGAATCTTAACTATTGAACGCATACTACACAACCTCTTTCTAGTTTTGAAGATGTGTGACCACTTAAAATAGCATTAAAGTAAAGTAGAATGCGCATTTAGACTTACATCTTCTAAGATATAGAAACTTCTTCGTTTGGAAAATGTGTATTTACTGTATACATTGGAACTATTTTCTTCAGTGGAGAAAAAATTAAATGAGGTCAAAGGCTCTTTTACTAGGAACATGGTTAAAAACAGCTGGCAGCATAAAGCAATGTAAAAGTAACATGGAAAGCTCCTGAAAAAACTTTCTTTTTTACTGTCACATTACTTTAGACAGTCACTTTTCTTCAAACCTAACAATAAACATATTTCAATGGTTGTAATAGATGGGTTTTACTGTATAAAATCTGCAACCTATTAATATGATTGACATGCAACTGAAATGTCTGTAGATTGATTCCTTGCAGCAGTCGCAAGCTTTGAACAGTGGAGAAAACGTTATTCTTTCCCGTTTAAACGCAAACGAAACGCAAAAGCATTGCAAAAACATTAACAAAATAAGACTTTTTTGACAACTCTGACTATTTGTTTTTATACCAGTGACCAACAGTTTGGAGCCTGGTCAGACGTCGGGTTTGCATTGGAAATAATAGTTCTAGCGTAAACGCGTGTATTGGGAACGAAATACGTTTTCTCCACTTTATGATAAGAGAGGAAGCCAGAGCAATAAAGGCCTAACTACATTATCTTAACCAAATAGGCCATAATTACGCCTTTAATCTATTCATTCATAGAACAAAATAGTTATATTGTATACAGTCATAAATACATGTAAGCGCCGTAATATTTATTTTATATTATATCAATGTCGATGGTAGTTAAAAGCAAGTTGAACGTAGTCTGCTTTTCTTTCAACTTGCTACATACATGTACAGTGGGCATCGAGTAACTGGGCGTATAACTAGGCTTCAAACATCTTACAGTGGACATACAACGCTCCCTCTCTACAACGACACTCGATGAGAGACAACAAATGTGTGCGTTATTCGGAGGGAGTCGTTATAGGGAGGAAATTGTTTACATTTGTAAACAGCTTGAGTCCATACCAGACGCCGCGTTACGCGTTATCTGTTTTGAAGCTGTCTGCCACTCGTCATTGAGATTTTTCTAGTCAAAATGTCCATTATGTGACTAGCAGACGACATATTTAAGCAGACGATATTGCAGCAGTAAAAGCTTTAGACATAATTATCTTTCTTAGGTATCTGCGACAGAGATCGTTGTAAGGAGATAATCGTTGTTGGGAGGACCGTTGTAGGGAGGGAACACTGTACAGTGATACTCACTAACAAAGTGTAGTTCTCAGGACCGCTTATTTTATAGTTTACAATCATTCTGCAACGAGTTAACCCTTTACCTTATAGCCTGTTTCTAGTATTGAAGATAGGTGATTACTTAAAGCAGGTTGAAAGTAAAGCAGAATGCGCCTTAAGGCGCATTCTGCTTTACTTTCAGCCTGCTTTAAGATATCATGTGCTAGAATATAGAAACTATTCCCTATAATATATATTCTCGACTGATTAAATTGGAACTATTTTCTTCAGCGGAGGAATAAATCATATTCGCTAAAAGGCGCTTCTATGGGGCAAAGGGTTAAGGTCAATACACTTCATAATTAATAGTCTATTACCCCAATTTAAAAGTTTTAACTTATATTCTAATAAAGATGTATTCCGGAACAAGTGTTTATCTAATTTTATTTGAGAATGGTATTCCTATATAAAGAGTTTATACTAGTTGTAATTGACACTTACATAAACCAATTAGTCTGAAACATTCAAACTACGAATACTTGTTGCATCTTCATCTAAACATGTTAGGTTTTTAATGACATATTTAACCTTTAATTGGTATGAGTATCGTCTGCTTCAAACATGTTTGTTATATGACATGCAGTCAGTGACCTTTTACTCCAAAGACGCGGTTGTAGGCATTAAAGTTAGCTGTCCACTGAAGAATATAGTGTCAGATGATACAGTCATGAATATGTTCAAACAGAAATATTTCTCTATTCTAGCAGATTGTAGCCTTAATGGACATTCTGCTTAATGTTACCCTCTCTACAACGACACCAATGGGAGACACAGATTGTGTTTGATGTTCGGATAGATTCGTTATAGGGAGGGAAAGTTAATATTTTGCAATCATTTGCAAACAGCCTGCATCCAGATCAGACGCCGCGTCACGCGGCGTCTGATCTAGATTCAAGCTGTTTGTCATTCGTAATTATATTTATTCTATCAAAATGTCCATTTATCACTAACTTCGATAAAACAGTAGCTTTTAAGCAGTTGATATCGTAGTAGTAAACGCGTTGGACTGTTAAGGGAACTGCGGCAAGGGTCGTTGTAAGGTAGGGTCGTTGTTGGGAAGGCCGTTGTAGAGAGGGAACAGAGTACCGTAGATTACACCTGTTTATCGGAGTAGTTAACAGTTTGGAGTATTATCAGACACCGGGTTTGTTGGCGTCTGATCTAGATCGACATTGTTTGAACAGATCATGGTAATTTTAGTATGAAAACGTTTCATTGGAAAGGGTAAGATCTTTCCCACTCTGCCTTTGAATTCCCTTTATCCTTTCAACATCTTGTTCTGGCATTTGACCTTTCATTGTGCTCTCATTTATTAGGCAGAGTAATGTTTTTCAAATCTGGCGTCAGCGTTTGTCGGCTGGATTAATGTCTATCATCTAACGTTTTGTTGAATTGAGTAAAGCTTTATTGTAATGCGTTCTTCCACAATATGCCTCGGACAGAAACTTTCGTATCACCATCCTAACAGGCAAGCACGCAATAAACACCTTTGGACCTATATTTAACATACTTTATTTCCGAGTATATACAGGAAATTAGGTTGGGCCTTAAGTTCTACCAATTAAGAGTCTGTCCTTCCCATAGAGTTCAATGAACTCGCGGGCATCACGTTTTGACGAAACGTCTGTGAACTGCATGTAAGCATGTATAATCAAATTCATGTACAACATACTAAATACAATTACCCCAGACATGAACGACAAAAGCGTAAGTTTGCCGTGCGCTTGTCTCAAGAGACATTCTAGGAATACATTTGTACGCAAGTTAGGCCTGCAACTTTCATTTGATGTAAGAAGTAAACCATAGGTCCGAGACGTACATCGATCGCAAGAAGGAGTTATTTGCATGTCTGTAGTACCACAGAGGAGAGTCTAATGCACGTTAAACTTGTGTGAATTATCAAGCGAAAATAGGCCGCACGTCTTGGACTCGGTGTAGGTACATGTATCTTATCTGGCTCCGATGTTATAAAGCGTTTTAAATGCGTCTGAGTGTGTTCCCAAGCATTTGATTGGTCAGAGTTGAGCCTAGGCTCAAATCTGATTAATCAAATGATTGGGAACTAGTTTATACTCAACTCAAACGCTTTATAACCTCGGAGTGTTTCAAATATTTCGACACTTATATTTAGTAATACATGTTTATAAAAGTAGAAATTTCACCGAAAGGAAACATGAGGAGGATCAGTAAATGCACTTTTTATCTGCCTGTTCCTTGCGTCTGTAACAATATCCACTTGCATGTTTTTTTCATGTGTTTTTCTTGACAAATCGTATTTCGTAGTTTCAAATCAACATCCATGATACGTGCTTAAGTCTGGTATAGGATCTGGACAATTTGCAAGGAGAACTTGAGTGAACCGTTTCCTGTTGAATCGTTGTCTGCTTGAAAAATATCGTTCGCTAACAAACTAAATATAAATTTTGTGTTTTTGATCTAAATAACAATATGAGTGCAAAAACAAACAAGAGATGTCGGAGAACAGCAAAGCTCGCCTAATAAAACCTTTCTTAAATAGGTAACTACCAATAGAAAAGTGTATCAGTACATTGATATTCAAGCCACAGGGCACATTTATTCCAAAATCAGCTTCCTAATACAGATATGTCATGTAGTTTAACCCTTTCCCCCATAGAAGCGACTTTTAGCGTATTTAATTTATTCCTCCGCTGAAGAAAATAGTTCCAGTTTATACCCTCATGAACAATTATCATAACAAATATTTTTATATAACCTAGAATCTGGTAGTTTAAAGCAGGCTGAAAGTAAAGCAGAATGTGCCTTCAAGCACATTCTGTTTTACTTTCAACCTGCTTTAAGTAGTACCTGTATTTAAAGTATAAACGGGTTATTGGGTAAAGGGTTAAGTGCATAACAACACTTACCCCAAAACCTTAACCATGATAAATCAGCCGAAAAACCTAAGTCCACAAAAGGTAAAACTTTGACTAAATTTAAACTTTGTTTAAATTTTAACTTCGCAACATCAATGTTCAACCCAAAGGGCACCTCCATTCCAAATATCAGCTTCCTAATACAAATTGTTCATGTAGTATTAGTGTATTACAACACTTACCCCAAAACTTTAACCATGAGAAATCAGCCGAAAAACCTAAGTCCACAAAAGGTAATATTTTGACTAAATTTAAACTGTTTTTAAATTTTAACTACGTAACATCAATGTTCAACCAACAGGGCACATCCATTCCAAATATTAGCTTCCTTATGCAAATATTTCATGAAGTATTAGTGCATTACAACACTTACCCCAAAACTTAAACCATGAAAAACCAACGCCGACGTCGACGCCGGGGTGATTCCATAAGGCGAGCTAATAGGATCTAGATAAGATTTTTATCACATTCGCGCTTATCATTATAAAGGTTAAACTTGCAAAACTGTATTAAGTGTAAAGCTAATGGTATTCAATAGCTGCGACAAAAACCGACCCATATACAGTGGAGAATCTGTTATTCTTTCCAAATAAACGCGTTTACGCTTAAACTATTATTTCTATTGCAAACAGTTTGGAGCCAGATCGGACACCGGGTAACCCGGCGTCTGATCATGCTCCAAACTGCTTGCCACCAAGATAAACATGAATTATCAGAATTGTCCAAACGTTGCACTTTTCTACGTTTTAGTGTTTTGCGTTTGCGTTTCGTTTCGTTTAAACGGGAAAGAATAACGTATTCTCCACTGTACGCAACATCAATGTTCAACCCACAGGGTTTTAAAACATGCTTTAGAACAGTGGTGAACACGCCGTTAATTCCCAATAAACTTGGTGTTAAAAAAAGGAAATTTCATTTCAAACAAATTGGAGTCTGCTCAGAGATTGTGTTTCAACTCATATTTAGATAAATTGTCAACATTCAGACATGTTATTATGCATGTTATTGCATTTCAGACGTTTTCTCAGTTGTATAATAAACATGTGATTGATTGATTACATGTAACTCTTGCTGGTATTTAGAAGACTAAACATTAAAGAGTTATTTCCCTTTGCCAACGATACTAGTGTTTATAGTAGTGAACAAGTTACAGTGGAGAATACCGTTTCCCATTTAAACCTAAACGAAACGCAAACCCATCACTATAAGACGTAAAATGGACAACTTTTGGACACTTCTGACTTTGTCTGTTAATCTGAGTGGCAAACAATTTGGAGCTTGAATAGACGGCTTCTGATCAGGCTCTAAACTGTTTTGAATGAACATTAACGTGTTAGCGTAAACGCGTTTATTTGGAAAGAATAAGGTTCACTCCACTGAATCATTTTCCATTCAAATGCAACCTTAATGCAAATATATAATGTAGTTAACCCTTTCACTCTTAAATGACGCTTAACGCAGCGTCCGATCAAGGTCATAACTGTTAGACACTCGTATTGAAATTTTGTCAGCCATATTGCCTTAAATTAAACTTTGAAACGATATTGCAGACAACAAAGGTGAAGCAGACGGCAATGAAACGGTGAAGAGGTAAAAATACTCTGCGAACAGATTAACAGGTAAAATGTCTACTGCTATAAAGGCGCTATGCTACACTTCGTCCAAGAATTATACTACAGACCCTCATCCAACTGGTTTCAAAGCGATTGGGCAATCCCTAACATCAAGATCCACCAGACAGGCACAGTTAACATTCGCCTTTTGATCTAGGTCTGCATTATTTACAAAGGGCAACATTTTAATGTACAGGGTGTTAAGAAAGTTCGTTCCTATTTTTGCACCCATGTCTAAAAAGAAAACTACAAGACGAAACTTTTTACTCAATACCCAAAGAGTCCAAATTTGCTTTTATTTTCATTTTTAAGACGCTTAGGCATAGAATGGACCAATGACGTAAGGTGATCTGGAGACAAACTGTCTTAGGCCTGGCGTAGACGACGTCGTAGGTCTTTCATTGTCTTAGGGGATGGGTCATTGTACGCCTCGGTGTCCAGAATACTCCAGATATTTTCTATAACACTTAAATCTGGAGAGTTCCCTGGCCATTCTTCTTTGCCGATAAAGTTCTCTAGATTGTCTCGACACCATTGCTGTGTGCTGGTCGCTGTGTGCGGTGGGTCACCATCTTGTTGAAAAATCGCTCGATTGGATTCTGGGACAAGTTTCCTACTGCTTATTTTACCGTCAGTAGCAGATTTCATGAGTGCAGGTTTTAGTTCTTTTTCAAGTATTTGATCACAATAGTACTCAGAGTTTACCGTTTTCCCGCTTGGGATACTGTGAAGCTTGTTTAGTCCATGCGCACCCATGACACCCCATAACATCACCTTACTGTTGTCTTTAACGCAAACGACGTCAGAGACATCTTCGTTTTGCGATCCCCACACAATATCGTTCTTCTGATTTGGTCTGTGAAACAGATATTTTATTTATGCTTTTCGGTGGATTACCACGATATAACAGTGGATGATCACTTGGTAATCCACTGCAGTGGATTATCACCAATCGCTTTTTATTATGAATTTTCCCCGTAGGGCTCCCCAAGAATCGTAGTCAATCGTGTCTTATCGTTAAATTCCGGCAGTCCGATTTGTCGCGAACTACTTACCGGAAGAGCACGAATCCAAACTCGGGAGCAACGAGTGACGTCATTATACCGCCAACTGTCACGCGCATGTGTTCGACATAAAACGTGGGGCTCAACACGGGATAAATAATGTACGTTCGCTTTCAATTTTTAAACAATTTCGTTTAAAAAGTGGCTTAAAAGCATAAATAAATAGAATAACTGTGTTTTTTCAGTGTAAGATCGAATTTAATCCATTTCGTGAACATCAGACTGTTATATTTTCACTCGTGGCTTCGCCACTCGTGAAAATATAACGTCTGATGTTCACTCAATGGATTAAATTTCGATCTTACACTGAAAAAAACAGTTATCCTCTATATATTGACGCATCCGAGAAGATGAAATTCTCCCAATCTTCACTAAAGAGATGCCCGTATTTGCGAGCAAAAGCCAATCTTTTTTGCCTTTGTTTAATGGTAATAAGATGGGTTTTCTGTCGTTTATATGGCCTCCATTTCTGTTTGTACCTCAAATAATTGTAAATTGTTACATGGCTCACGCTCTCTCCAACTGATTTTAAACTTTTTTCAGTCTTTCTTGTCGAGTTCCCACGCTTATACTTCATTTTATCTACCAATTTCTTAACCCGCCCCTCCGTTTTTGAAGGACGTCCGGAACGCTCTGAACCACACAGGTTGCCTGTGTTGGCTTTCCATTTTCGCACCCAGCGCTAAGATATTCCCATACGGATAGCAATTTCTCTATCAACTATTCCAGCATCTTTATACGACAATATTTTGGCCCGTAGTTGTTCTAGTGTCAGAGGTTGAGGGTCTTTAACCTTTGAATGTACCGCCGGCATAGAAGAACGTTTTGTTTATAGCACCGGTATCGATTACCCTGGCAACGGTGCACGCGTAAAATTCGAACGTCGTTAAATTGTGTCTAAAAGTAATTCTACCACACTGTGAAAACATTACGTCGATCGAAAAGATTTTTGGATGGAATTAAGGTAATAAACAAATAGTAACGAACTTTCTTAACATCCTGTACATGCACTTTTCATAGGTAAACTGTTCGTAAAGACGCGTATACTAATCACTAGGGTTCAATGAGTTAAATGAAAAGTATTGTAAAATCTTAGGCTAATGCAGTGTGCAAAATCACATATGTATCTACAGTAAAATGTCTCTACTATGGCCACTAAATTGTGTAAATTATCAGGTGTTTACGACAGGTGACTGCTTAAAGCAAGTTGACAGCTTGATTTTAGCTGTCACCTGTATTTTATACAATCAATTAGCCGTCGCTTTAGCGTCTCAATACAGAGGTTTTACTTTATTTATATATAATTACAATGTACTCGGCACATAACCTTGGTCGAAACTGTTTGCGACAGGCAGCCTCCTTTTGCACACACTAAATTATTGCATTTAGTTGGGAAATTGGACGTGTCATCCACTACTTTTCAAGTCCACAAAGTGATAGCCAAGTCCCATTGGCATGTTTGATACGGGTTAACTGTAAACAAGGCGAATACTGTAAAAAATAAATTCTGCAATTTCGACCTAAAACAGACATTGATATTTTTTCTATGATTGTTGGTATTGCCGAAGGGTCAGGTCAGCATTGCTTGCATACAACATTGATGTCTCACTAACCATGAACTTTGTGTAAAAAGCAATTATATCGAAAAAATAAATTAAAGTTTTAAAATAATAATGTAATGATATGAAATTATATGAGTAGTGTGTGTTTTATTTTATAGAAAAAATGTAAACAATATTATTACGACACATAGCAAAGAACTGAAGTCCCCCATCGCTCCTTAAAACTGATTTTCGACGCGGACATGAAATCCATTATAATTGCAATTACAAAATAATTTTCTTTCTCACAATATCTGAAAGGTTTCCGGCCGATGAAGGCAATTTGTTATAGATTGCTTTGAGAGAAGAAATCATGTTACAGACGTTTTCTAGAGAATTTCAGTTAGACAAATATTCCCTAAATGGGTTATTACTTACTCCTTTTTAGAGGAAACAAGCGTGAAGATCAGAAATAAAACTATGCGGCTCTTAACCGAAGACCAAACAAACTTCAACTCGCAGTTGTAGTCAATAAATAAATACGAAAGACTCAAGCAGGAAACGTACCACAAACAATACACCCACCTCTCAAGCAGAACACACACACAGTCATACCAAAACACACACACACACGCAATACAATTCCTTCATCTACACACTAAATAGAAAATAACACGCAAGACAAACATAAAGCAAAGTGAATATAGGAGCCCGCCTTGGTACGGTCAGTAGCAATCAATAATTAACTATAAATTAATTAACCATTAACAACCACTGGGGGGTTAAACCTGGGTTTAGGGGCGCCCAACCTCACACTTATCTCCTATATTCACCTATAAAGACAAATAGTGTACATCAAATATAAACCCTGTTCCACAACTGTCATCCCTCATTTCATACGTACAATTTCAAAATGTTACAGCACTTGGTTTACGTACTAGTTTAGTGTACACCTTTTTAATATAAGTAGCTTTTATATACATATATGTCTGCATTTTCCTTGCACCTTTAGAGGTTGGAATCTTATTAACAATTTACGCCATAGCCTATTGTTTAGTATTGAAGATTGAAGAACCTTAACTCTTTCCTCCCTGAAACTTTAAATTGAAAATTCCAGTTTCCATTTTAGTCTAGTCCATTTCTGACTTTTAAGAGTTGTTTTTGTCAATGTTTGGCATTGTGACAAACAGTGAAGAACCTGATCAAAGGGCTCCTTACGGAGCCCTCTGATCAGGGTCTTCACTGTTTGCATAGGACAAGTGTACTATTCACATGTGCACTGTTTTAAAAGCACGCCTATATGCGGGACTAGGGTTCAAAGAGTTAAATAAAGCAGAAATCACATTCGTTTGCATTTTGCTTTACTGTCAGCCTCCTTTAAACATCTTCTAGACTTATATTGCAATTGGTATGATCCATATTCATGATGTTATCAACTGCTATTATATTATTCAATGGCGGAATTAGTTAAAGACGTAAAGTAGACGTCATTTGTAATAACACTTATTTGCTATTTTAGAGGAGCCTACTCCAAAAACTAGAACACAAGCACACATTTTCAATACCATGCTTAGGTTCAACAATTCTGCCAAACACGATACTTTGAGAAAAAATTTATATTGAAAGCTTAATGCAGAACAAAAACTCGTCAATGTCTGAAACGGAATTGTTTTTGAACTGGCAAACAGGCTAACAGTAGAGAGGACGTTATTCTTTCCCAATAAACGTGTTCACGTTAAAACTTTAATTTACATTGTAAACAGTGTGGAGCCAGATCAGATACAGTGGAGAATCTGTTATTCTTTCCCAATAAACGCGTTTACGCTAAAACTATTATTTCCATTGCAAACAGTTTGGAGCCAGATCAGACGCCGGGTAACCCGGCGTCTGATCAGGCTCCGAATTGTTTGCCACCAAGATAAACATGAAATATCAGAATTGTCCAAAAGTTGTTCTTTTCTACGTGTTAGTGCTTTGCGTTTGCGAACGTTTGCGTTTAAACGGGAAAGAATAACAGATTATCCACTGTACCAGGTAACCCGTCATCTGATCACGCTCCAAATTGTTTGCCACTCAGATTAATATAAATCATAAAACATATCAACAGGTGGTCATTTTCTACATTGTAGTACACTGCGTTTGCGTTTAAGGATAACATCTTCTCCACTGTAACTTTAAGTATTGCTTTTTCAAAAGAGGTCTGTTAAAAACCGCTGTAAAATGTAAAGGTAAAGGTGGAGTTTATAAAGTCTGCTATTATATACATATTCTGCCGACTTTTACATTTACCTCCCCGATCATCGAGTCACAAGTTGGCCAATAACATACGACGCAAGTTGCAGCCATGGCACGTTGACTTCTTTCCCTCTCAGGTACCCATGTACTAACAGTTTGACGGTAGCAACCTATTATTTCATGGTACATGTACATGTACAGTGGAGAACAACGTTATTCTTTCCCAATAAACGCGTTTACGCTAATACTATGTTTTCTATTACAAACCGTTTGGCATCAATATAAACATGAATTATCAGAATTGTCCAACAGTTGTACTTTTCTACGTTTTAGTACTTTGCGTTTGCGTTTCGTTTGCGTTTAAACGGGAAAGAATAACAGATTATCCACTGTAAGTGCGACATACCGGTATATGAGATATTTCTAAACTGTCGGTATCAATTATATAAAGCTTGGTTTCTAACAGGAAATTGGAAATCCGACGACACTGGAAGAACATTATTCGCATCAATACGCCGATAAATGTAAATAACCTTTTGTTAAACATGAGATGCTGTCAAGCGAATAATCGGTCAAATTAGTCAAATCCTTTCCTCTGTGCACGACATGACCTGCTACTTGACTAAATCCTCTGTTTGTAAATTTCTGAATGAAAATCATTTATATTTTTTAAAATGTTGACTAGATTAAGTGTATTTCACGTTTGTTTTTTCAATAAATTATGGTCTTTAATTTGAAAATAAAACACTATTTCACATACTTAACGAAAAGCAATAAAACAATGTACATGAACTGTGAATCGATTACAGGACATTAATAGTCTTGATTATTGGTTGTTTTATACATTATTAATAGCAAAATAAAACTTATTAATAAATTATATTCCTGATTGCAACATATATGTTTACCATTATAGTGTTACAGTGGAGAATGTGTTATTCTTTCCCAATAAACGCGTTTACGCTCAAACTATTTTTTCCGTTACAAACAGTTTGGAGCCAGATCAGACGCCGGGTAACCCGGCGTCTGATCAGGCCCCAAACTGTTTACCACCAATATAAACATGAATTATCAGAATTTTCCAAAATTTGTATTTTTCTACGTTTTAGTGTTTTGCGTTTGCGTACGTTTGCGTTTAGACGGGAAAGAATAACATATTATCCACTGTAGCAGCTGGATTCCTTTGCAAACAGTTTCAATCCAGATTAGGGGACTCATTTGTTCTTTATATATTTAACAAAATTCAGCAAACAGTTGGGTACATTTAACAATTTCAAATTGATACTTGTTAAATAGTTTCTTCTGGCATACCTTTTTGTTATGACATTGAATAGTTTTCGGACTTGCCGATCCTTATGTGTTGCATCTGCACATACATGTACAGGTGTATAATACAACAACGTAATGAGTTACATGCAAACTATATTTTCCATATACACAAAATAAAGGCATACTTGCAATATAGTAATATAAATAATCAGATTACTTTGTTTAATTCAATGAACAAATGAACAGTGTTGAAGACGTCCCTAAAACGGGAAAGAATAACGTTTTCTCCACTGTATATTGAGTATTGATGTTACTTTTGCTCTATTGGTAACGGAAAGCGTGTCGACCTAATTCGAACGGAACTACAGCGGAGAATCTGTTATTCTTTCCCGTTTAAACGCAAACGTACGCAAACGCAAAGCGCTAAAACGTAGAAAAGACCAACGTTTGGATAATTCTGATAGTTCATGTTTATCTGGGTGGCAAACAGTTTGGAGCCTGATCAGACGCCGGGTAACCCGGCGTCTGATCTGGCTCCAAACTGTTTGCATTGCAAATAATAGTTTTAGCGTAAACGCGTTTATTGGGAAAGAATAACACATTCTCCACTGTATTGATGTTACCTTTGCTCTATTGGTAAAGAAACGCGTGTCGACCTAATTCGAACGGAACTATAAGACAACGACTTCACATATTGCTTACAGAGGGAATAACATTATTATACACTGTTTAAATGAAGATAAACGATAACAGAATGTAATAAAAATGTATATAATGACCTGTTATGAACATGTTGACGATTATCATAATATGGATGACAAACATTTCGAATTTGATTTTGCGTCTGATAGACTGTGACATATTTACTAAAAGTCTTTTAAGCAGCATACATGCAATTTGGAAACAATCACGATTTTAAGGGCACAGTAGAGAACGTGTTATTCGTTCCAAATAAACGCGTTTACGCAAATACTATTATTTGCAGTACAAACAGTTTGGAGCCAGATCAGACGCCGGGTAACGTGGCATCTGATCAGGCTCCAAACTGTTTGCCACCAAGATAAACATGAAATATCAGAATTGACCAAAAGTTGTTCTTTTCTACGTTTTAGTGCTATGCGTTTGCGTACGTTTGCGTTTAAACAGGAAAGAATAACAGATTCTCCACTGTATGCATCACGAGTTTAAACTCAAAAGGAAACAAACATATTCGGCATGCACGCATTTAGTTTAAACTAAATTAAAATATGTTAGGCGTAACATTTGTTGGGTCTAACATAATACTTCAGGCAATAATTGTCAATTTTAGCATCATGAAGTCACATGTAGATAGTTAAATGAGATCAAAGTTTTAACGAGTTTCCATTTTAATCGAATGCTAACTTACCTAGTCTTAAGATTTGAAGTTAATATTTACTTTGATGGACACTTTATTTGAAATATTCTAACACACATAAAACGACCTTTAGCACACGTCAGTAAATAGGACTTTGAAACAACGCATATTTCATCGTAACATGGTATTACAATACTATATGTACTTAATACACTAATATATATGTTTTAGTATATCATTACAGTTGATACATTTGTACATTACATTATTTTAGTTCGCAGAAATGTGAATATCAGTACAGTTTGACTTCAAAACAATCGATTTAGCATAGCCACGCTTTAACTTTGAAGTACGAGTAAGCTCCATCTTAAGTGGGATCGAGTTATCGAAATTCAAATGCAGAACTACAGGGCCGCTCGAATAAAGCGCACCCTTTTCTAGCATCTTTACCTTTTTCTCTTTCTTAGCAACAGAGTATGATATTATAACGCATTATCCTTACATGTAACTTGTTTAACTCATTTATGCCTGTCAACTTATGTACACGAGACTTAAATGGGTTAAGACGTCTTTCCTAAAATAGCTTGGTACGGCGATCGTCATGTTGGTGTGTTTACCGGTTGTGCTTGGGTCGAGCTATCAAAGGAAAACATGTAAGAAAATATCAAGTCGAATCTCGGTATTACAAACTCGCATAAGTCGAACATATTCGTAAGTTAAAGTTAAAACATAGGTAAGCCACGTTTAAACTTTAGAAAACGTGCACGTTTACAGCGAGTTCTATTGATGGAAGTTCAGCAGAAACACCTACGACCAAGTTCTCTTTAATTGGGTTCAAGTTATCAAAATTGGACTGTACATAAATAACGAACCGCAGGAGAGTCTAGCAATAAAGGAACATTTTGAATGCAAAAGCATGGGTTCGAATGCTAAACAGTTTGATCTTGACCAGAAGCCGCGTTACCCGGTGTCTGACCAGCATCCAAACTGTTTGGAAATAGGCATTGTAATCTAGGTAAGACAGTGAAGGGGCTAAATAATAAAAGTAGAATTTATCTATAATGCATCAAGAAAAAAATAACATTTCAATCTGTTTGGGTGTTTGTGTAAGGAAGAATGATGAGGGCGCACAGAAATGTATTACCTCCAAACTACAGTGGAGAATCTGTTATTCTTTCCCGATAAACGAGTTTACGCTAAAACTAGTTTTTCTTTTACAAACAGTTTGAAGCCAGATCAGACGCTGGGTAACCCGGCGTCTGATCTGGTTCCAAACTGTTTGCCACCAACATAAACATGAGTTATCAGAATTGTTCAAACATTGTTTTTTCTATGTTTTAGTACTTTGCGTTTGCGTTTCGTTTGCGTTTAAACGGGAAAGAATAACAGATTCTCCACTGTATGCATAAGTTTACACTATGTGCCGTTTGTTACAGTTCTCAAGAGTTCAAATATCCTCACCGTCTGTCTGAACATGTCACGATAGTGTCACACAGTTAAGATACAGAATAAGACGCAGAGTATTTCAGCGACTCGTCGGGATCTAAATTATCTGCAACGGCTGCTATAAATTCGCTCTTTATGTGTACAGAAGGCAAATGAGCCGTGCCATGACAGAACCTGCTTTATTGCATTGTACCATTGTACAGAGCAAGCACCTTTGTCATCCTACGCTTTGCAGCTGAGTCTATACTGGCATACCGGTACAGTGGAGAATCTGTTATTCTTTCCCGTTTAAACGAAACGAAGCGCAAACGCAAAACACTAAAACGTAGAAAAGTGTATTTTTTTGAAAATTCTGATATTTCATGTTTATCTTGGTGGCAAACAGTTTGGAGCCTGATCAGACGCCGGGTTACCCGGCGTCTGATCTGGCTCCAAACTGTTTGCAATGGAAATAATAGTTTTAGCGTAAACGCGTTTATTGGGAAAGAATAACGTTTTCTCCACTGTATACCGTATATAATGTTTCTAATTACAATGCTTTAGATGCCTTTTGTGAGTCAAACAGTGTAGATCAAGGACAGCCGATGCGGCGGTGGCTGGACTTGGTCTACACTGTTGGCAATGTAATAAGGCAGTTTTCAAATGCATTGCAATCAACCTCAGTAGAAATACAAAACCAGACGCAAAGCACTTTCACATATAAAATATGCAAAATTCAGTTTGCATAAACTTAGATTGTCCCTTGATAGTTGACAGGAATAGCGTACTTAATCAGAAAATACCTCTTCAGAGACGGTGAATTTAAATATGACTTGAACAGTTTCCTATGAAACTTCGGATTGCGTGGTATAACTTGTAATTTTATCTGTGCAATGTAACTGATTTCAGTTACATGTATGAAGCGGCGCATGCGTTTACGATTTTGAACGATCCGAGCAGAGTTGTGATATATATTTTTGCCAAGCAATTTGAATTCACATTCATTTAGTTGCTGAATACTATCGCAACTTGGATTGACGAAATAATATATACATATTTATTATACAGTGTTCTCTCCCTACAACGGTCCTCTGAGCAACGACTCTTTACAACAACGCTTACAGTGGAGAATCTGTTATTCTTTCCCGTTTAAACGCAAACGTACGCAAACGCAAAGCACTAAAACGTAGAAAAGAACAACTTTTGGACAATTCTGATATTTCATGTTTATCATGGTGGCAAACAGTTTGGAGCCTGATCAGACGCCGGGTTACCCGGCGTCTGATCTGGCTCCAAACATTTTGCACTGCAAATAATAGTTTTAGCGTAAACGCGTTTATTGGGAAAGAATAACAGATTTTCCACTGTACAACAACGCTCCGCCGTTTCCCATACATGACAGTACATTTTTGTACATGTAATAACAATCATGTTCACATATGCAATATCGTCTGATTTAAATTGTCGTCTGCTGTTTTATTAAAGTCAAATAATGGACGTTTTGACCAAAAATCAAGAGCATAATGACGAGTGACAAACAGCTTGAATCCAGATCAGACACCACGTTACGTGGCGTCTGATCTTGCTTCCCTCCCTATAACATATCCCTCCGAGTAACACACACACTATTTGTATGTTAATAAGTTTTGTTATATAGAGGGTGCACTGCACATATACAGTGGAGAAAACGTTATTCCTTCACGGTTTAACGAAACGCAGGAGGTATACATTAAAATGTAGAAAATAATCACTTTTCGACAATTCTGACTATTGATATTAAGCTGAGTGGCACACAGTTTGGAGCCAGATCAGACGCCGGGTTCCCAGCGTCTGATCTGGATCCAAACTGTTTGTACTTGAAATAATAGTTTTAGCGTAAACGCGCTTTTTGAGAAAGAATAATGTTTTCTCCACTGTACCAAAACTTTATGCACCGCTGAGAACAGTAGTAATAAGCATGTCTCCGGTTGAATAAGTCTTCGTTTATTAACATATAACTACTTTACTGCGATGTCCTCACGTCCATCAACCAACTGCTGACTGCTGACTGCTTTTATTTTTTAAAATTAAAATTTAATAGATTTCTATATATTAGTTTCTATCGATGTCAAATAGTTAAGGTCTTAACCAGACACCGCGGTGTCTTACTTACTTACTTACTGGCGTTCACCGTCTACAACGCCAGTCCAGATTCTGTCATGAATGATGTGGTCCTCCTCAAGTCCTCCATCTGTCCGTATAACTTGGTCTGTACGGATGTCGGGTCTGGCCACACATACTTTCTTTTTTCGTCCAAATTTGGGCACCTCTGCAGTATATGCTCTGTCGTTTGCTGTTCAAGGCCACAGGTACACAAGGGGGATGGGGCTATCTTCATCTTGGTGAACATGTGTGAGTTGAGCGGTGTCAAGATCCCAACTGTTTGCAAACAACAATTACACTCGATGGATAGCAATGAAGGACTTAATTCCCGGTTATAAAGTTTGCATATCTAATTTCCTCGTTAAGATGCAGTCTTTAGCCCATGTACTGAAACAGTTATCGTCTTATAAACATTTAGTGCCCGATTCTACGTGCCAAAGTTAGAGTATAGGCATTTTCATTGATGGAAGATCGGTGTGAGGGTAAACCAGTTTGGGTTCTGATCAAACGCCATACTACAGGACATCTGACCAGTATTAAAAACTGTTTGCTACTGCCATCTCAAAATGATTAGACAGTGAAAGGCTAAATAGCGTTTTAGTTCGTGTCAGTTAATGAAATGCATACGAGTTTAAATTTAAGATCTGTTGTGCAGATATATGCAAATACACAAATTTAAAACTTTCTAAATTCCCTCCAGGGAATTGTGAAACATTGTAGGTGTAGAGACAGTTTCTTACCAAAATGGGTTAAAACTTTTTAAATAATTATTTCATTTACGGCCGAAATGTTTGATAGACAGTCTCACTTTCAAATTTAAGCCACTCAATGTTTGATCGTACAGTGGAGAATCTGTTATACTTTCCCGTTTAAACGCAAACGAAACGCAAATTCTGATAATTCATGTTTATGTTGTAGGCAAACAGTTTGGAGCCAGATCAGACGCCTGGTTACCCGGCGTCTGATCTGGCTTCAAACTGTTTGTAAAAGAAAAACTAGTTTTAGCGTAAACGCGTTTATCGGCAAAGAATAAAAGATTCTCCACTGTATAATATGTTTCATTGCAAAATAACAAAAGGTGTTAGCCCTGACCCAGATCTTGCAGGGGCTCAATAATCGTCAAAGTATACACATATTGTAAA
Source organism: Gari tellinella (assembly GCA_922989275.2). NCBI lineage: Eukaryota > Metazoa > Mollusca > Bivalvia > Cardiida > Psammobiidae > Gari > Gari tellinella. The sequence goes on along the minus strand of OV277870.1, from coordinate 51,059,232 downwards.
GGGCATGTGTTCTTTAGAGAGGTACGGTGCAGCAAATGTTATTATTTCCCAATAAACTTATTTTCGCTAAAACTATTATTTCAATTGCAAACAATTTGAAGCCAGACCAGACGCCGGATAACCCGAATTTAGATTAGACACCAAACTGCTTGCGACTCAGATAGTAATGAATCGTTAGGAATTGTCAAAGAGTTGTATCTGTCTACAGTACAGTGGAGAATGTGTTATTCTTTCCCAATAAACGCGTTTACGCTAAAACTATTATTTGCAGTGCAAACAGTTTGGAGCCAGATCAGACACCGGGTAACCCGTCGTCTGATCAGGCTCCAAACTGTTTGCCACCAAGATAAACAAGAATTATCAGAATTGTCCAAAAGTTGTTCTTTTCTACGTTTTAGTGCTAGAGCGTTTGCGTACGTTTGCGTTTAAACGGGAAAGAAAAACAGATTCCCCACTGTATATTAATATGCGTTCGCGTTTAGAGTGCATTTAAACGGGAAAGAATAGTTCCTTCTCCACTGTACACCATTTCGTTAATGACGAGTATATCATTCGCACAAATTTAATGTGATAAATATAAACAAGTTATATTCGACTACTTGTGGGACCAAGCTGATTCTGTCCTATCGATGGGCTATTTAAAAGACAGAGCTTAGATAAGAAAGTTCTGTAAAACATATACGAGCGTTATACACAATTCAGACGGTCGCTTGAGACGGTTCTTCAAAACAACGCGCGACTTCAAGACAGGGAACCTTTCCTTACATACTGCTTACCCATGAATAGTACATTTGTTACCCATGAATAGTACATATGCCCTCTGTGGACAATATGAAAAACCAAACCAGACATAAATCGTAAATAGTCAAGGGATGAATAATATATAAGTTAAAAGAAGGAGAACACTTTGTGCAGTTGCTAGTTACATGTATAAGTTATAGTAATTTAGACGCCATTTAAACGCGTTTTGATAAAACAAAACGCAAAAATTATGCATTTAAATTCAGAAAATGACAGCTTCTATAAATCTCGGACGATTCATTTTCCTCTCGATGACAAACTGTTTATCACCTAGTCTACCTTGTTACATGTATCCGTCATCTGGTCTGGCTTCAGATTGTTAAAAAATATATTTGCTGTGGAGAAGACGTTATTCTTTTTCCAATTAACGCCTTTACGCTTAAAGTAATTTTTGCGTTGCATAAGGTTTTGAGCCAGATCAGACGCAGTGTAACCCGGCGTCTGATTAACCTCAAAACCATTGTCATTTCATTTAAAATAAATTGTAAAAAAATCTACATGGTAGTGAAATGCTTTTGCGCCCTGTTGCGTTTAAAATGGAAAAAATACCGACCTTTTCACTGTATCAAATGCATGATCATTGAGGACCGTAAGTTATTTTCTCAATTGTCAAAATAGCAGTTCGCCTTCATATACATGTATACAGTGGAGAAAACGTTATTCTTTCACGTTTAAACGTATACGAAATGCAAACGAAATGAACTCAATTGTAGAAAATGACAACGTTTTGATAATCCTGACTATTCATTTTAATCTGAGTGGCATACGGTTTGGTCCCTGCTCAGACGTACAGTGGAGAATCTGTTATTCTTTCCCAATAAACGCGTTTACGCTAAAACTATTATTTGCAGTGCAAACAGTTTGGAGCCAGATCAGACGCCGGGTAACCCGGCGTCTGATCAGGCTCCAAACTGTTTGCCACCAAGATAAAGATGAATTATCAGAATTGTCAAAAAGTTGTACTTTTCTACGTTTTAGTGTTTTGCGTTTGCGTACGTTTGCGTTTAAACGGGAAAGAATAACAGATTCTCCACTGTACCATTCCTTCGACAGGCGATGCTAGGAAAGCTGTTAGCGAGGGAAAATATGTTAGTCTTCCCAAATAAGCGCGTTTAGGCTACACTAATTAGTCCATAACAAACAGGTTGAAATCAAATCAGACGCCGGGTAACAATGTGTCTGACAAGGTTCGATACTGTTTGCCACAGATATTAATATTAACTGTTCTCCATTTAAAAAAATGTAGTTTACTACAGTTGTTGCAATGCGTTTGCGTTTTGTATGAGTACAGTGGAGAATCTGTTATTCTTTCCCGTTTAAACGCAAACGTACGCAAACGCAAAACACTAAAACGTAGAAAAGTACAACTTTTGGACAATTCTTATAATTCATGTTTATCTTGTTGGCAAACAGTTTGGAGCCTGATCAGACGCCGGGTTACCCGGCGTCTGATCTGGCTCCAAACTGTTTGTAAAAGAAAAACTAGTTTTAGCGTAAACGCGTTTATCGGGAAAGAATAACAGATTCTCCACTGTATATGAAAACCAGAACGTCTTCTCCACAGTATTTCGGGGAATGAGATTTGACGCACTATTTAACTATTAATCGATAAGTCAGCATTTAGCAATGTCAAAAGTTGAAAAGCCACTTTGTGTCTTCCTCAAGGGTCCAGCATATTTCAACATAACAGTAAACAATATAATCAAAATAGTATTCTTAATGCACACAAGCACTGTCAAATCCCTAGAAATGTTTAACCTCTTCACTGCCGTGACGTAATCAATTTAAAAGATTGCCGTCTGCTTTTATTTCTCAAATTTGTATTTTGACTGAAGAAATATTGAAACGCTTGCCAAACATTTTGGATTCTGATCAGACGCCGCGTAACGCGGCGTCTGATCAGGACCCAATCTGTTTGCAAATAACTATTATACTCGGGATAAGGCATTAAAAGGGTTGATGCGAATTTCATTATACTATTATGATATCTTGGTTTTCAGAAAACGTACTGGAATGTCATATAATTCTTATTTAAGAAAATTTATAATAAGAGTGTCTGGGTCGTTGCTTCGGATTATATGTACTTAAGATATTTCAGAGCTGAATGTGACATTAACCCCTCCACTGCCTTATTCCGATTTCAATAGTTACAGCGCCCCCTCTCTACAACGACATCCAATGGGATATTACATATGTAGGCGTTGTTCGGAGGGAGTCGTTATAGCGAGGGGGATTGGCGTACAAGTTTTCTCCGTCAAAATGTCCATTATGTAAAACAACAGACGACAACTGTAAGCAGATGACATTGCAGCAGTAAAAGCGTTAGACATACAGTGGAGAATCTGTTATTCTTTCCCAATAAATGCGTTTACGCTAAAACTATTATTGGCAGTGCAAACAGTTTGGAGCCAGATCAGACGCCGGGTAACCCGGCGTCTGATCAGGGTTACCCGGCGTCTGATCAGGCTCCAAACTGTTTGCCACCAAGAAAAACATGAAATCTCAGAATTGTCCAAAAGTTGTTCTTTTATACGTTTTAGTGTTTTGCGTTTGCGTACGTTTGCGTTTAAACGGGAAAGAATAACAGATTCTCCACTGTAAATGTCCTATTTAGGGAACTGCTGCAATGGTCGTTGTAATGAGGGAGTCGTCTTTGGGAGGGTCGTAGAGAGGAAGCACGATAATTGCACGGTAGTTGCAAACAGTTTAGATCCTGGTTAGACGTCCCGTAATGCGGCGTCTGTTCGTAATAAAAAAATATTAGCATACATTTCATTATGTCTTAGGTAAAAATACCTAACATTAAAATTTGAGATATAAAAACTGACGACAATTGTTTATAAACTGACGAAAGGGTTTAATGCGTGTTGCTAGACAGACTTGGTTATTTAAAAATAATATGAATTTGTAAAATGTACAGACGTTGAAGGGCTCGGCGTTTGATAAATACCAAACTATTTGTCCCTTAAAAAAAGATAAATGGGGAGTATTTCTTAAACGGTGACAATTATACAGTGGAGAATCTGTTATTCTTTCCCGTTTAAACGCAAACGTACGCAAACGCAGACACTAAAACGTAGAAAAGAACAACCTTTGGACAATTCTGATATTTCATGTTTATCATGGTGGCAAACAGTTTGGAGCCAGATCAGACGCCGGGTTACCCGGCGTCTGATCTGGCTCCAAACTGTTTGTAAAAGAAAAAATAGTTTTAGCGTAAACGCGTATATTGGAAAAGAATAACAGATTCTCCACTGTAACTGTTACTTCCGCATTGCGTTAAGATATTAGTTCTGGTATTAAAGGTAGTTGAGATACCAATTCGATCATACTATCAGAGAATATCAAATCGACAATACTCAGCCCAAATGGCTGATTTTAAAATACATTTTTATTATTTGAAAAGTTTATATATTATCACTAAAGGTGGATGTTAATGTGAGTAAAATTGATATTTTATATACTTCTGATACAATGTATTTACAAAGTCGTTACGTTGAGTTGTGTTTTATACTATGGGTTTAAAGAGATTCATCAAATGCATTAGATGCATATAACGGTAGATAGACAAGATGACCTCATAAATGCAAAATATGTTCGATGGTTTATCATGATAGTAACAGTTCAGTTTTTATCAGACAGTAAACGTCACGGAATCTGTTTTACAGTGTAGAAACCGATATTCCTTGCAAATAAACGCATACGATATAAACAATAATATTTTTACTGCAAATAAATGGGAGTCATATCAAACACCGGCTTACCCGTCATCTGTGTGTCACTCAGATTACTTAAGCCGTCAACATTTTCAAAATAGAATAATATCCATCTGCATTTTGTTTGCATTCAACTTTGTTTAAATGGGAATATATAACGGTTTCTTCAATGTAGAAACATAATGTTTCTGTGATAACGAACCCCAATCGAGTTAACGTTTCTTTAAAATAAAGTTGCAATTCATACAATGTTGTTCTTCCAGGGTGTCCAATGTTTATTCGCATGAGACTAGATACAGTGGAGAATCTGTTATTCTTTCCCGCTTAAACGCAAACGTACGCAAACGCAAAGTACTAACACGTAGAAAAGAACAACTTTTGGACATGAGTAGAGAGGTTCTTTAACTCAGAGCACAAAAGTTTTTTCTTTACCTTGGAATTTTCGGAGATGTCACATACCCTTCTTCGGCAAGACTGCACTGGCTTGGATCACGTGACCGGTGAGTGGTCACGTGATACGAGGAGACCGTCATATACCCGCGGTAGCTCCAGTCCCTCGTCCCTGTTAAGTGATGGTCTGCGCTGTTCTATCTCAATAGCTTCCTTAACTTTACGCTTCCAGAAGTTGTCTCCAGAGGTCAAGACTTTGGTGCTGTCAGGTCTGATTTTGTGACCCGTGGCAATAGTTACCATAAACGAAATCACTGATTAATTAAAAAGTGGCCATGGTTTGTTAAGGGTGACGGGATTAACAGTTTAAAAATCTAATAATCGTTTAAAGGACATTTTTTTTTTTAATTTCTCTGTGGATTAGGCGACGGAAGAAGGTGTTTAAAAAAGTAGGGATGGCCACGGAACTTTGGAAAAACAACTGCAAAGTAATTATCTCTTTCCGCATTTGCAGACGGTTTCCGGTGAATGAAAATCTTATTAACTATTCTAGCTCTCTGCAAAAATTTAATAAACATATGCCCGGGAGTGTTTCTTTTAAGCTTACAGTGGAGAATCTGTTATTCTTTCCCGTTTAAACGCAAACGAAGCGCAAACTCAAAGCACTAAAACGTAGAAAAGAACAACTTTTGGACAATTCTGATATTTCATGTTTATCTTGGTGGCAAACAGATTGGAGTCTGATCTGGCTCCAAACTGTTTCTATTGGAAATAATAGATTTGGCGTAAACGCGTTTATTGGGAAAGAATAACGTTTTCTCCACTGTACTTAAGACAGGAAACTGTACTTAAACATTTTGATCTCCATGTTATAGTATAAAGGAGACAACTCTCGAAAAATCTTTGCATTGATAGTTATATAATGATACTAGAATAGAATAGAATATTTATTATGCAATAACTCTAACATGAGCCATGAGCATAGCAACAATAAACACATATCAGGTAAAACGGTATGGCAAGATGGCGTTTGGGAGAATACTTTTGGACTACGTATGTAGTTTTTCAAGAATGAACCAATTTCTCGAGGTTCAAAATATAATTCAATATCGTAATATGCGACATGTATATTATACGCCCGTTAAGCTGAACCGAGTCTTTTTCAGCAAATACGATGTGAGTTGACATGTCACGTTCATTAATTAAACAAAGAGCCATATCATACGCCGAATTTCTTTCTTAAAGAGTCTGTAAAATGACTTTGGCATAAACAATATTGGGTAAACGTATGCCATGAAACTATATAAACTCGTACAGACTAAAACATCGGTGAGTTTTGTCAAAAAATGTCGATTCACAGAAATATTATAATTGTTACTCCTCGCTTTGAGTTACAATTGCAATTTCCCATAGACCAAAATGTAACATTTTGCACATATTTTACATTTTTCGGTGGCAGTTTGAACACCATGTATTTACTAAGGATATACTCAGACGTAGTTTCATGTTAACCCATTGATTAAAATGAATAATTTTCTTTTATTACACTTTGCTTTGAATTATAGGTAAATCTCCAATAAACCAAAATGTAACATTTTACATATTTTTTTACATTTATCCCATAGCTTCACTGTCACTCTATGGCATTGGTGTCTGAGCTATGCGACATTGTTTGCTATGCGACATTTTAATTAATGTCACATAGACGCAAGTAGCCTTAATGCCTCTTGATATCTGTCTCTATATGACTTTGCCGTCTGAGCTTTGCGACATATTTTTGCTATGTGACATTCTTTTTGATAATGTCACATGGGGGTAAATAACTCTGAGATATCTTGATCTCTGTCATTATATGACATTGCTGATTGTTCTATTCGACATTCTTATGCTATGTGACATTCTTTGAAAATAATGTCACATAGGGGCAAACAACTCTAACTCTTTACATTCTTTCATTATTAATAAGAGCACTTTGCTTATTATTTTATAAAACACGAATTAGATGATTCCAAAGCCAGGGTTGTTAAGCTTGGTGTAATGAAATAAATATTATATGGCAGTTTGCGGTGCATTTAAATTGTCCACCCTCGAAAACAAGAATGTCACCCCGACTTCGCCTAGGGGTGACATTCTTTTTCTCGGGTTAACAAATTGAATTTCACGCAAACTGCCATCTAATATTTATATAGTGTCTTAGTTGGTTTTCTAAGCAATTGTATTAGGCAAAACTAGTTAAGTGTACTTTCACACCAATACAACTTACCTGGTATTTTTCTAACATTTTTATTTTACAAACTGTTAAGTTTTGCAGACCCTGATCGAAAGGTTTCTACACTGTTTTACTAAGTACAGGCGTAATCTTTATAAGTATACCATCTGTGACGGGCCAATAGTTGCCCCCAAGCTCTAGCGAGTGTTTGATTCCTTTATTTATTGAGATTATATAACACTGTTTGCTAAACTTGAATTATTGACTTTAAAATCCTTTTTTGAAATATTTTTCAATCACTTACTACTAAAAATGGTTTATTCTTACCTCTTATCCTTTAAAACTCCTTAGTGCAAAGTCTAAACTCTTCTTAACGTCTACTACCTGTTTTAAACTATACTGGTTCTTTTGTACATAACCAAGAACATTTGGTGGGCAAAGCTCTTAAAGCTCTGAATATGCTGATAATAAATTGTAAGAAACTTAAATTAAAGCCAATAATACTTTGTCAATTATTTAACTCATTTGTAGGTTCGATTTTAGGATATTCTTCTGAAATTTGGGGATACAGTAAGTCGAAAGAAACTGAACGAATTCACCTGAAATTTTGTAAATCTATATTAAATGTTAGAACAAACACTGCTACAGTTGGTGTATATGGGGAACTGGGTAGATACCCATTGTATATACAAAGATATGTTAGTATCCTGAACTATTGGTTTAAATTATTGAAAACTGATAATATTATATTAAAAACTGTTTATAAACTTTGTTATGAAGAATGTGTTGCAGGACGTAAATGCTTGTTATCAAATGTTAAAACAATGTTATGCCAAAATGGTTTTGAATATGTGTGGCAACAACAATCAACCATACAAGATAAATCGTTTATTTCAAAAATTAAACAACGTTTAAATGATATATTTTATCAAAGCTGGTATACAGACAAGGCTAGCAGCGAAGTTTTAAACTGATATAATAATATAAACACTACCTTTGGCTACGAAAGCTACTTGGATATTTTACCATATGATTTGAGACATTTTATAACAAAAATAAAATTGTCAACACACACTCTTCACATCCAAACTGGACGATATGGTAGGAATAGAATTCCACGAGCTGAACGATATTGTGTTTTTTGTGTCAACAACGATATTGAAGATGAATATCACTTTATTATAAAATGCCCATGTTATTTAGAGTTACGAAAGAAATATTTGAAAAAATACTATTATGTAAGGCCCAGTAAGGCTAAATTTCTAGAACTATTCCAAACAGATGATGGAAATGTTTTGTATAATCTGACAAAATATTTGAAATTTGCAGTTTTACAACGGATTTCTATGTCTTATAATGTTTACATGTTCTTAAAGGTTCGAAAAGATCGTACGCACTGCGTATTTAAGTGACTTTTGACTGACTTTAATTAAAACAGAAAGTACCATAAGTAAATACTTGAAGTGAACTGATTATTTCATAATATGAGGTATATTTACATTATATTATAAGATGACGTACTTGTGTACAAGTCTGAATAAAATATGTTCTATTCTGTTCTTGTATAGTTCAGTAGCCCGCCAAAGTACCCACGTGATTAAGTAACAAAGGCTTCGTTGTTCCTTTACATGAAATAACTGTCTCCTGCTGAGAGGCCCCCTATTAACCCACGCAGCAATAAACATACTGATAGAGAATAGTTTTACAACCGGTAACAGCGGGTTGAATAACAGCACTGGTTGGCGAGATGTATATTTTTGCCAAATGCAAATGACCATTTTTAGACAGAATCAGCTAAAATGTCAACGGCAGAATGCCAGAGAGCCGCAAGAGGGTGTCAAAGCCGATAAATTCGACACAGTGCCTGTAAAATAGCAGGCCTGATTTTGTCTCATCAATAAAGAAGGACTTTCGTCGATACAACGTTGTTTCCGCTACAAAGAAGGCAGGCATTAGTTAGTAAGCATGTTTGAGCATTCCGACAAATGTCTCTTGTCCTAGTTTTAGAATAATGTCATATCTTGGAATACTCCAATAACATATATTACCAAGCATTGACAATCAACGACAAAATATGTTATTCTTTTTTTTTATTGTTTTTATAATGATGTATTTATTCATTTACAAATTATAGTTGTTTAAAACAACTGTGTATATACATGTACGTCAAACGAATAATGCTCAGGTAGGAATTAAAATGTTTGGTTTGGAAATAAAACAATGTTCGTTCAACAACGAAAACCGTTTTAACAGGCTATGTTTCAGCGGTTTCACTCTCTATGTATTTATATGAATCCTTAGCACTCATTTGTTTATTGGGTTAGTTAAATGTTTTCCCCATTACAGGCCCTAGATTACAGTGGAGAATGTGTTATTCTTTCCCAATAAACGCGTTTACGCTAAAACTTTTATTTGCAGTGCAAACAGTTTGAAGCCAGATCAGACGCCGGGTAACCCGGTGTCTGATCAGGCTCCAAACTGTTTGCCACCAAGATAAACATCAATTATCAGAATTGTCCAAAAGTTGCACTTTTCTACGTTTTAGTGTTTTGCGTTTGCGTTTCGTTTCGTTTAAACGGGAAAGAATAACAGATTCTCCACTGTAGCTGTTTTGTTTGCGGCATTTGGAATATTGTCAGAGTTGTTATCCTGTTTTTAGTTCAGAACATAACACCTTACATACGTAAAGTGTATAGCTCCATATCATCATCGTGATCCACACTGTTTGCAGCAGTTATAATACATTCAACCATATAACTCCAACGGTTGAACTATTTTATAATTATATCTACATGTATTAGCATGTTTGAAAATCAATCAACCTTATATTTTGTAATCCGTTATTTGATTTTAATTAAATTGTTTGAGAAGTATTTACAGTCAAATTGGCTTAAAATACTCACTTTGGATAAGATAAGAAAACGTTTTTCACATTTTGAAAATATTATCTAATATAAACTCATGTTCGTTAGTGTTTTTGTTTGTTAAAGGTCGCATTGTCATTAGTCTGTATGTTTATGTTTGCAGTAAACAGTTCTGAGTAACTGGGGATTTGGAGATCCAAATTTAACAGCAATAAATGATCTTGACCTAAACTTTTGAAGCATATTTACACGTGCTAGTGTTGAAATGGGTACGTTCTGCAAATTAGCAGTTCGCGGTATAAAACGGAAAGTTCAAACTGCTTGTTTGTCAATCGAAACTTGAAAGTCTGTTATTTACGCTCTTTTACATTGCAGAAATGTTAATTTGAAATGTCACAGCCTCTGCACATCTATTTGTGAATCCGTATTTGAAAGCATGTAATTTAAGACACTATAATTTGTATTCTACTGGTTGTACATTTCCATATAAATTTAGCATGTACAGCGCAAATGGTATATACACCAGTATTAACTCCTAACTAAGAATAGTATAAAACATTTACATACCTACATGTAAATATATATTTTGAGGTAATCATACTACTGCTTTATTCTTATTAAAATAAAAAGAAGAAATCTAAACAGCAGTGGCGATATTGTATCGACTGACAATATGAATGTATCTATACAAACAAATCCTCAAGTTGTAGTTTCCATTTAAATGCATGGATACGATTAAATGTCTAGATAAGGTCACGTAAAACAATTTTCCTGGAGCTTTAAAATGTGCCCGGGGATAACTAGGTGAATACAAATGCGAGACACAGTACCATTATGTGGAAGGCGACTGAACTGGTTTCAAAAACGCACTTCTTATGCTAGTATCACCTTATACTAAATCATTTTTGTTCAGAAATACATTTGTTTAGAAAACGTATCAGGACTTAGCCTTGCTCACCATTTATTTGCAACCTCCCCCACTCAAGTTTGTAAAGCACAAAGAATGACAATAATCTAATTTTTAGCTAGAAATTAAAGACACACAGTGTTGAGACGAAACATAAACAAAGTTTGTTTTTGACACTTTCACTTATAATGACGTCGTTAAGAGCATTTACAACCAGTTTGTAACGAGGCGTCTGATCAGGATCGAAAATGTAATCAACATGTTTTGAAATAACGTCAGTTATACTGCCTTAAATCTTAATTTTGAAACAGACAACAATATTGAAGCAGACTACAATATGGCGGCGAAGGTGTACAGTGGAGAATGTGTTATTATTTCCCAATAAACGCGTTTACGCTAAAACTATTATTTGCAGTGCAAACAGTTTGGAGCCAGATCAGACGCCGGGTAACCCGGCGTCTGATCAGGCTCCAAACTGTTTGCCACCAAGATACACATGAAATATCAGAATTGCCCAAACGTTGTTCTTTTCTATGTTTTAGCGCTTTGCCTTTGCGTACGTTTGCGTTTAAACGGGAAAGAATAACAGATTCTCCACTGTACACACCTTACGATAGATTTGATCATGAAAGGGGTAATACTTCATTATCAAAAAGATTCTAATTTTTATAGATGTTTTATAACCACGTTGAACATAAGGCCATGTTTTTCCTCTCTTTCACAAGCGGCAGTCCTGAAAGAAGGAAATTGTGACATGGTAGCATTAACTGCTCAATGCAAAAGCAAAAGCAACAGCAGGACTGCTATTTGTAATTGATTGATTGATTGATTTTATTTTGGCAATAGTGGCATAACATGGCAATACAAATGCAACATATAATGAAAACTATAACAAATAATGCATATACATGAAAATACACATGATATGCTCACCAATACCAAGGATTGCACAAAAAAGGGAAAATATATTTTCCCTTATTTCCATTGTGGTCCCCGATACTAGTGGCAGATCCATGAAAATCATGCATTGGTTACATAAACAAAATAATAATTTAATGATATGAAACTATTTAGCAAGTTTTCAATATCACATAGTTTATGAAAATATCACATATTGCATTAGTTAAATTATGAATTATTCTTGAAAGACATATGTAGACTTCTTATCACAAACAAGTTATGATGTTACTGGCATAAGAATAATTATATGTATAACACTCATTAAATTATATGACCATAAACGGAAGTTATTGCACAATATATGCCGCGTTGAAATAATTTAAAAGGTCTTACAAGAAACAGAACTTTACCCAGATTTAAAAAAGAATTGAATAAATTAAAAAAATCAATCAATCTGTCACATACAAGATATGACATTTTGATATAAAAGAGAGTTGGTTTCATAAAAATTTAATATATTAATCTGTAAATATATATTAGGAAACATACACAAAGTCATGAAAGTTTGAGTAAATAAAGTTATACAGTTAAATTATTTTTCCCAATGGTCCTGTCTCAATGAATGCAAATTACTGAAACACAACCATCAAGAAGAATCATACTTATAACACTGAAAATACTGCACTTTATATTGTAGTTAAAAGATGTTTCTTGGTGGACAGTTTAAACCTCATATTGTCAGGGATGTCTCTTAAATACTGTGGGAGACTATTCCAAGACTCAATACCGTGTCAAGCAAATGATTTTTCACCAAAACCACGAACCTTGGGCTTGGCAAACCGGCCAGTATCAGAAAAAGTCATTTTAGAAAAATCTCCACTTTGACTAGCAATTTTACTTGATCTTGTGTTACGATTCTCAACAGAATTCAAAAGTTTAAAATTGTCACTTAAGTACTCAGGGGCAGAACCGTATCTAATTTTGTGAACATGACATAGCATAATCTGCTCAACCCTTTTGGACACAGGCAACCAATTCAGACAAGTAAACTGTTCTTTGCCAATGTGCGATCTACTATCTAAACCAAGAACAAACATAATTACCTTATTTTGTGATGTTTGAAGCCTATGTTTATAGTATTTGGCTAGCCCAGGGAACCAGAAAGAGCAGGCATAGTCAAAATGACATTAAATTAGAGACATAGCAAGCACTTTTCTGGTGTGCATTGTAAGGAATTTGTTATCCTGTAAAGAAATTTTAATTTGGAATTAACTTTGCCAATGACTGATTTAGCAATATTTTCACAAGAAAGTGTCTAATCTAAAACTGCACCCAAATAGTTAACAGAACTAGAATATGAAATACTAACTCCATTTAATGATTATTCTTAAATCTTCTGATTGTTATCTTATCAGATGATAGCTGAAATTAGGCTGAAGATGAAGTAGATTGCGCTTTGATGGGCGATCTGGTTTACTTTTAACCTGCTTGAAGTAACCGCGCTTGAAAAATAGGAAAACTTTGGATTGTTCATGACCAACTAACGAAAAGCCTGCAATATATAACTATCCCTATGAGACTTTTCGTATTAACTTCGTTCTGCTGTGGTTTTATACATTTTATTGTGAACGGTATAATAATAACTATTTTCAACAACATGTAATATCTATAGCAAGGATTTACGCCAGTATGACTAGTAAAGTAACGGTTAGTAAATAGATCATTAATTAGGAATTTGCATTGCTTGTAAGCTAGCATGTGAATAATGCATCAGTTAGTTTGCTTAAATGTCTTCAAATCCTTGTTTTAAACATGAAAAAAGTTGAAAACTGGCGAATACCTTTATCTGAATTACATATTGTTATTGAAGATCGAATTTCAAGACAGACTGCTATCTTTTTATAGCAAAGCTTCGGATAAGACGGGTAGTGTAAAACTAGATTTTTCCCTCCTATTAAGTTAGGGATTTCCCCAGGCTGTTTTCGCCTGTCGCGTGCGACATGCCTCGTTCCAGGCGGTCTCTTGGCGACATGCTTTGATCTGGCCGACATGCCTTAATCTGTAAAGCGACTAGCCTTATTCACAGCTCTGTGTTGTGTACTCGAGTAAATTGTTTTATATGCCAAACGCCGTCACGCGTGTGCTTAGCTTCATCAACCAATCACGAGCCTAATGTCCTTATCCTAAACGGTGATTGACAGCTAGCGTCTTTGTTTATAACCATTTTGAGCGAGATTAACTTTTGATTGACGTTTCTAAAACCGTTAGTTCTGGCATTGATGCGAGTAGATTCTGCAACATGATTTTCGGCAAAGAAGCTACGAATAACGCGTAACGCGACTTCTGACCAGGATCCAAACTATTTGCCACTCGTTTTGAAATTTCGTCAGTCATACTGCATTAAATCTAACCTTGAAACCATATTGCAGACAATAATAGTGAAGTAGAATACACTATGGCGTTGAAGGGGTATAAGCTTCTCGATACAATTGATCATGAATGGGTTAAGTACAAGAGCTGTTTTGGGGAAACTACAACGTCCTCTCAACTGCATCACACATTAAAAGTATTTGATTAGGTACATCAAATAGAACGATAGCTCTTATTGTTTAAAAGCAAATACAAAAATTCAAATGTAGCAAAAGGGGGTTTGTTGACAATTATGTACAGTACTGAACCTTATTAAATTAAATTGATAATCGCAAGCGAAATGCCATCGAATTGCCATCGAATCGCGCGCTTCAAAAAACAAATCCTACGTTTGAATACTTTAACGCGAATTTTCCGAAGCGGTTGTGATAAAAATGTAATCGAAAACAATAACGAAGGCATATTTGCGGACATTTGTGAGATACACCATTCAAGAAAACTTACCCGAGGGTAAAGTTAGTACCTTGAATTGCCATCGAATTGCAAGCGAATTGCCATCGAATTGCAAGCGAATCGCAAAAATTGTTCAGTACTGTAATTATTACACGTTGCATGCATTCTAGTCAGTCTCCATGTCATCAAGCATATAATCAATCTCCAATCTGTTTTTAATGGACATAATCATTTGCTTTCGCACAAACGTGTACTATATTATATGAGATGATACTTTAATATAATGATAAAAACGTTGAAATAGAAATATTTGATATCATGAATGAACGAAAATGATGGAATTAATGGTGGCATCAACTGTTCAGCGTTAGCTGTTATCTTGATTATATAGTCAACTAAGAATCTGTATCAATCAAATCAAAAGTTCTGTCTATATTTGACTTCTAGTGTAATATTCTCTGCTTGCTAACAACAGATAGCAATTCAAAGTACGATGCAGTAAGCAGATTTAGTCTATTTAAAAGTGAAACTAAACGTATTGGAAAACATGAGAAAAGGAAATACTTAAACAAGTATACTATGTTTAAGCATCTGAATGGTAAAACATATTTAGAGCCTGATTAGACGCCACTTAACCCGGCATTTGATCTGCCTAAAACTGTTTGAAATAACAAATATAAGCACAAGCATGATTATTCTCAAGTGATTTTCAACCACAAGGCATTATTATACAGTGCCTACCCTGATTAAAGGAATCGTAGAAGTGGCCTTCTAATTTAAGCAGACTTCTGATCTGGATATTCAATTTCACCAGCTGTACTTAGCACTCTACTCTACAACAGTCAATTGCAATAAAAGCTCTAACTGCTAACAGTGCATTCCTTCACGAACCGTTTTACTCGTATGTTTTCAAGATAAACATATCGATTCATGTCTTATTTCCACGCAGTTAGTTGAGCATTACCGGACGCTCTAACAGGAGAATACCGTACACATTCTTTGACACGCCTTGTATTTGACCCCTTAAGCAAACAGTTACTGAATGGAATTTTGCCTCCGTTTAATTATTGCCTGACGTAAAGTAAACATCTGTATCGGCACGTATATTACAATCAATCTTCGATATCTTTTAGTCCTTTGTGGATATTTTTCATTTGTAATAATTTCCCAGTGGGAAGTTTGCTCTTGTATCATGAAATAGATTTTAGGTAACATCATCATATTGATGAAAAATAAGGCTGATAAATTGTTACGAAGATAGATAAGCTTTATTAAATAACATCCAGTACACGTATTTAGATCAAACAGAAACGAAACTTATAGAGGAAAAAGGTGTTTTTAATTTCGAAGTAACCGCGTTGTTCTGAAGCAACTGTGTCTATTGCTAGCAGCTTGGAGATATATAAGTTGCTAAATAAATCGGCGTCTTAACAGATACCGGCGTGTTTGCCATACATAACTGAGTTTGTTTATTTGGAAATAACGCTTTGATAGCAATTTGATGTTTTCAATGTAATGGTGTGTGTCTTCTAGATCGCGTATATAAATATATGCATGCACTACTACATGAAATGAATAAATAATAAACAGAAGTAATTACTAAAAGTTTGTTGTAGGTAGTAAAGTATATTTATTTTAAACTATGTTGGTCAGTCTCAGTATCCTCTCTCTAGGTCGTCATACTACGCTACGGTTCAATGACTGACAGGTGCACGTCGGGTATTACATTTAATCCAGCTAAAATGTGCGTCATCCGATTTCAAATGTGGTACGGAATAAGTGTGTGCTGATTCATGATTTCTTAAAAAAAAGTTTATTCGACAATATTAGCTTATGAGAAATTTGGTAAAAATTCAAAGCTGTTTTCTTTTCCACAGACAATAATTTGTAAAAGTATTGATATTCAGTCATCGAAGCGATAAGACCTTACATCATATTACCTATTGCGTGTGGCAATTCAGGTTCATCTAGAATAGCCATGACTATTAAGCTGTCAGAAAAAATTTACATGAGAAGGCAGCGGTGCATTATAATGGCTTCTTAGGATCCCTTGACAGTTCTTTGTTGTTTGATTTATTCAAATTAGCAATATCTGTGTAATGCTTAAACAACAGCCGACCCCTGTAGGCTTTCTGTCAATACTACTTATGTGAATAAATGGGGATCGTAACAGTGGTGAAATCGTTATTGTTTCACGTTGAAACTCAATTCAAAGTAGTTAATGTACAAACTGACAGCAGTTCAAGTACAACAACTTGTTATAAATTTATGGTGTCAAACCATTTGGACATTATCAGTTATTTCGCACAAACGTGTTCTTTTTAATATCAGATAATATAATGATAAAAACGTTGAAATAGAAATAGTTGATACCATGACTAAACTTAAATGACAAAAATAATGCTGGCACCAACTGCTCAGCGATAACTTTTATCTTAATTGTTTAGTCAAGTAAAAGATCATAAGTTCTCTCTAGAAACGAAGATAATATCGCTTTTTAATTAAATGCTCTTAGACATTAAAACAATTAGGCCTGCCCAACTTACTTGATACATGTACTTTGCAGTAAATACGTTATCTTTTTATATATTTACATTCGCCCCGAAATAAATAACGTTTATTTCGTGTAAAATTAATTTCTCGAGAGAGCAGGACTTGTATATACATTTCGCAGAGGAGATGGGGCTTATGGATCTGCTCTCCGCGAATCATTTCGTTGCGTTGCTTCAGTAATGTCGTTATGACTGTTCCTTTCAGGGTACACATTATTCGTGTTATTGATATATATGGATAAAACATACAGGCATTCTAATAAAATGTTCAGTTGATATAAGAAATTACAGCAACTATAATGGTAATAAAAGAAATCAACTGAATGCTGAAATAAACGACAGAAAATGATCGGCAAATTTACCATTAATCGTTTGTGTTTTTAAGAGTATATATTTTCCAAACAATTTGGAGAAATATCATAATTCTCCGGTATTTAAACGCCAATCCTTTAACATTGAGATTGAAAGGTTCGCTAGAATGTCAGAAAGTTGTCTAAATATGCATTTGCATAATACCGGTACTTTTATATAGTTAAGTTAGCATATTGCATGATTCAAAAACTTTAAATTTTAAACATATGAATATAACAATGATAAATGAAGCAGTCTGTAAAGTAAATTAAAATTCTACAGACGACCCATGAATGCAACCCCCGCAATATAATTATATTTTAATATCTCCTACAGTTTTTATTAACTATACATTTTGCAAAAATCAAACGAAGCGTTTCTCCAATGGTAGTTCATTTTTTTTTATTTTACATTAAATACATTACACATATTAATATATTTTCGATTTCCTGCTAGACTTTTTTTCTGCTTTGATAAGCTTAACCCTACAATATAGGCGAAATTGTGGGAACCCGTAAGGAACCGTCTGAGTTTCTGGATTCAAACTTTTAATCACAAAATTGCATCTTCTAAGTAGTTTCAGAACTTTTTTACGTTTTGTTTTGTATATCAGACTGCTTAGTATTAGCAGATATTACGTTGTTGCTTCATAATGTCAACTATTTAGATATTTGCCATGCTACATATTCTGGTCTTGCATCCTTAGTCATTGTCAGCAACATTATGGTTCGCACAATTTGTTCAACTTGTTTATATTGTACGAGGGGTGTTCCAAAATTATGTTACTTGCATCGGTGCTCATATAGCGGAAGTGCTTTTGTTCATTTTAATTTGCTCTGCCCTTCAAAATACTATCCGCCTTCCAGAACACACCTTTTTAGCCGGTCAATCCATTTTTGGAAGCATTTTTCATACTCTTCAATGGGGACACCAATCAGACACTGATAAACAGCAGATCCAAGGGCATTTCTCGAATTGTATCTCCTTCCAGATAAATGATATTTAAGTTTTGGAAAGAGAAAATAGTCGCAGGGGGGTGCGGAAGGACGTTAACCTTCTCTGACTCCAAAAAGTAAGTCACAATACGTGCCTTGTGAGCGGGTGCATTATCATGCAAAAGTCGGACATACTTAATTTCTGTTTTGGGGCGGCGACTTATGTAGTAGTTCTTCAATTTTCTCAGAACAACGTTTTTATAGTACTTGCCTGTAACCGTTCTGCCTTTTGGCACCGGGATTTGAATAGCTGGACCCTTATTAGTGCAAAAAATAGCATACAAAACCTTCTTTACCGTTCGTATTCGTTTGGCAATACTTGGGCGTCTGGCATTTTTAGTGGCGCATATTCGGTTGGAAACCTTCCGCTTTGGTTCAACATAATACACCCAGGTCTCATCACCAGTGACTATATTATCTAAAGCCTTTTTACTACATGTATATTTTGGGTACATTTTGAGAAGTTTTTTTGCCATTGTTACACGCGTCTTCTTTTGCTCATCCGTTAACAAATGGGGTATCCATCTTGCATTTATCTTTCTAACTTTTAGGTGTTTCTTCAAAATTGCATGAACTCTTGCTAAAGACAAGTTTGTCACTCGAGCCAATTGTCTTATAGTCCTGTGAGACATTGGGCCCTCCCCATAAATGTTACACACCTCGCGGTGAATATCTCCAGCCTTTATGCCGAGTAATGACCTACCTTTTATATAGGCCCTAATTTCAATAACATGTTCAGCTCGTTTTCCTGTCAGTTTGTGTATAGTCTAACGAATAGGCTATGAAACGATGTACACTGTACCGAGGCCAGTGAACGTGTGGACGAGATATTTACAGTACTGAACCTTATTAAATTAAATTGATAATCGCAAGCGAATTGCCATCGAATTGCCATCGAATCGGGCGCTTCAAAAAACAAATCCTACGTTTGAATACTTTAACGCGAATTTTCAGAAGCGGTTGTGACAACAATGGAATCGAAAAAATTAACGAAGGCATATTTGCGAACATTTGTGAGATACACCACTCAAGAAAACTTATCCGAGGGTAAATTAGTATTTTGAAATCGCAAGCGAATCGCCATCGAATTGCCATCGAATTGCAAGCGAATCGCAAAAATTTATAATTTAATAAGATTCAGTACTGTACCTGTGTCACGAGTCAGTGATCACTCAATCGACACGAGGTGGTTTTGTGCATAAATTGCACGATTTCCGCGAAATAAAGCACAGATGACATTATTTATGGAACACCCCTCGTAATACATTTGAATATTGTATTTAGAGGCTAGAACAACTTCCATTCTTACAAGCAATTGATTACTCTGACAAGAACTGATACGTCTTGTCTTTTCACGCCTTGTCAATATCTAATGAACAACATATTGAACACGAAACGTTTACGTTGGAGCTATATTCCAAATGCGTGACGCTTATGACGATGCCGTCGTTTCCAATTAAAAAGCAACACTTCAATATTGCTTTCAATATTTCGTTTCCACTGGACAAAAGATGATGGAACATACCGTATTCCTATTCAATATTCTCTAAAACCAGCTAAGATACCTATACAATACTGCAAAATCAACTCAGAGCAAATCGTCCAAGTTATATACGGTATTAAGTACATTTTAATGTATCGCTGTGATTGAAGGCATTGGGCTTCTTAAGTCCTATTGCTCCAGTCTGCTGAAGCTTTGTGTACACTCCAGTCATACTTTAACGGGTCTTTTAAATGTTTGCACTTATCTAGAAGGCTTAGAGTGTTTGTTGTCATTGCAGTTATATTGGGTTAGTTGAATCTAAGCACAAAGCAAATTCCTTAATCCAACAAGTATGTACATTCCTAAAAAGGGTAGCACAAACAAAACCAACGTCACTCTTGGCCCTGACATAAGCTTGTTAACTATGTGTATGGTATAAATCGAATTTTTTTGCAAAGGATATCAGGCGCATGATAGTAAAGCGTTTAAGATGAGTTTGATATCATTCTCAGACTTGTTTTGGTCAAATATGAGTAAAACCTGAGATATTGCAGTATCCGTTTGTCGGAGAAGCAAAACAAACCATTGGAAAACAAAGTATTTCAATCACTCAGACCTTTCAACCGTCTTGGTGTACATTTTAATTTGAAAAGATTGATTGAGCTTGAAAGAAGCAATATCTCATAGTGTCTAGACAGCCAGCATACTACAGTAAAACCTCTCTCACGACCACTGAATTATGTTAATTAGCACGTGACTTTAACAGATGATTGTTTACAGTAAAATAGAAACGAAATGTAAAAGCATTCTGTTTCACTGTCACTTTGCTCTAGGTTGTCATTTATTGGTCGTAAGAGAGAACTGTTATTGTAAAAAATATAAAAATAAAACATATTGATTGCATTTCCTTGAACTGGTACAAAGATTAACCTTTTGAACCCTAATCTGTCACTGAGCTTGCACCTCGTTTATCTGATGGTAAAATGTTCGAGAGTTTTGGAGTTGTCTGCATGAAACTTTCTTTATTTCTTTGTATACTGCGACACCCTCTTTTAAGGATTATGCGCAGCTGCGCGTCAGTCTGATGTTCACGAAATGGATTAAATTCGATCTTACACCGAAAAAACACAGTTATTCTATTTATTTATGCTTTTAAGCCACTTTTTAAACGAAATTGTTTAAAAATTGAAAGCGAACGTACATTATTTATCCCGTGTTGAGCCCCACGTTTTATGTCGAACACATGTGCGTGACAGTTGGCGGGTATAATGACGTCATCCGAATGACTTCGTTGCTCCCGAGTTTGGATTCGTGCTCTTCCGGTGAGTAGTTCGCGACAAATCGGACTGCCGGAATTTAACGATAAGACACGATTGACTACGATTCTTGGGGAGCCCTACGGGGAAAATTCATAATAAAAGCGATTGGTGATAATCCACTGCAGTGGATTACCAAGTGATCATCCACTGCTATATCGTGGTAATCCACCGAAAAGCATAAATAAAACTTAATATCCAATATGTTCTCCCTGGATACGAATGGTCTTCGTACATCTCTATCTAATCATATACCGAAGTTGTTACATTTCTACAATACTGCCGCGGTCCGCGTTGAACTCGTTTGTACTTCCACACAATAACCTATGACGGACAAATACCTGCCAAAAACTCGAGTCACCGGAAAATAAACAGACAAGGCTGATATTATTTATCGTAATTCTAAATGAAACAAAAAAGTGTCACATGTTGAAATGACTAGAATTATTACGACGTAAATCTTACATTCAGCAATATCAACAGTACATTGTAATAGAATCGTCTTATTAAGAAATAATGCAAACTTCCGTGACTGATTTAAGGGTCTGTCTGAACCATGACAATGGCACGTGCGCGTTCTTGACGTTCCATGCAGTCCATGCATATATATTTGATGTTTTTGCAGTGTGGCTAACGTTGTACTATATTTATACAGAATTTTAATCGATAATTTCGCCCACATCATTTTTCTCGTGCAGAAATATGAATTCTTACCTACTCCACGTGCGGCATTGATCATCTGTCATGATTGAATGATTATATTGAAATTATGTGCAGAAAGTAGTCAAACCAGTTCTGGTGAAATTACAGTAAGATATCTTGAACCGTATATGTGTAAGTGTTGCGTTGTCTCTAAGTGTCTTTCATTGTATATTAACACATGTGTTATTGTTTAAATCCGTTACCTCACTTGATTTATTAACTATGTAGCCTTTATTAACTATATGTGGATCTACTAACCAGGTTCGTTAGCGAGAGTTTGGCTGTAATGTCAAGGAGGATATTTGAATGCGCTAATGATTGCATGACGACGCCATGACGACGTCATGACAACGGCAATAACAAATAGTGTTCGGCTTGTCAGAAACAGAACAGAAAACCTTTTATTTCCATGCCCGGTTACACTTGGTAACAACAGGGCTCTATATAGCCCAGTATTTACATTTCATGGGTATGAACATATATATAAATATCAGAGTCATTCACAATGTCTGTCCGGACAGATAAGGTTATCTCACACACCCTAGATTTCCGGATACATTTGTCCAAGAGGTGAGAAAATAACTATGAGAATTGTTTCTCAAGTGTTAGCTATATTCGCTGGATCATGCTTGTTTTTGTTCGACATACACCAAATACAGCTTGTATAAGTGATACATAGGTTATACATATATACTTTCAAATAGGTTTGAGCGCTAAAAGTACATAACTCACATGGTAAAATACCAGTATTGAAGATAATACTTTACTGTGATTATATTAAACTCTACGATGTACAACATTTCCTTCCATCGACGGAAAGGCTCGTTCATGTCTTAATCACAAATATATACGCATTTCTAATAGACCGTGGTTGGTTTCACTTAGCTGAATACGCTTAAAACGAATGATAAGTTGATTTACTTGTTCTGTCTCCGTAACATTACAAAAAAAATAAAACTATTTTAATAAAAAAATTGTCATTAGTGGAGACACTGTTTCGAAATTATCATGCATAATCGGTAACTATGACAAGTTATTGCATACTGCAGTATTATAGCATACTGCAAAACAGGTATTTTTCGCGTCATGAATATTTCGCGTAGTGCGATTCTGTATTAATTCGCGACATCATGCAATATTTCTAGCATGTGGTAGCATAAAGCAGGCTGAAAGTAAAGCAGATTCTGCTTTACTTTCAACCTGCTTTAAGAAGTCACCAATTTTCAAAATTAGAGACATTCGCGAATTAACGCATAACTTGTATTCTCGCGAATAAAACCGGATTTACTTTATGCTATTGTTAAAGTAAAACATGGTGGAACACTCGACGAATTCAGGCGGCTAACATGTTAAGGATGCAAGTTTAACATGTGTTGTGAAAATACCGGGGTTTAACGTATGTACGATGTCCGATCAATCATTGTCTAAATGAGGGATGAAGCGCTTATGTTAACGAAAAGACCATCAATTTCGTATAGAATTACACCCTCATTAGCGGCGGAAAGGGCATATCAATCAGAGCAATTTCTGAACGAGGTGGCATATATAGCCGACAATATACAGTGGAGAAAACGTTATTCTTTCCCAATAAACGCGTTTACGTTAAAACTATTATTTACATTGCAAACAGTTTGGAGCCAGATCAGACGCCGGGTGACCCGGCTTCTGATCAGGCTCCAAACTGTTTGTCACTCAGATTAAAATTAATAGTCAGAATTGTCGAAAGGTTATCTTTATCTACGTTTTATTGCGATGCGTTTGCGTTTTGTTTGCGTTTAAACGGGAAATAATAACGTTTTCTCCACTTTACCTATCTAACCTGCTGCACGCCGAGTTCGAATGTATTCTAACTATTGTACATAGTTAGCATCCATATTATTTGGATATACAAGTATACTACAGTAAAACCTCTATACTAAGAGCACTAAAAAGGATAATTGACTGCATGGAAATCAGGCGATTGTTTAAAGCAAGGTAAAACAGACAACTCCTTGCTTGAAGCAGTCCCCTGTCTTAAACACATGATTATGAACAAAAATTAGTTGTCGTAATATTAAAGGGTGTACTGTATTTGATTTGAAATGCATTTGACTGTATTTGAATTTGAAGTTTAATGCATTTGGATATTCATTGCACATGGTTGCAGACATGTGTGATGTATGCAAATAGAGATAGAGCTGATACATGTACAATGGAGAAGGCTATTAAACCCCCTTTCCTTCTCTCCCATCTAGAGCTTTTCAGTGCGTTTTCTTTAATCTTCAATTGAAGAATAATGATCTAATCTATACATTCATAAACGTGTACAAATATAAATACTATCAATAGACTAGCTGATAGTAGCTAAAACATTTTTAGTACAGTGGAGAAAACGTTATTCTTTCCCAATAAACGGGTTTACGCTAAAACTATTATTTCCATTGCAAACAGTTTGGAGCCAGATCAGACGCCGGGTAACCCGGCGTCTGATCAGGCTACACACTGTTTGCCACCAAGATAAATATGAATTATCAGAATTGTCCAAAAGTTGCACTTTTCTACGTTCTAGTGTTTTGCGTTTGCGTTTCGTTTCGTTTAAACGGGAACGAATAACGTATTCATCACTGTATAAATACTATCAATATTCAAGCTGATACATGTAGTAGCTAAAAACATTTGTAAAGTATGCTAAATAAATTGTTCTGCTTAATTTTCAACCAGCACTAAGTGCTCAAATATCTTCAAAACTAGAATAATGTTATGGAGTAAAGAGTTAAACGAAACAAATAAAAAACTCAATGTTTTAAAATATACAGTGGAGAATATGTTATTCTTTTCCGTTTAAACGCAAACGTACGCAAACGCAAAGCACTAAAACGTAGAAAAGAACAACTTTTGGACAATTCTGATATTTCATGTTTATCTTGGTGGCAAACAGTTTGGAGCCTGATCAGACGCCGGGTTACCCGGCGTCTGAACTGGCTCCAAACTGTTTGCACTGCAAATAATAGTTTTAGCGTAAACGCGTTTATTGGTAATGAATAACACATTCTCCACTGTAACGATAACGGATTCCTGACCATGGTTCTGAGTAGACGTTTAACCCATTAAACGCCAATATGCCTTAATCTAGATGTAATTACCCATTCACAGCAAAATTCTCGCCTGCTTCAATACTGGTGTTTGCAAGATCGTTTCAAAGTTAAATCTAATGTAGTTTGACTTCAGAAATATAGGTACGATTGTCAAGAAATTTGGAACCTGATCAAATACAGTGTCACGCGGCGTCTTGTCAGGGTCATTACTTGGTAAACGTGTTGTCGGTCTCGTAAGGGTATGCTTTATGGAATATAGCCCAATAGAATAAATAAAAACCCGGTTATTGATCAACTATTTGTTCAAGTATACATGTTTTTATTGCGCAATACTAATGCCTTATTTGTACCAATCATCAACTGATGCATTTCAATTTGGTTTTACCTCTGTACATGTAGCGATAACAGCCATATTCATCCAATGCTATGCTATCGTTTAATGCAAAAATTAATTTGGTGATATTTTAATGTTCGTCTTGCCCGAGGCTAAGCTACCAAACGAGACACATATTTGGATACAAGTCCACAAGGTTATAAATAGTTTGATTTGAGTCTGATATCGTTTGCATGCATTTATGTGGTTATATTTGAGCTTTTTCTTAAATCTGACCAATCAAATGCTTGAGAACGATCTCTGACTTAACCCAAACTCTTTACAACCATGACCGGTGGCATGGAAAGTGCTTAACTTTTATACTACGTACCCTCTAGGTACGCGTATATGTGCCATTTACAAACGGTGGAAGTGTGTTAAGTAAATTTGCAGAAAAAGGTATAGTTCAATCAGGTGGTTTATAGGAATATATAATAGTAGGCTCTCATTCATTCAGGCTAAACTATCTTTAATGTTTGGTTTAATGAAAACGAGAACATCAAATGATACAAATAGACTTAACCTTTACGAAGGTCAATGGGTTAAAAACAACATTGTATTACCAATACGGATATTCAAATACAGTGAACAAGACGTTACTTTTTCAAAATAATAGTAAACGAAAGAAAAAACGCGCCACGGTCCGTCTAAAGACCCCAAACCTCCCAAGACTCTAAAAACCACGTAAAACCACTTTTAAAAACAAATTTTCAATATTCTAGCAGATGGTAGCTTAACCCTTTACCTGATAGCCTAGTTATAATATTGAAGATAGGTGACTACTTAAAGCAGGTTGAAAGTAAAGCAGAATGCGCCCTAAGGCGCATTCTGCTTTACTTTCAGCCTGCTTTAAGCTATTACCAGCTAGAATAAGGAAAGTATTAAATATGACACATATTCAGTACGGTTTATATTGGAACTATTTTCTTCAGCGGATGAATAAAATGCATGTGCTAAAAGTCGCTTCTATCAGGGAAAGGGTTAAGGCAGGATGAAAGTATTCTGCTTTAATGGCAGCCTGCTTGAAGTGAATTCCTATCTTAAAACCCAGAAACAGGCTATTGGGAAATGGTTTAATATTTATTAGTAAATTGTATATAGCTATCTTCAGCTTTTACAAGTTGATCCTCTTGAAATAAAAAACATCTCAGATAAAATTTAATTTAACATTTTTATACATTATTTAAGTCTTAATTTGCCAATTTTAAGCCTAATGTCATTATATATTAAGGAATTTAAGTAGTTTGGGTTTGTTTTGAAGTAATTTGGAGTAGTTTTGGGAGGTTTGAGGTCTTTAGAGGACCCAACACAACATGTTAAAACGTTACCAATGTTTCATTATATTTGTATACTGTAATACGGAAAAAAGGCTTGCCTTTTTTCCGTTCTTAAGTAATGCATGATAAAATCAAAGGTATTCCAATTTTATTTAATCACTGACAGACTTTGAAAAGTGTTTGATTTGCGCGTGAATAATTTCCTCAAAACTAGGCAACTACAAAACATGGGGAGGGACTGACATCTTGGATGATGACGTTACGGCTTTTACGAAGAGTTGTGCGTGACGTTTCGGAATTCCCGATTTCGGTGATATTTTTAAACCATTTTAAGAATGAATAACCCACAACACTCACTTGTAATGGTTTCCTCCAAATGACAAACTTTCAAACAGTTCAATTCATACCCTTTAACGCTAAAAATGAACGTTATTTGCAAAAAGCTACTTCTCAATCGAACCGATAAAAATAACGGATTACCATACGTCATCAATATAAATAATGACGTCATTATTGGTGGTCATATGACTTCCAAAAATAGTTTCAGATTGCATTATAATACAGGGCTGCAATAAGTTGAAATGAAAAATCCTAAGATTTCTAAATATGCATTTTTCAAGCGCGATTTTACGAATCGTACCTTTACCCCATAGCCGATTTCTAGTTTTGTTGGCATGTGACTACTTAAAGCAGACTGGAAGTAAAGCAGAATGCGCCTTATTGCGCATTCTGCTTTACTTTCAGCCTGCTTGAAGCTACCATAACCTGGGGAAAAATCCGGAGATTTAGGAAAAATCCGGAGAAATGGAGCCCTGATAATATAGCTGTACGGAGGAGTTTTAACTTTTAACATTGTATACACGGGTGCTTATATCTATTTGATTATTGGGTAACAACATATAGATCTTGTCCCAAACAATTTAGGTTTATAATAAAAGTTCGAGTCGGTTGTGTAATCCAGAGCTCAGTCCCGAGAGGCGTAGCCTCGAGTGTGATCTGGAATACACTGATACAAGAGCGCTGATCACACACTGGCGATAGATCTATTCCGTTTTCATGAATACAATTTTGCTTTTTTCCGTCCATAGGCAAAGCCTAAATACATATTATCATTTATGAGTTTGGCATGTATCTACTGGGGAACTATAAAATCGTATTGAAATGTAGCATTTTGGCACAATGACTAAAACAATATTGACATACGTGTACAAAATTGTTCATCCTGACCAAACGCATAGTGACTATGCGTTTAATGTAGACACACATGGACAGTAAATTACTGAATACGGTAATCTCTCATCATAAACGAAAATTGGATATGCAAAATAGAAAAAATAGAGACAGTTATAGCTTTTCGAAGCCTCTGGTGATTTAGTAATTATGTATTTGGCAAACATTTTTTTGAATTCTAACACAACGTCTAATCAGGCTCCATTGCCCTCTGAGATTCCAGTTTAAGAATATCATCAAGATGATCAGCAATTTTCTACATTTAAATACAGAACTTTGACGTTTAGTGTCGATCAGACGCGAAATAAAATGGTTTGTTCAACGGTAGACACAGACTGGTTGGCGTCTGGAATTGTCATAAAGGCCTTGAAAAAATAGTTTAATATTATGAGTATAGACGCATTTGTTAAAAAGAATGCCCGTTTTGTTATCATCACTTGAGTTTGATTTGTTTAAATCTTTCAACAGCTGACTGATATTATAAAAACAAAACACAATAAAGAATTTTTTTTAGGTTTGGTCCTAATGAGATTGTATGTATTGATATATTTAGTTCTGCATTGCATTTTATTCAAATTTATAGAACAATGTTACAAGGTTAAATTTCATAATTATTTCAGTTTTACTGTGAGTAATTATTAATATTGTTATATAAGTTTCCCTTTGTGAAATTTGATATGTCTTAATAGCAAGCTTATAAATGCTGATTCAGAACATAATGATTATATTCTAGTTGTTAGCTTAACCCTTTCACTCTCAATGACGCAATAAAGTGTGTTTGCAAACAGCTCGGATCCTGATCAGACGCCGTGTATCGCGGCTTCTGATCCGGTCCCACACTGCTTATCGATAGTTTTTAAGTCATAATACCTTAAATCTAACTTTGAAACGTGTCGTGCAGACAACAATACTGCAGCAGACAACAATAAAGCGGTCTAAACATCTCCCGAATTATTTGTTCGTAAAAGGCTTAAAATACTGGTTGTCGTTGACACTTAAAGGGACTCGCAACCGGATGGTGTACTTGTCAAATTAAAATAAAATACTCAAATAAAAGCAAATTTGTGGCATTATTTGGCTTCTGACATTAAAAAATGTGATCAGTCCAAAAAAAGTCTCAAGAATCGTCACCGAATCTTAGATTTTTAGATATTTTCCATCGTTTTTCTATACCGACTAGTAGACGGTATAGTTGTTGTTGTTGCTTCTCTACACGGGCTCAGACATAAACACGAGCCGAATTACGAAGTTGTATGCACTTTCGACCGCTACACATTGAAATACGTTAAATCGATCCGAGATAAACGGATAGTTCCGTGGTCCATTGGTCTAAGCGGTTTCCCCTATTTTGCCTTCTGTCCGCCAATGCCGGGCTCCGTGTTCGAATCCCATTAGAGACCAATATTTTTTTTTATTGAAATACATTTTTTTAAACAGAATTTCTTATCCTAAACTAATTCTTTACCATTTATATAAGCGTTTGACACATATTTACAAATTACTATTTTTAATGCACCATCTGGTTGCGAGTCGCTTTAATTGTTTACCTCCTTATAAAAACAGTTTATATCTAACCATTGCAAAACGCACTTGTCACATAGGATTGTTTACGTTGAATGGAAATGACAATATATGCATGTGCAGACAGATAAAACTGGGTATCGTTCCATCAAAACCATGGATCTGATATCATACTATCTGAATACATTACACAAAAACACATCACTGTGCTCAAACATGTCACGTTGATATACGAAAACGTTGCACTCAACCGTGTTTATCTGAGTTGTACGTATCATTATGTAATACATTAGAGAAACGTAAGTATAGTGGAACCCCTCTAAACCGGTACCTCTTTAAACCGGAGCTCTCTAAACTGGACAAAAACGTTGGCCCCGTTTCCAACCCGTCTTTATTTGAACCTATTACACCATACATATGCCTTTTACGCATTTGATTTATTTCTTGACTGAATAAATCACATTCATGAATATATATCATCAGAAATATTTTCTATATTCTAGCAGATGATAGCTGAAAGCAGGTTGAATGTAAAGCAGAATGCGCCCTTAGGCGCATTCTGCTTTACTTTCAACCTGCTTTAAGTGGTCAGCTATCTTCCATACTAGATACAAGCTATTTAAACCCCTCTAAACCGGTAACCCCCCTAAATCCGAACCCCTCTAAACCGGAAATTTATGTTATCCCCATACATTTCCAGTTTAGATGAGCTTCACTGTATATACCGTAATCACGAAGTTATACGCATTACTATATGTTCAATAAAACTCATTGTAATCATTGCAGTGCCAAAGTGGACTCTATTCGAATTTGCAAAGAGCTTTAATCCACATCAGAATCAAAGTAACGCGCCGTTTGATCAGTATTCAAAATATTATGAACTCGTATAAATATTTCTATTGTCTATACTTTAAACATTTGAATGTTCCATTTAATTGCCGACGACATCTTTCTGCAGAAGATGCTTGCAAAAAGTTAAAATACAATTCATTTGGGTGATGAAACAGTTAATTTAAAGATGCTTTTATTTTCAAATCAATTGTCAACCAATTTAGAAACTGACCAGTACCTCGTTATTCTGTGTTTTCCCCGGACAGATTACATGTTCACGTCAGTCAATTTATTGTACTTATAAAAAGTGATACATACAATGTATAAAACTGCATCGCGCAAAAACAAAGGCACTTGATGACCAAGCGTCTGATCTGGCTCCAAATGTTTTACATTGGGTATGGAGGTTTTTACATAAACGCGTTCGCAAGAAAATCTTAATTTCCCCTGAAACATGTTTTATATGGATTCGTTTTCCGTCACTTAAACTGCTCTTATCTGAAGATTCACTGTTCTTAATTTATCTGTGGTTTGATAGTGTAGTTGTTGTCTTATGGGTATACAATATATATACGGTATATGACCTATTTGTATTTTATAAAAATTAATGCTCCCATTAAACGTGCGCTTTTGCTCTGTGTTATTGATAAAATATTCCACTCCACCCGTTTTTATATTTTCTTATTTTCATTTAGTTTTTCGATAGTATATTTCAATATATTTTCAAACATTATCCTTTCTGTTTATACATCATCCAATTACTATATAATATATCCAGATTTATTTAAAATTCGAAGCCATGCATGCTTGACAATGAGCAGGTTAATAAATTTGTAACATGCTTGTTTATTATACGTTGGTTTTAGATAAAAATCGGAAACGTGTTTATTATGGACTTGCACGAATAGAGTGTGGCATAAAATGCATAACTGACATTCCTAAATAGTAATTATTCTATGTATAAAACGATCTTTGTCGCTCTTATTATTACCAACAAATATACAGATAATCTCACATGCCTACAGTTATTGTTTGATGCATTTATATTTTCCATGTATGCGACAATTAAACATTTGGACCTCACAAAACGCTAGGTAATCCGGCGGCGGATATGGCTCCAAATTGTTTTGCACTAAGATGAAACAAATGTTGCAGGATTTTCCAGACAGCCTTCATTCTCTTTGTTATATTGAGTTGAATGTCATTTTGCCAGGAGCAACTAACGTTTTGCATGCTATACAAGGTGACAATTCATTCCGTGTGTTGAACAACCATGGAACCGTTTTACTAA
The DNA here is from genome assembly GCA_922989275.2 of Gari tellinella. Taxonomy (NCBI): domain Eukaryota; kingdom Metazoa; phylum Mollusca; class Bivalvia; order Cardiida; family Psammobiidae; genus Gari; species Gari tellinella. The sequence continues at coordinate 51,027,626 of OV277870.1, read as the reverse complement.
CATTATTGCACAAGTTTGTACTAAAAACTTTGTAAGTCGCCGATTTTGCGTACGCAATTTGTTTTCGTATTTCATCAATTGGAGGTAGATCTAGCAACTTTATTAAACTGATTTGAAGCTGGTTGGTAGGTGCCTAATTATAATATAATGCAAGAAAGCCCGTAGTGAACTGTACGCACACTTGATTTATCTCAACACTTTTTTCGAACTTAGAGTCTCGCTCCGCGATTACCTGCTTATATTGACATATATTTTGTTTGAACTAATTTCGATGATCGTGTTTACAAAAATGACGAAAGCAACTTCTATTACGGGATTTTGATCAAACGTAACATTATATAATATTTCTAAAAATATAATTATTTACATATATCTATCTATGACCGATATTTTTGTTGGAAATTAAATATAGATGTAGCCTCCAGAATAAGCTTGGTTGGGAGCAGAGAGTGTCAGGAGCCCGTTTCATAAATCGTCGTACGACAAAAACTTTCGTAAGTCAAAACTTTAAAATACATTTGATATCTGATTTCACTATCTAATTCTGTCTTGTGACATCTCTTTGGAATCGTCTTCAAGACGGAGAAATAAATAATTATTTAGACTTCTATAATCTGACAACATTTGTCGTACGAAATGTTATGAAACGGTCCCCAGATTCCTGGTTGGCCAAGTGATAACGCGATGGACTAGTAATAGTGAGGGTCGCTGGTTCGAACCCTCGCTGCAGCAAATAAAGTAATTAGATTCTAATAGACTCTAAACTGAGATCCCATGTTGGATCCTTATACATGTATCTGGCAGGTCAAAGAACCGGTTGTTTCTCAAGCAGTGGGATCATTCAATTATGGGGACCGTCCTTAAATCTTCAAAACTAAAATAACTAACCTCTGCTGGGGGCGTCCCCGCCATGATATGTGTTGATCCGGACGGACGTTAATCATGGCCTGGCCATAGACCGGTCCATAACAGCGTATTCGAGCTCATGTTGTTTGTTGCTCCATTTTGTTTCTAATTTTCGAGTACAAGTTATAAAGATGTTTGTCTAACGTTTCATTGCTGTAGGTTTCGAATTCCGTTCCTTTTTCTTCAAAACAAATAGATATAGATCTCTACTCCCACATTGTTTGATTGAGTTGGGTTTTACAACAAAATGAAAATTAAGCACTATTGAGTAATATATCAAATAACGTTTTCAAAATTCACACGTAATATTGTACATTTTTCTGATATTGTTTGAAAAAAATATTGTAAAATTCATTAATAAAAACTATAACACTACTTTCGATAAGTTCGCAAAAAAATAGAGTCTGTTAATTGTAAATCGCAGTTTATTATGAAATGTAGAATAGTAAAACAGAATTACGCCATATCTCGCTACATTTACGTATCGCTAAATAGTGACAGTTAACTACTGCAAACGCAAAAAGGAGCGTTTGCAGGTAAGGTTTACTATTAATGCTTAGTTTACGACCTCTATTCGTTTGCGTAAAAATTACGCTGGAATTTACGCAAGAACGGAGCTGCTCAAAGTTGATTACCCCCCCCCCCCCCCCCCCACCCCCCACCTTCAGTTTAAACATTCGCAAAAACTTACGAAATCATAGAAATACGCATAGGGAGTATGTAAGTAAAACATGTATTTTAGTTTTAGAAAGTTTTCTTACAACGTAAAACGGTTTAAAGGTATTTCATATAACGGGCCTTTTAGCATAACCTTCGTCCTACTGTATGCTACAAACTGTTTAAGCGAACGTTAACGGTTATCGTTATAACAATAAATACAAAAACACTTGCTTAATCGCCTTTAAAGGCATGGTAAATACTAGATCCAGATAAAACGTCGATAATACAGGCAACTGATCTGATACAGTGCACCGTCTCTCTACAACAACGCCCAATGAAAGACAAAGATACATGTAGTGTGCATTGTTCGGAGAGAGCTGTTATAGGGAGGGACATTTGTTTCCTTAAGAGTGCTGAATATACATGTACCTTGACTTATATCTGTGAACAGTTTAAACTCAGCCCAGACGGCGCGTTATGCAGCGTCCTTTCTGGGTTCAAACTGTCCTTCTGTTTCTTCTGTCAAAATAACCAATACGTAACTTTGAGAAAAATCAACAGACTGCATTTTTAAGCAGACGATATTGCAACAGTGAAAGCGTAAGACAATAATTTATTTTGGAGGACCACTGTAGGGAGGTACAGTGTAGAATGTGTTTTCTTTCCCGTTTAAACGCAAACGTACGCAAACGCAAAGCACTAAAACGTAGAAAAGTACAACTTTTGGACAATTCTAATACTTCATGTTTATCTTGGTGGCAAACAGTTTGGAGCCTGATCAGACGCCGGGTTACCCGGCGTCTGATCTGGCTCCAATCTGTTTGCACTGTTAATAATAGTTTTAGCGTAAACTCGTTTATTGGGAAAGAATAACAGATTCTCCACTGTAGTACTGCAGCTATTGTTTAACCCTTTACCTCATAGCCTGTTTCTAGTTTTGAAGACAGGTGACCACTTAAAGCAGGTTGAAAGTAAAGCACCCTGATTTAAGCTAAAACCTGCTAGGCTATATAAAATATTTGTAATGGTTATAGTTCATGAGGGTATAAACTGGAACTATTTTCTTCAGCGGAGGAATAAATTAAATACGCTAAAAGTCGCTTCTATGGGGGAAAGGGTTAACACTAATGGATATAAAGTAATTTTGCAACCTGCTAAATTTGAATAATAGATCACTGGCACCGATATATATGAATCAGACGTCATAATTGCAGGGTAAGTCTTAACGCGTACTTTTATAGGAAATATCACTGCTTAAATATCCACTTACATTGCTGCGTACATTAGTTTGATTTACGGCTTTGCAAAACGTCACTGAATATATAAACATTGCCAAAATACAAATGACGAACAAAACAGCACTGCTCCTCAGAACTCAAAACACTATAGTCATAAAGATGTCGATAGCATTTGCGCCGAATACAGTTCGTTTAATAATCGCGATTACAGTAGGAAATAATTTACACGTTCACTAGTGTGCCCCAACGAGTAGATCCATTGCAAGCATTCTGTCATTTAGATAATTAAAGTACTTGAGAATACTGATGGTGATTTCAAACTAAAGTGCAAAGGTATGCAATTAAATGAAAACCAGGTGATAAATAGTGAAACTTCTGAAACAATATTTCTTTTAAATGTCTTTTATAGTAGGAATTGTAATTATTTATATATACATATAAATTCTAACATTGAATGATACTGTAAAGACCATGGAAACCACGGATTTGGCCTTAACTCATTTTTGTAATTGATTAAAACACTTTAATATTATTTGGCATATTTGGAGAGTATATCTACATTATCAGTGTCTTTGAATTCCATTTATTAATCTCAATGCAATGTTTTCAAAAGCCCCGTTATTGACATCTCTCGGGTCCGCTGTATTTCAAATCAGCATGCCACTTTCCTATTCCTGAACTTATTCATACAAAAAAGAAAACTAAAGTATATTCTACTTACTTTATGAATGTCGTATTTACTTCAGAATATAGTATTTATTCACTAGAGGTTAAACATATTCAAATCAATTTCATTGTTTCGTTAATAAATTTATCAAAATTAACCATTGATGATTATTGATAATGCCAAATATTAAGTACAGCGCTCCCTCTCTTCAACGACACCCAATGGGAGACAAAAAATATGTGCGTTGTTCGGAGGGAGTCGTTATAGAATCCAGATCAGACGCCGCCTAACGCGTTTGTCCCTCGTCAATAAGTATTTGTCCTGTCGAAATGTCCATTATGTAATTTTGAGAAAATTAGCAGACGACACTTTTAAGCAGACGATATTGCAACAGTACGGGCGTTAGACATACTTGTCCTGTTTAGGGAACCGCGGCAAGGGTCGTTGTAAGGAGGGAGTCGTTGTTGTGAGGGCCGTTGTAGAGAGGGAACACTGTATTGGTTCCTTGAGCGGATGTTGACTGTTTCAAAGTCTTGAACTCGAATCTGACTTCAGAGGTTTCAAATGTTTGAACCCATCAAATATGAGTACAGAATTTTCAAGAAAGTGTAAATATTTACAATGTATTGGATTTTGTTGGCATCTGGCTTAGCTCAAACCGGAGAGTTCAAACTGTTTGGAAAGGAACTTATTGTTTTAGCTCAACAATATTTATTTAAAAAAAAGTAACGTCTTATCTACTGTAGTGAATATGTTTCAGCTATTGTTTATAAGACAACACATTTTACTAGGTTTGTTGAGTTACACTAGGAATCTAAACATATAAGGTCTCTTATATCACGTTGTCTCTTTCCAACCGTCTCGAATGCAATCTAATGAGCACCGACGCAATATACTTGTCCTATTCATCATCTAACGTAGGAAACTACTGGCATTTTGCTGAAATGACTATTCATTATCGGTGGAACTGTGTGCTCGTTAACCTTAAACGTGCTACATTGTATAAGCAAACAGTACACAGTGCAACTGACATAAAACGAAGTTGGATATACTAGTACCGATAAAGAGCAAACAATTTTATTTTCTATCTCTGATCAAAGAAGTGTAATGTGATCTGATATAACGAAATTTGGATATCACGACAAACAATAGATGATCGCAAGGACCACATTATAAGCGAGCTTCGTTGTATACATGTACAAATACTCTAACATGACCACTAAAAAGAAGGCTATTTGATTAAAGACAGGCGACAACTTCAAGCACATTAACAGTAAAAAACGCTCCTAAAGTCTAAAACACCTTACAATTACCTTAATACTTAATAATGATCGCAATACATACAGTGGAGAATCTGTTATTCTTTCCCAATGAACGCGTTTACGCTAAAACTATTATTTGCAGTGCAAACAGTTTGGAGCCAGATCAGACGCCGGGTAACCCGGCGTCTGATCAGGATCCAAACTGTTTGCCACCAAGATAAACATGAAATATCAGAATTGTCCAAAAGTTGTTATTTTCTACGTTTTAGTGCTTTGCGTTTGCGTACGTTTGCGTTTAAACGGGAAAGAATAACAGATTCTCCACTGTACTATCTAGTGATCGCAATACATATGAACCGTGCCATGACAAAACTTGCCGTATTGCATTGCAACATTGTACTGAACAAGCAACGTTGTGATCCCATGCTCTATATCTGGGCTTGGTTTATACTGCCAAAACTATATATAATACAGCTACATGAAATACATTAGATGCATGTAGGTGACAAACAGTGTAGATCAAGACCAGCGGCCGCGCAAAAGAAAGCAGTTAGATGAAATAAGGCAGGTTTTGTCAAAGCATGGCTCATATGTATCACATGTAATTGTTGCAAATTTTCTAATTGAAAGACTGAGAAAATCGAAATCTCGACTGGATACAAACTTGTCAAACCCTATGATTGCAATTTCTTGAAACAACTGCTTAGAGATGATGCGCTAAAGAAACATGTCGCGGAAGTGTAACATTACGTTAAAGGACGACCCGCACCTGCCGTACTTAGCATATGCATTCATGTAGGTGGAACTTCTAACAGGGACACTGGAAATGATTTATTTAGTAAAGTGCACCCCATTTCCTAACGGATATAAGTAATAGTTTACAACATTACCTTTGATTCGACCGATATCTAACATTTAAATAGACACAAATATATTTTATATTATTTATGATTTTCGATGGATTACCACGAAATAGCAGTGGATTATCATTTGGTAATCCACTGCAGTGGATTATCACCAATCGCTTTTATTATGAATTTTCCCCGTAGGGCTCCCCAAGAATCGTAGTCAATTGTGTCTTATCGTTAAATTCCGGCAGTCCGATTTGTCGCGAACTACTCACCGGAAGAGCACGAATCCAAACTCGGGAGCAACGAAGTAATTCGGATGATGTCAAATCAATAAATAAGTGACGTCATCGTACGGGAAACTGTTTCGAAAATGTGTTCGATATAAAGTTGAGGCTCAACACGGGGTAAATCATTTACTTTCGCTTTCTCAAATGTCGAACAATTTCGTTTAAAAATGGCTTAAAAGCAAAAATAAATAGAATAATTGTATTTTTTCAGTATAAGATCGAATTTAATCCATTTCGTGGACACCAGACTGTTATATTTTATATAACGTCTGATGTTCACTCAATGGATTAAATTTCTATCTTATACTGAAAAAAACAATTATCCTCTATATTGAAGGATTGTTTTCTAAATATATGCAGATAAGTCGAACCTGTGTTAAGCGGCCAATGAATGAAGAAACATGGTGACCCATTAACGCGTTGCAAATGTCATTAAGACATGACGTTGTTTATATTAACGTCATCAGAAATGGCGTCATTTAGTTACCCGCGTCATGTAGTGCTTGTGATTAAGCTGGAAAAATAATTAAAGACGCCACGTGGTATGGAGGGTAGAGTCCACATAGGCGAAACTTGGAGAAAAATAGTGAGTGTTGTTCGGAAGAACATGTTATAAGGAGCGAACATTAAAGCACTTAGAGTGCTGAGCATGAGTTTACTTTCATTTACAGCTTGAACCAGATCAGACGCCGCATAACGTGGCGTAACGTACAACGGCGTTTAATCAGGATTCATAATGGTTATCACATGTCATTTTGTTTTTACTGTCAAAATTGCTAAAAAGAAATTATGTAACATTGAAAAAAAACAGCAGACGACAAACTTAAGCAGGCGATTTTGCAGTAGTGAAAACGTTGGATATAATTATCGTGTTTGGGTAACAGTGGAATCGTTGTTCGTAGAGCCGTTATAGGCATGGAACACTGTATAGTCAAAAGAAACTAGACGACCTTGTATCACCAGCCGTGCTCATGTTGCAAAGACCACGCTGATTATTTACCGGAATATCGGACACCTATTATTAGATTGTGTATAGCGTCACTCTTAATAATGAAGATAACAAACTGTATTGTATAGGCAAGCATATACGTCAATCAACTGAAAAATTGTATATATATACATTGGTTAAATGTAGAAGAGACCTTGGTGCAAACTAGTTTAGTCTATTTCGGGTCAGATCAATTTATTTTCTATTTTCAAAAAAATAAATATTAGATTAACTATATTCCATTATAGGATAACAACGAAAGTTGTAACGTGATAAAATATTCTCTTTAAATACATGTTTCCTTTAGTAGTAGTTTATTGAATTTAAAGCAACAAATGATAAATTTAAATATTTTTGTGCAATGAAACCTAAGTTTTGCAACGTCACGAAATAAATTAATACGTATTCTTACTTAGACTCAAGTTTTTGTCTTAAGCATAGCGAACTTGTCATAGATGGTTACAGTGGAGTAAACGTTATTCTTTCCCAATAAACGCGTTTATCCTGAAACTATTAGATCTATTGCAAACAGTTTGGAGCCAGATCAGACGCCGGGTAAGCCGGTGTCTGATCAGGCTCCAAACTTGTTGCCACCAAAATAAACATGAATTATCAGAATTGTCCAAAAGTTTACTTTTATTGTTCTGCGTTCACGTTTGGTTTCATTTAAACGGGAAAGAATAACGTTTTCTTCACTGTACAAGGAAGGAACGTCCAGTTACTACTCTAACTTTAAGTTTTGTAACACTCTTCATATACATGTATCCTTAACACGTACTGTCCTATATATAATGTTGCTTGGTACGGTTGATTTATGGAACAACTTGTTTTATACCAATGAACGACGATTCGATTGTCACCGGTAGAAATAACTTGGATATAGAGATTGCAGAAAGAAATAATGAATTAGCCACTACTACAGCTGTGGTCACCACTATGATTGCCTCTTGATTAATAACAGCAATGCAAGACACTACATTATTAGATCTGGACGATCATTATTCTTATCTCGTATCATGCTGAATTGTCATCCGCTGAAAATATTTCGTCTGTTAAAAATTAAAACATAGCTTCTTTGTATTTCTGAAAAAAGATATGAATATGTGTGAGAAACTCTTTGGATAAGGTTAGACGCCGCGTTTTACGGCGTCTGATCTGGATCCAAACTGTTTGCAAATGTTAAGCAAGTCGCGCTTAACATGATAAGGGTTTACCTTATGTCTGCCGATCATGACTCTGATGATCTGTACAAACAGTTTTGATTCAGATTTCACGCCTAGTTTCTCGGCGTCGGAGTGGGATTTAATCTGTTTGGCATTAGTATGTGGCTGCATTTTGGTAAAAGTTCTGAATGCAACAAACTGTTTGACACCGTTTATACTTCGCAGACAACACTTGAAAAGCATTAAGGTAGTAAATCGGTTACAGTGGAGAATCTGTTATTCTTTCCCAATAAACGCGTTTACGCAAATACTATTATTTGCAGTACAAACAGTTTGGAGCCAGATCAGACGCCGGGTAACCCGGCGTCTGATCAGGCTCCAAACTGTTTGCCACCAAGATAAACATGAAATATCAGACTTGACCAAAAGTTGTTCTTTTCTACGTTTTAGTGCTATGCGTTTGCGTACGTTTGCGTTTATTGGGAAAGAATAACAGATTCTCCACTGTAACACTACAGACAGAAGGAACATATTGCATAGGTAATATTGCCGGAGAACTTTTGTATTAAACGTATTATTATCTTTGTCTAGAAAATATATTAGGCGTACAGTGAAAAACAGACTTATTACAAGAGCCATGTGGGATTCAGCGACTTATCATGATCTGCGTAGTCTAAAATGTACCTGAATTAAAAGAAAAGGTCGACAGGATTCTTTAAACTTCATAACGGTATGCAATAATTGTTTTTATAATATGTCGCCTGCAAAATATTACGGAGTTGCCTTAAATGCAGATCAGACACATCGTTTCGCGGTGTCTGATCTGGATCCAAACTGTTTGCAAAAATAAGTAAAGTTACGACCAGCAGGCGACGGATTAACAGCTGTAGTTGACCTCAACTAAGGTTTGATTGTATTCTCAAACTTAAACAGGAGCTTCTGCTTAAAGCCACACATCTGCATATTGATTAAACGAGATAAAACTTAAGAAACCTTGCAATCTGTTTAATTTTCGACTTTGGAAAAGCCACCTTAACCACACCGACTTATAGTCATACTTTAACTATAAATCTAATAATGGAATGGTGTCACAAAATTGATTGCTTTAGAATCGAGTATAAACTGTTTTGTGTCTGATCAGTAGGCCTGGTGCTTAGTCATAATATTTCAAAACATGTACAGTGTTCCCTCCCTACAACGGCCATCCCAACAATTATGCCCAAGCTATTTACAACTGCAATGTTGTCTGTTTCAGATTGACACCTCTGGTTTTCTCAAAGTTACATAATGGATACAAAACTTAATAACGAGTGACAAACAGCTTGAATCCAGATCGGACGCCGCGTTACGCGGCGTCTGATCTGGATTCATGCTGTTTGCAAATGTTCCTCCCTATAACGACTCCCTCCGAACAACGCACTCATTGATTGTCTTCCATTGGGTGTCCTTGTAGAGAGGGAACGTTGTAGTTACTTTGCATTTTTTTATTGCCGTTTTGACACTTGTCATTATGAAATAAGAACTCGTTCAACACAGTAACTGCATTGGTATTGTCTACTTACAATGTATGTGTTTCTACTGCTTTTTGAATAAAATGGAATGCTATGCTAGTGTGTACTTGATAAATATCGATGTTAATGTCAAACAGTTTTGACCATTATCAGGGCAGAATCGAAACGGATTTAAATATAAGGGCTGTCGAACTAGACAGTGGCAGACTAGCAGGAAGGAAAACAAAAAAAAGTTTAGAAAAATAAAAAACGTTATGTTCGAACGTCATAACAAAGTGTTTGGCAAATTATAAAGGATTCTATTGTAAAATGCTCAAATTACAAGGAACTTTGGTATTATCGAATGTATGTCTAGGCATATTGTTTGTGCTCGCACGTATACTAGCTATCTAGTATCATCAACTGTAACGATTGGTTACATGTATCCAAATTAAAATCGCCTGTTATACATGTATACGTAATAAAACATCATAGGGCTTGAACGCGATTATAAAATATAATAAATTAACCTTGATCATTCACTCGTAAACGAAACAGAATTATTCTGTAATAAATATCATATACTAAAATCCTTATACTAACGAATATCAAAGGTCATGGGAATATGAACTTAATAATTTATAATGTTACATATGTAGTACATGTATTTCGATGAAGTGTATTACTAAACTAAATGACAAAACTTATTAACCATTTTTTCCTTTTTACAGAAACATACTCTGAGGGAGTGCAGTGTTTTACTAACGGTAAGACTATTTCATTATATTTTTTGTTTTTACTTAATGAGAAGAAATTGCAGTAAAACTTTTTCTATTACGACCACTACCACGTAGGATAATTGGTTGTATAAAAGACGGATGACAGCTGTAAACAAGGTGACAGTAAAACAGAACGCTCCTAAAGGAGCTTTCTGTTTTACTGCTACCTTGCTTTACAGTAGAGAATCTGTTATTCTTTCCCGTTTAAACGCAAACGTACGTAAACGCAAAGCACTAAAACGTAGAAAATAACTTTTGGACAAATCTGATAATTCTTGTTTATCTTGGTGGCAAACAGTTTGAAGCCTGATCAGACGCCGGGTTACCCGGCGTCTGATCTGGCTCCAAACTGTTTGCACTGCAAATAATAGTTTTAGCGTAAACGCGTTTACAGATTCTCCACTGTAAGCCGTCACCTGTTGTAAACACCTACCAATTAACACAATTTAGTTTCAATTAAGTGATTCATTATACTGATACAATTTAGTGGTCGTACTAGAGATGTTTTACTGTACGAGTACGCCGCCGTTTACATACAGTGGATAATCTGTTATTTTTTCCCGTTTAAACGCAAACGTACGCAAACGCAAAGCACTAAAACGTAGAAAAGAACAACTTTTGGACAATTCTGATATTTCATGTTTATCTTGGTGGCAAAAAGTTTGGAACCTGATCAGACGCCGGGTTACCCGGCGTCTGATCTGGCTCCAAACTGTTTGCACTGCAAATAATAGTTTTAGCGTAAACGCGTTTATTGGGAAAGAATAACAGATTCTCCACTGTAATTAATAGTGCAGCAGACACTTCTGTGTAATATATGTTGATGTTGGAAGCATTTATGTAATACATATTATATATAATATGTATGTAGTTGACAAAAACACACTAATTGTATTTATGTTACATGTACAAGGATAACGTGTAATCAGGGATGAAGCGTAATCCCTAACATGTTTATGGATTACACGTAATCACTGGGCATTTTAGGGAATTTATGAAATGTCCCTTTATCAAATATATATATATTTGCATTATCATGACATTTCTTTTGGTTTAAAACATCATGCTTTCTTGAAATATCACGGTCTAATGAATGTTCTCACAAAGTATCTCGCACAAGTGAATAAAAATAAGTAAACAGTGTCGATATAAGCCAGGACAATTAAAACATCAAGACATCTTTCATTTCAATAAGGTTGACACAATATTTCATAGCATGGTACTTGTCATTGAACTTAATGAACTAAACATGGTAAGAATCATTACTTTGACCAAAAGTAACGGCCAAATGTTTATAAATAATCAACAAAAAGCTTCAAAATTACGCCTTTTCCCTGGGATATTTCAGGTTTACGTGAAATCCTTGATTTCTAAGGGATTTCATGTACTCTCTGATTACACGTTATCTCTGTAACATATACACTCAGCGTAAAAAGAAACGCAAATATTTTTATCAAAATATTATTTTTATGTAGAAGGAACGTATTTGTGAATTGTTATTAAATCATTATTGAATTGGTAGCATCACAACCTGTACTAATCGGTGCGGTGTTTTAAACAAGCTGTAGTTAATTATTTCGCTGCCAAATTAATCAAAGTAAAACTAAATGTAGAATGACTTAAAGCAAATCGATACGAGTGTCAAACAGTTTGGATCCTGATCAGACGCCGCGTTACGCGGCGTCTGATCAGGATCCAACCTGTTTGCAAACGCTTTTGGGCGTCATTAAGAGGGAAATGGTTTAAAGGCAGCACAATGTTTTTTGAGCATTTTTACCTGAACTTGTTGCAGAATTGAAAAAAATCTTGAGATATGGTCTTTCTATTCTAATTTTCTTCAAAAAAAAGGTATCTTAATCTGCGTCTGACCACGATGTGCGTTTCTTTTTGTACTGAGTGTACACTGTTTTATCTACTACTGGGAAGATGTTATTATTTACCGTTTATATGGAAACTATCCAGAATGACATGGAATAACTTGAAATAAAGTGATTGATTATTGACAACTATAGTCGGAAAATGTGTAATTATCAGTGTCAAGGATATTCTAGTCTGATCAGACGCCGGGTTACCGTCGTCTGCACTGTCTTCTAAACCGTTTCTATAGGACACATTTATTTATCCTAAAAACATTAATTAGGACATAATAACGTATTCTCTACTGTATGAAATGACGTTTTATTGTCATTCCCACATCCGTTCGACATGCTCTGTCGGCGTACGTGAAATATCTGACAGGAATATCTAAATGTCAAAACTGGCATAGTTTACGTGTTGAAGGCATTATTATTTCAAAATAATTAAAATATTAATTAAAAATATTAATTTCGTTGCAAAACGTTTGAAACAAGATCAGTTGCGGGGTAGCCCGGTGTTTTATCAGGCTTAAACTTGTCTGTCAATCAGAGTAAACTAAAATTTAATGTAAATACAATTCATTGACAAATGCTTGTTATATTTTATTTTTTTATTGAGTACCGAGTTTACGTGTTAATAGGAAAGTGGAATAGATGACATTTTCTCTATTGTGATTTTCGTAAGTACAGTAAAATAAAATAATTCCGGACTGAGATTCATGATTCTCGTTTAGGCAGATTTAGCGGCCATTTCAATGCAGTGAAAATAGCTGTCACATTGGTACAGTGGATAAAACGTTATTCTTTCCCGTTAAAACGCAAACGAAACGCAAACACAAAACACTAAAATGTAGAAAATAACAACTGTTTGACAATTCTGACTATTTATATCAAGCTGAGTAGCAAACAGTTTGGAGCTTGATCAGACGCCGGGTTTCCCGGCGTCTGATCTGGCTCCAAACTGTTTGCACTGGGTGGTTTATTTGGGAAAGAATAACGTTTTCTCCACTGTAAGTTGCTAGTAGGTGCAGATCAACCATAATGTTGGAAGTTCCGCGAGGAGCTCTGTTAGGTATTGTGTCATTTGTCAATCAGTAACCTGGCTCATTAATACGATTGAAAGTCAGCATTACAGAGTACATTTGGAGCGATAATGTCGTTCGGCTTTCGCTTTTATTGTTAAGATATTTGTAGAGTTTTAACCGTTACGGTATATGTTTTAAAAGATTCGGTACAATAGAATAACACACTGGAAGTTCGTTATTGGTGCGATCCAATTGCACCAATAAGAGCGTTAACAAGCACTTCCGATCGTTATTTGTACCCGTTGAATAACAAAATTGCTGAATACGAGGGTAGTTCAAAAGATCAGAGGTCGTTTCGCTGGTGACCCCATAGCTATTTGAAGCCTAATCTAGAATTGTTCTTATTGACTTAATATGGTCATTATGCCCCAACACCACCGGGGTGGGGGCTATATAGAAATCACGTTGTCCGTCCGTCCTTCGGTCGGTCGGTCCGTCGGTCGTTCCGTCGGTCGGTCCGTCGCGTTTTTCCGGGACATTTGCCCTTTTCTTGAAAACTCTGCATGATACCATCTTCAAACTTGGTATACATTATCAATGTTATTTTCAAAACTCGTGTACCAAATTTAACAGAATTATGCCCCTTTTTAACTTCATTGTTAGTGTCTCTTAATTGAGAATGTTTTCTTTGAACATGCCATATTCTTGAAAACTATTCATGGTATTGTCCTCAAACTTAGTACACATTATAAGTGTTGTATTGTGAGACTCTTCATTAAGTTTGACAACTCTTGCACAACATTTGACAGAATTATGGTCCTTTATAACTTGAAATTGTGTTCCTTAATATGCATTTATTCTTTGGACATGTCATTTTCTTGAAAACTATCTATGACATTGTCTTCAAACTTGGTACACATTATAATTGTGATGTTTGCAGACTCTACTTGAAGTTACATAACTCTTGCCAACAAATGACAGACTTCTGCTCCTTTTTAACTTGAAATGTTGTTCTATTTTCTTTGAACATGTCATTTTCTTGAAAACTATTCATGATATTGTCTTCAAACGTGGTTAACATTATAAGTGTTGTATTGTGAGACTTTTCTGTAAAGTCTGACAATTCTTGCATAACATTTGACAGAATTATGCCCATTTTCAACTTGAAATTTTGTTCCGTAATATGTATGTATTATTATTTCTACATGTCATTGTGCTGTTTGTGACAGGTCAGTTGGAGTGGAGGTATTTATCACCTTAAGTGATAGCAGTTCTAGTTTGAAAATAATTTAACTTTTCGGAATTATGCCCTTGTTGTCACATGACGTCCTTGTGATGTAACGTTAGAAATTAAAATAAAACAGTTTTGTTCAGAGTCACTGTTAATACAGTGGAGAAAACGTTATTCTTTCCCAATAAACGCGTTTACGCTAAAACTATTATTTGCAGTGCAAACAGTTTGGAGCCAGATCAGACGCCGGGTAACCCGGCGTCTGATCAGGCTCCAAACTGTTTGCCACCAAGATAAACATGAATTATCAGAATTGTCAAAAAGTAAATACTTTTCTACGTCTTAGTGTTTTGCGTTTGCGTACGTTTGCGTTTAAACGGGAAAGAATAACGTTTTCTCTACTGTACTAGAGCTTTACGTAGCCTAATTTGCTGCATGGTTTGCGGGATTGCTCGGGAGAAATAAAATAGGACACTTGGACATGTTTCAGGCACTCGTGGTGATCCAAAGTTGTCAAACTAGTTTCTCTAAATTGTTTACTGTCGCGCAGTAATACAGTACTTGGTGATTCGAAAATAAGTATAAAATATATGAACAGTGCGCCGTACTTGTTTTATTTTACTCTATACTTCGCACGTTTATGTGCTAATCTGCAAGTTGCATTTCAAACAATGTACATGTAGCTGGTCTTGATCTACTCTGTTTGACACCAACATGCATCTAAAACATCTAATGTACAGTGGATAATCTGTTATTATTTCCCAATAAACGCGTTTACGCTAAAACTATTATTTGCAGTGCAAACAGTTTGGAGCCAGATCAGACGCCGGGTAACCCGGCGTCTGATCAGGCTCCAAACTGTTTGCCATCAAGATAAACATGAAATATAAGAATTGTCCAAAAGTTGTTCTTTTTTACGTTTTAGTGCTTTGCGTTTGCGTACGTTTGCGTTTAAACGGGAAAGAATAACAGATTCTCCACTGTAGCTGTATTATATATGGTAATTGGCAGTGTAGACCTAACTCAGATGCAGAGCCTGGGATGACAACAGTGCGTGTTCTGTACAATGTTGCAATGCAATAAAGCAGGTTTTTGTATTTGCACGGCGCATACGTTTATACAACAATGTTAACCAAATACAGGAGAGCAATGAAAAACAAAGAGTATGTAGCCTGATCAGAGGCAGGGTAGCTCGGCGTCTGAATCGCCGTCAATGTGTTGCCAACTCATATTGTCAACGTTTCAAACAGCCATCTGCGACATGTACTGCTCTGAATTTATTGTATTGAAACAGAAACGAAACTCACCATGAACACTGAAATTTATATTGAATAATTTTCAGCTCCTAACATTGCATTACCCGGCGTGTTAAACCTAAATCAAACTTTCAGTGACATTTTCATAACTGTTGAGCAAAAACTAGTTTGCATCAGTTATCACCATATCCCCTCAAGTGTATAATCTAAACTGACGTTGGTTATTACGCCAATCTGAATACTATAAGACCTCTTTATTACGACCTCAATATTATGGTTATCATATGGTTTTCCAACAGATGAGTGCGTAAAACAATGTTATATTTAAACAGAAAGTTGCTATAGGAACCTTCTATTTTAATGTCATCTTGCTTTATTCCGTCGCCTGTAGTTTGTATAATCAACAACTTTCGTTTTAGTTTTTGTAGTAGAGATACTTTACTTACGAGGTATTTCATAGTCATGGCAGAGAAAAGCAGCTGTAATATGCAAATTTGTTTGACAAAGTCGGCCAAGCATACTACACGTTTAATTTTGATGAGTTGAAAGTCAGGGGTCCGTTTCATAAAACTTCGTACGATAAATCTTGTCGTAAGTCGGATTATAAAAGTCTAAATTATTATTGATTTTTACATCTAATCCTGTCTTGTGACATCTCTCGTTGGAATTGTCTTGAAAAGGCGATTCCTAAGAGATGTCAAAAGACATGAATTGATAGAGAAATCAGAAATTTAATGTAGTTTAAAGTTTTCACCTACGATCGTTTTTGTCGAACGACGTTTTACTAACCGTTTGGAGCCAGATCAGACGCCGGGTAACCCGGCGTCTTATCAGGATCCAAACTGTTTGCCATCAAAATAAACATGAATTATCAGAATTGTCCAAAAGTTGTACTTCTTCTACGTTTTAGTACTTTGCGTTTGCGTTTCGTTTGCGTTTAAACGGGAAATAATTTCAGATTTCCACTGTACCTACAGACAAAGGAGATATCATCTAATGCAGCCATTTAATTTGAATATTTTGCAAAATATTGACGGTGTTTTAAAATACAACTGATGAGTTTCGTAAACAGAATACCATTTATTTCAATCTAAGACACCATTGATTGATGCTATGATCAGAGACAGGGCGACATGACCTGTAACTGTTTACAATGAAAATCACAACGTTCAGCACCTACATAATTATTGTGAACTGATGAAAATTATAAAAAAAATTCCCCTAAGGTATGCTAAGGTTTACATTTGTATTGCTATCGACAGAAGTGCAATCAATAATAGGCATGATGCTGACTATTGTCCCAAGCATGAGACAATGGGATGACGCACCTGATAAAATTTATGCGGAACTATAAACCTCAGCAGAAACAACAAAAATCAGCAAAATGTCAAACCCTCTTACATAATTTTAAAACTATGATTTATTTAAACAAGTCCATGTCTCTTACAAGGGGTCAACCATAATTATTTCCTAAACAAATGCGTTTATATTGGTTTGACTTAAGATCTTTATTAAATATATAACATTTGTGCCTACGTACCCATTAATCGGACATGGGCAAATAGTTCAGACTCAGATCAGACGAGTATCAGTGAGTATGCACTGTTTGCTAAAAGGGATTTCTATAAAAAAAAATTAAACAATAGACCAGGCACTCCTTCGATAACTATTTTTATTTAATATACATGTACAGTGGAGAATCTGTTATTCTTTCCCGTTTAAACGCAAACGTACGCAAACGCAAAGCACTAAAACGTAGAAAAGAACAACTTTTGGACAATTCTGATAATTCTTGTTTATCTTGGTGGCAAACAGTTTGGAGCCTGATCAGACGCCGGGTTACCCGGCGTCTGATCTGGCTCCAAACTGTTTGCACTGCAAATAATAATTTTAGCGTAAACGCGTTTATTGGGAAAGAATAACAGATTATCCACTGTATAATGATATAAAAATGTATTACAAAGGGAGTAAAATATTTATCTTATACAGTGTTTCTTCCCTACAACGGTCCTCCGAAGAACGATCCTCTCTCGAGTTAAGCTGTTTGCAAATGTAAGCCAAGTCGTGTTTAACACTCCAATGATATTTATTTTCCCTCCCTATAACATTTTTGTCTAACAACACATATGCTCGGATATTGTTGTAGAGAGGGACAAGTATATAACGTTTATTTAACATGTTACTATCTCGATAATAAAGAATTATTTATCATGTTCCTATTATATGGATTGCGTTTTCAATGATGTTTTTCAATGAGACAAACTATGTTCCGTGAGATAGGCATAACGTGTTCAAACCACAGTAAAACGTCTCTATTATATCTATCTATATTATGTAAAGTCACAAGAACAAAGCCTAAATGTTGTATAAAATACAGGTGTCAGCTTAAGGGTGTATCAATGTCATAGCCATTTTTTCAAAGTATTTAACTTTTTTTCTAACATTGTTTTTTTTGGAAGAGCTGTTTATGATGAATGAAAAAATGAAGAAAAAAAAAAGATGGTGGTGTCCTTGTTTTTGAGCTACAGCGATTTGAAAATGGTATGTCAAATTTGGACTTTTTTTTCAAATTTTACCCATTCAGGGTACAAGCTTCAGTAAAATTTATTTCGAAACAAAACAAACATGAAAATTTGGGTTTCCATTATTTATTTCATGTCTATGGTGGTATTTTCACATATAGAAACCAAATTTAGACAAAGCAGGCACCAGGTTTGAACAATATCGATCCTTGAATATCAAAATATGCTTTGTATAGGGCATGATTTTATTAAATTTTTTATTTTATGAAAAAAAGTAAAAAAGTTTGAAAATGAAATAGTTCTAGTATTTAACTTTTTCTTATATTCTACCAGATGAAAGCCCATGCTAAGGCAGTTCAAAATATGAAAAGAAATTGAAAGGTCAGTGTTGAAAATTTTGAGTTATTAAAGTAAAAAGAGTTATCTCCCCTTACAAAATTTACAAAAAAGTACCATATCGATGCTATTTAGAGCTTTATAAATTTCATATTTGGTGCCTTTTTTTTCTTAAATTAGTTTTTGTATGAAGAAATACTACCATAGATAGGAAATAAATAACACAAAACCAAATTATCATATTTGTTTTCATTTAAAATGGATTTTATTGAAGCGGGCTGTTTGAAATGGACAAAATAAGAGGAAGTGGGTGGGGTAAATATTACATGGCCGTAGAGCCAACTGTTGTTCACCAAAATGTACACTTTTTCTATTTTTTCATTCATCTTAAATAGCTCTTCAATACAAAACCATCATAGAGTGTTTTCATATACTTTGAAAGTTTCCCAAAGTCATGACATTGATACACCCTTAAAGCAAGATAACAGTAAAACGGAGTCTTTAAGGAGTTATCTGTTTTACTCTCACATTGCTTTAAGCTGTCACCTGCCCTAAACAGCTAATGATAAACACAATTTAGTGGTCAATTTTGAGAGGTTTTACTATATTTACACTGAAATTGAATCAGTTATGCTAATTCCATCGTATGTGAATTAGGGATCATGACTTCATTTTAATATATAAATAAATTGTAATTATATAGTAATCGTTATTTAAGTTTTACTTGAAAATTGAATTTATGAATTAATGCGTAACTAGTATGATTAAAAAGTCGATGTGAATGTGAAGTAGTTTTGAAACTTATTAGTTGGTAAGTATCTGCATCTAGGTTTCTTTCAATTTGTTAGTAAATGAATTAAGAATCTTGGTGAGAAAGCTATTGTGAATTTGTGGTTTAGCGTTACCATTTGCCATTGTCATTGTTCTCATTTTCGCTGATAAACCAGAGCTCCAGATAAGAGGGAGTACACTGAACAAATCCAACATTTTCTCACTTTGTTAAACACAAAATCCTCTGGTGTTCTCCTCATTCGAATCGTCTCGAAGAGACGATTCTTATGAGTAGTGAGACCATATATTTTAAAGCAGAAATAAAGATTATAGTTTTGAAATACTCCCCTTATCTGGAGCCCTGTAAACCATAAAATATGATACTGTTTTTGTAGTGTGTGAACGACAAACCCATGCTGCCTCAGCAGAGAAGGCTTCATTTGAAGTTTCCTGAATGGAATTTAATGCCATTAGTCATGAATACCAAACAAACTTGTGCTGAGACAGTAACCTTTAGGGGAAATAAATTTCGTGCACAGCCTAATTAGCAGTGTCATCAAAAATAGCTCAATGTGAACATGTTTTTAATAAAATGACAAGAGTGCGGAATATCATCTTAATCTTGAATCTGCTACGCAACGTGATTGTTACTTGCAAAGTATTCAACCTAATCGGAGGCCGGGTTATTTTGCATCTGGTCAGCATCAAAACTGTTTATTACCCTTAAATGTATCTACAAGATATTTATTTCGAAATATTAACACTGGATTCTGCTAGGCTGTCTCATTTGAAAATGATGAAGACATATACATTGTCGCATGATTGGAGTAAAGATATGTTTATATTACTTTCACACAGGCATAGTGATATTAAAAAGCATTAACATGCCAACTTTCAATAAAACTGTAATTAAGAATGCTTAATTTTTATGTAATGAATGATACGTGATTAGGTTTGGTTAAATTTGTCCATAATGATTATGATGTCAATGACTCGTTTGCGATAACGTGGGTTAAAATATCATTAGATACATGTGTAATCAATTAACCCTATTCACTGTCATGACGTCTTCAATGTGAAGCAAATGTCGCCTACTTTAAGTTTTCTCGACTTAAAATATATTGAAATAATTTAATATTGTTTGTTTTCATTACAGTAGTGCAACGATCGGGTGGCGTTGTTTTCAAAAGATTGTGTATGTAAACAAAGAAAAATAACGATAAATACAACTGCGACATGTTTTATTGGTAAATCAAACAAGTGGTTTGTGTGACTGTATGGTGTAGTGGATAAGCGTGCTGCCTAGTCGTACTTATTACTAGTTACTTTTGAGGGTCATGAGTTCGAACCTAGAGAGCACCACTTTCTTTTTTTTTTGTATATTACACTGATATGCGCTGATATACAATGTACGTAGTTTGAAATAAACATGGATAGAATGAGTAAGTCAAGTGATATCACAGACAATATTAAAGAGCTACATCATGTTGTCTTTTTACTGATTACAAAGATGTGTTTTGACCCTATTACTGCACGATGTAAAAATGCAACGATAATGAAAAACAGACTAAATCTGTGAGAATGAAAATCTATTGGATGTGAAACAGAACGTCGTTAATTTGAAATTGATAAAAAAATCACCGAATGTGGGATTCGAACTCGAGACTTCTGCGTGAAAGTCGAACAGCATAACCACTACGCCAATACAGCATTTGCTAGTAAGGTTGTCAAACTTGTACTTAACGGTAATTTAAATTATTTTCTTTGTTTACATTCGCACTGTTTTGTAAACAACGCCATCCGATCGTTGCACTACTGTACATTTGGTTAGCTGTGATTGGCTGTAATTTTTGTTTCATAACCCCATGAAAAAAATAAAATTCAGGCCACGCCTTGTCAGGACTACTTTCCCTTAGTCCAACTGCTCTTCACAAGCGCTGCATAAAGCAGGATGCCAAATGACGTCATTGACGCCGGGGTTACTACATAACAACGTCGCGTTTTGGCGGAAAAAATATATGGCGGAAGGACTACAACCTATGTTTTAAAAGCGTTAAAAAAGAACATTCGCGTCATATTTTCTATTTAACTACTTTCTTAAATTCAGAAGTGCTATTAAATTATAAGGAATAATTCGAAATATTTATTGTTTTCATGGAGGTATAATTTAATATTGTTTGTTTTCATTACATTTGGTTACCTGTGATTGGCTGTAATTTTTGTTTCATAACTCCATGAAAAAAATAAAATTCAGGCCACGCCTTGTCAGGACTACGTTCTCTTAGTCCAACTGCTCTCCACAAGCGCTGCATGAAGCAGGACGTCAAATGACGTCATTGACGTCGACGTTACTACAAAACAACAACGCGTTTTGGCGGAAAATATATATGGCGGAGGGACTACATCCTACGTTTTAAAAGCGTTAAAAATGAACATTCGCGTCAGATTCTCTATTTAACTACTTTCTTCGCGGTTTCATACAGTGTGACCAGGGTTTTTTTTCATACCTCCATGAATAAAATAAATATTCGAATTATTCCTTAAATGAAAATAAAACCTGGTCACACTTTTGTATGAAAGCGCTTCGCGGTTTCATACAGTGTGACCAGGTTTTTTTGCAAACCTCCATGAAAACAATAAATATTCGATTTATTCCTTAAATGAATGACAACCAGTTGTAATTATAATCAGACACGATCCAAACTATTTCCAACCTATTGGCGCTTTTTTAAATATGAGACAACTCTTGCCGTAGCAGTTTAATCAGGGTCTCAAATTTTGACTATTATGATCTGACTAACTTTTGTCGTTATTCTTTTCCTTGGACACTGTTTCCTGATTGTCTAAGCAACTGTAGTTTAAATGTGCAAAATGGGCGTACGAATATTGAAAGGGAGAAGGGTTAAAGAAAAATAACATTGAACAAGACATAGTGGCACACATTAAATTTGAGTTTGTCTCTATTGTATGCACCGGTCTGCCATAAATAAGCGCAATTATGTTTTCTTGCAGGGCTCTAGTTAGGAGGGGTATTTAAAAAACTAAGATATTTAATTCTGCTTTATACCCTATGGTGTCACTACTCATTAGAATCATCTCGAAGAGACGATTATAATGAGTAGTAACACTATAGGATTTGGTGCTAAAATTAGTGAGAAAATGTTGGATTTGTGCAGTTTACTCTCTCTTATCTGGAGTCCTGTTCTTGGGAATATTTTACTCTAAACATTTGTTTAAATTCGAACTTATTTTGTCAATTGAATATATTGATAAATATTCGTACTAAAAAAATGGAGTTTTCGTCACCGTACACGAACAATTATATAACGTATTTCTAGTAGAATTGTCGTTCAAGTAAACTGGAATTCCATGATAAACTGACAATAAAAGTACATTAGTTTGCACGAAGTATCCGATACAGACTGTTCATCTCGTTCTATAAGTACAATGGATGTTTGAGTCCAGTAAAAGTACTATATTTTCTACTTGAAACATCTAAAACACATGGTGGCATTCTCAAAATAATGCGGGATGCTACTAAAATCTGAAAAGAACATTCGTTCAAGGATGATACAGTAATGAAAACGATGTGCTGTAACAATAAAAGGTTTTCATGCAAAGCATTCTATTTCGAGTGCATGTACAGTGGAGAATCTGTTATTCTTTCCCGTTTAAACGCAAACGTACGCAAACGCAAAGCACTAAAACGTAGAAAAGAACAACTTTTGGACAATTCTGATATTTCATGTTTATCTTGGTGGCAAACAGTTTGGAGCCTGATCAGACGCCGGGTTACCCGGCGTCTGATCTGGCTCCAAACTGTTTGTAAAGGAAAAACTAGTTTTAGCGTAAACGCGTTTATCGGGAAGAATAACACATTCTTCACTGTATACTGGAAGTAAAACGCCGGGTAAATCGATAATATTTTCAAAGATTTTGGTTTGTTAACAGTTGAAATGCGTGTCCTTGTCGTTTCGTTTCAACAGGAAACCTCGTCTTCACATTACCTAGGTAATAAAAGTACAGTGGAGAATACGTTATTCTTTCCCGTTTAAACGAAACGAAACGCAAACGCAAAACACTAAAACGTAGAAAAGTGTAATATTTTGACAATTCTGATATTTCATGTTTATCTTGGTGGCAAACAGTTTGGAGCCTGATGAGACGCCGGGTTACCCGGCGTCTGATCAGGCACAAAACTGTTTGCAATGGAAATAATAGTTTTAGCGTAAACGCGTTTATTGGGAAAGAATAACGTTTTCTCCACTGTAACTGATACACACCCGAATAATCCTGCTTGTATTAATTTTGAACGAAAACAAATAATATTCAAATACATTCAAAGCTTATTTTATAGTATTTATTTGAGACAGGTTTTATCTAAAACCAAAACATCTCGCCGCTCGTATGATTCCCTATGATGCAACCTCCAGTAACAAAATTGCTGTCTTATATACGGCTTGACCTTAGTACATGTTAACAATTATTTTATTTTCAATACGGCTATAATCCCCTGGAAACAAATCCATACAAAATTCCCTATCCCTTCGACAAAGCTTTTAATTAAAAGACTCATAAAAACCATCTTATATCGTTCCAAATCCTCATCCCATTTTAGTTGCCACGATATTGCTCAAGCGATGTATTAAGATACTTTCCTGACACGCAATAATGCATCTTATTAAATCCTGTCCTTTAAATTCACAGTTTTCATACAATTGCTACCAGATTGGATTTAACTCAGAAGCAAAATAACTCGATCTTGTATCAGGATTCAAACTATTCAACATTTCTTATGCTAGTTATTCAGGTATGATGCTTTAAATATGAATATAGAAACTAAGCAGTTAACCGTGTAAAAGTGTATGATTGTATGGCCATTTAAGCGTTAAACCACTTAACAACTCGGTCAATATATTTTATTAACGCAAGGAGTACAGTGGAGAATGTGTTATTCTTTCCCAATAAACGCGTTTATGCTAAAACTATTATTTCCATTGCAAACAGTTTGGAGCCAGATCAGACGCCGGGTAACCCGGCGTCTGATCAGGCTCCAAACTGTTTGCCACCAAGATAAACATGAAATATCAGAATTGTCCAAAAGTTGTTCTTTTCTACGTTTTAGTGCTTTGCGTTTGCGTACGTTTGCGTTTAAACGGGAAAGTATAACAGATTCTCAACTGTACATGCTACATATACAGTGGAATCCTACGATTTTGACCATTACAATGAAAGGCTTAAATTCTGTGAAGAGGTAGTGTATAGCTTTAAGCAAGATAAAAATAAACCTCGAGAAGTCCCCATAGGAACGTTCTGTGTTACGTTTATCATTTTCTATGTTGCGACATACATTCAACACAATCGGATTGTCTCCGTTTGCTTTGTGGTAAAAGGGGCGACCTTATTGTACATTTTTCATTTATTAATTAGTGCACAATGTTTGTTCCGAAGCGTAATTATTACGGAAACATTTAAACTTGTAACACACGATAATGTGATATAAAAGCAAGCATGCTATATGATATATTCAGCGTCGCAGTGTACAGCGTTCCCTCCCTACAACGGGCCTCTCAACAACGACCCCCTCCTTACAACGACCCTTGGCGTAGTTCCCGAAACAATACAAGTATGTCTAATATTTCAATGTATCAATATCGTCTGCTTATATTTGTTGTCTGCTGTTTTTCTCACAGTTACACATAAGTAGTCATTTTGATAGAAGAAATATAAGTACGAGTGACAAACAGCGTCACGCGGCGTCTGATCTGGATTCAAGCTGTTTGCAAATGAAAGCCAAGTCTTAAATTTCCTTCCCTATAACGAATCCCTCCGAACAACGCACATAATATGTGTCTCCCATTGGCTGTCGTTGTAGACAGGGTTAACACTGTCATGATCAAATAGTGTTAAATGTTATGCATTAAAGATAGTCGTCTACTTAAACTAGTCGAGGGTAACACATAAAACCTCCCGCAGTGTTTTTTAGTTTTATCTTGCGTTAATCTACATGTAACACATGTCTTTTTTAAAGTTAATTGGCCTTTTGTTTCGTGGTCGTAGTAAATTACTGCAGTTCAAACACCGATCAGATGGCTAGAAACACGGATTCTTATCTCACTCATCCCTTTTCTACAGTGCGTTTCATTGCTTTTTGTTACTTTGTTATGTAATATGTGTCGGTTCACGTAAAGTCTCCTTTGTCATGAGCCATACCTTAGGTATTAGTAAGGTATTGAGGTCTCTACAGTGTAATAAAAATGCAAAACATTATAAATGGATTTTCACTGTTTTTCTGTTTACGATAAGAATTTACACAATTTTATGGCACTCACTTTAATAAAGTGAGGGTCTAACCTGAGCGCGTATGTCTTATCAATAAGTATTAGATAAGCCTTATACAAATGACACTTGTGTAATATATCAGGCACACGGGTGCAATATCCTGTTTATGACATAATCAGCTTAACTACTATTTCGCATTAAATCAGTGGTTTAAAAATATAATTTCCAGTTCACACGGCATATAGCACTAACGCAAAGCAAGAATGTTAGAACATTTTAAAACATTTGCGCCAGGTGGATTCTTTCATGTTTATATATTGGATTGGTCCATTTTTTATCAAAGGGATGCCTGGTCAAAAAAAATTGTTTTCATTTTAAAATTCCTACATGTATCAGCAAACAGTGTATACTCTGATTAGACGCCGCATAATGAGGCGTCTGATCAGAGTATATACTGTTTGCCTATGTCCCATATATGGGATCGTAGGCACAAATGTGTTAAGAAAATGAGTGTTTTGATCAATGCACATTGGTTATATTTGTGTCAAACAGTTTGGAGCCTAGATGGGCACCGACGGAATTGACGTCTGGTGAGGATATGGAACTGCGTCCAGTTACAGTATTTGTTTTAGCTGAATAAAGGCTTAATACAAATTATTTTAATTACCCCTTAAACTATGTAATAGAAAATACCTTTCGAACACGGTATGTTACATGTAAATACAGTTTTGTGTTTTACTTATATGCTTAAGACTCTAATCAGAGAGCTCCTATTAGGGTCATTCACTGTTTGTCTTTTGACAAGTGTACTCTTAACAGGTACAATGACGAGTGTACTCGTCGCTAGGATTAAATGTGTTAAAAAGGTAACACTCTCCATTACAAAAACAATACACCTGCCTGTTATTTACAGGGCGCCAGATAAGGGGAGTATTTCGAAACATAAAATCTTTATTATTGCTTTAAACTCTATGGTGTCACTACTCATTCGAATTGTCTCGAAGATGTGATTCAAATGAGTAGTAACACTAAACGATTTGGTGCTAAAATAAGAGCGAAAATGTTTTGTTTGTTCAGTTTACTCCCCCTTATCTGGAGCCCTGTATTTATTCTACATAATCTTAATCGAACAATCTTAATCGTAACAAATTTCCTCAACAAGTCAAATAAAGACGTTAAGACGTATTATCGGATTTTATGTCAGACATCACAAACATGTTGACACTTTGCGAAATGTAATATCCCCCTTGTGAAAACATTAAATGTTTATATTTCTCTTTGCTGCATTATTCGGCTGACATTTTCTCTTATCACGTTGTCCGAGAAATAGAGATAACGGTTAGAAATGGTTTGAATCAAAATGAATACTGCGTAGAATTCATTTTTGCTGAATAATTATACCCTTCGTACTTAAGCTTAAAGGAGCAATTTTCAGTCCGTTTAATTGTTAGATTAGTTTTAAATTTCGCGCAAATGCAAAAATGCAAGTCGAAGTTAATGAAGCAGTTGCAACTAAAGCACTGGCTTTTAGATAATTTCAACATTCATTGAAATCCAATCGCTAAATTGTCCACGATTGCTGCAGAATTCTAAGCGTTCCGTCGGAAATAGTAGTTATTCTACCAGATCAAACAAAGACATATTTGATTGACGCACTGCGGTTTAAATACTAGTTCTCCGAAAAGACAAAAAACTGACACAGATTACAAACTAGTTAATTTGAACGTTATTGACAATCCAAACGATGCTCATGGTACTAGCGTTTTAAACAACTATCTCGAACTAGGCTAAGCTGCGTTTTAACTTTGAAACACGGGTATTTTCACCAAAACCTAACTTGAAATAAGACAAATTTATGTATCAGAATATCGAATATTTCGAGTTAAGCGAGTTCGAGACATCGAAGTTCGACTGTATCGTTATCAGACATCGAATGATTAAGCGTTTGACGAATATCTAAACTGTTTGAAACTCTTCTAGATATTGCCTTCAATCTAACTTTACAATACAATAACCACGTTTAATTAATGTCGATATACCTTGTATCATTAGAAAGGTTGAGACATCTCAATTCGTTTTAAAAGCTGTCAAATGTTAACTCTAACCATGTTGCACGGGCCTGTTTTAGAATGTTAAACAGTTGAACCGGATCATTCTTCCAGTAAAGTGACACGGTAGCTTATGCCATCTAAACTAGTTTTACTCGTATAATACGTTTTCCTCATTGGCAAAAGTCATGGACAAAGAGGAATGTTTTGCAATCGGAAAGTTTGAGTATGTTGAGAGCATAAACACCATCACTCTTGGTTAAAGGAAGGCGATTATTCAAAAAGGTATCAAAACCATAGTAATGTACAAATATGAAATGAAGAACAGTCAAACTCGATCTATGTTTAATCGAACATGTCCGTATTTCAAACTTGAAAGTGGTTAAGCTTTGACAAAAGATAGGTTCAACTAAGCAAGAAAAAAACAACTATGTTATTCGACTGAAGAATAACGGAATATTCAATTTTAAAAGATTTTTAGTTTTTTGAATAGATTTTGATAATTGGAAAGAGATTTGTGAGAAATTTATAAATAATGATTGCACAAGTTTCATAACTCTTTCATCAAACTTAAAGAGTTATTTCTCTTTTCAAAACATTCTATTATTCTGCCTATAATCCCTGTTCTGCTTTATTGTAGGAGTTTGATGAGTGGGATTGTCTTGATTATGGTTCATAACTCTTGCTTCAATACCATGATAATTAGTCCCCTTTCTACACCAAAACTTCTCAATTTGGCTATAACTCTTGCTCGACTGCTTGCTGGAAGGTGACACATGTGTTCCGAGGAAAACCCATTTAGTGTAGTGTGTGATCGACAACCTCATGCTGCCTTAGCAGGGACGGATTTAGTCTGAATTTGATATCATTAGTTATGATAAACAACCAAATGTGTGTCGAGGAATTAGCCTTAGGGAAGCATATGTTCGTGCATAGGGCAATTAAAAGTATCATTGAAAATAGTTTATAGGTATAAAGATGCTCATGTTTAATGTCAACATGGTTTATATTAATGACAAAAATATGGAATCACGTCTGAGGTTAAAACTGTAAGCGACTGTTTTTCTCCTTTTGAATAGATATGACCGTAAGTATAGTCCGATATATAATGCGTCTGCTTAAGGAAACAAGTTTTAGCACTATTTTACCTTAATTTGTCGATTTTGAAGTATCAAACACTTACTTCGATCACGGTTTTTGTCACATTCACATTCAGCACTGCTCAATGAACGGTAATTCCAAATTATCGTAGTAAACATGAGGTGTCATTACTTCCACACAAACATTGCGATTTTAAGAGCACCAACATGCCATTATTCAATAAAACTGTAATTAAGAAGATTTATGTTTTTATTTGTAACACATGCTTACAAATGGTACATTAGGAAATGCGGACAGTTTTGTAAATAACTCCTTTGCAACAACGGGTCGAGCATGAGTTGTTGTTCCATCGGGTATATGTTAAATCAATTACGCATTTGCTCAAGTGAATGACGGTTTCGTGTCCATACCATCTTCGGCTAATAAACCCATGTGTATTAAAAAATCACTTTAAAACTGATACAGTGGATCAGAAGGTGTGTGCTCCCAAATAACATTTTGCAAATACAGTGTTCCCCCCCCCTTACACTTGCCCTCCCATCAACGGCCCTCTTCGTAAAAAGACGGTTGCCGCAATTTCCTAAACAGTACAATTATGTATAACGCTTTTACTGCTGCAATATCGTCTGCTTAAGATTGTCGTCTGCATGTTACATATAAGTGGACAGTTTGATCGAATAGAGTTAATTCCGAGTGTCCAACAGCTTTAATCCAAATCAGACGCCGCGGTACGCTGTGTCAGGTCTGGATCCAAGCTGTTTGTTAATGTAAGCCAAGTCTTAGTTTTCCCTCCATATAACGACTCCATCAGATCAACACGAACAATATGTGTATCCCATAGGATGTCGTTGTAGAGAGGTAGCACTGTATCTCAATTACAAGCAACTTCCAACCAGACTAGATATCGGGTACTTGTACTTGTTTACAGTTTGAATGTGTTTCGTTCGTTTTTCCGTTTCATTTTAGTGTCTTTCTTTTATCTTCACAATTAAGGAAATATATATACCCAGAGACATATTATATATTATTATTTGATTAATAATGCTATCAAACTAACACCGATAAGGTT
Organism: Gari tellinella; assembly: GCA_922989275.2. Lineage (NCBI taxonomy): Eukaryota > Metazoa > Mollusca > Bivalvia > Cardiida > Psammobiidae > Gari > Gari tellinella. Next base: position 50,997,838 of record OV277870.1, on the reverse strand, counting down.
TTATTTAAGTTGATTGGGTTGATATCGCTTTTATCATATCAGCCATGCCCCCCCCCCCCCCCCCCCACAGCCAATTACAACCTACCAAAAGTGATGAAAACAAACAATATTAAAAACTTACATAATTTATCGGTTATAACGGGATCAGGATAAATTTATTACGCACGATCATTTAATAAGAAAGTATGTCGATGTTTAATAATAGGGACATGATCTATAATTAAAACAAAATAGCTTGCTTTGTCACGCGGTTCAGCCTTTCTGTGTAGTATTTTAATTAGATATATTATCTAAATTATCCAAAGGACAAGGTTCACGAAGCCTCTGTTTTGGCCCTGTAAAAATCTTATTTTTTCCATTTGATGTTTTAGCTATATTTTCTCTTTATTTGTCAATTTCAGATATTAGTACTTCATAATATACATAAAGTTCAACCCAAATTCAAGTTTTGATTACTGTACAGTTTCTTGTAAATGGACCACGAGGCCAAAAAAGGCCAAAAAGGCAGATTTTGGGTACAATTCAGGGTATAAATCATAGCAATAAACAATGAAGGCACTAATGCGACACAAAGATATTTTAAGTACACAATAAATATTTAAGTTGGAAGTAACATATCCAAATGTTGAAATGTCGCAAGCGTGCCATCTTAGTTTTTTTAGGATTTATAAAAATATTTTTTACAGGGCCAAATGAGAGGCTTCGTATACCTTGTCCTTTAGACTGTATTTATATTGAAATTCGAAGTACGCAATAGTGTTCCTGAAAAGACGTTGAATAAGCGGTATCTGATCAGATTCCAAGGTTATAAAGCTTCTATGTTGAGTCTAAAGTCGTTCTCAAGCATCTGACCAATCAAATGCTTGAGAACACACTCAGACTCAGCTCAAACGCTTTATTACCTTGGACACTGGTAACCAAAACTGCTTACACACGTCAGGTTCTTCAAGGTGGTATGGCGGTTTATCATTATTCCTTAAAGTTAATGGATGCAGTTTAGCAATAATAATTTTACAAAAGAAATCACCGATACTTACAATTAGATCTATTAAACAGCAATTTATTTCATGCAATTACATGTAGCATTTCAATAGCACTAGATCTACAACCTTAAATAGTTCATGATTAGATTAGAAATAAAATGTTATTTAATGTATATTTATCAGCTGTGTGTATGGTGATTATTAAAAACCATCTATAATAAATATCGATATATCTCCAGTCAAATTGGTAGAAAAAAGTATGATACCTGGGGCCCGTTTTACTAAACTACTTACGCAAAATTTTTGCGTAAGTCAAAATCGTTTTACTCTTATTTTTCGATCATAAACGTTTGCAAACGTCCTCTAATCTGGCTATATTTGCTGTTTGTAGCAAATGATAATAAAACATATAAATTAAAATTTAAAATTTTGACTTCCGCAAACATTTTGCGTAAGTAGTTTAGTAAAACGGGCCTCAGCTCTTTCCCGACAGGTATTTAGGTCAAGGTATTTCCTGACAACAAATCCATTTACACCATAGCAGGTTTCTAGTTTGTTTTAAAGACAAATCGTTTACTTTATTTCTGCTTTAAGCTACTATCTGCTAGAATTACATTCGAAATAAACCATATTCTTGACTTGGTTAATTAATACTTTAATAGAATGAAGGCGCATTAACGCGTATACATGTATGGACTAATGGTTAAACAAATTAAAATTCTAAATGTGTTATCTACTCACCGAAACATTTATTAATACTAGCTGGATAGGGGGGTTGTTGGCCATGACATGCAAGGTTTAGTAAGATCTTCAACAAAAACTCTTAAATTTGCCTCGTCCAATTCCAAAAAGACGCATTAATCTGATTTCCTGTCAAATACCACAACATTTTGACACTTTGTAAAATGCAATTTCCTCCTTCCAAATACATTATTTGTGAATATCTCTCTTTCCAGTGATATTATGTTCACTTATTCCGTATCGCGTTGTCGGCAACCTTGGATAGCTGTAGTATATTGACCAAACTTATTCAATACTTTGGTGATACTTATTCAGTGTAAGATTAATTTATAATTTCCTGTCAAACAAATAATGCTTAGAGATTTTAATGGTAAACTTGTTATTAAAGCACAATTAATTTTGAAATCCAATCGTTTAATTGCACATAACTGCTGCAGAAATCTAACGGTTTTTATATAAAGTAATAGTTCTTAAATAATATTAAACAAAGTTAAATGTGATTAAATGTACTGCTTTTTTAATTTAAGTTCTCATAAAAACATGCTACGACCTTATTAGTTTGAATATGAATAGCAAAGTCTCTGTCGACGGCACTGACATTTTAGAAATGTACAATCGTGATTAGATGTCAAGGTTTACAGAGTCCGACACATATCTAAACTGTTTATATTTATGTGGGGTTTCATAAGTAAAAATGCCTTAAAGCTAAGTATTTTTGGAAATGCATTGATAGTTTTGTTTAAGCTCACGACAACATGGCGGTAAAACATATTCAAGCATTTTAGTACAATAACGATGTGTCTGGTCAGGTTCCAATACATCTAACTCTTATTTCAATAGGTCTTCAATCAATATATCTAACATTATACAGTTATTTCATGTGTGTTTGGGGAACAGTCAGAACTATTGGCCCGAGGTATCAGGGAAGACTTTCGAACTGTTGCCCGAGGCCGATAGGAACACACATGAAATAACTGTTTTATTACCTAATACTTTATATAGGGCTAACTAGATTTTCAAAAAGAATTAATCTGAGCCAAAGTACAAATGAAATAAGATTTATTATTTCCAGTCATCAAAAATTCTTGGATTCATTTCAGTCGAACAGTGGCTATGCCACCTTTTCAGCTTGAAATACGGATATTTTCGACAGTAGCGATTTATAAAGAAGCGGGTTTATGGCATGTATGCCTATCTGTAGAAATGCAGATAAATTCTACGTATGCGAGTTCCAGATATAAAGGTTTAACTGTATAAATGTGTGTACTCTAGCGCGAGTTTTCAGTGACATGATGTCAATTTCAAGTGTCAACTTTTAGGGTCAATTGAATAAAACTTTGTCAGATTATGTATGTTTTCTTTCTTATATTGGATCTAGACTGGAAATAAATTCGTTACACGGCATTCCGACAGGGTGTCGAAATACCGTGTAACTAATAATAAACATTTTGAGTTTTTGACAGACGTCTGATGACTGATCAGCGTCGTCTTGTAAGCGCTTGCATGTTTACATCCGCACATTATTGTAATGTTCGGGTCCGTGTTATTTTCTGTATAAAGGATAGCGACGGAACTTGATGTGTATTATGAACTCGTCTCATTTATTATAGTATTGCTATAAATAATGATAAAGCATGAAATAAAGTATTTATCCTCCAGACACCAATCAATGATAATTATTCAATACTGTTTCATTACAGTACTGCAATTCCAGGTACGGGGAAACTTCTCAATGACACTGAACTTCTACGCATCTTTTTCGCGCATGGAAACAGTTCGTCCTAGAGGGCAATAGTTAAAACTATTTCCCCCGGATTAGGCAATGTCAGAACAACACAGTAAAACAGTCAAAAATAACGAATTACAAGTTATATAGAGCATTAGGTAATAAATAAATTTGAGGAATCAATGGTGGCGTCATTGCATGAAAGGGGTGGAATGATTTTTAATATTTAGGCTTATCATTTTGTCTGCGACTTAATTAACCAATTAAAACCCTTTTACTACCCAAACATGCGTGATATTATATCTCCTTCGCCATTTCATTGTCGTCTACTATAGTTGTATTGGATGCAATATCGTTTCAAAGTTAAAAATATAAGGCAGTATGAAAGAATAAATTTCAAAACGAGTGTTAAACAGTTAGACCAAAATCAGACGCCGCATTAGGAGGCGTCTGATCTTAATCAAAACTGTTTACAGTGGAGAATCTGTTATTCTTTCCCGTTTAAACGCAAACGTACGCAAACGCAAAGTACTAAAACGTAGAAAAGTACAACTTTTGGACAATTCTGATATTTCATGTTTATCTTGGTGGCAAACAGTTTGGAGCCTGATGAGACGCCGGGTTACCCGGCGTCTGATCTGGCTCCAAACTGTTTGCACTGCAAAAAATAGTTTTAGCGTAAACGCGTTTATTGGGAAAGAATAACACATTCTCCACTGTACAAACGCCCTTTGTGACGTCATTGAAAGTAAACGGGTTAACATGCTGGTTCATGGAAACTCGTGCAAGATTAACTCTCCAGAGTTACATCTATCGCAATTTCGTATATCAACTTTAGTATTTATGGAATGCCGAATATAACTGAATGTTGATAATTTGATAACCTCTTCAATTTATCTTTATCAAAAAAATCTCACATAATTGTAATTGTTTTTTCTTGTAATATATCTAGGTTAAGCCTACATATGTCATTGCAGTGAAAATCTCTTTTAAGCCCTTGGTCTACTACAGTGGACGTTGGCATCAATGAATACCCTAATGATACGCCGCGTTATGCAGCATCTCATCAGGGTCTGCACTGTTTCTATATTATATGAAATATTCTGCTGTAGAAACAAAAACGGCAGTGTCTTTAGATCATCCTTTGATATCTACACTGAAATATTCAAGCAGGTTTACAGGGGGATTTCATTGCACTATCCAGATATAAATGGAACAACATAATCAAACCGTTGATAACAAACAGCCTCCCTGTTATATGACTCGAGTCCCCCTTTCGGGATTAATGGTCTCTATTATTTTTTTCCATTTACTAAAGGCACTGAAAAAACAATGACCGCTTTTTCGCAGACAAAGCTCAAAAACACCATAACACAGATTCTAATTATTTTAAAAACTAACATGCTTTTATGTTAAGTGCATCATAATCATAGTATTTTGTAATTGTAAAAAAATGCTACAGATATAATTTATATCTGACAACGTGGGCATGTGTTGCTAACCCTTTCATGATCAAATTTATCGTGAGGTTTTTGTCGCTTCACCGCCATATTATCGTCTGCTTCAATATTGTTGGCTGCAATATCGTTTCAAAGTTAGATTTAAGACACTACAACTTACGTTATTTCAAAACAGTTGGTAAACATTTTGATCCTGGTCAGACGCCGCGTAACGTAGCGTCTGTTCAGGATTAAACTTGTTTGCAAAAGCGCTTTATGACATTTAGAGTGAAAAGGTTAAATACAGCAATGAAACAAAGATATGACTGTGTCACACAATAGCGAATATATCGCTAGCCGTAAAACATATAGTGTTTCAGTATTTTTATACAGGCAGTTGTTTAATGCAGAACAACAACACGCCCTTACAGTTTGAAACGATTCTTCAAATGCATGTACGTGATATATGCACTGAAATGTAAATTGTTACCTACATTTATGATCCGCTTTCGTATCAAATGCTCCCTCCCTACAACGCCCCTTCCAACAGCGATTTTCTCATAATATCGCAATAAAACCAGTTAATTTCTTATATACATATTATATTTCTATAGTTTCTATTTTTTATTTGAATTAAATGGGGGCGATTGTGAATATGTTGACATAAATAAATGCAGACAAATGCAGTTTATAAACGTATGTGTATTTACATTTTCTTCAGATTTGTCTTAATGATAAAGCAGAATTGTAGCAATAATCATGGTTTTCGCAATTAGGAAGCGCCTCTGAAAGTTCAGCAAAATGTATGCTGTCTTAATTTGAAATATAAATCGAGGAGGCAAACAACAAGCGCACCTGGTGTTATAGAATGGGATAGTTCCTCTTATTTTAGGAATGCACCGAGTGTCAAATGCTTCGGCTTTACCTTAGAGGATTTGTTGTCATTGCATTTCTATTGTTTCATGACAAAAATGTTCTTAATCTCATTCACTGCCATTCCCCGAGTACATTTTTGGCAAGCAGTAAAGAGACTGATCATCCGCACTAAATAATAATTTCTTTGGTCAATATATCTTACATTTAGAAATAAGAATTAAATGCAGACGACATTTGTTTTAGATTTGATGACGTTCTGCAGTGAAAGGGGTTACGTTTGAAATTAATTTTGCCGTTTGTTCGATGTGGTCGTATGCTTCAGGAATGTTCTCAAGTAACAATTGCAAACCGAACCCCTATGAAATGCAAATTTAATTTAAAAGTGTAATTGTTCAACGTATGGCTCATTTCGTCTTCGTAATTCAATTTATTGTATGCATGCATTAGGATATACTGTAAGCTTTTACATCAGCTAGTTCAATAAATTGTTCGGATATTTTTATATATGACCTTAAAATATGCATGCAATTATTCTAATATTATACCGCTCCTAACCAGTTCTTTATACACTGCCTACCCATGAATGAAATTGTATATAATACCTTACTGGGAGAAATGTGCTGATATAGTGTTAACAGTTCAACTTATATCTGGGCTTACTTTGTTACTATGTATCTGTAAACGTTGTGGAAGTACTCGCCGTATTATTTGAATTCCAACTGTTACACCATCGTGCCTATATTTCATAATCATATAGCAATGACGTGTACCATCGTGCCTGTATTTCATAAATAGCAATGCCGCACTAACATCCTAAATACCCGTTATAAAGACAAAAGATAGGGACTTTTGATGATGTCTCCGGTGCGAGATAAAACAGTAAAATATTAGTTAAATTTAGAATGTTATATTCTGTTTATAACTTAACTTAGAGAAGATGTTTCCATGATTTTCCTGCACTTATTTAACGCAGTCTTTGAAGACAAGTGAATGCTAAACGCGAAATAAGTTTACAGGTTAGTTGTTAGCTCACCTGAGCCAAATGCTCAAGGTGAGCTATTGGGATGGCCCTGTGTCCGGCGTCCGTCGTCGTGCATCGTCCGTCGTGCGTTGTGCGTCGTCGTTAACAATTGCTTCAAATTACATCTCCTCATATACCGCTTGACAGAATTCAACCAAACTTTACAGAAATGTTCCTTGGGTCAAGCTCTTTCAAATTTGTTCATAGAATTAAAAACAATACAGAACTATGGTTGCCATGGCAACCAAAGGGGAAAACAAAGGAAATCTTTAAAAATCTTCTTGTCAAAAACTGCAAGGGCCAGAGCTTAGATATTTGACACACAGCATTATATACAGGTCCTCTATCAAGTTTGTTAACATTATGTCCCTGGGGTCAAAATTGGCCCCGCATCGGGGGTCACAGTTTTACATATAGTTATATAGTGAATTTTTAAACATCTTCTTCTCTGAAACTAATAAAGCTAGACCATTGATACTCGGCATGGTGACACTTCTAGATGTCCTTTTACATATTTTGTTCAAATGGTTCCGGTCGGTTGCATAAGTAGGTCACATGAGCTAAAAATAGATTTTTTCAATGAAAACTTCAAAAATCTTGTTGTCTGAAACTACAAGGGCCTGAGCTTAGGTATTTGGCACATAGCATCATCTACAGGTCCTCTATCAAGTTTGTTAAAATTATATCCCTATGGTCAAAATTGGCCCCTCCCAAGGGGTCTCAGTTTTACATAGAGTTATATAGTGACATTTTTAAACGTCTTCTTCTCTGAAACTAATATGACCAGAGCTTTGATATTCATCATGGTGACTCTTCTAGATGTCCTTTACATATTTTGTTTAAATAGTTCCACTCTGTTGCATAAGTAGGTCACAGGAGCTAACCTAGCATCATCTACAAGGCCTCCATCAAGATTGTTCAAAGTATGCCCCTCGGATAAAAAATGACCCCATCCTGGACATAAGTCATTATCTCCATTTTGTCATTGATTCTCAGGTGAGCGAAATATGCCCCATGGGGCTCTTGTTCAAATTACTTCCGTTGACTAGCATAATGTTTCTGTTATTATATGAATTAATAAACAATTTCATGTAGATCTAAAATTGATTAATTAAACAAAAAATTCTATACATTGGATCAACATGAAGGAATAACGACGTTCGATATTTAACATATTTTAATTTTATGATCTCATAAGTAAATGCATACTGGTCTATTTTTTGTCAATTTGTATTTTATAGATTATGCTCGTTTAGACCGTGTAGAATTATGGCTTTATATACAGCATCTCATTTCTAATTTGTACAACATTTTTAGATGACTATTGATTGAAATATCGGGCGCATATAAAGACAATGGAATGCATATAATCACGTGGAAATGCTGCCAAACATGCGAACTGCCATAGAACACTTTTAATTGGCAGAAGCTTTTTACCATTGAGGAAAACAGGGATCAGTAGAATCTACTTAAATTGCAGATTTTCTTCTGAACAGAAAAAAAGAAAACAAAATATGGACTTGCTTCCCAAACTCTATTGTTTTCTGAAAAGATGAAAACCTACCTCATATGTTTGTCTCATCTTTTAACGAACAGTCACAACCATGTCTCAGAAATCTGATCTGCTTCTTACAGTATGCATCTGATTCTAGCAGATAACCATAATTGTAGGGCGTATGATTTGCTTTTCCGCCATGTATATGTCACTAGCATAACCCCACGGACCGTTTATTTTACGTCACAATAAAACGACGTACCTTCGAAAAAAATATGTGTATACGTATCACGTGACTATATCCAAAATGTTACTGTAGAGCTGCGAACCGTCGTACGTTCAGTGTATTGTGACGTGTGTAATTTCAGGTTAATTTATCTTCAGTTCCAGCCATTTCTGCGATTTTAGTGGTAGTTGTTGTCTCCTATAATTGTCTCCAATAATTTGCATAAATATTCAACTTTCTTTAACTCCCCCTAACATATTTTACCATGAGTAAGTGATGAAAGTAATAAGTCGGTGCTGAATTTTACATAGGGCTATCATTCAAGTTAACATTTCCTTATAAACGATTCGTTACTTAGATAAATTATTTCATTTGAAATAGATTCAATCATCAACATTACCGTGCGTTTGTCGTGTGTCACAAAGCTGTTAACTTTTTAACTCCTAAAGCTTAATTGAAAATTCCAGTTATCTTTTCAGTCAATTATATTGACTGTTTAGAGTTACTTCTACCACAAAGTACAATGTAGCAAATAGTGTATACCATAATCAAAAGGCTCCATTATTTTATGTTCTTGAATAGAAAAAACAGAACAAGATAACTCCCACACGAGTATATTGTATTGCCAATAAGGTGATATTGTTCCGTATTCACCATTAATTGCGAATTTGCCATTAATCTTAAAGTTATATGGAGAATATTTGACACTGTTTTGTATAACATCAAGATATATATCAGCCAATATACAGTGACATATACAATACTCTTACACTTTCTTACCGACGTATCTTGTTTGTATTAGGAAGCTGTAAATTGAGCGGATGCAATCAGTTTGGGGCTATTTAATTGCAGTACAATGGAAATGTGTTTTCTACAATCCTGTGAAAACCCAATCATGTAAATAGTTGAAGCTATCAAGACATTTAAACTCTTATCTTTGTGCTCTAATCTTAATGGCAAACAGACTTAAGTGGTATTAGACTAAGCCTTACACGTCGTATGATATGATCTCAAACTATTTCCGATAAAAGTGGGGCTTCTAGCATGTTAACAACGAAGTATTAACGTCTTCTCAGTCGTAGCGCATGGCATGGTTATCATGGATAAAAACTAAGACTGGACGATATTATATGACATTTCTATTTTAGCTTGCCTTGCATCAAACAACGACCTGTATTGCCTACTTCGCCCTTACTCAAAGGTTATACAAATTTTTAACTGCGTCTGAGATCGTTCTCAAGCATCTGACTAATTAAATGTTTCGAAAACGACGATTCTAGACTCAAATCAGACTCTTTATAACATTAATCGCTGCTACATGTATTTTAAAACGGTTATCTATTTACTATAGCAAGGCCGTCTTTATTATATCCCGTTTAGACGGCTCTAAACATAAACACAGCGAGAAAAATATAGAAAATGACTTGATAATGGTAAAAATAAAAGACCATTTTATAGCATGTCACACGTTAGACTCAGAACAAGTTTTTAATAATATATAGTGTAATCTGATTTCGAACTATTTGCAACATCCACCACATCTCAAACGCTAAATGAAGAATATAAAAAGCAAATCTGTGAAAAGCAACAATCAAATATGACAATAAGTAAGAGCATTTAGACTACACAAAACACGTCTCAAAATTACTATACAATCGATTACAAAACTTTGCATGTACTTGTAGATTTAACGTACTACATTAGCCTATCCGTTGTATTAACACTAATGCTGTGCACCTATAAAAGACGAAATGCCATGCAATGCAGTATTGTTTCTGACCCTACCGTAGATAAGCCTGCAATATATTGCGGAGTGGGTTTGTCTTTTGTGACCATGAATGCAGATTACAGATGACAGTGATCCTGATCTGAGACAAACCACTGATATAGAGTAACAACAGGTATTTGCAAAATCAGCAATGTACATAGAAAAAAGAGCCTCATCAGACGTTTAAACCTTAAGTATGATCAATATCCAGCTTATTGCTATTTAGATATGAACAAATTGTCATCATTGTCGATACCATTCGGATTTCTATATGTTTTACGGAATTGCTGTTTTTCTTTACTGAAGAAAGTAGTTCCGCTGTATACTGTCATTAATTTGTACCATAGGACATTGTTTCCGTATCCTACCAATTGACAGTATAAAACAGGCTGAAAGTAGATCGCCTTTAAGTGGTCACCTGTATTTTTTCAGAACTAGAAAAATGCATACGAGCAGTTGGTTGAACAACAAATAATGATACCATCCTTTTTACTTTTAGATTATGTTCAAGTTCAGTCAAGAATTCAGAAATAGATGAATGAAGGTCGTAATTCAAAACACGTATATTATTTTGACGTTTCAACACATACAACCCTAGCGACGAGTATACTCGTCATTTACAAACAGTGTACCGGCAAATATTACATTTATCCCATGCAAACAGTGTATACCCTGATCAGAGGGCTCCTTTAGGAGTCCTCTGATCAGGGTCTTCACTGTTTGCCATTTTGAAATTTATTGTTAAAATCAACCCTAAATAGTCAAAAATGGACTATACTTATTTCGAAATTGGAATTTTCCATTAAGATTTCAGGGGTGAAACGTCTAAAGGACGAACCCAGTTTCTAACAGATCAATTGTTTTCTATTCAGGGTAACTCTTTGCATTTCGTTGCAAATTGACCAACAGTTTGTACCGTGATCAGAGGGCTCCCTAAAGAGTCCTGAGAGCTGGGTCTACACTCTTTGCACAAGACTGGTGCACATACTCCCGGTATTCAAGTTGTGTAAAAGATAAGTATGCTCGTTGCTTGAACTAAATCACTTCATGTTTGTTATGTGCAAAGATATGTTCCCCACGAGTTCAATCATATATCATATACCTATTTGGACAATATATATTTAGTATATAGTTTTACTATGTTCTGCTAAGTGTTTTAAAGTAAAACACAATTATTGTTGGTGGTATCGCAGTATGGCGCAATGGAAATATAGAGAAAAACTGAATGAAAACAATGAAAAATGAAGAAAATCACTCTCTCTTGAAAAATCTGACAATTTATAAATATCTTAGTGGCAAGTAGTTTGTTTGAAATATCCCACGTCTGATTGGGTTCCAAACTTTTTCAGCCGAAAGGGAGAGAGGTTAAGTTCAACGCAGTTATTGGGATATAATGTCATTTTCCCACTGTAATGCATTAAAGTAGTTGAATTTAGAAAGTATGTAAACATTGAATTAATCCTTACAGACGTTAGGAATTTCTTCCTTGTTGCAATAAGCTTGCATGTGAATAAAGCCATATTTTGTGACGTTGTTAACTTGGCATCAAACTATACTTCCTTATAGACATGAGCGTGCACGAAACTATTGTCCTAGTAATCCTATCGATAAGTGTGTTCAGCCTTGGTGTTCGATACTCTCCAGTGAGCGCAAGACCAGAACGCCGCTATTAGCTTTCTATCGGACAACATTGATCTCATGATGGAAGCTGCTTATTCTTGTGGAATTGTAATATATGCCGCTAGCTGTGGTAAGGACCACTATTTCAACATTTCAACCATCTGCGTAGAAACAGTAAATATGTATACTTGTATTGGTCTTAACGAATTGCAATTTCTTAAGTTCGAGAAAACTTGAATAATAAATGCTCATAAATATCTGCTACTAATGGTTTCAGTACTGATTATATTCATTGTTTTTCCTGTTCTTCTGTTTGAGGGGAAAATGTATAGAAAATGACAATGTCTTCACCAGCGTCAATTAATTAAGATTCAAGAGACGATTTTCCACGTTGAAAAAAGCAAATGTGCTATTTTTGTTAATATGATACACTACTTAAGACCAGTAAAATTCGTGAAAACAGTGTATAAACGTAACTGTTTCAACTAAATGTTCACCAAAAGTGCATATCCGTTGCCAAATACTGGGACTGGGATAAGAATCCATAATATCCAGCCACTAATTGTTTCAGTACTGCTTATATTCATTGTTTTTCCTGTTTATCTGTATGAGGGTAAAATGTATAGAAAATGACAGTTTCTTTACCAGTGTCAATTTATAAAAACTTGAGAGTCCATTTTCAAAGTTGAAATTTGACCCCGAGTCATACTACAACAGGATCAAGATTCCGCGAATTGTCAGCTCTAGACAGTTGGAAATGGACGCCACATTTTAGAGCAAACATAATACTGTCTTCCATCATGTTTTATAAGCATTCTATACTGCTGAAAGGACTATAGAAGGGGTTTAAGTATATGTTATCGAATTTCCTTATTTGCAGAGAAGGGCTGTTTTGAAATATTACCGAACGTTTAATTGGATTACTGACGTCTGTTTAAATCACATTTACAGAACGTAAACTCACTGAAGAAGAAACAAGAAATAAGTGATACAGAAATACGCATTGTGTTTTGGAGCGCATTTTGTAACCTTATACTTTGAATTGCAAATATAATCCTACATAGCCAGCACATATTCCCTTCGTCTCGTACGTTTTATGTTCTTAACACTGATATGATGTTACAGTGGGGAATCTGTTATTCTTTCCCGTTTAAACGCAAACGTACGCAAACGCAAAGCACTAAAACGTAGAAAAGAACAACTTTTGGACAATTCTGATAATTCGTGTTTATCTTGGTGGCAAACAGTTTGGAGCCTGATCAGACGCCGGGTTACACGGCGTCTGATCTGGCTCCAAAATGTTTGCACTGCAAATAATAGTTTTAGCGTAAACGCGTTTATTGGGAAATAATAACAGATTATCCACTGTAGGTCTAGACGAACTTCTGTTGCATGACAACCATGCAAATGTCCGCAAATATGTATATATTTTTTAATTATGAGACCAGACTTTAAGCTAGTGTAATTCGTAAAAACAATATATAAACCGATAGTGTTGTCCGTTGCAAAATGCCGGAATCCGTAATAGTCAACGTCAGATTATGATCTAAATATGTTAAAGATTGAATGAATATTTGACTCGTAACAACTTATCACGGTAACAATGTATCGTTTCACCGACGTCGGCGTTATTGATGGCGTCGTAAACCATCTGAGTTTAACTCTAATCAGTGTTGGTTGTTGATATTTGGCAAGCAGATTTTATTTGAGAGAGTGATGGCTAATGTAGAGTCAACTGGGAAGGTATCTAGGTGTACGATCTTGATTTTTACATGTTTTAAACTTAGTCCTTTATCCAATAGTCTGTTTCTAGTTGTGAAGACAAGTGATCACGTTAAATAGTTTAAACCTAATGCAGAATGTAAATAGTGCTATTAACGGTATATATTTCAGTATGCTAAACCGTAGTAACAGAAGTACGACTGAGTACTTTATTGATAGCAATATTAAAATACAACTCTGTTATCATAATGCATTGAACATATTAATATTATATATTATATTGAAAAAAGTATGATACATTGGTCTATTGAATAATTTCACCTCCACTTATAGCTATAAAACAATCCAGCGCTCTTGCACATAAACACTTATAATTCATCGCATTACTTGATGATTGATCGAATCCGACATTTTAGAGATATTGCTGGCATCAAATCTAATAATCTATTATGTGACTGCAAACGCCTGTTTAAAAGATATTTATTTCTACTGCTTTTTCTCTCGTATTTCAAAATTATTATTTTCTAAAAGTTTGATTGATCCATTCGTTTAATGTGTGAACCAATCATAACAGATTAGACATTTTCCACTCTGCTGCAGAGTAAATGTCTTCCTTCCTTTTACCGACATTTGTGACTTTTTAAGAATAACAACACACACTTAACATATATACCGTTGCTTGGGACTTATTGCTAATGATGTAAAGTGTCCCTTTAATTAAGAAATGAACTGAATTGTGTCGGCGTTTAAGCGAAATTAAGGACAGAAAATGATCGACAAATGTCATGAATCGCGTTAGCGATTCATGATCCATTGACCGGTCATTTTGTCGTTTATTTCGCTTAAACGCCGGCAAAATTCAGTTCAGTTCTTATATTACATTATATCTGGTGTAATTTCTAATATTAAAGGAATATTTAATTAGTATGCATGTATGTTTATTCCACATTAGAGTGTGTTTACACGAATAGTGTGTACCCTGAAAGGAATAGCCATTATGGCGTTATTGAAGCAACGCAACAAAATGTTTCTCGGAAAGCAGATGTATCAGCCCTGCCTCCTCTGCGCAATATAAACGTATATCCACAAGTCCCGCCCTCTCGAGAAATGGCGGTAAGTACAAATTAAACGTCATTTTTCAATGAAGAATTGGGCGAATGTAAATATATGAGGTTGTACTCAATTGGTATGTGATTGACTGTAGAAAATGACGATTATATGGAAACATTGATGATTTGTTTTAATGTTAGAGGTAAACAGTTTGGAGCTTATCAGACGCCGGATTATCCGGGTCTGACCTGGCTCCAAACGGTTCATAATGCAAACAATTGTTTATCGCTGCTTGACGTCACATTAAAACGTCCAGCATCACGATTTATTCAAACAGTTACTGGAGTATTTATAAAGTTAGCAAATACACACCCTTCAGTTTGTACTCTGCTTCAAAGGTAGATTATTGCGAAAGCATAGTTTAGTCTATGTTCACGGACACTTAAAGGGACTCGCAACCGGATGGTGTACTTGTCAAAATAAAATAAAATACTCAAATAAAAGCAAATTTGTGGCATTATTTGGCTTCTGACATTAAAAAAATATGATCAGTCCAAAAAAAGTCTCAAGAATCGTCACCGAATCTTAGATTTTTAGATATTTTCCATCGTTTTTCTATACCGACTAGTAGACGGTATAGTTGTTGTTGTTGCTTCTCTACACGGGCTCAGACATAAACACGAGCCGAATTACGAAGTTGTATGCACTTTCGATCGCTACACATTGAAATACGTTAAATCGATCCGAGATAAACGGATAGTTCCGTGGTCCATTGGTCTAAGCGGTTTCCCCTATTTTGCATTCTGTCCGCCAATGCCGGGCCCCGGGTTCGAATCCCACCAGAGACCAATATTTTTTTTTATTGAAATACATTTTTTTAAACAGAATTTCTTATCCTAAACTAATTCTTTACCATTTATATAAGCGTTTGACACATATTTACAAATTACTATTTTTAATGCACCATCTGGTTGCGAGTCGCTTTAAATAGGTTGTTGTACAACTAAATTTCCACTAACTACTAGGCATTCCATAACAGAAAACGCGGCGTCTCATCAGGATCTACACAGTTTGAAAGTATAAGTGTTTTAAGGTTATGCAGTGGGGGTTCATCAATGACCTTTTCAAAACACGTGTTGATCAAGGCAATATTACCATGCTCTTTAAAACAATGTACGTATGTGTAGTTTGAGAGTATAAAACCGCTGTACGGTGAAGATGCTAGTTTTTGTTGTCCCCATTACGCTAACACCAACATGTACGTTACATACAGTAGAGAATCTGTTATTCTTTCATAATAAACGCGTTTACGCTAAAACGTTTATTTCCACTGCAAACAGTTTGGAGCCAGATCAGACGCCGGGTAACCCCCCGGCGTCTGATCAGGCTACAAACAGTTTGCCACCAAGATAAACATGAAATATCAGAATTGTCTAAAAATTGTTCTTTTCTACGTTTTAGTATTTTGCGTTTGCGTACGTTTGCGTTTAAACGGGAAAGAATAGCAGATTCTCCACTGTAGCTGACGCTTGTTCAGGTGCTGAATACATGCAAATCAATATACGAGCAGACTCTAAGCTATGTGCCACTGCATTGAAAATAAGTCCTTAACGTTTTGAAATTTGTGTCACTTTTCTACATTTTATAATCAAAGGAGTATGTGTATAACCATTGGAGTGGTCATGGATTCGGTTTTGAACTACATTAATAACATTTCTTCGCTTGTAGAAAAACAAAAGTCATTGACCCCTGATCTTAACATAGACCATATAAGTTTCCAATTCCGTGATGTTCCTTAAATTGATTATTTCGGGGTTCGGTAACAATATAATTATTGTATATTTAAAAACAGAGTATACCTTTATCAGATGTCTCCAATAGGAGCCTATGGTTAGGGTCTGTACTCTTTGCATTGGATAATTGTACTATTGACCGGTAATCAGTTTGTAAATGACTCATATATAGGATAATGTGTACGTGTAACATGTGTAACATCTATATATTGTATAACTAGGAGTGTCTTGTCCTTTTGGGGTCACTGGTATAGAAGATAAGGAATCAGTACCATATGAATATACATGGATTTACACACACAAGTTTGCCAATCGCAAGCAGTTATCTTTTGACAATACGCTGTTTACCACATGTTTATTACACCATCATTAGATGTTTAATGAAACTATCATTATTATTGCATTAATCAGTGGACATTTCGCTATTTTCCCCGTTTGAATGCATGGAAACCAAGTTTAGAAACAAAATAAAAAGTTACATAAATAACAGTGGCATACGAAGTCAAGTTTAATGGTATCTGATCAGGCTCTTGCGTGCTTTGTTGTGGCACAAAACCCAGTATATGTCTATAAATGTGCATACCTCATGGCCATGTGTTAATCATATAAAGCATTTAGTCTAGACGTATATGTTCATGCTGAGTGCAAGATCTATCCTGCGCTTGACGATTTGACAGATGTGTGGATTAAGTTTCCATGTCTGCTACAAGATGCTTTTGAAAATCTTTTTAATCATATTAGCTTGCATGTTAAACAACAATGACAGATGCGAACTTTTACAAAAAAAACCTTTTATGATCAAATTTATCGTGAGGTTTCTACCCCTTCACCACCATGGTGTCGTCTGCTTCAATATTGCCGTCTACAATGTTGCTTCAAAGTTAGATGTAAGACAGTATAACTTACGTAATTTCAAAACAAGTGGCAAACAGTTTTGATTCTGATCAGACGCCTCGTTACATGGCGTCTGATCAGGATAAAAACAGTTTGAAAATGCACTTTATGGCGTCATTTAGAGTGAAAGGGTCAAACAAGACCAATCGTTCCGTTATAGCATCTAATGCAATTCATCTATATTTAAATAGATTAGTACATACAGTGGAGAATCTGTTTTTCTTTCCCAATAAACGCGTTAACGCTAAAACTATTTATTTGCAGTGCAAACAGTTTGGAGCCAGATCAGACGCCGGGTAAACTGTTTGCCACCAAGAAAAACATGAAATATCAGAATTGTCCAAAAGTTGTTCTTTTATTCGTTTTAGTGTTTTGCGTTTGCGTACGTTTGCGTTTAAACGGGAAAGAATAACATATTCTGCACTGTACGATACAAACAAGTATCAGTTAAGTTTTAAAGAAATGTCGATCTGCTATACGTTGCGTGACGTCACATCTGCCTTCAATGCCGCCAGCTATTCAAGACTTCAAACGTGGGATATGTAAATAAAAGACTAATAAGTTCCTGTAGAAGTCCCAGAAGTTTAAGTTCGCATCAGTGTTTCTATTAACATATTTCCAATGAAACGTTCAATGCAAATTTTCAGTTTCCAATAAAGTTGTGTTCGTTTCATACTCTGCAGAGGTGTTTATTACAATTTACTTTTGCAAAATGACACTCAGTGTACACCCCATTCAAGGGTGTCTGCATAGAACAAGTATTACAGTGGGGGAAACGTTATTCTTTCCCAGTAAACACATTTACGCATACACGTTTATTTCCATTGCAAACAGTTTGGAGCCAGATCAAACGCCGGGTTACCCGGCGTCTGATCAGGCTCCAAACTGGTTGCCACTCAGATTAATATGAATAGTCAGAACTGTCGGGAAATAGTCGTTTTGTACACTGTATTGCAATGCGTTCGCTTGTGTTTGCGTTTAAACGGGAAGAATCACATTTTCCCCACTGTATCTTCGCGGGATAAGTGTTTGTTAATGACTAATATATATACATATTGATACATAGTGCTACAAACTTGCAGCAGTTTCACGCACAACTGTTTGTTTATACAACTAAAGTAAGCATACAGTTTAATATTGGTATCTCCAAATCGCTTAACCGAGTCTTTGTCCGTACTTCTACAGTTGAATTATATTATTTCGACATCGCTTAAGTCTCATTGATCATTTTTGAAAGTTAAAGCCTGGCCTTGCTACGTCTTAACCTTGCAATACGGACATATTTCACATACGCGAGTTAAGATATCGCAGTTATACTGTATATTAAATCGAGTGGTTGTTCTTGATTTTTGGACAATTGTTTGTTTAACCGTTTCCATGTTGAATATTCGCACATGTGTATGTACAGTGGTAAATACGCTAATCCTACCCATTTACGCGTTTATCTATGCGTAAAAAACGCATAGTGAACGGTTAACGAACGGTTAACGCCTAACGATTTTAACGCGTTTAAAGCGTAATTAAACGATTGTACCAGAGATGTTGCGATTGGTGCCTCAGTTTTCCGTTTCACGCGGAGATTTCGGATCTTATCGATGAAAAACCCACTAATCCGATTAGTGACACTAGAGTTATCAACCAGACCCATAAGTCAATAAACCACCCGTCGCGGCAGACTTGCATTGCACTCGCCGCTACGATACCGACTGCAGTCTTTACTTACCGCATGAAATGTCGGAACATTTGATGTTTTGCTCACTTTATTAATGACCCGAGTCAATATTTCAGGAGTATTCTTTAGAAAATTAAGACCGACATCCGGGCTCTTTTAAACGCGTAAAGAAACGCGTAAACGGCTAGGAAAAGCCTTTAACGAAACGGATAATAAAGCGTAAGAAACGGTTAATAAACGCGTAAGAAACGCGTAAAGTGGGTAGGAATAGCGTATTTACCACTGTATAACACTCCATCAGTATGAGTATATTTCAGTTGAACTATTACATTGGCTAATACGATAAGACAATATTCCCAAGGACAGACTTATGCATACTCTGATCAAATAATTCAATGAGGAGTTTTTCTCTTGGTATACACTGATGTCAAAACACACAACTATACACTACAGTCAAACATTTCCATTACTACCACTTAATTGTGTTGATACGGTATTTAAGAGTGTAAAAGGAAAGGTCATGTGAGCTGCCTTCTGTCTTTCATATAATACATTCGTGATCGTAATAGAGAGGTGTTACTGTAATAGCTATCCAAGAATTAAAACGAGACTAAAGAGAATAATACAGTGGAGAATCTGTTATTCTTTCCCAATAAACGCGTTTACGCTAAAACTATTATTTGCAGTGCAAACAGTTTGGAGCCAAATCAGACGCCGGGTAACCCGGCGTCTGATCAGGCTCTAAACTTTTTGCCACCAAGATAAACATGAAATATCAGAATTGTCCAAAAGTTGTACTTTTCTACGTGTTAGTGCTTTGCATTTGCGTACGTTTGCGTTTAAACGGGAAAGAATAACATATTCTCCACTGTACCAACACTTACCTACAGTGGAGAATCTGTTATTCTTTCCCGTTTAAACGCAAACGTACGCAAACGCAAATCACTAAAACGAAGAAAAGAACAACTTTTGGACAATTCTGATATTTCATGTTTATCTTGGTGGCAAACAGTTAGGAGCCTAATCAGACGCCGGGTTACCCGGCGTCTGATCTGGCTTCAAACTGTTTGTAAAAGAAAAACTAGTTTTAGCGTAAACGCCTTTTTCGGGAAAGAATAACCCATTCTCCACTGTAATAAACCAGCAGAATCATAACCTTCAATCGGCTTTAACCCTTTTACTGCCATGGCTTCAAACAAGTGTCGCCTGTTTTGTTTCTTAAATTTAGTTTTCGAGTGAAATGACTAAAGTGAAAGCCCGGTCCTAACGCTGGTCATGGTCTAAATAGCTTGAAATATGAAATAGCGCTAATGTATTCGGCAGAAGGCAACAATAGGTTTAATAAAGGCACTCACATGCCCGTCTGTTAAACGAATGTTGAGTCATGTTAATGTCAGGAGTACACCGTTCAATTATCGTGTGCGTTTAAAATATAGCGCATAAGTTCGTTGTGATATGTAGACACCATAGCAATGAATACCATATCTAACACTACCATAATTGAATACATGGCTGCCTTTGAAACCCATTAACCGCTAGTTATTTACGCATGTATGTGTCGTTCAGAAACGGCGCTCTAGTACACATGTCTTACACAGACGTATCGTGTTCGTCAGGGACCAGCTGATCAGGGTATCCACTGTATGTTATGCTGTAATATATTGTAAAAAGACGTCATGTCAGGATCCAAACATTTCAATTTACATACATATGATTGATTTCTTCAAACGATATTGTTAAGGCAGCTGATAAGTTACATGTAGCATGCTAAGGGTTAATGTACTTTCAATAAGGATAAGGAAGTTTTGTTTTCTCATAATAAAGATTGAATTCGTTTGTTGACCTTGTCTAGAATTGAAATACTTTTTGTATAAGGTGAAGCTCAGAATGACAAATGAAGAGATTATGTAACCAGACAAGGGAAATATTATATCATATTAATGGTGTTCTTACAGATATAATCAGACACATTATAACTCACACTCGGATATGAAATAACACTGGTGTAAAATATTGACAATTCGAACAAATAAATAAATGTGTTTAAATTTAGTTCTCCACCAAAAAGGACCCTTTCCAATGAAGTAAATATTTGCCCATTTTACAGATACAAATATGTACTTAGCAGATGGTATCTTAAAGCAGACTGAGGTAAAGCAGCATGCGCATCTGCCTTACTTTTAACATACTTCAAGTCGTAATCTGTCTTCAAAACTAGAAACAGACTATGGCTTAATGGTAGTCCCGATATGTAAATATTGTGTAGGAACATTGTAATGTTTTAAACATAAACATTTTAAACATCAATGTCTCTGAACAAATTAAATATTTCAGTTCAAAAAGGTCACCAACGTTAAACACAATTGTTAATGCACTAAAACAGGTACACGTATACCCACCGCAAACTGTTAGGAGCCTGAACATACTATATACAATATTTAAAGTATACTTCGAGTATGTTGTGTGTTCATGGAGATATGAAACAAACCCTGTTCACACGTTTTGTATCAAACGGCTTTGTGGTTTCATACAAACATGTGACCAGGTGTTTTTTCATACCTACAGTGGAGAATCTGTTATTATTTCCCAATAAACGCGTTTACGCTAAAACTATAATGTGCAGTGCAAACAGTTTGGAGCCAGATCAGACGCCGGGTTACCCGGCGTCTGATCAGGATCCAAACTGTTTGCCACCAATATCAACAAGAATTATCAGAATTGTCCAAAAGTTGTTCTTTTCTACGTTTTAGTGCTTTGCGTTTGCGTACGTTTGCGTTTAAACGGGAAAGAATAACAGATTCTCAACTGTAACACAATAAATATTCGAATTTTTCCTGATAATTTTATATCAATACTGCATGTAAGAAATACATTAAATACAGAATTTGATATGAGTGTTAAGTATTTTACACGTTTAGGTCGTAGATTGTAGACCTTTCGCCATATATTTTACCGCCAAAACGTGACGTTTTGTATTAACGTTATCGCCAGAGGCGTCATTTGGCGACCCGCTTCAAGCAGGGCTTGTGGAGAACAGTTGGACTAAAAGAATGTAGCCCCGACAAGGTGTGGCCCAATCTTATTTTGTTTATGGGAGTATGAAAAATAAATTCATCCAAATACAGTTTACCAAAGGTTATAAACAAACAATATTAAAGTATGGCATTATGATATATATTATGATATATTATATAGTGGACATAGGCAAACAGTGTAGACTCTGATTAGACGCCACAAAATGTGACGTCTGGTTCAATATAAAATGTGTTTGATATTGTTTAAATTGAATAGGGTATCGTCTACAAAGCTGTAACATCATTGTTTTCAATATAATATCCAATCGAAATGGTATAATTTACAATCTATAATGTCTACAACGTCTGTCTTCCCTAATATGAATGTAGTCACCAAATACAAGTCCGTTTACATTGAAATTGAAAACACTACTGTTTCCAATGTTTCAGGCGGTCAAGAGCTTAATATTTCCTGGTTAAACGACAGGAAACGCAAACGCAATGCAAAGCAATGTACAGTTGAGAATCTGTTATTCTTTCCCGTTTAAACGCAAACGTACGCAAACGCAAAGTACTAAAACGTAGAAAAGAACAACTTTTGGACAATTCTGATATTTCATGTATATCTTGGTGGCAAGCAGTAAGGAGCCTGATCAGACGCCGGGTTACCCGGCGTCTGATCTGGCTCCAAACTGATTGTAATGTAAATACTAGTTTTAGTGTAAACGCGTTTATTGGGAAAGAATAACACATTATCCACTGTATTGTTCAACATTGCAACATTTCACCAAAAACGTACGGATTGGTTTACTCTAGAACATTTTTGAAACCCTGATCACTCCACGTGGGATATTGCGCCATACTGCACAAATGTTTCAGCTGAAACAAGAAACTTTGAAAAATTATCGGCCTCCCCATTGAATACTGCTTGAACGGATGAAAATTGCGAAGAGTATAATTGCGTATAATCAATTATTTGAAATATATCGTAAATATATGTAAAAGGTTCGCCTTTTTCTATGTTTGTTTCTACTGCATGGTCGATACATTTCGGTGAAAGAGTACATAATATGCTTGAGAACGATTCAAGATTTAACTGGAACGTTTTAAAACCTTGGAACCAAACCTCATAAGCGATTCTTTCAGTTACACATTACAGTGCTACCCCTCTACAACGACCCTCCCAACAACGACTCCCTCCTTACAACGACCCGAGCCGCTGTTCCCCAAACAAGACAATTATGTCAAACCTTGTCATGGCTGCAATGTCGTCTACTTAATTTTTTCGTCTGCTGTTTTTCTCAAATGTACATGTAAGTGGATATTTTGATAGAATAAATATAATGACGAGTGACAAACAGCTAGAAACCAGATCAGACGCCGCGTTACGCGGCGTCTGATCTGGATTCAAGCTTTTTGCAAATGTAAGCCAATTTCCCTCTCTAAAACGACTCCCTCCGAACAACGCACATACTATTTGTCTCCCATTGGATGTCGTTGTAGAGAGGGAGCGCTGTATCTCTCTTTTCGTCGTGTTATAGCTTGAGAATTAATTACTCTAGCTGAAAAAAAGTTTTTGCACGGTCGTTAACACGGTGATTGATAGGGGCACACTGCAGCTTGAAACTATCTTTCTCTAAATTAAATAATTATTCAATTTGTATTAAAACGATTAATATTGCAGCTAGTTATATTTAGAGCTGAATTCATATACACACTAAACATAGCTAGTAATAATACTGTTTTATCTGTGAAAATGAAACAAAATGTTTTAATAAAGACATTAACGAATCATCGATAGCGGAATTTGCTATTTTCAAACGTGGAAGACGTTATACTGCTTCGTTTAAACGAAATTTAACACGGACTACTGTATATTGTTAAAAGATAATGGCAAATTCATAATATGTACGATTTATTAAAACATGAACTGCCTGACCCCAAGAAACGCGGTTTCTGATGCACATTCAAACTGTTTGGCACACATTTCAAAGTTTCATGAGTTCAAAAACCTAGCAATTTGATTTGAGAAAAAAAAGCAGACGACAATTGTTTAAAATTGATGACTTCATATTAGTAAATGGGTTAAACTTGCAAATATAAATAACTGAAGCGTTATCAGACGCAGAGTTACTCCATACCGGTGTAACATTAAAGTTTGACTCCGTTGAAAAATGATCTCCCGATCTTTTTCAAAGTTGAAAACTAACCTCCGGATCTTTTTCAAACCTTCAAAAATGACCACCCGGTCATTTTTCAACGGAACTGGGTTTATTTCTTTATGTTGAAAACGACTCTTCCCGTTTAATTAAGATTCCTGAAACATCCCCTTGTAAAATAGCCGTGTCATTTATCAACGTTGAAAAAAGACCAGGGTCAATTCTAAACGTTGATAAATTACCCTACCCTTGAAATAATGAATCCTGTTATAAGACGTCATTAAATATCAACCGCGAGAGAGGGGATCATGTTTCAACATTGTAAAATGGCCGGGGTTCAATTCTCAATATAAAAAAATGACCATACCTATGAACATAATTATTGCTTCCACAAAGATTGATAATAAATTGATCTTTATTGTGGGGTTGGGGCATTTGTCAATATTGAAAACTGATCAGGAGTAAATTCTGAACGTAAAAAAATACCTCATTCTTAAATTACAAGTACTAGTAATCACCTTATTACCTATCAGCGGGGGGGGGGGGGTAACTTTTCAAATTGGAAAAAGACCGGGGGTCATTTCTGAACGCTGAAAACGATTCTTTTGCGTCTTGTCTCCTACAATTTTAATTAACTTGTCACTGGCTAAAAGGTTTCATTTTTCAACATTGAAAAATGACCCCCTCTTATCATAACTATTATTTGGTCATAAAATTACGAATTACTTTAGGAGTCATTATTTTTATTGATAGAGATAAAATTCAACGTACAGAAATGACCCTTGTGTTATGTTTCAACGCTGAAATATGACCCCAAACGTTAAAAAATGACCCCCTGTCATCATTGGTCATAATATTACGAATCTCTTTTGCAGGCATTATTTTATTGGGAGTGTTAACATTCAACGTTCAGAATAAAGCCCCGGGTCATTGTTCAACGTTCAAAAATGAAACGCTATCATTCGTCATTATTTGTTTACTTAATACGCAACGTGTAGAACTGCCCCGGGTCAATTTTCAAATTTGGTCATAAAATTACGAATTACTTTAGGAATAAATATCCTATTGATAGAGTTAATTTACATATTTTTAGAACTAACCCCTGGGTCATTTTTTATCGTTGAAAAAAAGACCCCGGTAATATTTCAACGGGGTAAAAATTGTATGTTACACCGGATCGGACCCAAGTTTGCATGTTCTTATTAATGTATAAGACAGATGTTTGATTTTAACAACGACGAAGTTGAATCCTATAAGGGTCTGCACACGGTCTGTACAAGTCTCAATCTGTTGACTGGTTGTACAGTATGCATGCATGTAAGGGTGTTTTTAATTTGCACCAGTGTTTTGTAAACACTATCAAACAACAAATGTTTTGTCGTGCGACTTAGACTTAATTATGTTTTGCAACCTGGTTCTCCTGCATACATATTCTTAGTATAACAAACCACTAATTGACAACAGCATTCGACATCTTATTACTCAATGCTGTGTTAAATCCGTTATCCTATAGCCGGTTTTTAGTTTTGAATACAGGTGGCCACTAAAAGCTGGACCAATGTTAAGCAAATTACCCCTTAAGGTGCTTGCCGTATTACGTTCAACCTGCATGTAGCTATCATATTTTAGGATACAGAACATAGTTCTTATGGTCAATATACCAATACCTATATACGCATGTTGAACCAATTTCTTGAGTGTGATATTGGTAATGAAATTGGGGTGCGTCCAGTGATATATAACTGTAAGGTGATATGTCAGATTTAATATTAGAATAAAATATTCTGATTTGACTGATGGTCATTAGGTATGCCAGGAATCAAATAATCCATTAGTTTTGCAAACGTTAGAGAATTGTAATCATCGATCAGTGTTTAGATCTTTTCAATTTCATTTAACGATGTGTCATTTTCTCTATCAGCTAAAATCGTTTATGAGTAATTGTAAGGTACAATGTATTTTATTCCGTTTAAGTTATATCTAAAGTGTAATTGGCTAACTGCCAACTACAACACAGTTTTAATTAGCAAGTCAATAATAAAAGGCGATTTACTAATATTGTATCAAGGGGACAGCTTGATGTACAGCAATGGTGAACCATAATGCTTTCTAAAACAAAATGCCTTATGCACCAATTTTCTTAGTTGAAGTGTATAATTGTTAGTTCAGAAATTATTACCAGCATGTCAAAGTAGCCTTCATCTAGATCCGACGTCGAGTTCATTGAGTTTTTATTTTGGATACAAACTGTCTGTAAAAGTCATAACAAATTCGCTCGTAGCTTGCAGGGGCCCGTCTTACGAAAGGACGAGCGTCAAATATTGTCGTAAGTTAGATTATAAAATTATGAAGTTTTACTTTTTCTCCATCAATTCCAGTCAAGTGACATCTCTTTGATTCCGAAGTGATATCACAATACAGGACAGATGGAGAAATCAGAAATTATATTTATTCCAATGTTTTGACAAATGACCGTTTTTGTCGTACGGTTCATAGGACGGGCCCTGGATGGGTAAAACCAAAGGCAGCTTTTACGACCAATATAACTGAGACTCATCATTGGTGTTTATGACAGGTGGCAGCTGCGAGACACTGACGTTCTAGAATTTCTGTAGATAGTTTTATAAAGATCAGCACGGTGCTTAAAGTGACATGTGAATATTCCTTCAACAAATAACGTTTCACTGGACGACATTTTCTGTTTGTGCTTAATCCATTCCAGGGACATAATAATATCTGCTTTATATTCGACATTTTGTTGAGTTTGTTTGTCAATTGAACATGTCATACATCTAGCCATAAATTGATCATCGAACAAGGTTAGACTTTGACGAGATGCTGAGTTGGTTTGAGTGCACTTGGTCTATGTCGGTGGGTAAAAAGACATCATGGTTGAGGCTGCAATATCTAAATGCGGTACTTTTGTTTTCTTGTACAGTGTTCCCTCTCTACAACGGCCCTCCCAACAACGTCTCCCTCCTTATAACGACCCTTGCCGCTGTTCCCAAACAATACAATTATATGGCTAATTATTTCACTTCTGTAATACCGTCTGCTTAAAACTGTCGTCTGCTGTTTTCCCCAAAATCACACATTGGACATTGTGACCAAAAAACACATAATAACGAGTGACAATCAGCTTGAATCAAGCTCAGACGCCGCGTCATGCGGCGTCTGAATTGGTTTTAAGCTATTTACAATTGTAAGCCAATTTCCCTCCCCATAGCGACTCCCTCCGAACAATGCACATACTTTTTGTCTCCCATTTGGTGTCGTTGTAGAGAGGGAGCGCTGCAGCTCATTTAACCCTGAAACGAAAATAAAAAAGTCCTGTCTGAAATTATCTTTAGTACATTTCTACTTTTAAGGGATGTTTTTTAAACAAGCGTGCAACATGACAAAAAGTACAGACACTGATCAGGAGTCAACTGATCCGGATCTACAATATTTGCATATAATAAGTTTACTTTTCCCAGGGTTGAATATATCGAATAGTTTTAGAAAATCAAGGTTTCTAAAATAGTTTCAGTGAAACCTAATGCGATTTTAATTAAATTGTGTGTTTGTTGTAAAGCAATGCATTCAGATTTATTTAAGTATATGCCGTTTAACTTACAGGGAAACACATTCCATGCACAAATTCGTGAAGAAATCTTACGTAGAATTTTATGTAGAAGTAGGTCAGGATATCACCGGAATCTCTTACTGTCATCAGTCAACAGCGTGTTTTAACACACAGCATTCTTATAAAACATACACTGCCATATTCCACCTACAAGTGCAGTGCTCCCTCTCAACAACGACACTCAATGGAAGACAAATAGTGTGTGTGTTGTTCGGAAGGAGTCGGTGGCTTACGTTTGCAAACAGCTTTAATCCAGATCAGACGCTGTTTGTCACTCGTCATTATATTTAGTCTCCACTTACAGTGGAGAATCTGTTATTCTTTCCCGTTTAAACGCAAACGTACGCAAACGCAAAGCACTAGAGCGTAGAAAAGAACAATTTTTGGACAATTATGATAATTCTTGTTTATCTTGGTGGCAAACAGTGTGGAGCCTGATCAGACGCCGGGTTACCCGGCGTCTGATCTGGCTCCAAACTGTTTGCACTGCAAATAATAGTTTTAGCGTAAACGCGTTTATTGGGAAAGAATAACAGATTCTCCACTGTAATAGTAAATTTGAGATAAAACAGCAAACGACAATTTTAAGCAGACGATATTGCAGCAGTGAAGGCGTTAGACATAATTTTCCCGTTTATAGAACAGCTGCAAGGGTCGTTGTAAGGAGGGAATCGTTTTTGGGACGGCAGTAGTAGAACGGGAGCGCTGTACTACAAAAATAGGAAACACGCTATTTCCCCCTTTTCAACGACATGAAGAAGAAATTAAATCAACTGTAGAACAAGTTAAACATCTGGAATGACAGGTATGACATAGAGCATTTCATGTTATATATTCAGTTCAAGTACATTGTCATGTAACTTGGCCATACGCCGAGTCTGCTTAGATTCAAAAGGATTGCAAGAGTCATCAGTATAGTAAAATCATGTTTCAATCGCACATTATTTGATATACTCGTTACTAGGCGGTTTATGATTTTCCAAACTGTTGGAAATAATTGTTTCAGCCAATAAGCATTTATTTAAAAATACATGTGCACATAACTGCAGTGCGTGTTTTTATCTCTAAATTATCGAATTAAAACAGAACGTACATAGTTTTTTTTGAACAGTGGACTGCTTTAACCCATTTGTGCCCACGATCCCATATATGACACATAGGCAAACAGTCTAGACTCTGATCTGACGCCGCATAATGCATCCCTTTGATAAAAAATGGACTAATCCAGTACATAAACATGGAAGAATCCACTGGGCGTAAATGGGTTAAATAACTATAATGTTGTCAATGCCCAATATTGCGTATTTAACCGGTTTTTACCCTTTCACTGCCAAGTCCTACACCGCTTACTTGTGCAGACATTAACCCATTTATACCCAGTGGATTAGTTCATGTTTATATATTGGATAGGTCCATTTTTATCAAAGGGATGCCTGATCAAAATTGTCATTGTTTTATATTGAAATTTCTATCAGCAAACAGTGTAGACTCTGATCAGACGCCGCATTATGCGGCGTCTGACCAGAGTCTACACTGTTTGCCTATGTCCCATATATGGGATCGTGGGCACAAATGGGTTAAGATCCTTATAATGATCCAACATGTGTGTTTTTATTCCCATCGTCGTTTCCCGCATTAAACATTTACCTGTTGTAAGATATCTTGAAGGTACTCCAATTAGTGGTCACTTATTTCAATGTACAATACTGACTGAACAATGAATATTTGGTATAACCACCACTTCAAGTGACAAAATGTGCCCGTATCCCATCCTGATGTGTAGTTAAAAACACGAACATGTAGTTCATTCCAAATATATATTATTTCCTTGTCGATATGATGATATGAGTAGTAAGCCGACGTTTTATCAGGTTCTAGATAAATTGTATGCCACTCGAATTAAAATAAATAAGCTGCCATTTTCTACATTTTATTGCCTGACGTTTGCGAAGCATTTCTTTTAGAGAAGCAGTACTATGGAAGAGGGAAGTATTTTGTTGTAATCCAAGTGTTTATGCAGTGGAGAATCTGTTATTCTTTCCCAATAAACGCGTTTACGCTAAAACTATTATTTGCAGTGCAAACAGTTTGAAGCCAGATCAGACGCCGGATAACCCGGCGTCTGATCAGGCTCCAAACTTTTTGCCACCAAGATAAACAAGAATTATCAAAAGTTGTTCTTTTCTACGTTTTAGTGCTTTGCGTTTGCGTACGTTTGCGTTTAAACGGGAAAGAATAACAGATTCTCCACTGTATGCGTACAGTTTCCCTGCCTACAACGACCCTCTGAACAACGACCCTTGCCGCTGTTCCCCAAACAAGAAGATTGTATATAACGCTTACACGGTTGCAATATCGTCTGCTTAAAATTGTCGTCTACTATTTGGTCAAAACATTACATATACGTAGATATGTTGACAGAAGCAATGAAATGACGAATAACAAACAGCTTGTATCGTGATAAGACGCAGCGTTATGCGGCGTATGCTCTGGGGTCAACCTGTTTGTGTATGTAAGCCACGTCTGTTTATCCCTATCTATAACAACTCCCTACGAACAACACACGCAATAGGTGCCTCCCCTGGGGTGTTGTTCTAGAGAGGGAGCATTGTATAAATCCATTGCATTTGCGATAAGCCAGATGAACAATGTAGGTTTTTGTTTAAAATGGAATTGAATCCAGATTAATTGCCATTCAACAATCTTTCACAGACATAAAGCATATAACATTTCTTGGCGTCAATTATATCATCGAAATCAGATTGAGAGAGAGACAAGTCTGCACATTTGTATATCACACAGGCAATTAATTGTGTATTCGTGTAATCCATTCGATGGTATCGTTACATAAAGTTTAAACTTAATAGATCGTTTGTTTTGAAAAAAATAAATACCATTTGGTATCTTCAATCATCTTCCTAAACTAGTTGCTGAATCCACGGTAAATCAATACGTTCTTGAAATTCAAATGCATTAATTTTGCTAGTTTAGACGGGTTTTTTTTTTTACAAAAGTTTCCGTAGCTACGTATAAAAATAGCATTGTGTGCACCTGTGTCCGGTTGTAAGTAATAGTTAATGTTGTTGAATAGTTTAAGTAATTAATACTTTATCATTATTTCCTGAACACGCATGCGTGTGAAAGTCCATTGCAAAGTTCAGAGCCATGTCAGATGCCGAGTACAACGATGCCTGGTCAGGAACTAACTGTTTACCTCCCATATTGAACCATCACTTCATACTATACCTGTATAACCATTTAATTAACAGTTCAAATGTATGCAGTAATAGATATTCATCATACAAAAAAGTTCCTATACATATCAGATGATAGTTTAACCTGCTTTAGTTGGTTTCCTGTCTTCAAAACAAGTTGAGTATTTCACTACCAACGGCACCAAAAGGCCACTTTGCAAACAGTTTAGATACAGTGGAGAATCTGTTATTCTTTCCCAATAAACGCGTTTACGCTAAAACTATTATTTGCAGTGCAAACAGTTTGGAGCCAGATCAGACGCCGGGTAACCCGGCGTCTGATCAGGCTCCAAACTGTTTGCCACCAAGATAAACATGAAATATCAGAATTGTCCAAAAGTTGTACTTTTCTACGTTTTAGTGCTTTGCATTTGCGTACGTTTGCGTTTAAACGGGAAAGAATAACATATTCTCCACTGTACCACGTTACGCGGCTTCTGTTGGAGCTCCAAACTGTTTGATAACCGTATCAATATTTATTTATCCACAACAGCCTTATATGAAAGCTGACTTTAAAAATATTGCAGACGACACTACCCATGCAGACGATAGTGTCGTTCAATAAGCAACGCTTACGTCTTCCAAATGGTACTATATCACGGCCAATGTTTTAGTGTTTTCTTCTAGACTGGCCGGTTTATTTTTTAGATTGGAACATTGTTAAACTGAAAAGGGGATGGTCACTGGGCTCGATAAGTTCCGTAACATTAGGGGATAAGGATAGCTGTGTTTACTGTTCGTAATGTACAGGGAAAAAAATACAACATTATTATTTCCTGTTTTAACGCAAACGCAAAGCACTAAACCTTAGAACATTTCAATTGTCTTAATTGTCTTACCATCTATTTATTCTGTTGGCAATGTAAAAAGTAGTTTCGTTTGTAACGGCTTTCATTGGGTAAGAATATTAACTTATAAGTAAAGTCAGAGGGCTCCTAATTCAAAACACTACTTTCGAAACTACCCAGAATTCCTAGTAGACTGGTTCATGTTTCGGTAACTAAAGGATCCACAAAGGAACATTTTAACCAACGATGATTACTTAGTGTTGACAGCGTTAAACCGGACGAATCGCGTTGTTGCCTATTAATACAGATTTAGTATGTTCATTTGCTCAATCAACCTCTGTATTATCCATAAGACTTGACCCTGGCAGTGATCGATTTGAACTTTGAGTTGATCAAATTAGATTAACCCTTTCGCTATCAATGACGCCAAAGAGCGCGTTTACATACAGTTTTGGATCATAATCAGATGCAAGGTAACGCGGCGTCTGATCAGTATCCCAACTGTTTGACACTTTCAAACTGCCTTGGTTCTAACTTGGAAACAATATTGTAGACACAACTTTTAAGTAGACGACAATAACACGGTGAAGGTGTAAAAACCTCAAGAAAAAATTGACATGAAAACTTAAGGTTAAATACATAAACACACTTTTAACCTATAGATACTCAATATCCGTTACAGCTAAATCATCGTCTACTGACGGTATAAAATCGTGTTGACCAATTTATTACGGTCGAGGTTACTTCAAAATAAACAAGTGTGCATTGCGCGAGCGTTTGATTTCTTTGAGTTTTAAAAGTGCTATAATAATTATCTGTCTGAAAGGAGACAGACCCAGCCTTTTTTTCAGCAGGAGTGTAATACATACAGTGTTCTATAGATAATCATCTGTGAACAAGGCTATGTCATTTCGATGTCTCGAAGTTTATTTTCACAATCAATATATGATATATTGTCATATAATTTGCTGTATCAAGGACGTATTTTCTGCTATTGTTTAAATACTTTTGGCTTTATGGAACCCATATACCATTGTAAATCCGAAAGAGTCAAGATTGAGCGTTGTATGTACTATTTCTATTTTTTACAAAACTATAACTGCAAGTCAATTGACACTATGAATAGTAAGGGTGAAATTAACAAGAATGGTCTAGACTTTACACCGATGGCACTCGATTAATATTATTGTTTCCACAAGGGTTGGTTCCAGTCGTACAGGGAACATTGTTTCTCATATTCTTGTTTACTGACAGTTTCAAACTCGACCGCTGGAGGCACACCGTATTTACTGCATAGTGACATATTGGCGTACGCGACGCTTTAAAAATAATCAAAGGAAAAGAAAGTTTAGCGTCATCTCAATCAGTATCTTGCTAAGCTGGTATTGGCTAATATTAGCAAGCAGTTCGATAAAGATCAGACGCTGCGTAATGCGGCGGCTGATCTAGATCCAAACTGTGTGACACTCATATTAAAATGTTCTTAAATTTCTAAAAGCACAAACACTGTTGTATATTTTTTTACGATGTATTTGATGCAGACAACAATTGAGCTTGATAAGGGTTGATTAATAATCGTGATCACATTCCAAGAACATGCATTCATTATAAACGGTATGAGACCACATTAAACTCTAAAATTCAACAACCATTATATGTCAATAAGTCAAAGTCATAAACAACAATGTTGAATGGCATATTCTCTTATGTAATATCCTTTATAAATTTAAAACTGTTCAGTAAAATATGTAAGAAGCGACAACTTAACAAAGAAGACTGGTAATCTTGCAAGTGATGCTAACCAACTTCAAAGCAAGCGATATATTCAGTCAAAATTCATGAAAACAATATGTTTGTATAAGTCTGGTAAATTCGTAACACATTATACACAAAAAAAAAAAAAAATTGTCTTTTTATTGGCAAAAGTGTTTATATCACTTAAATCCCTCAGCTATGAAATGAAAGAAAACATGAAAATAAATATGAACAAATAAGAGAATTATGCTTGCATTATTGAACCAACGCTGGTACCTTAAGTAGCTATATCGAGTCATTGCACCTTTTATCTAGGATACCAGTTTATTTGAACTCTTAAAATAGTTTTACCTTCCTGATGAGCTGCTCGATATATACAGTGATTGAATCAAGTTGCACCTAATTAAAAATGCATCTCCTCGCTCAATTAAATATCGAATAATTAGAATAATCACAGAGAGTGTAATTACGTATTGTACGAACACATTACTACATTGAGAAAACTGATACCAATTTACATCCTAATATACAGTGGCTAATCTGTTATTCTTTCCCATTTAAACGCAAATGTACGCAAACGCAAAGTACTAAAACGTAGAAAAGTACAACTTTTGGACAATTCTGATAATTCATGTTTATTTTGATGGCAAACAGTTTAGAGCCTGATCAGACGCCGGGTTACCCGGCGTCTGATCTGGCTCCAAACTGTTTGCAATAGAAATAATAGTGTTAGCGTAAACGCGTTTATTGGGAAAGAATAACGTTTTCTTCACTGTATTTGATATAAAGCCATTACATCGTATTCTAATGCATACGCGTTTTGTGTAAATTAATTTGTGTTGAATATTTTGCAAATAGATTATATTGAACGCTTAATAAAAATAAACAACATTCATTTAGACTTCTTTTTAATTGAGTGGCACAGTTTCGATTTTCCGTTGATATTGGGTTATCGACGTCTGTTGAAGCTCAAAACTGTGTACATTGCTAATATGCGATTTACTGGGTCAGAATAATGTATTTGAACTATTTATGTCGGTGGCAATCATTGTGGTTTAGCTCTAAAGTAAAGTTAAAGTATGTTACCCAATCGATATAAATGCGAGAAAACTAGGAATACATATGACCATTTTAAAAAGCAGTACTCTCGCTCTACAACAACATCAATTGTGTTTTTCGGAGGAAACTGTTATAGGGAAAATTAATATCCTAAGAGTACATTTGCAAAGAGATGAACCCATATCAGACGCCGCGTAATATGGCGTCTGATCTCGGCTAAACTGTTTGTCACTCGACTTTATGTTATTTTGTCAAACTGTCTAAGGGTAACTTTGAGAAAACGCTAATTTTAACAGACGATATTACAGCAGTGAAAACGTTCTAGACATAATTGTCTTGTCATATTTGGGGAACAGTGGTAATCGTTGTTGTAAGAAGGGAGTCGTATTTCGGAGGGCCTTTGTAACGAAGTTCTTAAGTTTATGCTATACCAACTTGGAAGACATATACACCGCTTTTAAACGTGTACACTGGTGTCAACAGCGGATGTAGGCATACCATTTTATTCCGCATAATCATTGATCAGGATCGGCATTTGTTGACGTGTTTCTTTGAGTCTGAGCATGGTCGAAACTCTTTGCATTGGCATGTAGTAAAACTCCTCTCTTACCACATCTATATTCATTTTGATCATGTGTTTAAGACATTATGGCTACTTGGGGGAATGTGAAATAAAGACAAAAAACTATTTAAGGAGCTTTCTGTTTTACTTCACTTTGATTTACACTGTAACCAGTGTTTTATATAACCAATCAACCTTCTATTTGATAGTTATAACTGAAGTAGCGGGGATTACTCTAAGAGTTTTATTGTGGCAGAAAAATGGTGTGTCTACTGTTCCGTACTATAGACATTAAGTAAGCATGTGCAAATTAGTAGATTCCGAGGATAAAAACCATTCAAAAGAATAATTGAATATTTGTGTTCATGTTAATTGCTGAATACTCTCGTAAAGTACAATAAAAATAATGAATTAGATAGGCCTTTATGCCGCAGCAATCTGGCTCAACAAGCATTGCTTGGCCCTCTTTGAAATCGTCTTTGTTGCTAGACTATATTGAATATAGAACCACAACGCATTGTCCATGTTAACAAACAATATGATTGTAAATCACATACCAAGGAGAAAATTTAACCTTGCAGTGCTTCTAAATGTCTAGACAAATTATCTACTACTGTTAAGTGTTCTTAGTTGCGTACTCAAATCCCTTGTAATAATTACAAGGACTGGAAGTATGTACAGTTGAGAATCTGTTATTCTTTCCCGTTTAAACGCAAACGTACGCAAACGCAAAGCACTAAAACGTAGAAAAGAACAACCTTTGGACAATTATGATATTTCATGTTTATCTTGGTGGCAAACAGTTTGGAGCCAGATCAGACGCCGGGTTACCCGGCGTCTGATCTGGCTCCAAACGGTTTGTAATAGAAAAAATAGTTTTAGCATAAACGTGTTTATTGGGAAAGAATAACGTTTTCTCCACTGTAACATTTTGTGTCTGACACTTGCAAGTAGAGATATCATATGATGATAGATTGTGACTGGGCTTAGACACTCTTATATATTATTTTTACGATGCTTAATCAGTGTGAAATTAATCGATTTGTTGTAAGAAGACCTTTGTGTCCGATAAAACTGCTGATTATGCTTATCAAACCTAAAAGAGTTCGTGACCGTTCAATATGAACAATTATTTCACCTTTTAACGACGCGTATTTGGTTTTAGTCATTAATATGTTACATGTTCAAAGGCTCTAAATAGCAGTTAAAAAGAACACATTGATATAATTTACCTTGTCACCGGAATGCATTAAAATCGGTTTGATTTAATCATTATATAACAATAACAAAATGGAGTTCTTAGTCTAAAACTTTAAATGAACGTTGGGATAGTAATATATAAGCAATATACTTTGCGTAAACACAACTGGAAATATTAGTCTTATATGATTTATGTAGCACATAATTGATATCCAAAGTGAAAGATGTTCTTTCCTGAAAGGGGAATAAACATGACATATATCAATATATGTGACTGGCATGAGAATTCGTTGATCTTAAATGTACGTAAACGCATGCAATATAAAGTAGATACCTACATGTTTGTTAGAAATTTAACCAGACTTGATAACTCAGGGCAATTACTTTTAGCACCACAAATTGCCTGATGCCCGTTTCATAAAACCTCCTACGACAAAAACAGTCGTACGTCAAAACTTTACAATGCTTTGTATGTCTGATTCATCCATCTAATTCTTTCTTGTGACATCTCTTTTGGATCGTCTTTTAAAGAAATTAATAAAAAATGAGACTTTTATAATCTGACTTACTACATGTACAACATTTTTCGTACGAAGTTTTATGAAACGGTTCCCTGGTAACTAAAGTACTTTTCAAAGTGGTATAATTTCTATAACATATGAGTATATTGCGAACATATGATTGGCCTGAATCAATACCTCTTTGTATACGAATCTCTACTCCATTATTTCATTATATCCTGAAATAATTACTGGACGATGTAATTTTCTAATTTAGGTGTACTTCCTCTATGACTATTCAGGATTGATATCTGCTATAGTTTGCACACAAATCAGTGAAGACTCAAATCAAGGATTTTCGTTAAGAACCCTCTGATATTGGTACATTTCTTCTCATATGACAAATGTACTCTTTATAAATGCACCGTTCAATAAGGACGATTATATTCGTCGCTAGGAGCTTCCTGATTAACGGTAAATGTGCTTCAAGCAGCCGACTGCTTCCAGCATTCAAATATAACAGCCATTTGAGTAGAGGCGATATAGTGGCTTTAAATGTACGCAGTTGCGAAGCGCAGGAAATAATGCAGTATTATTTACATATAAACAGGGTTGTACTATATCAATAAGGTAAATTTCAAATAGTCTGGAAACTGTCCAGAGGCCGAGTGACTTCTATCAGGCTCGAATAGTTTGCCTTTTAACCTGTGCCAACATTTCAACGTTTTAAGGAATCTATCATTATTTATATTTTCTGCATTGCGAACATTTTTAGTTCTGTTTAAACGGGATTAAATAACATCTCCTACAATGTGTCACTGTGTTATCTTTAAACGATTTTGATTTATATTGTTACGAAATTAAATATAATTGCTTCCAAAGTAGTGACACTATTAAATAAACCATATCTGAATATCTCGTTTAACCGAGGCAATTAATTGCACTGTTGAAAATGTTTCTCTCCGTAGTTAACAAAGTGATTGATAGTCTAAACCAGCAGCTATAGTCCAATTTGGTCGAATTGCATAAATATTCAATTTACGTTATAAACAAAGGCGTCGTAATACCATAGTCTTTGTAGAGTTTAACGTTCTAATTAATAAAACCTATAATTAGCAGTGTGTTAAAATGCGTGCTTAACTATGGGTTGGCACTAATTATATTATCACTTCAAAATAGATAGCAACGTTCTTGAGTTGCTTTTATTATTGAATTACATATCAGGTATGTACACTGATAATGAAACGAAAGCTAAGTCTTCGTAATATGATATATTTGTTTTGTACAAAACCTCATGTGCTTGAACGCACATAAAACGACTTTTAATCGGATAAGGATACAAACAATTCGACTTTCGTGCCAATGTAAGTCGTGTTAGGCCATATAGAACAATCAAAGTGTTTATTATTCATATTATCGAGTGCAAAATTGCCTAACTTGCTTGACTGAAACCCAAAATACGTAACCAAACTAAACGTGTTGAGCATATCTCTCAGAAGCCATTGTACCCTGTTCCTATATACAGTTTTGAACACTTTGTTTTGCAGTGTAAACAAAACTAAAATACATTGTATACATAAATGGATTTTGTTTGAAAGTAAATACATTGTTGTAAAGTTACGGTCTTATGGGGCTAATGAGACGCCGTGTAATCCGGCACCGGATCTGGATACAAATAACATCCAATATGTGTATTTGTTTTAGACACAAATGCGTTTACTGGAGCACAATGAGGTCGTCCCCATTACAATGGTTCCTTTCTACAACAACAAGCAATTGGAGACGAATATGGTGCGTGTTGTTCTGACGAAGCTGGTACAGGGAGTAAATTTTGCCTTATTTTGGAAACAGCATGAATCAAGATCAATCGCCGTGTTATTCAAGCTGTTTGTACTTGTCGTTATGTTGTGGGCTTTATTCAAAGTATGAATTATGTGACTTTGAGAAAAAATAGCAGGCGACCATTTTAAGAAAAAGAAGTTTCTGCCGTTGAAAGATAGGACATACAGTGGAGAATCTGTTATTCTTTCCCGTTTAAACGCAAACGTACGCAAACGCAAAGCACTAAAACGTAGAAAAGTACAACTTTTGAACAATTCTGATATTTCATGTTTTTCTTGGTGGCAAACAGTTTGGAGCCTGATCAGACGCCGGTGACCCGGCGTCTGATCTGGCTTCAAACTGTTTGCACTGCAAATAATAGTATTAGCGTAAACGCGTTTATTGGGAAAGGATAACACATTCTCCACTGTACGCGTTGTTGAAAGGGAGTAATCGTTGTTCAGAGGGTCGCTGTGGGGAGGGAGCACTGTATAACAATACTACATGTTACATGTAAACTAATGCAGACATGGACTCGTAGAAAACATGTACATTTATTTAACACTTTCAAGACTACGTAACTCTTGAGGGCAATTAGGTTACATTGTGGATCATTTTAGCTACTACAACATGAACCAGTCTACTTGGTTATCTGGATAGCTAAATAAATACTACTCTTAATAAGTAAACATTGTATACCATGATCAGAGGTACTTTATAGGATCCCTCTGACCTTTACCGTCTGCAAATGTAATGATTATATATATAACAGGTCCATAATGTTGAAACAGTCAGATACCTTTATACAGTACTGAACCTTATTAAATTAACAATTTTTGCGATTCGCATGCAATTCGCTTGCAATTCGATGGCAATTCGCTTGCGATTCAAAATAGTAACTTTACCCTCGGGTTAGTTTTCTTGAATGGTGTATCTCACAAATGTTCGCAAATATGCCTTCGTTATTTCTTTCGATTCCATATTTGTCGGAAAATTCGCGTAAAAATATTCAAGCGTATGATTTGTTTTTGAAGCGCCCGATTCGATGGCAATTCGCTTGCGATTATCAATTTAATTTAATAAGGTTCAGTACTGTATATGTCAGTGATGCGACAGACAATGCCCCTGTGGTATACGTAATTACTGAACTATAAAATGTGTTGAAAGCAAATGTTGATCCATTGCATTTTCAGCAAATACACTAGACACATGCTTGAGACGTCGTAATTAACACTGAAGTAGGGTCAATCACGCGTTGTGTCTAGTAGGATAGCCCATGGTAGTTTCTTCTGCCTGAACCATGTTTAACCACTGAATGACAGCATTGGTTTTTTTGTCTTGCACCAAGTTATAACCTAGGTGTTGATACAATATCAACATGTGTATGCAAATCGCGACTAAACTGAACATTACAACCTGTTTGAAGTAACTTGGCGTCTGGTCAAGACCCAAACTGGTTGATGCTCGTATTTAGTTTCTTTAGTCGAAAGGCTTAGAGACTAAAGTCAAGAGTAACACGCACATTTTAGCATGGGACTTTATCAATCCATTTACAATATGTCTGTGTTGTCTATATACTGTATATGAATCACATCCCATAGGAAGGTAAACGCACTGACAATCATTCCAAATGCTGTCACTGTGTCGTATGCATTTAGGGAATCAATGCAACAATGGTTATACTAACAGAACGTAAGTGTCTAACACATAGAATAAATGGTTAGTTTTATCTATTAGTTCGTATACTTTATCGAAAGGAAAATATTTCTACAATCCCAAAAGGCCGCTTCAGATGTGCAGCTGTGCAAATTGTTTTGTCGACATCTTGGCCACCAATAACTGATCTGACCGTATGCCTATAAAACGTTTGCATTGTGTCTGAGATAATTCTGAAGCTTTTGATTGGTCAGATGTTAGCATAAAGCTAAACTCTGACCAATCAAAAGATTGAGAACGATCTCAATTTTATCTGAAATGCTTTACAAGCATGTATCAAGTATTTAAAAAGATATGCCGAAGGTCTTCACTGAAATAAAGGCCAGATAAACAATGATATGGATCTTCACATGCCGGTATTCATTTATACAACGAATTCAATTTTGGTTTAAAAATAACTCTGTTTCTATAATGTATAAAATTTCTCGAACTTGCTTTTATGTAGGCAACGATCTTTTTTCATTTTGACACACGTTATGATTTCCATGGACACTTCCAGCGTCTAGTGAATAACTTTGATACGGATTGCCACATTATATGATTAAAGCATCTGTCAAATTTGCACGCTATTGCGCAAATATTTAAGAGACGATACTCGTCTATTGCGCGTATGTTCAATCATAAATACGCTTGAGATTTGAAACCTACCGAAGTTTATTCATTCTGTAAGCCATAAATGTGTGAGATATCTAAAAGATAGCCACTGTTAATAATTTTGTTTCAACAATATTCTGGGTCATATCTATCTCGGAAATATTGTGAAAAATAGACATAAACCACTAAAACAGGTGATATAAAGCAGTAACAAAATGAAAGAAATATTCGGCTTTAGAAAATACTGATGTATCGAAATCTGACTGACATTTGAACAACAACGCATATCTTTGGAAATAATAACGTAGTAACCAAACAATATAGTACGTTTCGTCATTATATTTCTCCTATTAACGAATTGATACGTTTTGTAAGCATGTACCGGTAATAAATGAATACTTGTACAGTGGAGAATATGTTATTCTTGCCCATTTAAACGCAAACGTACGCAAACGCAAAACACTAAAACGTAGAAAAGTACAACTTTTGGACAATTCTGATAATTAATGTTTATCTTGGTGGCAAATAGTTTGGAGCCTGATCAGACGCCGGGTTACCCGGCGTCTGATCTGGTTCCAAACAGTTTGCACTGCATATAATAGTTTTAGCGTAAACGCGTTTAATGGGAAATAATAACACATTCTCCACTGTACTTTACACCGAAACAAGCTTTTTTGGGTTGTTACATTTACGACCGGTAAAGTGCTCCCTATCTACAACGGCCCTCCGAAAAAACTACCCCTTACAAGGCTATCGTCTGTTCCCCCAAATGATACAATTATGTCAAAATGTGCACTGCTGCAATATAGTCTGCTTAAAATAATGATTTTCTCAAAATTACATATAAGTAGACATTATTACAGAAGGAAGATAATGTCTAGTAACAAATTGTTTGAATCAAGATCAGACGCCGGGATACGCGGTGTGTGATATAGATTGAAGCTGTTTAAAATGTTAGTCGTCTTAATTCCCCCTCTCTATAACAATACCCTCAAAACAGCACACGCGATCTTTGTGTAAAACCTTGCTCCCTTATGGTTGGTCTAGGGATGATGTTGACCAAATGCAGTGTGGTTTGCTAATACTTTATTTATCATGTACAGTTCCAATACGTGTTACTATATAATATATGCTCAATCTCCAGAGACGTCACGTGGTGAACACACAGTCTGAAAGAAACATAAAGGAGAACTCCTTTTACTAATAGCTATGTTTATATAATCAAATGATGCACAGTCCTGTACACTCAGCTGATCTGTAAACATACATGTATATACAATGACGTCATGAGCATAAACCTTTAACTTGCTAACAATAATAATAAGTATTAAAACATACAATATAATCTGCTTGTAACAACAATATTACAAAATAATGAGGTCCTCTGATCTGGCTACTGTTTGCCTTTATTTACACCAACATATAATGGACTCTTCCAAATGACAAATGTAACTTACCATCACGCAAGGCGCGACAACCCTCACACACAACAATGGCCTCTCACTCTGTCCTGGTGCTTATAACAATGTGTAGTACCTGAAAGGTTAACGGGTTGTTATAGAAACATATTAAGTTAATGGTGAACAATAGAATTAAACCATTCGTGACAGCCGAATAAAGGAAAAGTAACGATTTGTAAATGGCGCCAAAAAGGGTAGTTTAATAGACATTTCTAAGATCTTCGAACGACTAGAATACGTATAAATACCGAATGTCATACCGAAATAATGAACACGAATAGAGAACAATACTTCTTAATTATTTCCGAACCATCTTAAAGCACCAACAACAACAACTTACAATATTCAAAGCAGATGTCCAGATGTCGATCAATCTTCTTCAAAGATAACTTACGGACTGACTATAATAGTACATGAACCCGCGGAATACAACTTCCGGAAAAAGATAAAACACTGACCGCACCCTGCCGGTAGGCACACTTGTCTTGAATTTTGTGTTGACGAGAGGGAACCCTGTACACAAACAGTTGCATGTATTTAACTTTGGAACCAAACTTACCGCCGACGTCATGAAAATGTTGAAAATGAAAGGTTGTTGAAAGTGTTCACTACTTACTTTCATCTGAGGGGTAAACAGTGTTGAGTCTTTATCGGACCCATGTGTACATAATATAGAACAAAAATCGACTTTGATGTTGACAATTTTTATGATTTCAATGAAAATTATACAGTGTCTTATGACACAAGTCTGAGGGGATCGTCTCTTATCAATTGTTGATAAGGATTTCCATGTCCTGTCTGGAAACTGCTATCATTTGTACACGCTATTGCAACAAAACGTAAAGAAAAAATTGTCTAGCGCTGAAGGTTAATTATGAACACGCCTGATGTTTGAGAACGTATGCAAGCAATTTTCAAACAAAGTGCATGTTAAAACCACATTACAATGGTGTTCTTCGGAACAAAGGTGCCAAATGTCAGCAAGCAGCAGTGCGATACAAATGTACATGTAATTATAGCCAAAATGACAAGCGTCAGTATAACAGAGGTTATCTGCCTGCAAAAAGTGTAGAATTGGGAAATAAATATCACTGTATTAATGCAAGAGTTATGAACCATGTGAAAGACACTTCCACTTATGAAACTCTTTCCATAAAATAATATTTTCAAACGTATCAGTAGAACAGGAATTATAGGCAGCAAATATACAAACTATGGGAGGAAAAGGGGGACAACTAAAGTATTGGTACAAGAGTTATCAACCGTATGCAAAACACTTCCATTCATCCATTAATGAAATGTCATTCTAAAAGTTTTAGTAGATCTATATCATAATTAAACTGTAGGGAAAAAATGTGGAAAAGGGGGAATAAGTCTGACAATATTGAAGCAAGAATTATGCACATTCTGCAAAGCACTGTCACTGGTCACGGTCTTTCCTTAAATTTGAATTAATTTTAAAAGGTTTAGGACAGCGCTCCCTCTCTACAACGGCACCAAATGGGAGACAAAAAGTGTGTGCGTTGTTCGGAAGGAGTCAATATAGGGA
Source organism: Gari tellinella (assembly GCA_922989275.2). NCBI lineage: Eukaryota > Metazoa > Mollusca > Bivalvia > Cardiida > Psammobiidae > Gari > Gari tellinella. The sequence goes on along the minus strand of OV277870.1, from coordinate 50,953,756 downwards.
GGTAATTGCTTTACATTTGCAAACAGCTTGAATCCAGATTAAACGCCGCATAAAGCGGCTTTTGATCTGGATGCAAGATGTTTGGCATTTGCCATTAAAGGTTCTATCTGTCAAAATGTCCATAATGTAATTGTGAGAAAAGTTTAAGCGACGACATTGCAGCCGTAAATAGGTTAGACATAATTGTCCTTTAAGGGAACAGCGGCAAGAGTCGTTGTTGGGAGGGCCGTTGTAGAGAAGGAACACTGTAGTAAAAATGAAAGTGTGACGGGAAAAGCGTGACTGTCGGAAACACAGACAGATGAATTGACAAACATACAGATAATCCCTACGTATCACCTTCCCTACAGGACACTACCCAGGACAGTTACTACGCGGAGAATTTCAAAGTGAACAGTACTCCTATCTTATGCAATCAGGTATACCCTTATATGTGAGCTACTTAATGAGCTCCATGATCGTGAGCTCAACATGATTTATTGTTTGGTTTTTTTTAGTTGGGGGGGTGAGGGGGTATATTGTAAACAAATACATACGTAGCAACACACAAGCCAGGACTTACGTTATTGGAAAATAAAGATGTTCATTTGAAGTTTCAAGACGAACGAATTAGGCGGTGCTCTGCGGGTGTCTCTCTAATAGCAGTAACCAATACAGTAAAACTAGTCTTTACGCTATGATATCTGTCGATACAGATGATCCGACTTGTTCCGTTAAACCTTTCATGATTTCATGATCAAACTATTCGGGAGAGTTTTACCCCTTCACCGTTTCATTGTCGTCTGCTTTTAGTTTGTTGTTTGCAATATCGTTTCTAAGCTAAAAAAATAAGTCAGTATGGCTTAAGAAATTTCGATACGTGTGTCAAACAGTTTAAATCCTGAAATCAGACGCTGCGTGACGCGACGTCCGATTAGGATGCAAACTGTTTGCAAACTCGCTTTTGAGAGTGAAAGGGTTAAAATCATACTGTAGCATATTTCTCTTTTAACAATTGTCATTTCAGATATTATGAAAGCTTTTTACATGTGTTACCTCATTGACAATTATTCTAACAACTATCGATGTAAGCAATGTGAACGGAATTGGTTGTAACCCTTTCCCCCATAGAAGCGCCTTTAAACACATTTAATTTATTCCTCCACTGAAGAAAATAGTTCCATTTTATACAGTCATAAACATAAACCATAATAAATATGTTCTATATCCTAGCAGGTGGAAGCTTAAAGCAGGCTGAAAGTATAGCAGAATGCGCTTTAAGGCGCATTCTGCTTTACTTTAAACCTGCTTTATGTAGTCACCTATTTTCAAAATTAGCAACAGGCTATGGGGTAAAGGCTTAAAGACAATAAATGGTAAAGTGGTATTTAGCTAGAAGCAGAATTTATCTACAGAACTTTATTGAACCAAATATGTGTAGTGTCGGTATTGACCAAGTCTAAATTAAACTCAACCCTTCGCTTGCTGGTCAAGACCTCTCCGTTTTTTGCAAACAGTTTGGATCCAGATTGGACTCCGCGTTACGACACTCGTCTTAACGTTTCGTTACTTATACAATAATTATATAGATCTAGTTTTAATACAATGATTATATAGATCTAAATTTAATACAATGATATATAGATCTAGTTTAATAAATGTTGGAGACGACAACTTCAAAGTAGACGACATCACAGCAGGATAAGTGTTAAGGCGATATACATGTACATATTTAACATGTTGGTGGTAACAGTGTTGAAAGTATATACACACTTTTAACAAAAAGGGTATGTTGGAAATAAGCTTTCTGACATCATCGGGTCTTTGTTCCAGCTTGCAAGGTAGACATAACAGGAAATATAATCGACTTTGTAAATTTTATGACGAAAAGGTTCACGACATAGGGGCTAACTTGTTTTGTTTTAATATATATTATAATAGAAGAAAATCCAAAAAACAAAGAATTGGGAGATGTTGTCTTATCTGACTCAACTTGTTTAAACCTTTCAGTGCCGAATATTTTATCAGTTTGACTACTTAAAACACAACAACTCCATGTGTATAAATACTACCGCATGTCAACGCTTAAAGTTTTATTTTATGCAGCATGGCTGCATACGTTTTCAAATTCGAATGCTAAACGATTTCAATCTAATTTGCAAAGTCGATTTTAACTGTCTACGGTTCTGACAAAATGTATTCAGTTTCAGAATAAACATCCAACACAGTTCTTGCATGTTGATATTACAAATCTACCCGTATCAACCAACCCTGATTTCAACCTTGACGGCGGCATACATTTTGGACAACATTCAAGTGAAATATGTCTCGGTTAAATTGATGTTACCGTTTGGTCTAGTATCAACACCGCCCCTAAGAATGGTTGAATGATTGTGCTGGTGTTGCGTTGAACAACTCACAAATATCACCCAACTTAAGTTGACCTTGATATGTACCTTATTCCAACTTGCAAAACAATCAGAACATATTAACACTAAGAGTTGCATAAGCATTTATTCAATGCACTTGTAATATCTGGTGTTAAAATTTGAAGTATACCACACCATAACATATTAAACGTTGGTGAGCAATACATACATACAGTGGATAATCTGTTATTCTTTCCCGTTTAAACGCAAACGTACGCAAACGCAAAGCACTAAAACGTAGAAAAGAACAACCTTTGGACAATTCTGATAATTCTTGTTTATCTTGGTGGCAAACAGTTTGGAGCATGATCAGACGCCGGGTTACCCGGCGTCTGATCTGGCTCCAAACTGTTTGCACAGCAAATAATAGTTTTAGCCTAAACGCGTTTATTGGGAAAGAATAACAGATTTTCCACTGTATAAGCCGTATCATGATAAACCTGGCTTAATGAGTTGCAAACTGTGTAGATCAAGTTCAGTCGCCGCGGCCGATCTTGATCTACATCGTGTGACAAATATGTGCAGCTAAAGCATTTTATGTAATTGTACTACATGTATATCCGGTATTTGGAAGTGTACACCATACTCAGATAAAAAGATTGTGATGTGTACCGGTGCTTGATCTGTATACAGTGGAGAATCTGTTATTCCTTCCCGATAAACGCGTTTACGTTAAAATTATTTTATCTTTTACAAACAGTTTGGAGCCAGATCGGGCTCCAAACTGTTGCCACCAATATAAACATGAGTTGTCAGAATTGTCCCAAAATTGTTCTTTTCTACGTGTTAGTACTTTGCGTTTGCGTTTCGTTTAAACGGGAAAGAATAACAGATTATCCACTGTAATGTTGCATTGCAAATAAGACAGGATTTGTCATGGCACGGCTCATATACATAACCGTCGTTTTACCTGGCTCCAAACTGTTTGGAATTGAAATAATAGTTTAAGCGTAAACGCGTTTAGTTCGAAGGAATAACGTTTTCTCCGCTGTATACATAACAGTATACTTCAGTTAAGTCTATACAACTCGACCTACCTAATACCATTTCACTCTATGCTCTACACCTGCAGTTCGGTATCATGAACCCACTGTAGTTAGATAAGTATTATAAAATGACGGGGTCATTCTAATACGAGTCGATGGGTCCTTTTTCTACGGTCTGTGGTCATTGTTCTACGTAGTAAAATGACCGGCTGTAGTGTCTTCGATACTTCGACACAAGCTCTTCAAATATGCAACATACGAAAGAACAGGAGAACTAAGCTTACTTTTAAATTATTATTTCCTTTCAATATTAGAATTTGGTGAAAAAACCATACTGCAACGAGACATGTAAGATTAACTTAGCTATACTACAAGAAAGAACAAAAAATGGTGTAATCCTTTTTTAATAAAGATAAATTGAAGTAGTAGATCTCTAATCAAATTATCAAAATTCAGTTATATTCGGCATTCCATAAATACTAAAATGGATATACAGTGGAGAAAACGTTACTCTTTCCCGTTTAAACGAAACGGAACGCAAACGCAAAACACTAAAACGTAGAAAAGTGCAACTTTTGCACAATTCTGATAATTCATGTTTATCTTGGTGGCAAACAGTTTGGAGCCTGATCAGACGCCGGGTTACCCGGCGTCTGATCTGGCTCCAAACTGTTTGCAAAAGAAATAATAGTTTTAGCGTAAACGCGTTTATTGGGAAAGAATAACGTTTTCTCCACTGTACGCAATAAATGTAACTCAAGAGAGTAAACCCTGCACATGTTCCCATGAGCCAGCAGTCAATGATAGGTTAAACTCTTTCACTCGCAATGACGTCGTTACAGTGGAGAAAACGTTGTTCTTTCCCGATAAACGCGTTTACACTAAAACTATTATTTGGAGTGCAAACAGTTTGGAGCCAGATCAGACGCCGGGTAACCCGGCGTCTGATCAGGCTCTAAACTATTTGTCACCAACATAAACATGAATTATCAGAAATGTTCAAAAGTTGCACTTTTCTACGTTTTAATGTTTTGCGTTTGCGTACGTTTGCGTTTAAACGGGAAAGAATAACAGAGTATCCACTGTAAGCACATTTGTAAACAGTTTTGTTCCTGTTTGCCACTTGTTTTGAAATAACGTGGGTTATACTGCCTTTAATTTAACTTTGAAACGATAGTACAGACAACATTGTTATAGCAGACGACACTATGGCGGTGAAGGGGCAAATCCTCATGATAAATTTGACCATGAAAGGGTTAATTGCGTTTTATTTTAAATTCGAGTTTAGCGAGGTCGAGCTACGATAATCCGATTGTAGATATAGGTGTTATTCGAGTCAATAAAATATCTAAGTACAGTGGAGAAAACGTTTCTCAGCTAAATTTAAACGCACAGTGCAATAAAGGTAAATAAATGCAAACATTTTGAAAAATTAACAATTTGTATATAAAATTTTATCAGTTAACATGAGTACCGGGTGCAAATCTACGCAGAAGCTGATATGGCTCTAGAAATAGTGCAAGTAACATACGAATTATAGCTTAACATTTGTGTATTAGGAACTAAAACCAATTTTTAATTGTTTTACCATACCGGTCGACCTCTAAGTAATATGTTCCATAAAAAAGCAATTACTCATAACATCCACCAAGGGAAATCTACATTTGTTCTTTACTGTTTGAACATATATCGGTAAAATATAGATTCCGTTGATAATAACCAGAGTGTATTCGTTCAGAGCTGGAACTTTGTTGGTATGTAACTCGTTCTTTGGTGGGATATATTCTGATTAAGGAATGCAATCTGGTTTTATATATGTTTAAAACACGACAAAATGCAGATATGACATATAAGTTAATCATTTTACTATCAATGAGGCTTGAAAGCGCGTAACGCGGCGTCTGATCTGGATCCAAACTGTTTGACACTCGTTTTGAGCTTTCTTCAGTCATACTGCCTTAGGTTTAACTTTGAAACGACATTGCAGACAACACAATTGAAGCATATGACCTTTTAACGGCGAAGCGGTTAAAAAATTCACGAACATTTTGGCAGTAAAAGGGTTACATGTAGGGCATTAAGATAAAGAAACGAGTATACAGTGGAGAATGTGTTATTCTTTCCCAATAAACGCGTTTACGCTTAAACTATTATTTGCAGTGCAAACAGTTTGGAGCCAGATCAGACGCCGGGTAACCCGGCGTCTGATCAGGCTCCAAACTGTTTGCCACTCAGATTAAAATGAATTATCAGAATTGTCCAAAAGTTGTTCTTTTCTACGTTTTAGTGTTTTGCGTTTGCGTACGTTTGCGTTTAAACGGGAAAGAATAACAGATTCTCCACTGTAGTTTCTGATCGCAGCCGGATTAATTTACGTATGGTCGATATGCATTATATACTCAAATATCCTTGACTAAGACCAGTAACGTAGATTATAATCTATAATATACGTTCCTGCTAAGACATACAAAAGGTTGAACCATGTGCATTCTGATTTCAGTAAATGTCACTGCTGTTGTAAAAGGGATGACTTGGCAAACATGCGAACACAATTATCATCTGTTATAATACATATCAAAGATATCTCAAGGCTGCAATCTTGTCTCTAGAGTTAATCATCACTTCAAAAACGCATACATCTAATGACAAAAGTTCACCTGAATTAATTTATAAAGTCTAGACGTTATATTTACATTACAAGCGTTAGCATCCGATAAATTCATTTGTCAGAAAGGGGTACTCGTCTATGAAGAACATTTATCAGAATTTTATCATGGTATTTGAATTCGTGTTAAATGCTTTTCAAGCGGTATAGACGTCTATAGAATTTCTTTCATATTGATAGATTTGTGACAGAAGTAATCAAAAGGACAGCTTTCTACGGCGTTATGGGAACATGCCATGTATGAGTAACTGACGCAATTGTCTTGAACAAACACTGACCTGTGTTTTCGAAATATATATTTATATACAGTAAAACCTCTCTATTACGACCACTTAAACGAGGGCTAATTGATTGTGTAAAAGACAGATGACAGCTTAAAGCAAGGTGACAGTACAACAGAAAGCTCCTATACATTGCTTTAAGCAGTCACCTAATAATTAACAAAATTAAGTGGTCGTAATAGAGAGTTTTTACTGTACATACGGAATCGGATGACTACTTTAAACTAGTGATCCTGAATTTTACAAGATTTAACCTACATGTCTTACTCGAACACATTCGTTTATTTGTAAACTAGATAGCCGTGTTTTCGGTCAAGTACCTTCGATAAGTAGTGTTTTAATGCATCTCATAATCATAATTCATTTGAGCATAACTATTACGTCAGGTGGTTAGATGTTCATGTCGTATATTATCACACAATCAAAGTTGTAAATGAAGTTTGTAAAAAGGTCTACCGATAAAATAATTGGTTATACTGCAAAACATGATAAAGTAAAAACCTCTATAATACGACCCCTTTATTATGTTCATTATTAGAAGTTTACGACCGGTGACTGATTAAAATATTGTATTCTTTCCGGTGTATGTATGCGTGTGTACAAGATTCAACTTGCTTTGAACGATATCAATTGATTCTCTTAGACTCAATTAATAAAACGATGGAAAATATCTAGAAAACTACGAGTAGGGGTCTTTCTTTAGGATGCTTTAAGACTAACCATATTTCTGTAATGCCAGATGCACAAATATGATATACAATTGCTTTTATTTCTGTATTTACTTTACTGTTTTCAAAAACATTTGATTTCGAGTCGCTTTAACTCTTTCCTCCCTGAAACTTTAAACGGACAATTCCAGTTTCCATTTTAGTCCAGTCCATTTCTGACTTTTAAGGGTTATTTTTTTCAATGTTTGGCATTATGACAAACAGTGAAGACCCTGATCAGAGGGCTCCTTTCGGAGCCCTCTGATCTGGGTCTTCACTCTTTGCACAGGAAAGGTGTACTATTTATATATACACTGTTTGAAAATGATGCCTATATGCGAGACTAGGGTTCAAAGAGTTAAGGCAGTGGATCCGTTAAACAGTTTTATTGGGCGTAAACGAGAGATTGTACTGTCTTTAATTCGTAAACTAGCCAGGGTGCATGCATCTATACAATATTCATTGCGGGTTGCAAACTGAATAAATTGATGATTTTAAAATCATACGTTTGCGTTCATTTTTGTGTAAAATTTAAAGTACTTTTTCATTAAAGGGACTCGCAACCGGATGGTGTACTTGTCAAAATAAAATAAAATACTCAAATAAAAGCAATTTTGTGGCATTATTTGGCTTCTGACATTAAAAAAATATGATCAGTCCAAAAAAAGTCTCAAGAATCGGCACCGAATCTTAGTTTTTTAGATATTTTACATCGTTTTTCTATAGCGTTAGCTAACGGTATAGTTGTTTTTGTTGCTTCTCTACACGGGCTCAGACATAAACCCGAGCCGAATATGTACTATTAATAGACACCAGTGAAGTACGTTAATTCGCTTCCATATAGATAGAGAGCGTCAGTATCCGCGTGGATAAAGGCGCTTCCCTTATTTTTCATGTTTGTCTCCGCATGGAGGGTCACGGGTTCGAATCCCCAACAGAGCTTCTTCTTTTTTCTTTTTTTGAAATGCATTTTTTAACAGAATTTATTATCCAAAACTAAATCTTACCCATTTATATAAGCAGTTGATATATATTTACAAATTACTAATTTTAATGCTAAATCCGGTTGCGAGCCTCTTTAAAATGTCTATGTCAATTATTTAAGTACAGGAATGGATGAAGCCGAAACTTCATTTACTTGCAACTTGGTAATTCAATTTGAGCATCACTTGGATTATGCATACTGCCGATTTAATCGTTGTATGTAAATCAAAGTTAATTACAAATGCAATTTGTGAGACAATCTGGTATTTTAAGGGCTTAAAAGAGAATTGTAAATTCTCGAATGAATGTAATCTTTGATTTAATTGCGTTTTAACTGCACGCGAAACTACCAACAAAAGTGGAAGGCACTTCTTAAACGTGTAATAAACCATATGTATAATATTAGAATCAAATTTGCTATTTTTACTTTTGTATGTTTTCTAAAGGTTGTTTTTGTCCTACAGTTTACTGGATCCATGTCACCATATCTTTATTTCCTATGTCATTGTGGTAATTTCCATCAACATAGTAAGACTGATGAAACTAAGTACCTTAACGTTTTCGCTGCCAAGTTTTATCGTCTGCATTTCCCTCGTACGGCCAAAATGTCGTCTACATTGGGAGTGTCGTCTGCGATATCTTTAAAGTCAGATTTCGAGCTGTTGAAGGAATTTCGATACGAGTGCCAAACAGTGTGGATCCAGATCAGTATTCAAACTTATTGCTGCTCAAGAATTGATAAATCGTCAATATTATCTAGCCTTTAAATAAGTTTAAATCTGTCAATATGTATATTATTCACATAAAGCTTCAGTTGCATTCAGTTTAGTTGTATTGAAATGGAACACCGTATTTCTTACTTTAAGACTTGCTTAAGCAATATCAAAAGTACAAGGTCCCTGGCGGACATTTGTGCACAGCTTCTATTGTTTAGACATCAACCTGTCTTAAGCATTAAACCACTGTGACGATTATACTCGTCATTACCAAATAGTGTGAATAGTACAGTGGATAATCTGTTATTCTTTCCCGTTTAAACACAAACGTACGCAAACGCAAAGCACTAAAACGTAGAAAAGTACAACTTTTGGACAATTCTGATAATTCATGTTTATCTTGGTGGTAAATAGTTTGGAGCCTGATCAGACGCCGGGCTACCCAGTTACTCCAAACTGTTTGCACTGTAAATAATAGTTTTAGCGTAAACGCGTTTATTGGGAAATAATAACACATTCTCCACTGTACATATGCCCTATGCAAGTAGTGTCGAACCCAGATCGTCTCTGTTTCCAGAAGTCTCCTACGGGAAACCTCAGATAAGAATCTACACTGTTTGTCAGTTTTCGATATAATGTTCAAATACTTTCTATATGAAATGCTCCCTCTCTACAACGACATCCAATAGGAGACAATGAATGTGTGTGTTTTGGTTGGAGTTGTTATAGGGAGGGTAATTGGCTTACATTTGCAATCAGCTTGAATCCAGATCAGGCGCCGCGTGACGCGGCGTCTGATCTGGATTTAAACTATTTGCCCCTCGTAAGTATGTTTTTATGTCAAAATGTCAATAATGTATGTGACGCGGCGTCTGATCTGGATTTAAACTGTTTGCCCCTCGTAAGTATGTTTTTATGTCAAAATGTCAATAATGTAAGAACAACAGCAGACACCAATTTTAATAGACGACATTGTAGCAGTGAAAACGTTAGATATAATTGTCTTGGGAATAATGACAAGCATTGTTGTAAGGCGGGGTCGTTTTTCGGAGGGCCGTTGTAGGAAGGGATTATTGTAGTCAACAATGGACGTTTAAGTCGACGTTTCAGGAGTGAATGTGTTGAACACCACTAACAATCATTCATTGAAATGATTATGGTCATGTAATGGGAATATACTGTACTTGAGTGTTGACTTACAGTGGAGAATCTGTTATTCTTTCCAAATAAACGCGTTTACGCTAAAACTATTATTTGCAGTGCAAACAGTTTGGAGCCAGATCAGACGCCGGGTTACCCGGCGTCTGATCAGGCTCCAAACTGTTTGCCACCAAGACAAAAATGAATTATCAGAATTGTCCAAAAGTTGTTCTTTTCTACGTTTTAGTACTTTGCGTTTGCGTACGTTTGCGTTTAAACGGGAAAGAATACTGTTTTCTCCACTGTACTTGAGTGTTGACTTATCTACTATAATTATGTTTGACACGGTAATATATGGTGCCGCTCTCTCTTAAATTGGTTCTTAAATAATCTATTTTTTGCAGCACAATTAGGATCAATTTACCGAATCCAATTTCAACTATTTGCCCAATCTCTTATCCCGGTAAATGCCAATCAGTTAATGACTGTTTCAACTCAATTCACTTCAATTAAATAGAAAGCTTTCATTTCAATGAACAAAGCAAACGAATAGAGATAACGTCTCATAGTATTGACATTTTACATCAAACAAAAGGTGCATTGAATACATGTTTGACCTAACTTATATTACCTTACATCATTCTGTGTATCAGACTAGCAAGGTTAATGAACAGGCGCTCGTAAACAGTTAATTGAATGCCAACTGCGGATTGCGAATACGGTGTTCCCTCTCTTCAACAACACCCGTTTAGAGAAAAGTGTATGTCTTGTTCGGAAGGAGTCGTTGAAGGGAAGAACAATGAAAACAATTATAGTGCCAACAAATTTAGTCCAGATCAGACGCCGCGTAACACCGGGTCTGATCTGGATACAAGCTGTTTGACACTCGTTATCATATTTCTTCTGTCAAAAGATCCACTCATATGTAGCTTAGACAAACAACAGCCGACGCTTAAATTAAGCAGTAGATATTATATATTGCAGCAGTGTATGAAAGCGTTGTCTTGTTTGGGGAACAGCGGCATGCTTTGTTGTAATGAGGGAACAGTTGTTCGGAAGGCCGATGTAGTGAGGCGCACTGTATACCAATGCCTTTGAAACCACTGGACAACGTTCTCTTCCTGATTTAATAAACGTTTGTTTTAGTTAAATGTGTCCCCAGAGGCGTGCTGAGCCAGCCGACGTTTCACCTGGATCCAAACTGTTTGCAACAACTTTGACACCAGTCCTATAGCAAACGCGATTGAAAAAGTATACCCTTTAAGGCTTATACTTACAGTCGACGTCTTATCTACATCAGAAAAGTAGTCATTTTGATTATGTATTTAGAAGCAATTGTGTTACAGACGGAATATCCCCGGAAGACAGTTACGTATACAGTAAAACCCCTCTAAACCGGCACCTCTAAAAACCGGAATTTTTCTCTAAACCGTACAAAAACTTTGGTACCGTTTCCAACCATTCTTTATTTTAACCCATTACACCATAAATACGCCTTGTTACGTCTTTGGTTTAATCTTACACTGAAGAAAAACGCTTGTACATTCTAGCAGATGATAGCTTAAAGCAGTTTGAAAGTAAAGCAGAATGCGCCTTAAGGCGCATTCTGCTTTACTTTCAACCTGTTTTAAGTGGTCAGCTATATTTCATACTAGAAACAAGTCAAAAACCCTCTAAACCGGAAACCCCTCTAAACCGGACATTTTTGTTTTCCCCACACATGTCCGGTTTAGAGGGGTTTCACTGTAGTGTTAAATCCCCGATCCTGTAAATGGGACATACTAGTATGCAAACAGTGTAGACATAAAGCGGCATCTGATCAGAGTCTGCACCATATGATGAAAGGAATTGTAAGTAATATACATGTATAACAAAACGAAAATGACAATTCAGACGACCAACCCCTTGAATAGAAACGGATTTATCCAAAATATACGCATGGAATAATCCTTGTGGCCCAAATGGGTGACTATTACCCATTTGCGAACAGTGAATTATCCCATGCCTATGTATTAGATAAGTCCGCTGTCGGTCTAGGATATACATGGTCTATCTCGCAAATATATCCTCACTTTTAAACATTGTTCGATTGAATCATTGATTTGTACAGTATTTAAATACCAGAATTGATATTGAGCTTTAAGGTGTGTCTTATCCGGATCCAAATTGGTAACGAATGAAAGCGAGATTACTGTTATTTCTAAAATAGTTCACAGGAACGCCTAATTTTTATCCTAAATGTCTAGTGTGTCAGATTATATTTATTAAGCCATTGTCGATGTTTAGCAGCCACTACAAGTATATTAGATCAAGAATCGAAGCAAGTTACCCGGGCGTCGAAGTTCGATCGAAACTCTTCCCGTAGATGAAATATTCAATAATAAATGACCGAAATATACAAATCATGGTATGCAGCAGGCTACATTTAAAAATGTCAAACATCTTAAACGTTCAAAAGAAACAAGATTAGTGCGTCATAAATCTAAATCTTCCAAAATGAGCCAATATCCAGGTAATCAAGATTTAACCTAAAACGGATAAAGGCGCTTAAGTTAATTCCATTATTGTGTTCACAATTCTTAGAAACTATGTACAGTGTTAACGACAATTAAGAAATAACACATTCATACACGTGTTTTATCGTGCAATAAAACACGGGTAGGATTCGAGATGCGTTGTTCTAAAATCACGAGGCCGAAGACAAAACACTGGTATTGATTTATTATTTCGATTCTAAAAATTCAATTTAACCACCATTTGCAACAACGCATGGGCGCTACATTTCTTGGCGTACGCATTTTCGGAGCCGCATTACGTCACGTTAAGCCGTTGCAGCGCATGCGTGTTTTAGTAACAATTTAAATGCACATAGTTTCTAAACCTAACACTGTTCTAGTTTTATGGAGGCACTAGTTTCGTGGATTATGATGGCTACAGTTTACTTTAAGATCCCATGTGTCTGTAAAACAGACCATCGATTCCGACTGGTATTTGATGAACTGCACTTCTGTATATGGTAATACTGGTTAGAAAATTGACTATTGAATATTAAATTAATGGCTTTCAGGATATGTAGACGTAACGATTGATGTGTTCAATGGATAGATGGAGAAAATTGTTATGTTTGTCCAATGTTGATATTTTTGGAGTTGACTGGAGATAAAAAGTATCCAGCATTTTCTTCTTCATGTCTTAACATTATCTCATAAGGATTTTTGGAAACATAAATATATAAGAACTTGGAATAATCGTATAACTGAAGCATTATTAAGGCTAAACATGCGTGCTGGTTTTAAATTAGATAATATTTGACGTCCCGTGTTATTACCTTTTAGCGTAGGTAGTACCAGTGTTCAAGGTTATAAAGCGTTTGAGCTGAGTCGGAGTGTGTTCTTAAGCATTTGATTGGTCCGATTTGAGCCTTGGCTCAAATCTGACCAATCAAATGCTTGAGGACGACTTGAGACTCAACTGAAAAAAGCTTTATAACCTTAGATCTAGGGGTAAACGGTTGGGAGACAAAATCATACCCTAGGTACATGTAACTCAGCGACTGATAAGGCTAAATGAAGGTTAACATTCCTCATAAAACTCAAATGTCAACAGTCTCAACCATAATCACATATATTGTGTCTAGTTTTGATGAAAAAAGAAAACTTAAAGCAGATTGAAGGTAAGGTAGAATGCACCTTAATGGATATTCTTTTTTTTTTCCTTTTACATTTTTAAGCTACACTATGCTATATAATACAGAATTTCATTCTTACGGTACAAATTCATGACTCTGTAAGTTGGAAATGTTTCCTTTGAAGAATAACGTAAAGACGTAAAAAGGTGTATTTGTTGAATAATGTGCTAATCGAACTATACGTTTTCTACATAGTATTAAAACATAGCGTTGGATACCACTCGTTTAATGTTCGTAATAAACATGTAATATGCAAATGAGGATTGCAACGCCGTCGTGTACTGATGACATTATTATAATGAATTCCCCGCGTGATCACTTCTACCTTAACGTAGACTCAATTCATAGATTGGTTTTGTTTGTTTAAACAATATAAGATCTACTTAAACCAGTTAAATAATAATATTTGGTGTGTTTTTGTTCTGTCTAGTGAATTATTTGACTTAATTTTGAACCACTTGTCAGGCGCGTAGCTACCTATATGTCGGTACGCCCGGGAATCCACATTTGTTGGCTTACATTTGCAAACAGTGTGCGGCGTCTGATCTGAATCCAAACTGTTAGTCACTAATATTCAAGTTTTCTTCAGTTTTCAAAGAAAAACAATATATATTTTGAACTTTTTCGCAGACGATATATTTGAAGCAGACGACAATTCAGCGTGATTAGGATTGAGATACCTTCAATAACCATAATTATGAAAGTTTGAATCAATCTATACGGTGTATAAGAGCCTGAACTATTTTTCTGTAAATATTTAACTCCAACGCCAGCGACAAGTGAGTCCGAAATACAGTGGATAATCTGTTATTCTTTCCCGTTTAAACGCAAACGTACGCAAACGCAAAACACTAAAACGTATAAAATAACAACTTTTGGACAATTCTGATATTTCATGTTTTTCTTGGCTTCAAACTGTTTGCACTGCAAATAATAGTTTTAGCGTAAACGCGTTAATTGGGAAAGAATAACAGATTCTCCACTGTAGACTATAAGGGGACGCCGCATTATTGCCTAATTTCCCATATATTGGATCGTTGGTACACATCTATTAAACTTAACACATTTTGCATGTAAAATAAATCTGAACAACGTCTGAACTATTAAATGTGCTAATAAAATATTGAGATAGCAGATGTATGATATTCCAAACAAGCCAGTATACACTAGCAGTAACAAAGTTAATAGTTTTATTTTATCCGTTTTCGTCACCAATCTTTTTTCTGGGATCATCACAATTCTAATTAAATTAATTTACTTTCCGAAAACATATTGGTACGTTAAACTTTGGTATTTCGGTATAGAAATTAATCACGTTCAAACAGAATAACCAATGAATTTGAATAAAATGGTCTAATATTTTAATTTAAAGTCAATAAATCAACATTTAATAAATCTTATTACTACTGTCGGATTAAATGAGAGGATACCAAATTATTTGATCGTATTTCCTCATTTCCAATATACAGTTAAAACTCTCTATCTATAACTGCGACTCAATTGCGTTAATTATGAGGTATTTGGTACATGTGCCTGCTTAACGCAAGGTGACAGTAAACTAGAAAGCTTATTTTAGAGCTTTTTAGTTACCTTTTATACCATCAAATAGCCTTCGTTTGCATAGTCGTAATAGAGCGGTTATACTGTACAATGGTCGCAAATAGTAATTAAGCATTTTGCCTTGTTGAATGAAGATAAAAGAGTGGTGGTATTTATAGACAGAGGAACGTGATTTGGAAAACTAGTGTCATTTAATTGGTCGTAATGGCCATATGTGTTCGGATCGAAATATATCGATTGATCAGTAAAGTTTATGTGTTTGATCTTGCTCAAACCATTTTCTAGTAAAATGTTAATAAATCGTCAATACATTGCTTACTGTCTACAACGGCCCTCCAAACAACGATTATCTCCTTACAACAATGCTTGCCACTGATCCCTAAACAAGACAATTACATGACTAACGCGTTCACCATTACTAAACACATACACTACATAAAGACACCGTTTTCGGAAAGTATAATCATTTATCTTAATAACAATGTCAAATAGTCTGGGGCTTAATCTGATGCCAGGTTATCCGCTTCCTGATCTAACTCCAAACTGTTTGTAATTGAAATGATTGTTCCAGTAGAAATGCGTTTATTAGTACAATATTAATAACGTCTTCACCATTGTTTACACATGGGACATTTTCACTGAACCAATAAGGCGCTGCTAATGCTTAAATGTATCAGTAACTAATTTGTTTGCGTGGTTTCCATCTGTTCGCTAAGCTATTCTCTTGTTTACGAATCTTATAATTTCGTTATATTGACATAGTAATACGTAACTGTAGCGACTAACCATAAAAATGGTTTAAGTGGAAGACAAGGCACTTTTTTTTATAAAAAAAACTATAACGAATTCTATATTTTATAACATTGTTGTATTACCTGATTTGAATCGTTCCCGCAATAACTATGAGACATAGTTTAGATGCCGCGGTAAGGAAAATAGAAAAATATATTTGTTTTCCAGTATCTTTTTTATGTTTATTTCTAAATGCAACGATCTCATTTAGCAATTTTCGCTATCTCCGGACAACTTGATACAGTGGAGAATCTGTTATTATTTCCCGTTAAAACGCAAACGTACGCAAACGCAAAGCACTAAAACGTAGAAAAGTACAATTTTTGGACAATTCTGATATTTCATGTTTATCTTGGTGGCAAACAGTTTGGAGCCTAATCAGACGCCGGGTTACCCGGCGTCTGATCTGGCTTCAAACTGTTGCACTGCAAATAATATTTTTAGCATAAACGCGTTTATTGGGAAAGTATAACACATTCTCCACTATAGGTTTGATCACGTTCATTGGTGATATTTGCAAACCGCTTGGAACAAGTTTAGATGCCCAGTTTGACATTTGAATTGTAACATATCACCAATCGGGAAACATGTGATGTAGACGAAAGAAATGTTCAGATACGCATCTGGTTTCAGCTAGGTGTCATAGAAATCAACTTGACCAAGAAGAAATTGTTTTAGTTATCTATTCACAGCCACACAATCATTTACATGAAAAATTCGACTGTTTTGATGTACGCGTCTTCGCGTTGCAAACCCTGTGATATTTCAATGACGAATAATTTCTTAGTTTCCGTGTTAACAAATTGAAACGCAAACATAGTGCAATAATATGCAGCTAAAATGTGATGTCCCTTCAACCGGAACGGTAATGACCAAACTGTTTTCAATTGGCATAACTGTTATAGCACATTCGTATTTTTTTCATTTGGAGAATAAAAAGGATTATATATTGTAGTATATACTTAAAAGGTCATCTGTCATAAAAATGCAATTTAAAATATTATACAATTTGAACTGAAGTAAGTGATACTAAATCAGTTTTTTAAACACCTATATTGACTTTTGCTTTTAAATGTGAGAATCAATCAGTTTTGGATCTAAATCCAAAATGCGTGTCTAATCTTGAACGTAACAGTAAAGAAAGAAGAATACATTGGCGAAAGGTAAAGTTAAGTCAAGTTATTCAACATATTTCGATCGGTACTCTTGCGTATAATTGTTGAAGAAATCAACACTTTGGTGAATATGTATACAGTATAACATTTATATAACACTAACATATAGGTACATGTACCAGCTGAAAGCAAGATGAACGTAAAACATAAAACTCCTGAAGGAGCTTTCTGTTTTATGTTAGTCGTGTTCTAAGCAGCGCCAAGCCTTAAACACCTGATAGTTACAATAATTTAGTAGTATTATGAGAGAGGTTTTACTGTATTTATTTCCATATACACGTGAGGGCAACGTAGCATGAGAAGATGCTTTATTCATTACAAAATGTAGTTTTTCATTTATAGATTATGAAGTATGTCTGGTTCAAAATTATTTGTAAGTAAAGTGTTTATAACTAACGACTAGCGCGTTTTGGCATTGCAAATTAGCAAGGGCAGAGTCACGATATACAGTACCCCGAGGGAGCTGTAAATGTTGTATGCCAAGATCAGAACCGACCCTTTATCGGTCTGTGGTTTGTTTTAAGACGTAACACTTGCTATTTTCAAAACAAACGAGTTCACGAAAATCTACCTATAAAGAGCAACGCCCTTACCTATTGTCCAACGCTATTTGTTTTCCGAATTTATCACTGACAAATATTCATAAAACTAGTATTTTCAGACCTTATCCCCCACATTCGAAATGTTAACGGAGGACTTCCAACGTTTAAAATTCCGCCAAATGAATGTTTGGTCGACACGAACATGTTTCTTCTGTACTGTTATTATTTACAGTGGAGAAAATGTTATTCTTTCCCAATAAACGCGTTTACGCTAAAACTATTATTTCTATTACAAACAGTTTGGAGCCAGATCAGACGCCGGGTAACCCGGCGTCTGATCAGGCTCCAAACTGTTTGCCACCAAGATAAACATGAAATATCAGAATTGTCCAAAATTTGTTCTTTTCTACGTTTTAGTGCTTTGCGTTTGCGTACGTTTGCGTTTAAACGGGAAAGAATAACAGATTCTCCACTGTATGACCCCGTTGTGTTTAGTAATTACTTTATGTCGAAAAAATATATGATAGTTATGTGAACATAATGGTTATGAGGATAAAATCCAATAGTTATTACAGCATTAAATATGACTATTTCCATTTCCTACTGACGCAAAATACCTGTAAAAACATAGACTGTAACAATAAAAAATGAAACTGTGTTAAGCGAAATTATGAACGAATATTAACAAATGAATAGTAAAATATATTTCGAACCTGATTACATAATACTTCAGTTGCGAAAATGGGCAAGCATTTCAAAGAAGGTATATAAATTAATGCATTTATTTACCAATGAATCACCTTCTAGACCTACTTTTGATAGCAGGTCATGGACAAATACGTAGCGGGACATAATATACACATATTAGTTCCTACAAATTTACTCGGTGTGTATTGATAAATATTGAATAAGCGTTCATACAGTTATATCCTACAAAACAAATGTATTTTAATTGTTTTAATGCTAAAACAATTTATAATAAATAAACAAACTCATCAGTCATGTTGTTTTTTAGGGTATGAACTGTAAACGGCATTTGGGGTTTAATTACTTTTACACGTGAAAGTATACGCGTGACATCTTTCCCGTTCGGAATGCATGTGTGCAACATCTTTATTGGCGTAAACGTATATTAATAAACAAAAGAAAGCGCATAACATTCACACATGACATATTTCGTCGATGACATATTATTTGAAACCCTTTTGACAAACCGGACAACACTTGCAAAATGAAAAGAGTTTTGAACCTGATCAGATACGGCGTAATAGGGGTTATGATCAAGTTCTGGTCAGTTTGAGGCCCATGTCAATGTTACATTTGTCAGGAGAAATGCTATTAATAAAATATATTATATCATGACATTGCATTGTTAAAGGGTATCAAAATGACAGAGGAACCTTTGTGTTTTGACCAATTTCTCCTTAGCTTGTTTTCAGTATGTAAGACAGATGTTTGCTCAAATAGTGCTGAAAGTGAAGCAGAACGTTCCTTAAGAAGTATTCTACCTACGAAACATTTTGCATTACTTTTACCTTGCTATAAGGTACCATCTGTTAGAATATGTACACTGTTTCTCGAAGTAAATATCCATGACGATATAAAGTGGGACATAATTAGTCAGTGGAGGAATGAATGAAATATGTAATAAGTTTTACATATTGAGTAATTGGCTAATCGATAATTCTTAATGAATCTTATAAGTTCCGAATGCATTAGCAAACACGTGATTCCCCCGTTCTTTCCTCCCTGAAGCTGTCCGTCGTGCCAGGGAAATTAAGGAGGAGACAAAAAGTACAATCAAACATTTAAAACTTTTCATTTTATGTATATTCTTCAAAGATAGGCTATACAATAGAATAAATAAACTTATACTAAGCACTTTGGATAAGACGTTTGATAAGACGTCACCCCTGAAACTGTTTTTGAGTTCGAGGAAAGTCAAGTCAGGGTCCAATGTTATAAATCGTTTGAGCTGAGTCTGAGTGTGTTCTCAAGCATTTGATTGGTCAGATTTGAGCCTAGGCTCAAATCTGACCAATCAAATGATTGAGAACGACTTTAGACTCAACTAAAAAGCTTTATAAGCTTAGACCCTGGTGTAGAAAGGGTTCGTTTGCCAGGTTTTATCGTCTGCTTTAACCTCATCACCGCCATAATGTCGTCGTCATTTATAGTGTTGTCTGCAATATATATTCAAGTCAGATATAAGATTTTTCTGGCTGAAAAAAATATCGATAGGTTTGTCAAACAGATTAGGTCCTGATCACGCGGCGTCTGATCGGGATTCAAAATGTTTGATTAGTCGCCTTTTGGCGCCACTGGCAGTGATATAGTCAATGGTGTTGTCTGAAATAAAATCATAAACTATATATTTTCTGAATCTCATATCAAAATCATTGTTAACGGTATGGTGGAAAATGCGTCATTGATCAGTTTAAGCGGAACTAAACGCATATGTAATGCTAAAACACGGAGACAATTAACAAGCAACCTGACTTAAGCTACGATCTTTTAAATGTAATAATGTAAAGGTAATATTTTCTTATGTAACATTTAGGAATATATAAGCGCGTTTGAACACACGACCCCTGTGTGAAAAAAAGCGTTATATCAATCTTGTATAATAATAATAATAAAATCTTATGTTACATGTTTATGACTTATAAAACTCTTAAACCAATAGTATGTTTTTAATTTTTAAAACAGGTAACCACTTAAAGGGACTCGCAACCGGATGGTGTACTTGTCAAAATAAAATAAAATACTCAAATAAAAGCAAATTTGAAGCATTATTTGGCTTCTGACATTAAAATAATATGATCAGTCCAAAAAAAGTCTCAAGAATCGACACCGAATCTTAGTTTTTTAGATATTTTCCATCGTTTTTCTATGACGTTAGCTTACGGTATAGTTGTTGTTGTTGCTTCTCTACACGGGCTCAGACATAAACCCGAGCCGAATAATGTACTATTAATCGCTACCAGTGAAGTACGTTAATGCGCTACCATATAGATAGAGAGCGTCAGTATTCGCGTTGGTAAAGGCGCTTCCCTTATTTTTCATGTTTGTCTCCGCATGGAGGGTCACGGGTTCGAATCCCACCAGAGCTTCTTCGTTTCTTTTTTTTCAAATGCATTTTTTAACAGAATTTATTATCCAAAACTAAATCTTACCCATTTATATAAGCATTTGACATATATTTACTATTTTTAATGCTAAATCCGGTTGCGAGCCTCTTTAAAGCAGGTGGAACGTAAAGCAGAACGCACCGAAAGGCGCATTCTATTTTAACTTTCAGCATGCTTCAAGCTACAATCTGCTAACATAAAGAAAATAGTTCAAATGGTACATGCTCATGATTGTATAAATTGAAACTATTGTCTTCAGCAAAGGAATAAATTAGATAGGCTAAAGCATGTTTTATAGGGGGAAGCGTTATAGGATCTCAATGGTTTATACAGTGGAGAATCTATTATTCTTTCCCAATAAACGCGTTTACGCTAAAACTATTATTTGCAGTGCAAACAGTTTGGAGCCAGATCAGACGCCGGGTAACCCGGCGTCTGATCAGGCTCCAAACTGTTTGCCACCAAAATAAACATGAATTATCATAATTGTCAAAAAGTTGTTCTTTTCTACGTTTTAGTGTTTTGCGTTTGCGTACGTTAGCGTTTAAACGGGAAAGAATAACAGATTCTCCACTGTAGGACCTCAAAGGTTTATAAATCTGTACAATTATTGTTTTATTCCTTTCACTGCCGCAGTCGCCTGAATTGTACTTTGCAAACGTAAAGTGGAGTCTAATCAGGATCCAGACTTTTTGACACTAGCATCGATAATTCTTAAGTCATATCCTCCTTAATTCATTTTTGAAACGATCTTGCATAAAACAATAATGAAGCAGATAATAGTACGGCGAAGGGGTAAAGTCCTCAGAATAAATTTAGCCATGAAGGGTGAAACTGATCGGTAAACAATTCGATACATGCTCAGACGTCCTGCACTCTGCTTCAGGCTGTTTATAGTTGACATAATGTATTCACCCAACACCCCATTGCTTGTTTCTAGCTTGGAAATCAGGTGACCACTTAAAACAGGTATGAAGTAAAAACAACCTGACTTAAGCTACCATCTGCTACAGTGGAGAATTCGTTATTCTTTCCCGTTTAAACGAAACGAAACGCAAACGCAAAACACTAAAATGTAGAAAAGTGCAACTTTTGAACAATTCTGATTATTCATGTTTATCTTGGAGGCAAACAGTTAGGAGCCTGATCAGACGCCGGGTTACCCGGCGTCTGATCTGGCTCCAAACTGTTTGCACTGCAAATAATAATATTTGCGTAAACGCGTTTATTGGGAAAGAATAACAGATTCTCCACTGTACATTTAGTACAATGTCCCGTCTCTACAAGGACACCCAATTGAAATCACATATTGTGTGTGCGTTGTTCGGAGGTATAGGGAAGGAAAGTTAAGAATAAGCTTTAATTTGCAATAGCAAACAGCTTAAATCCAGCTCAGACGCCGCGTAACGCGGCGTTCGAGCTGGATGCAAGCTGTTTTCACTCTTAATTATATTTGTTCTATTAAAATGTCAATTATATGTTACTTGGAGAAAAAAGCAGACGGCAAATTTAAGAAGACGGTATTACAGCCATGAAAAGGTTGGACATAAATGTATAGGCAATGGTCGTTGTCAGTAGGGAATCGTTGTTGGAGGGGTCGTTGTAGGGAGGGCGTACTGTATATGGGTAAAAAAATGTTACATTTATGTAATATTTATTATGTCCCAAAAGAAATTGATCATGAACGCATATCAATAAAATTATAAATAGTCGCTAATCCATTGTTTTACCTTGTGATAGTTTCAGTTCACCTTTGGTGACAGTCTAAGGAATGTTCACCAAAGGTAAACCGAAACTGTCACAAGATCAACAAAAATGTTTATTACACCTCGCTTTGAGTTACAATGTTAATTTCCCATAGACCTACAGTTAACATTTTGCATGTCTTTTACATCTATCCAAAATATACTGTCACTCTTTATGATATTCTTTTCGTGACGTCACTCTAAAGGACATTACTTTTTTTCTCCGTCCGAAAACGTACTGTCAGCATTGACATGAATTTCGCTATTGGCGATATAAGAACGTTTTAAAGAGTGGTAACTTCTAATCAACCTTTGGCATTTTCTGTACAAGTTGCTTCCTTTTGTCCATTCCTTAACGATTTGCCACCATTTCGGAAGAGGATATTTGCCACCTAGACAATGTAAAGACGTTGTTTCTTTAATTTACTGGTCATAACGTTCTTCTTTCTTTCTTGTAATATAATTATAAACAATGTGACCTCATAGACAACGACGTCGTTTCCCGCGTTACGTACATGTCAGCGCTAAATTGGTATTCACAACACATTTTATCAAATACAAATGAGACGATTCTAAAGCTAGGGTTGATAAGCTCGGTGTAATAAAATAAATATTAGATGTCAGTTTGCGTGACATTCAAATTGTCAACCCTCGAAAACAACAATGTCACCCCGAGGCGTAGCCGAGGGGTGACATTCTGTTTCTCGGGTTGACAATTTGAATGTCACGCAAACTGCCATCTAATATTTATATCATATGCGACTAGAACTATTTATAACTTAATTTGTATTATGTTACATGTTAATGGCTGTATAAAATGGAATTCATTCGGCAGAGAAAAATATTATATACCCTAAAACGCGCTTCTGTGATGAAAATGTTCAGCATAAATGCGTGGATTGGGGAAAATTAGATTATTCTTTCATCTATCGTTGATATAAATAGAGTGACAGTTTTATTTTGAAAAAATGAAATAATAATTAGGTCATGCTTATTTTATAGCCTCTGTTGCGAACCATTTATTGCAAGATGATCATAGTAAAGTCATAATTCTTAATAACTATTATTACATCTCACAAATTCATACGATTTGCAAACTTTGATAACTGTGTCAGTCGAGTAAAATGTGAGAACTATATACAGTACTCTTAGGTTATTTAAAATTATTTTATAAGTTTATATGTAATATTGCGGCGTTTTATATGACTCGAAACTGTCAGTGTGTTACATTCAGATAAATATGCATTACATATTTTCCTGCAACCTGTCATATCTAATATTCATTTTCAAAAATACATACATGTACATATACAGTGGAGAATGTGTTATTCTTTCCCGTTTAAACGCAAACGTACGCAAACGCAAAGCACTAAAACGTAGAAAAAAACAACTTTTGGACAATTCTGATATTTCATGTTTATCTTGGTGGCAAACAGTTTGGAGCCTGATCAGACGCCGGGTTACCCGGCGTCTGATCTGGCTCCAAACTGTTTGCACTGCAAATAATAGTTTTAGCGTAAACGCATTCATTGGGAAAGAATAACACATTCTCCACTGTATCTGCCGGATTGCAATAACTCATGTACACGTTACATAAATAACATTCAATATACTGTTTCCGTATAGCTACGGCAATGTACACATATTTAGAATGTTGATATTGTACGACAATATTGACCTGACGTTGAACTTTATGCATGAATAAATTATAATGAGATCACGCAGTATAAATCAATAATCGATAACCTACGTACAATTTCGGGTTGTTTCGGCTGATTACGTGAATCTTGTTACAGTTGTGATCCTCAGTGGATTAACACTCCACATTGTAGAGCAAGGTTCAAAAAGTTGTTGTTGATAAACTATTATTCCCGAGTCTCCTAGTATAATCGCATCTACTAAAACGCACCATGTTGCGCTTTCGATAGGATTTTAATCCAGGTAAGATCATCGATGTTCTCACCTGCGACTCTTGCCAATATATACCTAATTTACAACCCCCAGATGTAACTAATCTGCAATAGGTGTGTCGTTAGAGCAAGGGATTTGTAACATCGAGGTTCCGGGTTCGAATCACGATAGAGGGGAAAATATTTTTATTTTATAAAATCTTATTTTATAGATCAAACAGACGCTATGACATAAATGTTTTAAAAATAACAAAATAATCGTGTTCCAATCGAAATTAGATGCGGTATGATAACTTAAAAGAAACAGTATAAATTGTAAAAATAAAAAAAAAATGGTGAAAAAATGGATGAGTATTGCATGGGATTCGAACCACTGACTGTACGGAAAAATAATGTATAGTCGTCTATCTTACCACTTGCGCATAATACCTGTCGATATTTGTGGAACCGGGCAATGCTATATTTTTTCGGTGCCGATGTGGTAACAATGTCGTTTTCGTGTAAATAATAACGAAGTGTTCCGAAGCTATATTTAGAAATGCAACAAAGTGGGAAATTATGCTAATAGAGGTCACCAACGTCAGGTCAATATTGTCGAACAATACATTGGAGAAGATGATAAAAATAATCCCGTTTAACATTTTAAGGATCAAATTTATCGTCAGAGTTTTACCCCTTCATCGCCACACTGTCGTCAGCTTCAATACTGGTGTCTGCAATATCGTTTAAAGTTATATTTAAGGCAGTATAACTGACGTTATTTCAAACAGGTGACACATAGCTTGATCCTGACCAGACACCGCGTTACAAGGCGTCTGATCAGGATCAAAACTTTTTGCAAATGCGCTTTATGACGTCATTGAGAGTGAAATGGTTGAACAAGCCGAATGTTGGGTAGTGTAGTGCCCTATTATATAATTCCTTTTGAAAGGTTCTGCATCATTTTGCATCTCAATTGCATTTATCAATTGAAAATATCTAAGTAGATTGCATCAATAAATTGAATGATTCTCAACAGTGTTTTTTAAAACGATACGGATCGTTACCAGACGCCGAGTTACACATCATCTTATATGGGTCCAAATTGTAAGCACAGTCGATCACATCGCGTTTTATAAGATAATAATAAATAAAAAAAACAGTAAAACCTCTCCATTTAAACCAATACATGATACAAAATTTTACATGTTTTAGACAGGTTGCTGCTTAAAGCAATATGAGAGTATAGCAGAAAGCTCCTATAGGAGCTTTCTGCTTTACTGTCATTTTGCTTATAGTTGTCACTTGTCGTAATGCTACCAATAAATAAATACGAAAGACTCAAGCAGGAAACGTAACACAAACAATACACCCACCTCTCAAGCAGAACACACACACACACAGTCATACCACAACAAACACACACACACGCAATACCATTCCTTCATCTACACACTAAATAGAAAACAACACGCAAGACAAACATAAAGCAAAGTGAACATAGGAGCCCGCCTTGGTACGGTCAGTAGCAATCAATAACCAACAATAAATTAATTAATTATTAACAACCACTGGGGGGTTAAACCTGGGTTTAGGGGCGCCCAACCTCACACTTATCTCCTATATTCACCTATAAAGACAAACAGTGTACATAAAATATAAACCCTGTTCCACAATCTCACAATCAAAAAGACCGCCAGCACAGTAAGTAAATACATGTAAAACATTTAGCAAAAATTCTATGACAAGATCATTAGTAACATGGGAAAGAATTAAAACATTCAAGCCCGTGTTAAAAATAACCCACTATGGCAACGGTCAAATTGTACTCAAGCGACTAGTCTGTAGTTACGAGTAACTGTAAGACATGGAAGGGTCTAGGGTACGACAGAGAGGGAGAGAAAAAACAAAGCACGAAAATCCGACATAACTCTCCCGCTTAAGGACGGCTTTAAAGATACATCATCATGTAGTGCTAAGCCCTGTCTGTCGTCACACAACCAAAGAGGAAAGCATAGTTATCAATTGTAGATTGATCGATAACCAAACGAGAAGTGCGCAGCAATATAGTTGGATCATAATCTTTTTTGAGGAAAAATCTAATACGTTTCACAAATAGGTTTTGAAAATGTATATGTCCAAGAATGCCTACTTTTAAGTGGTCGTATTTGCCAGGATTTACTGTACGTGTGTTAGAAATCAACTCTAAAGTATCAGATGTTAGAAATACTCTCGTATACATGTTTCGAATTCCATCAATAATTTTACCTTCCGGAGATTGATGATGCCTACTCGACGTTATTCTTATTTCTATGCCTCATAAATATTATGCCTGAAAATTAAGAAATGATACCTAAGTGATAAAAACAGTTGTGTACATGATTAGTTTTAACCTTGTCACTGCTAAATCTTATATTCTGTGCCAGCTTCTTCCTTTATCATTATATATTCTGCTTCAAACATTGCTCTGCCATAATGACGTCATGACCCGTTTAATACATTCACTGCTGAAAATATATCGTCTGCTTTGATTTATAAACTTTATAGTTGAAGCTATATAACGTAAGTGTCACTTCATCTAACGTTAAAATTATAACCAACCTCGATACTTGAAATATATAAATTTATTTATGCTTTTCGGTGGATTACCACGAAAAAGCAGTGGATGATCACTTGGTAATCCACTGCAGTGGATTATCACCAATCGCTTTTTATTATGAATTTTCCCCGTAGGGCTCCCCAAGAATCGTAGTCAATCGTGTCTTATCGTTAAATTCCGGCAGTCCGATTTGTCGCGAACTACTCACCGGAAGAGCACGAATCCAAACTCGGGAGCAACGAGTGACGTCATTATACCGCCAACTGTCACGCGCATGTGTTCGACATAAAACGTGGGGCTCAACACGGGATAAATAATGTACGTTCGCTTTCAATTTTTAAACAATTTCGTTTAAAAAGTGGCTTAAAAGCATAAATAAATAGAATAACTGTGTTTTTTCAGTGTAAGATCGAATTTAATCCATTTCGTGAACATCAGACTGTTATATTTTCACTCGTGGCTTCGCCACTCGTGAAAATATAACGTCTGATATTCACTCAATGGATTAAATTTCGATCTTACACTGAAAAAAACAGTTATCCTCTATATAAGTGTCAAATGTTGGAATGTAAATTTATTCCGCGTAAGCCGTTGTCCGGTGATGGTCGAAACTGTTTTCAAAACTAATTTTAGTCAAGGTCAAAATCAAGGTTGGGTGATATTGGCGGATAGGGAATGGTCCAAGGCAACAACTGTATAAGTATCCAAGCATTGAAGTAAGCGGTGTTGATTCTAGACGAAACGGTAAATTCTACTTAACCTGGTTACGGAAGGACGGACGGACAGGACGATTACTATATGCTCCCGCATCTGTCGATGCCGGGGGCATAAAAACCCTGACTCTATATATTTTTTTAAACATGTTGTGTTGTAATTTAATTTTACAGTGACACCAATACAACATGATATGTACGAAACATGACACATCCATGACAGATTATCATATTAAGAGTAACGTGTTGCTATGGTAACCAATACAACGCCTTCTTACTGAATATAGGTTCACTAAGGGGTGAAATCGGTTCAATTTTAGATTTCACCAAAATATCACAGTTGGATGCTGGTGGTGGATAAATGATTATGAAAGCAAATATTAAATATATTCTTGAAAATAAAGATCATGTTGCCATAGCAACAAGTTTAATATACATGTACTCTTCTACTATCACATTTTTAGCAATTATTGCGCACTACACATCATCATGCAAATATGTATTTTGATAACTTTGAAATGCAAAAATATGAGATAGCATTATAGCCAAATCGAAAACCTCATCACGAACAAAAAAATAAATTATGTTACCATAGCAACAAAAACTTTAGTATAGAAACATTTATCTCTATATAATTATTTTAATATGTCTTGTTGTAATTTAATTTTACAGTGACACCAATAGGACAGGAAATGTATGAAACATGGCTTATCCATGGCAAACACATCTGCTGGTTTGACATAGGTTAATAGCGTAGCTTTGGGTTCAAATTCCCCCATCAGATTTACGTTTTTTTCTTGTTTTAATATATGAGCACAGTTGTCGACAATCTTGATTTTCAAGCCATTTAATCCTTATTACATAAGAATTGTACTGCTGAAATTTCTTGACTGTCGACGACTGTGCTCATATTTCAAATTCAGTATCAACGTAATTTTCTGGGTGAAATTGACGAAAATCACGGTGAGAAGGGATAGTTCTGTTGACCAGAGGACTATGCTATATAGCGTTTTAACACAAAATAAAATGTTTTCCAGTAAGTTCGATGTATTACCAACCAACTCCAGTAGGATATTCAAAAAGATTAACAACTTGGATAATTTATGAATTTCTAGGCCAATTTCACCCCTTAGTGAACTTAGTCCTTTGCAAACAGCTTGAATTTAGATCAGACGCCGCGTAACGCGGCGTCTGATCTGGATTCAAGCTGTTTGTTACTCGTCATTAAGTTTTTTCTGTCGAAATGTCCATTATGTTACTTTGAGAAAAACAGCAGACGACAATTTTAAATAGACGACATTGCAACCGTGAATAGGTTGGCCATAACTGTCATGTTTAGAGAACTGCGGTAAGTGTCGTTGTATGGAGGGAGCCGTTGTTGGGAGGGCCGTTATAGAGAGGGGGCGCTGTAATAGTGTTGGCGTTTCATTGATAAAGCATAACATCTTCCGCACTGAAACAGTACATATCTAAAATAAAAAAGTGATTTTCAGTGATTACATTTGGAACCTGCCTGCTTTAGCCACTAACTCCTAATTATCATTAAATGTAGTAATGATGCCTATATCAATTTAGCATTTATAAACAGTGTACCAAGGGGCAGTACAATTTTTCTATGCAAATAGTGTATACCCTGACTAAAAACCTGATTAAGGCATGTAAATGCTGCATGTCGTCTTTTAATTCGTTTGTTTTGTTTTTAGAAAATAATCTTAAATATTAAAAAGCGGAATTTAACCAATCGATATGATGTCTCAAGAGCAACTGACCAAAGGAGACTGAACACCTGAGGTTGTATAAAAATGTAAATTGAACATAGGCGATTATATAAACACATACATATTAGTATAGGAAAGAAATGTATTTCTATCCTATTTAATGCAACAAACTGTAAAACTACATAATATTTTATTTGAGCGGTTGCTTTAGTAAATTGTACTAAATACACCATCTGGTTTTTAGTATCTTTAAACCCAAAACATGCAACAACAACATGTCAACCGATAGTTCCTCGTATAAGATCTCCTCTGTGTTTAAATTGCAATTACATTTCCGTTTGAATGACTACCGCAAATGGCAAAAATATATTGAATTTTCACGGAATCTGTAAATTTATTGTTCTAAATTTGCTTTTTTCTAAACGTTTGACAAATGTATCTACTTTTTGAACTAACCTGGTTTCAGTTATTACTAATATATCACCCATTACATCACCTTTAGAATACATGTACACTTTGTCTTAAAGATAATGAAAAAACTTCCCGCATAATTATACAGTTACGCATTTAAACTATATAACCACTGAAAAGACGTCTAATTGATTGTAACAAAGAGAGGTGACAGCTTATCTCCTAAAGCTGTCATTTGTCTTAAACACCTAATAAGTAATACAATTCAGTCGTTGTAATAGAAACGTTTTAATGTACAAGCGAGAAAGACATTATTACTGCCGTTAAACGCGTACAGTGGAGAATACGTTATTATTTCCCGTTTAAACGTAACGAAACGCAAACGCAAAACATTAAAACGTAGAAAAGTGCAACTTTTGGACATTTCTGATAATTCATGTTTATCTTGGTGGCAAACAGTTTGGAGCCTGATCAGACACCGGGTTACCCGGCGTCTGATCTGGCTCCAAACTATTTGTAAAAGAAAAAATAGTTCTAGCGTAAACGCGTTTATCGGGAATGAATAACAGATTATCCACTGTATATCGACTGTAAACCGTTTGGTGTTAGACCAGATGCCGGCTAACTCGACGTCTGATCAGACGCCGTCACTGTTTGCCTTCGGTCCGAAATTTAGTTATTCATATTGTTTGTTATAATCTTGCAAACAACAATAGTGATGCAGATTACAATATGGCGGTGACGGGGTGAAAACCCCACGATACATTTGGCGGTGAAAAGGGTCAAACGGAAGACCTAATATAATATACATTGTAGAAGATGACAAAATATTATTTAGAAAACCTCGTACAACAGCCTTGATCTCTCTTAAGTATTCATTATTCGAGTGAATGTACAAACACTGGTTTATGGAAAGTATTTAGGTTTGTAAGAAAGCTAATACATACACTTTACCAGTTGACTGTGCGATACAGAGTGATGTATTTAGCTCGAGACCTTTTTGGCGGAAATAGCCGATCTGACGAGCGCCTTGGCGCGAGTCTGATCGGTTGTTTCCGCCAAAAACGTCGAGAGCTAAATGCAACACTCTGTTGCGCAGTGCCAACTAGTAATGTATTTATTATATGCCTTGAATACAAACCAGAAACAACTTAATAGTTGTTTAAATCATTTTATATCCAAAATTTATTAGTTATTTGAAGCAGAACGAGAAGTTTTGTATTCCACAAAGAATAACGCGGCACTCGTACATGTACGTAAATGACGTCACGTTAAATCGAAAGCGACAAAGTGGCTGATACAAGGTGGCTGATACAGACTCTTGTATTTTACTCTGTAGATACACGCGGAAACGCTCGATATCATTGGAAGGCATATAATAAATCCTAAGATTCTCAGGTTCAATAATATACTACCTATGAATACATGTAATATATCAAACGAAATGGTTGATATCACAGATAAAGTCTAGCATTTTCATACATTATACAACATGCCATGATAGTGTCACCTGTTTACAGTTCATAATTAATGAAGGGGGCGTCTTATGAAACGTCGAAGGACAAAACGGTCGTCAATCGAAACTTTGAAATACAGTAAAACCTCTCTATTACGACCGCTTATACAAAGACTAATTGATGGTATAAAATACAGGTGGCAGCTTAAAGCAAGGTGACAATTAAACAGAAAGCTCATTTAGGAGCTTTCTGTTTAATTGTCACATTGCTTTAAGCAGTCACCTGGCGTAAACACCTATTAAGTAACACAATTTACTGGTCGTAAAAGAGAGGTATTACTGTACATAATAATTTCTGATTTCGGTGGATATGCAGGACGGGTTATGACGTCATAATGACGGTCAAACGATTAAAAAAGACGATTCAGTGTCCCTCTCTACAACAACATCCAATAGGGATTATAGAAAATTAATACTCTTAGAAAGGTGATGACGAATTAGCTTACATTTGCAAACAGATTGAATCCAGATCAGACGTAACGCGGCGTCTGATCTGGATTCAAACTGTTTGCCACTCGTCATTATTTTTTTTCTCTCAAAACGTCTAATATGTAACTTGGAGAAAAGCAACATACAGTGGAGAATGTGTTATTCTTTCCTAATAAACGCGTTTACGCTAAAACTATTATTTGCATTGCAAACAGTTTGGAGCCAGATCAGACGCCGGGTAACCCGGCGTCTGATCAGGCTCCAAACTGTTTGCCTCCAAGATAAACATGAAATATCAGAATTGTCCAAAAGTTGTTATTTTCTACGTTTTAGCGCTTTGCGTTTGCGTACGTTTGCGTTTAAACGGGAAACAATAACAGATTATCCACTGTATGTCACGTTTAAGCAGACGACATTGCAGCAGTGCGAAGATAAGACACAATTGCCTTATTTTGGGAACGGCGGGAAGCGTTGTTGTAAGGAGGGGAAGAGACACGCGTTGTTGTAAAGAGTAAGTTATTGTTCGAAGGAGGAACCACTGTATGGCATATTTTCCACTTGCATAAATCATATCTGCACAACATACATACACACTAGTAAACAGTGCTACCATCAGAGATGAAGAGAATAAATCTGCTTTTTAAGATTGATATCATTCTTACATTACACCGACAGGATACTAAATGTCTATTTGGGTGATGTATGAAACTGAAGATTCAATTTGAAAGTCTTAAATCACCAATTTAATCACTTCTCTGCTGAATTAAGCACGTCAGCATTACCAACTTTAAATAATAAATCAGGCCCTCGTACGTTCTTCTGATTAATGCAAAAGTCACTTCTATGTATGCTTTTCGTGTTATTTAGTGTGACTTAATCCATACTTGCAATCAGTTTTGATCCACACCAGACGTATTGTAGCTATTAGAAGTCTGTGATCATATTTATTCTTCAGCCAGTTATGAAAACTTATGTTAGAAACTGAAACGCATTTTGACAGTTTTCAAATAGACTATGACTTTAGGAGAAAATATTGAAGAGATTTTGTTGAAGTCTGTATACGGTACACTTTAGTTCAATCCTTAGCCCGTTACATGTATGTGACTGTAGATCGGAAATAAGTGTCGTCTACAAGAAGAGGAAACTGAAACAAAATAAATTACGCTGCTATACTTTATTTAAGAAAATCAAATTGAACATTGGGTCTTCATGAGACGCTGTTTAATTGTCGCCTCATCTGGACCAGAACTGTTGGCAAAATTTGAATATATTCGCCCATGGGGTACATTATGGTAAACATCGGGAATATTTATGTTTGTATACGCAAAGATTAATGGAGTTTAGTCCATTGAAAACATGAATACAATTAATTACGACCTAGGTACTGTCAAGAACATGTTACTCAGGGTTGCCATACGTTGATCTGGAAACATCCTAATATTTCCAATTTTGTTCCTTTTTTCAAGCGCTACTGTTTAAAGCAGGTTGAACGTAAATCAGAATGCGCCTTAGAATGCGCCTTAAGGCGCATTCTGCTTTACTTTCAGTCTGATTTAAGCTACAATCTACCAGGATACAGTGGAGAATCTGTTATTCTTTCCCAATAAACGCGTTTACGCTAAACTATTATTTGCTGTGCAAACAGTTTGGAGCCAGATCAGACGCCGGGTAACCCGGCGTCTGATCAGGCTCCAAACTGTTTGCCACCAAGATAAACAAGAATTATCAGAATTGTCCAAAAGTTGTTTATTTCTACGTTTTAGTGTTTTGCGTTTGCGTACGTTTGCGTTTAAACGGGAAAGAATAACAGTTTCTCCACTGTAACTATTGTACAATAAACGCGTTGATTATATTAAACTCAATATTTATATAACAAATAGCTCGGAGCTGGATCAGACACCGGTACAGTGGAGAAAACGTTATTCTTTCCCGTTTAAACGAAACGAAACGCAAACGCAAAACACTAAAACGTAGACAAGTGCAACTTTTGGACAATTGTGATAATTCATGTTTATCTTGGTGGCAAACAGTTTGGAGCCTGGTCAGATGCCGGGTTACCTGGCGTCTGATCTAGCTCCAAACTGTTTGCAATAGAAATAATAGTTTTACCGTAAACGCGTTTATTGGGAAAGAATAACGTTTTTTCCACTGTAATGTTCCACACTTTGTTCTACTCAAATTGAAATGAATCGTCAATAACTTCAACTAGACTCTACCTTTTTGTTTTTTATATATTTTTGACACCGTATATGTTTATAAGTTGACTTGACTGAATAGCCTGATTCTGATTTTAAAAAAAAACCAGGAGACTATTAAAGCAGGTTGACAATAAGGCAGAATGCGCCACAAGGTGCATTCTGCTTTACCCTCAGTCTGCTTTAAGCTACCATTGACGCTGAAATATACAAAGTATTAATTATGGTATATTTGTATAAGGTAGAACTATTTACTTCAGTAGATGAATAAATCAAATGTGTTTAAAATGAGCAACTATGGAGTAAATGGGGAAATTTGAAAGAATAACGTCTTATCCACTGTATGCTGTATTTGATATATTGATGGTGCACTAAGCCCACCATGACCACCGCAACAGCTTGCATACTTGTAATCTGCATTGATCAATGAAACAATGAAAACTAAGAAACATGTCCAGATTAACGTTGATACCAATACATCTAGCTTATCTTGAATGTTCAATCAGTTTTGTTCCAATCAAGCCACCGGGCACATGTTACTCGGCGTCTGCTGGCGATCGAACTATGTAAGACAGTCAATTCCTTACAGGATCAGACAAAGCGCCGAATGTCAAGAATACAAGAGACGGTATACTTTCCCAACAAACCTGTTGTTAATGCTAAAACAATTAGTTCCATTGCAAAACGTTTGCAGCCAGATTAGACGCCAGGTAACCCGGTGTCCTATCAGTTTCCAGACTGTTTGCCACTCAGATTTAAATCAGTAGTCATATTTATAACTGTCAAAAACATGTCTTGTTCAACATTTTAGTCCCGTGCGTTCAAACGGAAAGAACAACGTGTTCTTTACTGTACGAACCTCCGTTGGTTTCAAGAGTATGTACAGTGGAGAATCTGTTATTCTTTCCCGTGTAAACGCAAACGTACGCAAACGCAAAGCACTAACACGTAGAAAGAACAACTTTTGGACAATTCTGATATTTCATGTTTATCTTGGTGGCAAACAGTTTGGAGCCTGATCAGACGCCGGGTTACCCGGCGTCTGATCTGGCTCCAAACTGTTTGCACTGCAAATAATAGTTTTAGCGTAAACGCGTTTATTGGGAAAGAATAACAGATTCTCCACTGTATCTATTAAACTGCTCTGATGCGAATGAAACCAGCTGTTGACGTATATCCAGTACTTCTGTAACGGAGATTTGACTTGACATATATGGTCAAGTACATAATTGACGGTGACATATGTTTCTGTCGAAAAACAGTTGAACTAAGGTTAATATGTTCAATTTGATCCATTTATCCATTGCCTGGTTCTAGTTTTGCAGATCCATGGCCATTTCAAACAGGTATTTTAGACGCATTCAACTTTACTTTTAGTTTGGTTTTAGGCTGCAGAAAGCATGTCTTACAGTATAAAAACAGTTGAGGGATATAGTAAAGACAAATAAAGCGCAGCGAATTTATGGGTTTAACAAAACTAAACAATATACAAGGCCATGAGATGCAGACAGTGACAGTGTGCTGAACGTTGCTAACTGTTCGGGCCCCTGGCAAACACAATGTCACAAGAGTTTGTGCTAAAAGGTAAAGGCTCTCCAATGCGACCACTAATCCTAACTATAAATTGTTGAGGGTAGTGGACTGCTAAAGACAATAACAATATAAAGCAGATACAAGTTTATTTAGGATCTTTATGGTGTACTTTTACCTTGGTTTCAACTGCCACATGTATGAATATCGATAAAAAATTATTCTCTGACGTGGTCGTAATATTGGAAATACTGTATCTCTAAAACGATGGCGCTTAACGTTGTAGGCAAACCAACCCAAACGTAAGTGCGAGGCAATAAGAATAATATTATATTCTTACTTTTCAGAATATAATTTTATCTTTGAAGCAACCAATTTCGAACCTAAACGTGCTCTGTACAGTGGAAAATCTACGCAAACGTACGCAAACGCAAAGCACTAAAACGTATAAAAGAACAACTTTTGGACAATTCTGATATTTCATGTTTATCTTGGTGGCAAACAGTTTGAAGCCTGATCAGACGCCGGGTTACCCGGCGTCTGATCTGGCTCCAAACTGTTTGCACTGTAAATAATAGTTTTAGCGTAAACGCGTTTATTGGGAAAGAATAACAGATTCTCCACTGTATTACCCAGCGTCTGACAACGGTTAGTTTGTCACGGACGTACGGATTTCAGTACTCATGACGCTTTTATTGGGGAAGAAATCGTCTCCATTCTTAAATGACGACTGCTTTTGGTTTCTACCGCGGTTAATACAGTATGATAAACAGACTGTTCCCAATGAAATGACCGAAACTCAAACATTATGTAACAACATGTACATGTAGACATAGCTTGTGCCTATTTTCTACCATGCGATACCTTTCGTTTCACGCTGAATTTTCGTCTGCTTAGATAATATCGTCTGCTAAAAACCTATAAGTAAAACTTGTTGATGCACATTTTCGTTATAAATGCACGTACTGTGGCGTTATTTGACGGAATTTGATAAAATAAAAAGTAGATATTGATAAATCAATCATTTCCCGAGGGTACCACAAGTGAAGGCGGCGATCTAGTCTATTCTAGCATCAGTTTAAGTCGACAGTTAAGGCAAGACTACCTGTTGAATTCGGTTGTATACCTTGTGTTTATAATAGAAGTCTGGTATTTTTTTCTATTTTTGGTTATAGATCTAGATCTATGTGTCAAGTACATGTACCTGTGTGTATTTTTTCTGACGAATTTCTATATATCAGTATCTTAAAGTTAAAACGTGGCAAAACCACGTTTTAATTTTGAAATACTGGTATGTTCCACTGACGTGAGTTTGAAATATCAAAGTCTTGTTGTATGCCTAAAATCTGCTTTCATCGACACACTGCCACGAAGGTGATTCGGTTGATGCTTTGTGAAAGACAAATGTTATGCAGAAAGCTACTTTTCTATGAGCAGTCTGAACGACTGTTTTCCTTCAAATGTAATATGTCTGTAGGGGTTTCAATGCTTCTCTATTAAATAGCCGATTGACGCGACTGTATGTACTTACTTTGGTCTTTACGCAATGTTTGGACATTCGCAATGATCTGCAATTAAGTTGTCTAGCTCAAACACTTATATTGAACAGACGTGATTATCGCAATATTGGCTATGGTGATGTAGAGTTTACTTCTAAATTATTCCCCAGCAACTAGACAGTCGTGACCTGTCTTGTACCGTTTTAGAAACAAGTAAATACCATATATAAGCATTTAGACGCCTCGTGATATAAACGAGCTAGGGCCCGTTTTACTAAACTACTTACGCCAAGTTTTTGCGTAAGTCAAAATTTTAAATTTGTATTTATATTATTTATTATCACTTGCTACAAACAGCAAATAGCCAGATCAGAGGAAAAAGCGCGTCCTCTGATCTGGCTATTTGCTGTTTGCAAACGTTTATGATCGAAAAATAAGAGTTAAACGATTTTGACTTACGCAAAACTTTTGCGTAAGTAGTTTAGTAAAACGGGCCCCTGATACATAAACAACATGTAACTTTGTTATTTTGCAAAAATATAATTTATTTGTACGCTTAACTATCATACGTGCTTTTACAAAATTGAATGTACTAACATTGTATCGGTATGTGTTAGCTCTAAATTGTTTATCTCTCATTTTTGGCTCGGAGAGCCTATATCGAATCCTAATGTATGAAATTGGTGCGAGTCTAGCTCCCCCTACAAACAAATCCTGTCATACGGGGTTTACATATGCTATAACGGAGCTTCAGTTGCTGGGTACGCCACTATCAGATAAACCGTGTGTAGCAGCACTGAGTTCAACTCAGGATCCCGAGTATGTATCTGTGTTGATTTAAACACCGTATTTACTCACTTGTAATAAACATTCACCTAGTGTAGTCATAGCAGACGATGCATTATAAGACATGCACAGTACACACTTCTTTAGGGTCTTTAAGCGCTGCAGGTTTCTGCTAAATACATGGCAATGGTAATGCAGAAACTCCATAATTAGCTTTCTGCATTACTTTGTTCTACATTAAACTGAAAGTCCGAGCCTGCAGTACTACAGTACTTTGATTATATTTCTTAAGTCAAGAAAACTAAAGTTTAAATTTGAGAAGTAAAAGCACACGACAATTGTTTAAAGCTTATGACGTCATGGCAGTGAAAGAGAATAACATACACTAGTTTATTTTGGAAAATAACTTTTTCTTTTCTGTATCTATTTATTAGCTACTGTTACTCATTTAGCGATATGGTGAACAAGGCAAGTTTGTAAAATAACCGGTTAAAAATTTGAAACTTAAAAAGCAAAATAATTCAATTCAATTGTTCCCCTTGGTTACACTTTCTGCCATTGATTCAATTTAGATGCCATTTGCATATTAACTCATTAAATTTCATTATCCTGATTTTTTGTTAAAAAAATATAAATTTGCTACCTTGTTTTCAGACTGCTTAATGTTGAGGAACCCTAAACATCGTACCAAAATTGATACTCTACTTGCAACTACAGTGGAGAATACGTTGTTTTTTCCCGTTTAAACCACAGGTACTTGACACATACTTTATTATCTATTAACACCCCCCCCCCCCCCTCCCCCCTTAAAAAAAAAAAAAAAAAAATATTTTTTTTTTTACTATACTTCTATTATAAATACAAGGTAAACAGCGCAATTCGACACCTAGTCTTTACTATCCACTTAAACTGATGCTAAAATAGACTCGATCGCCGATATTCTCTTGTGGTATCCTCGGGAAAGGATTAATTTATCAATATCTACTTTTTATTTTATCAAATTCCGTCAAATAACGCCACAGTACGTGAATTATAACGAAAATAAGCATCAAAAAGTTTTATGTCGTTCTCTTGGTACAGAATTTATTGCCCAAAATAAGGGGTAATCTAGTCGGTTTGCACATTTAACGGCCTTTACGGCTGGAACTTTCACCTAATTTCATTAGAGCAAACGCGTTTGTGTCGGAACATGACCCTCTTCACTATCAGCTATATGAAATATACATGTATTTTGGCATGAAATTGACAAGTGAAAGACTCATTTCATTGTGAATGCCATTTTGAATACCGGAATGAATTGAATGAACGGAGCAATCTCATTGGTCAAAATTAAACAGGTTAAGTTTCTTTTAATTTTGCATTCTATGTAAATTATATAAAACTGATAATATTTCATTTAAAGATGATTTATAATATTTGGTGAAAGTTCCAGTGGCATAGGCCGTTTATTGTGGACAAATAACAGATCACCCCTACATGTACATTCGTTGCTATGTACCATGAAAACGACATAAAACTTTTTGATGCTTATTTTCGTTATAATTCACATACTGTGGCGTTATTTGACGGAATTTGATGAAATAAAAAGTAGATATTGATAAATTAATCATTTCCCGAGGGTACATGTACCACAAGAGAATATCGGCGATCGAGTCTATTTTAGCATCAGCTTAAGTCGGTAGTAAAGACTAGGTGTTGAATTGCGCTGTTTACCTTGTATCTATAATAGAAGTATAGTAAAAAAACGAAACACACAACACTAAAACGTAGAAAAGTGCAACCTTTGGACAATTCTGATAATTCATGTTTATCTTGGTGGCAAACAGTTTGGAGCCTGATCAGACGTCGGGTTACCCGGCGTCTGATCTGGCTCCAAACTGTTTGCAATAGAAATAATAGTTTTAGCGTTTTAACTTGTGTGATTAACATATTGCTTCTAGATGTAGTCTTTGGCATCTACATGTACTTATAATTAATTAAAGTTATTATGGAATTTAACTGTTGTGCAAAATATCGGTTTTATAAACGATGCATTGCCATTGGTGTAAGAAGCTGTATAACGGTTTCTGTTTCCCCAGTAGTCAAATTGCTGGAGGCCTTCGCCCTCGAGAAATATGCCCCCTTCGGAACAACAAAACTTTCAATCTCCCTAAAACAATGCTAAAATATGTATATTGGAAACAGTTTGGATCCAGATCAAACGCCGAGTGATTAGACATATTACAAGGATCCCGTCTATTTGCCTCAATTGGAAATCATTTTTTGAAATCGAGAAAATTGCAATCAAGCTGAACACCATATTTTACACAATCTGCTAACGATAAATTAAAAGGAGATGAATTATCGACAGGAGACGGATTAAAGCATAAAAACGCCCTCACTAGTTGTCAAAGAAAGTCCCTAATGGTTTCGACGTCTTCAAAGAGGTGTTCTTATGGCAAATGAATTTTTGCTTGATTTCTAATTACATGATCAAATTAACCCTAGAACTGTCGATCGCTTCCTAATAGTTATACATGTATGCACGTAGTTTGAATTCTGATTAGACGTAGGGTAATAAGGCGTCTGATCTGGGTTCAAACTGATTTACAACGTTCCTTAGGAGTTTACAATCCAACACTTGGGAATACTTTATTGTTTCTCAATGTACGCGTTCATGGGTAAAACGGATTGTCTATTGTAATAAAAAAGGTTACGTTAGTTCATACGCTGAATTATGATAGAACGTTTGGTCAGGATCCAACTGTTTAATACCAATTTGAATTTTCAAAATAACTAAATTTTAATTCTGAGAAAAAAGCAAAAACTAATGGTTTAAAATTGATGATGTCATGGTAGTGAACGGGTTAATTGGTCGCTTGATGCATGATTGCAAAAAAGCAACACTATGAAATATGGTAATGTCCTGAAAAGTTGTTTCGCTTCTTACATGTATGTTGCAAAAAGTTCGGCGCCTGGTCGGAAGTCGAGTTGCCCTGTATTCGTTCTTGATCCTTATTGTTTGTATTGAAAACAATTTTAGCGTTAATGCATTTGAGGGAAAGGGAATATGAATATCACCACCTTATCTAATCTAATCGGTCTTATATGAAAGATGTTGCTCTCATATTACATGTATAGCATGGTCAATGCAATGAGGTTGGGTTTGATTAAACTCCAATTATATAAAAAATGCCTGTTGTGTTTAAAAAACATAATAGCACGAATCACAATTAAAGTTGTAGACATTAT
Organism: Gari tellinella; assembly: GCA_922989275.2. NCBI lineage: Eukaryota > Metazoa > Mollusca > Bivalvia > Cardiida > Psammobiidae > Gari > Gari tellinella. Next base: position 50,912,720 of record OV277870.1, on the reverse strand, counting down.
CAAATTGTTACCTGCTGTAAATTTGTTTTCTGTTAAACTTATTTTTTCGGTCCTTCAAAGTTCACAATTTGACTTTTTCATTATCAATATAATTTTTTGACAGGACAAAAACTTCTCTGAGTGAATGATGATTTATGTTGAATTAACCCCTCTGAATTCAGCCCATATAGTTTCAGTTTTACAGTGGAGAATCTGTTATTCTTTCCCGTTTAAACGCAAACGTACGCAAACGCAAAGCACTAAAACGTAGAAAAGTACAACTTTTGGATAATTCTGATAATTCATGTTTTTCTTGGTGGCAAACAGTTTGGAGCCTGATCAGACGCCGGTTTACCCGGCGTCTGATCTGGCTCTAAACTGTTTGCACTCCAAATAATAGTTTTAGCGTAAACGCGTTTATTGGGAAAGAATAACGTTTTCTCCACTGTAACACATTCATCCCTAGTGAAGAATGTACTCGTCAATTACAAACAGTGTACCTATGCTGATTACACTTATCCCATGTAAACAGTGTATACCCTGATCAGAGGGCTCCTTAAGGAACCCTCTGATCAGGGTCTACACTGTTTGACATTTTGAAATATATTGTAAAAAGTAATCCTAAATATTCAAAAATGGTCTTGACTTATTTTGAAATTGGAATTGTTCATTAAATGTTTCAGGGGTGAATTAGTTAAGGTGTGGATAGCTGTTCTATTGGTGGCAAAATTGTTTCGAAATAGTTATGGATTTTACTCATTTACTAGCGTTCCACCATAACAGACAAGCCTACAAACAGCATAGTAAACTTTTTTAATTGGCAAATGGAAACCACATTTTCAGCACACATAGAGGGAATACATGTTGCATCCCTTTGTAATGAACATACAGCGAAATTGAGAACACAAAATAAAATTGTGGATTATTTCTTTAAATCAGGTTGACAGTCAGTTTGGAGTCAGGTTCATGTTGGCATAAGCAATGTTATGAAGACTATCCGTGCTATGATATATACAAGCCTATAAAGTCGTAAACATTTAATACGAAGACAGGCCACAATGTAAGGTTTTTAAAGAGGAAAATAACACGATACGTTTCGGAATGTCATGTGATGTTCGACTTGGAGAGAACACCAAACGTCCATTCATATATTACAGTAAACCTGGATTGAACAATATACTACTTATCAATGAATAGTCATTTTTCTTATATTATATACGCTTTAAAGGATACACATGTAAAGAGGAAAGTTCTGGGAATCTTTAATATCGCATGACAAAATGTAATGGATAAATAATCATATAGAAGCAACTCTTCTACTAAAACCCCTTAGTGTGATGGTTATGTTTGTTCTTGAAGGTAGTTCTTCAAACAAGATGAAAGTAAAACAGAGCGTTCCTACATGTATAGGATATTTCAATCCACCAACATATTACTTTAAGCTGCCGCATGCCTTTAATACAATAAAGTTGTATTCCTTTTAGCTGCCGCAAAAGAGAGGTTTGACTGGACGTGATATATTCGATTCCATTTCGACGTCTAAGATAAACAGTTTAATTATTCCTCTGTTGAATAAAACACGATATCATTATCACTACGAACTAATAAATCCGCTCTACTTTCTTGACGTTGATGAATGAGAATGTCGATTGTACATGTATTTGTCATTGCCATGTTATGTACAGTGGATTAGACGTTTTCTTTCCTATCAAACACTTTTACTTTCAAACGTAATTGCCCGTGAAACCATTTTGGAGCCAAATCAGGCGCCGCGTTACCTGGCGTCTGTTCAGGCCCCAAACTAGTTGTCACACAGATCAAAAAACATCGTGAGTAATTTCCAAAATTTAGATTTTGTGCATTTTAGCACATTGCGTTTGCGGTTGTTTTGGGCTTAAATGGCTAAGAATAGCATCTCTTCTCCATTGTTTTTCTGCTGCCCTGATCTGATCCAATCATTGTCTGCATAGTGTTTTTCTACTAGTGTTAGGAGTTTGAGAAGTTCGTTTTATGCATTAAAACAAATGTAAACAATAATCAAACAGTTTGGCAGTTGGGATTTAGATCAGACACCGATGAGCTCGGCGTATCATCAGAATACACGCTAGGTCACTAAAACTTCACCATTTAAAGTGTCCCTTAACATGCTCTATATAGCGCTATCGTTTTATGAATACAGTGGAGAATCTGTTATTCTTTCCCGTTTAAACGCAAACGTACGCAAACGCAAAGCACTAAAACGTAGAAAAGAACAACTTTTGGACAATTCTGATATTTCATGTTTATCTTGGTGGCAAACAGTTTGGAGCCTGATCAGACGCCGGGTTACCCGGCGTCTGATCTGGCTCCAAACTGTTTGCACTGCAAATAATAGTTCTAGCGTAAACGCGTTTATTGGGAAAGAATAACAGATTCTCCACTGTAGTAGTTCACTGTTTTCAGTTACAAATGATTTTCAGAATGATTTAACTGATGACACGTTAACGAAATATTCAATTAGAGACCCTTATCAAATGCCAAACACTTAGGCCTCTGGTGTATATCTTTCGAAAATTCCAGTAAAGGAAACATTTTTGTTACATTACATAATTGACATGCTGATTTTATTTACATTTTATCTGGGCCGAAGCTCTGTAATATTCGCATTTAAAGCCTTATCTCATTTAACATTTTCAGAGTTCTTTTGAAAGTGGAATCAAATACGAACTTGGGCTACTTTGTCACGTGATTCTAGTTGCCCTTGTAGGTAATTTCAAGTAAATCAGAAAAAAGGGGTTTTTACCCACAATGATCAAATTATGCGGGACGTTTTTACTCCATCACCGATATTTTGTAGTCTGCTTCAGTATTGTAGTCTGCAAGAAACGTTTCAACGTTAGATTTTATGTTGTATGACTAAATAAATATCGATAAGAGTGTTAAACAGTTTGGGTCCTGATCAGACGCCGCGTAGGACCCAAATTGGGTACAAACGCGCTTTAGGGCGTCATTGAGAGTGAAATGCTTAATGGCGAGTTTTGCATCACTTTCAACCTGTTTTACGTGCTTACCTAATATGCTCATAACTGGATACAGGCTGTTGGGTAAAATATTAAGTTTGAACCTTAAGGGTACATTTTGTGTCTGAAGGACTCGGTCTCATTGTTTTAGAGACTGTCCATCTACTGAGTTCTAAATTGATCACTGCTCTGTTCACAAGACACTGAAAATATTAACGAACACCGTTCGGGCACGCCATCCTAGTATACTTATCTATAATTGATAGTTTGCACAACGCTATTGGGATTGTCCAAAAGCTACAGAATAGCCAAACAATAGTAGACAGGCATACTTTATCTCAGAAAAGTGAGAATACTACATGTCTGGATGTGTCTCGTAAGTGTTTTGTCTACGACAATGATAGCGAAACAAACCCCGGATGAAATGCAAACATCTGTAACATCAATCCAAACAGAAATATAGAGACCCGAGGCGACGGAGCGAACGTTTCCTCGAAATGGCTAGACAAAACCTTCTAGCCGTGTCTATTGTAATGATCTCAGCGTATTTAACCATTTTAGTGGTGATTGTTCTATACGTACCATTTAACGTTTGGAAAATGACCAATTTATGTTGATTTTACGGTTGTTTGTAGAATAGTAGTGAGCTATTATACAGTAAATCAAACAGTTCAGACAATGGGATGTCTTGAGTGAGCTTTTGATCGGAATCTACAATGTTTGCAAACGTTAGATAGACAGTTTTCCAGTATAGAAAAGGGTTAAATTCCAAAAGCCTATAGGCAAGTAATATTTGTAGACAATAAAAGCAAATTTCGAACATTTCAGTACTTGGATACTATAAGTAAGTACTATAGGGAAGACGTTACAGTGGACAAAACGTTATTCTTTCCCAATAAACGCGTTTAAGTTAAAACTATTATTTCTATTGCAAACAGTTTGGAGCCAGATCAGACGCCGGGTAACCCGGCGTCTGATCAGGCTCCAAACTGTTTGCCACCAAGATAAACATGAATTATCAGAATTGTCCAAAAGTTGCACTTTTCTACGTTTTAGTGTTTTGCGTTTGCGTTTCGTTTCGTTTAAACGGGAAAGAATAACGTATTGTCCACTGTATTCTTTATGGTGTAAACAAACCCTTTCACTCTCAATGACGCCTACCAACGCGTTTGCAATCATTTTTGATCCTGATCAGTAACGCGGCGTCTGATCGTGATCCTACCTGTTTGATTCGCGTTTTGATATTACTTCAGTCATACTGCCTTATTTTTTAAATTTTAATACATTGGAGACAACAAAATTGGACCAGACGACACTGAAATGATGATTGGGTAAAACATTTCGCGAACGATGTGGCAGTGAAAGGGTTAAATAATCCCGCAGTTTTATAAAGGTTGAACTGTTTGTTGATACTTTTGAGGATTATTTTATGTAAAATGCAGACTTATCAAACGTAGATATACATGACGCCTGATCTGGCTCCCATCATTATGTTACAATGGATATAATTATTATAATAGCACCAACCAGTAGGTCGTTTCCACTGTATAGTAATAGTTTACATCAAGCGAAGTAAATATAGGTACATGTATCATTATGTAGATGTACTAGTATTAAATTCATGTTGAAGCTGATCGCTAGAATTGCATTAGTTTACCGGTATTTAGATGTTATTACGGTACATCATTCTTTATATATATATTAAAGAACGTACTGGTTCATCCTAAGGAACTCAAATTCTGATCTAGGTCTGCAGTATTTTCAATATTCCATTTCAGCTGTCTCACATGTATACATGTATGGGAAGACATGTTTCTGTGAGTTCATGTATTGATATTAAATATTGAAACCGCTGAGTCACAGCCACATGTACTTACAGTGGAGAAAACGTTATTCTTTCCCAATAAACGTGTTTGCGCTAAAACTATTATTTGCAGTGCAAACATGAATTATCAGAATTGTCAAAAAGTTATACTCTTCTACGTTTTAGTGTGTTGCGTTTGCGTACGTTTGCGTTTAAACGGAGAAGAATAACAGATTATCCACATGTACAATGGTAAATAATGTTGTCTTTCCAACACCAAGCCTATGCTATACAATGTAGTAATTTTAGCGTTTATTTAACTCATTAACCCATAGTCTATTTCTAATTATGAAGACAGGTTACATCTTTAAGCAAGTTGAAAGTCAAGCAATTTCTGCTTTACTTTCAACCTGCCTTAAGCTACAATGTGCTAAGATATGTATTAGTTATAGTTATAGTTCTTTTTTTTATAATTATGCAATATAACCTGGAGCGACCGTAGGGAGCATCGGTATATTTAAGTCATACGGCCTTAACTCTGACATTGAAGTTTTCGTGCAGAAACCACTAATAATTAAGTAGAAAGCAATACAGTGGTGAATAGATAAAAATCTGACTTTTAATTTGGCGCAGAAAAGGTTAAAGCATTTGACTTGCAATGTACTTATATACATGTACGTGTCGCCGCAGGCTGAACAGGTGGAATCTACGAACAAATCAATAATATTCAATGTTATACCAAACGGCTACTCTTAATTATAGTCATACATCAAAATTTGCAAAAACGGAATAGAATAATGAGATCGATTACAGTGGAGAATGTGTTATTCTTTCCCAATAAACGCGTTTACGCTAAAACTATTATTTGCAGTGCAAACAGTTTGGAGCCAGATCAGACGCCGGGTAACCCGGCGTTTGATCAGGCTCCAAACTGTTTGCCATCAAGATAAACATGAATTATCAGAATTGTCCAAAAGTTGTACTTGTCTACGTTTTAGTGCTTTGCGTTTGCGTGCGTTTGCGTTTAAACGGGAAAGAATAACAGATTCTCCACTGTAACTGATGACAATGTATTTTAAACATGTAATCAACGAACATTTGAAATCAACAGTTTTATACGATTTGAATGTACAAGTTCACTGGCAGTAAAACGTCAAAAAGTAAGAACTACTACTAGAAACGACCTGATTATATATAAATAAACAAATGCATAGGACACAAGAAAGAAATGCTGTTAAATACTGCACATAATTATTGGGTTTGACATAATGTGGAACATATTTGAGAGTGAAAGGTGGCCGATATACTAGGCGTCTGCTCTGGCACAACACTGTTTATTATTATTATTATTATTATACCAGATTTATATAGCGCTCTTTTCACACAGGGGTAGTGCGTTCAAAAGCGCTTCACATGAAGTTACACAAATGTACCTACAAACAAGAAAAGACAAAATAACTACAATATGATCTAAAATAAACATATAACAGACAGCCCCCAAAATGGCGATCACATTACTCCCTTCAATCAGCAATGAAGCAACCGGCTTCTGATTGTCGACCGATAGAAACAATAGTATAGCGCCCAAATGCAGGCCGCCAGGAAAAGACAAATAACTACAATTAGATATAAAATAAACATACAGTACTGAACCTTATTAAATTAAATTGATAATCGCAAGAGAATTGCCATCGAATTTCCATCAAATTGCCATCGAATCGGGCGCTTCAAAAAACAAATCCTACATTTGAATAGTTTTACGCGAATTTTCCGAAGCGGTTGTGACAGAAATGGAATCGAAAATATTAACGAAGACATATTTGCGAAAATTTGTGAGATACACCATTCAAGAAACTTTACCCGAGGGTAAAGTTAGTATTTTGAATCGCAAGCGAATCGCCATCGAATTGCGACTGAATTGCAAGCGAATTGCAAGCGAATCGCAAATATTGTTAATTTAATAAGTTTTAGTACTGTAATAAACGTACAAAAGACAGCCCCCAAAATGGCGATCACGTTACCCCATCAATCAAGAGCAACGAAGCAAATGGCTTCTTTATGCGGACTGATAGAAATAACAGTAGAGCGCCCAATGAAGGCCACTAAACATACAGAAGACAGCCCCCAAAACGGCGATTGCACTACCTCAACAATCGAGAGCAACGAAGCAAATGGCTTCTTTATGCCGACTGATAGAAATAATAGCAGGCCGCCCAATGTAACATAACTAGGAAAAATAGCATGCGACAATAACTAAAATTTCTATAAGATCGAAAACCAGATAATACTCCAGAAACTCACATATGGACCCACAACATCTACAGCAAGAACATATCGCATAGGTAGCAGTGTTCTAATAACAAATATTAAAGTAATGTGTTTTCAGATGCTTTTTGAAAACTGCAACTGAGCTTGCATCTCTAATGTCTGATGGTAGACTGTTCCAGAGCGTTGGGGCTGCATGCATGAAACTTCTATCTCCAAACCTCACCAAACGACTCCTCGGTACAACCAGCGATACTGATTTAGTTGCAGACCGCAGCTCTCTTCGAGGTTTATACACGTCAAGCATATTGACAATGTACCTTGGATAATCATTGCACATGACTTTGTATGTGAGTGTCAGAATTTTGAATTCAATTCTGTGTTGAACTGGAAGCCAGTGAAGATCCTTCAAGACTGGAGTGATGTGATTGTACCGAGGGGTCCTGGTAATGATGCGGGCTGCTGTATTTTTATAACGGACATCTTTTATACGCTCCATTATGTATATGCTGGTTTGGGCACTCTTTATTCAAGTATTGGCAACGTGTTGCAATTAGAAGTCCTAGTAATTTGGTGTTTATTGGCTGTTTGATTGGTATAGGCGTGTTTAAGATTAAGTAGAAACTTTTAAATAGCAGCTGTATTTCCTCCAATATGGGACAGGAAAGCATTGTTTCTAATTAATCGCATTTGTACTGAGGAAGAACTTTCCTTTTTTACAAATTTTGAAATCGAAATAATTGGAATCTGAAATGGCTTCAATCCGTTAGAGTTGAGACTCGTCATCTTAACTCCATTGACTCTCAATGACGCCTTAAAGCGCGTTTGCAAACAGTTGGGATCCTTATCAGATTCCGCGTAACGCGGCGTCTGATCAGGACCCGTATTGTTTGACACTAGTTTCGAAATTTCGTCAGTGATATTGCATTAATTCTAACTTTAAAACGATCTTGCATACTACAATACTGAAGCAGACAACAATAAAGCGGTGAATGGGTAAAAGTCTTCCGAATAATTTGATCATGAAAGGGTAATATAAACACGTTTATGCTTGCTCTATGAATTATTTGAAAACTGACAGCTTTGTATTTTCTATGAATCAAATGTACGAAACGGATAACAAATTCAGGCCAACTATAATAGAAACAAAATGTGCGTTTATTTTACTTATAGTGAACAAACTACTCTATAGAGCGAATATGCAACATAACAAAGAATATAGAGCGGTGAAAACGGCGACTACATGTTGCAACAACAATTTACTGGAGATCGACAGTATAACATATAATGTGCTCTTTTATTCGATGAGAAAGAATTACTGTTATCTTTAACGACCACTAAATTATATTAATTGTTATAGAAAATAATAAAATAAAATAATTTCTAATGATACATATTTATGACTGTACAAAGCACAGATATTTTCTTTAATTAAGAATAAATTCAATTCGTTAAAATGAGTATATATACAGTAATTGGTTTAAAACAAAGTGACAGTAAAACCGAGAGCTCCTTAGGATATTTCTGTTATACTGTCTCATTGTTGAATGCTTTTATCTTGCGTTCATACAATACATTAGTATTCATTTTAGTTTCTGTAATAGATTTGATCAGGTTTATTGCAATTACAAGTGTAAAACAATTTAACTTATTTTCAGACTATTAGAATGTTTTATTTTTTAAATGTTTCTACAATACTTATTCGGCATAGTAGCATACAGTGTTGAAAGATAATGTACTGTCTTACTTAAACGAAAAAGAACACACAACTAACTCATTTAAAAGTAAGACATTACAGTTCTACCAATTTTGACAATTGCGTTTAATTAAAGAATGGTAAGTGGTATTGATCCCGGATCAGAGGTCAGTGTTTACTATAGAAAACGGAGACTAGCAACAACAATTTACTGGAGAAAACGACAGTATTACATAATATTATAGAAATGCTATGGTTCAGACTGAGTACAAACTCGTTTATTAGAAAATGATACCGTTTGCCCCATTGAACATTTAAAGTTACCTTTCTCATAATTTTCCAAACAAAATTGCCTTTTTCCAAAATATCAAACTTCCCACTGCTAGGACAGAGGAAAGTTCCTTGTTCTTACTCTTTTACATGCAAATAAAACGCAAATGCATCGCAAGAATGCACTGAAATGAACATTTTTTACGACAATTATAAATATTTATTGTACATGTAATCGGAGAGGCAAACAGTTTTGAGCCTGAACAGACTCCAAACTGTTTGCAATGGAAATAATAGTATTGATGTTTATTGGAAAGGAAGAATAACATCGTCTCAACTGTGTGCTGTCAGAAGTGTTTATTTCATTTTCAATTACCGAAGTATTATTGCAGCTAATCCTAAATAATTCAAATGTCACTTTCGCTTTTTCATTTTCAGATAAACGCCATCGAGTTAATAGCTCCCTGAGGGTGTAAAATGTTTATTTATTGTCGGTAATGTAAACGCAAATTCTTTGCAATATTGTCTTGAGGACAAAACTGATCCTGCAAATCCGCAGATTTACTGTCGGGCCTTTGGCAAGCGGCAATTTACATTGGAAAAGACATTCTTTGCCGCTTAAACAAAGCTAAACTTTATTGCAGGAAACTGAAAAAATGACAGTGTTTTTAAAATGTTAAAGTCTTCATTTGCAAATAGTTTCGAACCTGATCATACGCCGAGTTATTAACAAGTGATTGATCTAGCTCTAAACTAATTAAAATAAATAATTGAGCCGTCCCATGACAAATAAATACGAAAGACTCAAGCAGGAAACGTAACACAAACAATACACCCACCTCTCAAGCAGAACACACACACACACAATCATACCACAACAAACACACATACGCAATACCATTCCTTCATCTACACACTAAATAGAAAACAACACGCAAGCCAAACATAAAGCAAGGTGAACATAGGAGCCCGCCTTGGTACGGTCAGTAGCAATTAACAACCAACTATAAATTAATAAAACCTGCCTAATTGAATAGCAACATTGTACAGATCAAGCATCATTGTCATCCCAGACTCTTCATCTGAAATTGGTCTACACTACCAACTACTATATACACACTGTGGAGAAAACGTTTTCTTTCCCAATAAACGCGTTTACGCTAACACTATTATTTCTATTGCAAACAGTTTGGAGCCAGATCAGACGCCGGGTAACCCGGCGTCTGATCAGGCTCCAAACAGTTTGCCACCAAGATAAACATGAATTATCAGAATTGTCCAAAAGTTGCACTTTTCTACGTTTTAGTGTTTTGCGTTTGCGTTTCGTTTCGTTTAAACGGGAACGAATAACGTATTCTACACTGTAATTATATTACTGTTAAATACAATGCTTTAAATGAGTGTGGGTATTAAACAGGATAGATCAAGGCCAGCCCCGGCGGCTGACCTTGATCTACGCTGTTTGCGATGCAATAAGACATGTTATGCCATGGCACAGCTCAATTGTGTTCGCACTTGCATTTATTGGGAATTCATCACGTGTTCTCCGCTGTAATAGCAGAGCCATGAGACAACACTCTAAGCTGTTCCAAAAAAGGAGTTTTTTCTACAAGTTTTTTCTTCTATCGCCTACGATACAGTTTCGATATATATATCAGATGTAGAGTCATTTGGTATCTGATCAGCCTCCAAATTGTTGACTATGATATCATAATATTGTGCTCTTAAAATCGGAATACAGTAAAGCCTCTGTATTACGACCACTCACTTGTGTTACAGTGGAGAATCTGTTATTCTTTCCCGATAAACGCGTTTACGCTAAAACTATTTTTTCTTTTACAAACAGTTTGGAGCCAGATCAGACGCCGGGTAACCCGGCGTCTGATCAGGCTCCAAACTGTTTGCCACCAAGATAAACATGAAATATCAGAATTGTCCAAAAGTTGTTCTTTTCTACGTTTTAGTGCTTTGCGTTTGTGTACGTTTGCGTTTAAACGGGAAAGAATAACAGATTCTCCACTGTACAACAGAAATATATCATAGGTGCTTTCTGTTTTACGTTCACCTTGCTTTAAGCTATCAACTGTATTTTATGCAGTCAGTTAGCCTTCGTTTTAGTGGTCGTAATACAGAGGTTTTACTGTCTTCTTATTTGGTCATTTTATACAATTGTTTTGCTTTTCGGAATGATTAAACAGACAAAACAACGTTTCGGGAAGAAAAACGCGTTATTATTTCCCCCAAAACGTGTTCATGATAAAACTATTATGTTAAGTTCAAACAACTTGGAGCCAAATCAGACGCCGAATAAGTCGGCAACTAGCCAGGTCAAAAACTAATTGCAACTAAAACATTAATCCATGTATGCCTGGATGTTTCCACTGACCTTGTGTGCTTGCTTTCATTATAGATCTAAGATGGTGATCTAAGGACGCTGTAAAAAAAATTTACACATACAGTACACAAGGACGTTAAATATGCCAAATCAAACAGTGCAGACCTTGATAAGTCGCATCGCGGGTTCTTGAACATTGGGGCGGCGGAATTGGTGTACGCACTCTTACTAGGGGGGTCGGGGGCATGCTCCCCCGGGAAAATTTTATTTCTAGATGGTCTCTGCTGCATTCTGAGGGTGTTTCCAGCATTCCAAACAGGTATAAGGCGAACATAATTCTATGCAAAAAATTACTCCAAATGACCCCAAATTATTAATCTAAGATAACATTTAATTAGGCAGGTTGCCTTTAAGTATTGGGCCTGATTTATGAACACAGGGTCGAGTGGGAACATACAATAATTTAGGAACCAGGCAGGGGTCCGACTTACGAAACGCCGTACGACAAAAATGGCCGAACGTCATAATGTTACCTTACATACAACTTCTGATTTCTCCATCTAATCATGTATTGTGGTATTTATTTGGAAACGTTACAGACCCTGTGCAGAGGACTCCTGTAAGCCTCCCTGATCTAGGTGTACATTGTCTGCTACAGCTTAAGTGACAAACAGTGTAGACAACAACATCTCTCTAGTCGGATTTACACTGCTTGCATATGGCAAATGTAATTCCTTTAAAATAACTGTTCATAAATTAAGCATACAATCGTATTGTGAATCTTTCACATTAATAATCTGGTTTTTCTTCTATAATCTTCAAATTAAGTGAAGAGAGGCAGGCAGACAGGTTTTTTTTTTTATCATACATCCCTCATCATAATGAAGCCACGAATGGGACTTGAACCACTGTGGGTTAAATGAACGTAGTTCAGGCGATTTCTTCCCCAATTAGCGTTTTGGAAACTTAGACTCGTGAGGTTGGTGAGCTTCAGACATGTTGAAGAAACTCAAAAGAGTGAACGAAACAATATTTCTTACGTTTTTCTTCATTTTTCTCGAGTAATAACAATTTTCACAGTTTTTAGTCTCATTAAAATATCACACAAACAGTTTAAGATCTAGCCGCTTTAATCGTTACCAATCAATTAGAACCACTATTGATCAACCGCCTGTAACCAATCAATTAGAGCAAGCACTGACCACCCGTCTTCATAGGCCACTCAGCTATAGGGGATTAACATTTTATTGCCAATTAAAGATAACGATCGCACCTAACGTTTTGCAATACACGTGTTATAAAGTGGTTACGTAATCGCTGAATCTGGCCTTCGCTGAGCCACTTAAACAGAAATATTTTGGTTTTGACAAATTTACGGGGGAAAAAAGAGGCCGCGTTACGAGGCGTCTCATTATATCTACACTGTCTGCTAAGTGCCTCTCTAATAGGTTTTAATAATTCGTTATACCGATACCTTTCAAATCAATTCAGTTTAACATATAATTACATTGTGTTCAGTTCCGTTCAGACATGAAAGAATAACCACACTGTTTATTGCCCATTCAAGACGAAATACAGCGTTCCCTCTCTACAACGGCCCTCCCAACAACGACTCCCTCCTTACAACGACCCTTGCCACTGTTCCCTAAACCGGACAATTATGTATAACGCTTTTACTGCTGAAATGTCGTCTGCTTAAAATTATCGTCTACTGTTTTTCTTAAAATTACATATAAGTGGACACTTTGATAGAATTAATATAATTATGAGTGACGGTCGCGGCGTCTGATCTGGATTCAAGCTGTTTGCAAATGTAAGCCAAATCTCCCTCTCTCTAACGCCTGCCTCCGAACAACACACACAATCTGTGTCTCCCATTTGGTGTCGTTGTAGAGAGGGAACACTGTACTGCCAACCTCATACAGTGGAGAATCTGTTATTATTTACCGTTTAAACGCAAACGTACGCAAACGCAAAGCACTAATACGTAGAAAAGAACAACTTTTGGACAATTCTGATATTTCATGTTTATCTTGATGGCAAACAGTTTGGAGCCTGATCAGATGCCGGGTTACCTGGCGTCTGATCTGGCTCCAAACTTTTGGCACTGGAAATAATAGTTTTAGCGTAAACGCGTTTATTGGGAAAGAATAACAGATTCTCCACTGTACGGCGCTGTATTACTGTTTGCGTAACCACTTCACTCCCGTACTTCGAGTACAATAGTTTTTGGCAAACAGTTTTGCTCCTGATCAGAATCCACATAACGCGGCATTTGATATAAAACCAACTATTTGACACTAAATTCCATATTTCTTAAGGTAGAGTATACAATATATACATTGAAGAACTAAATTCAGACGACAATTGTTGAAAGCTGGTGACGTTATGGCAGTGAATGGAGCTAGACATTTGTGTGGTCAGATTTGAGCCTGAGCCTAGGCTAAAATATGACCAAACGCTGTATAAGCATGAACCAAGATAACGTTAAGTGTGTGTCTGTTCCGGAGTAGCACTGATTGACCTTAGTGAAACATAGAGAATATGAGCTCGCCTAGGTTGCATGTAACTCTAAAGTTAAAATACTCTATACTAAGGTTAAAATGTGATTTGACCACTTTTAAGATTTGAACTACTGACTTATGTGACATCGAGTAATCGAAATTATACTGACAGTTGTTTAATTTTGACTGTTACAAGCTTGAGTGAAACGGTTCGACTGTATGCATCATTAACATAATGTTTAACTGCAATCAAATCGTTATAAATCTGAATAAGGGGAGATCCTTTGAAAGCACAGAAAACAAAGCAAATACTGAAAATTGCAGACTCAGCTTAATTGAGTCTGTTCATGAGCAATACTGAAATATGCAACAGTGCGCACGCCCCCTAGCACCAGCGGAATTCAACTTTCAACTGTAAATGCGCTGAAATCAATGTTTCCAAAGGACCAGGAAGTATAACAACACTGAGAATGAAGTACGGGGCGACTTTTTACAGCCGCCACACAAGCACTTACATGTAACATACAAATCTTGTTTTGGGGTTTTAAGACACTATGATGTGCAGTATAATTGACAGTAAGAAATATATATGTACCACAATAACTTTATGTTTTACGCCATCTCTAGTTTCAAACTGCAATATGTTTTACACCATCAATGCTTTTACAATGTACCTTGGGCTGTCGTAAATTCGAATTCATTACCGTAGCTTACATGTTCGGATCAGAGGCAGTGGAGAGGACTTTATTCTTTCCCGTGTTTACAAACACATACATGTACGTAACGCAATCGCAATGCACTAATGTGAAGAACTTTTTGTTTTAATTTTCAAGTTCTAGTTTAACCTTAGTAGCAAACAGCTTTGGCTTGATCAGACACCGGGTTACCTGACGTCTGCTATGTTCTGAAATTGTTTGCAATTGAAATTATTTTTTCCGCATAAGTGCGTTTATTAGGAATGAATAACGTAGTATCCAATGTAGCATTTCCCGTATACAATAAATCAAACGAATGCGCTATAGTACTGAACCTTATTAAATTAAAAAAATTTGCGATTCGCTTGCAATTCGATGGCAATTCGCTTGCAATTCGATGGCAATTCGCTTGCGATTCAAAATAGTAACTTTACCCTCGGGTAAGTTGTCTTGAATGGTATATCTCACAAATGTTCGCAAATTTGCCTTCGTTAATTTTTTCGATTCCATTTTAGTCATAACCGCTTCGGGAAATTAGAGATAAATTATTCAAACGTAGGATTATTTTTGAAGCCCCCGATTCGATGGCAATTCGATGGCAATTCGATGGCAATTCGCTTGCGATTATCAATTTAATTTAATAAGGTTCAGCAATAAAATGTAATTAATAGTATATTGTATTCTACAAAAATGTGATTACTTATTCTATTCTGTGTGAACAATAGTTTGGGGTTTGATTTCCAGCAAGTCGGGTTCTGATCTTGGCCTTACATGAACCCCCTTCAACTCTTTACACAGAGTACAACATATATTTTGCAAACACTTTGGACCCTGTTCAGACGCCGCGTAATGCGGCACCTGTTAAGAATGATTGACACTGAATGTTATTTATTTCAAGTCAAAATACTTTAAACTAAAACTTTTAAAATATAAAAGCAGAAGCTAATTGTTTCACCTTTTCACAGCCAAAGTTTTCATGAGAATTTTACCCCTTCACCGTTTAATCGTCTGCTTCAATTTTGTTGTCTGCAATGTCGTTTCAAAATAACCAATAAGGAAGTAGGACTGAAGAAATTCAAAACGACTGTCAAACAGCTTAGAGCCTGGTCAGAAGCCGCGTTACGCGGCTTCTGATCAGGATCCAAACTGTTTGAAAACGCGCTTTTCAGCGCCCTTTAGAGGAAAAGGTTTAAGACTGATGACGTCATGGCAGTGACGGGGTTAACTGAATTCTAGTACAAGTGTAGGCGGGCTATGTACAAGTAAGAATATGTTATTATTTCCTAGTAAATGCGTTTACTCTTATCCTATTTATAACATTGCAAACAGTTTGGAGCCAGATCAGACTATAAACTGCTTGCTACTCATATTAATATATATAGCCAGAACAATTCGTTCTTTCCCGATTGTATTGCGACTTGTTCGCGTTTCGTTTGCGTTTAAACTGGTAAGAATAACGTCTTCTCCACTGTAGTAACGAGTGTCAGAGGAAGGGTAATTATAAGTAAACACTCTCTTAAGTAACATTATGCCAGATTCTCTCGATAAAATGAGAACAATCGACTAATATAGTCAATAACTATATACAATGAACCCTAGACGAGATCCTACGAAGTTTTTAACCTTTTTAGTGCCAATGCCGTCTGGCATGGCTTTAACAAACATTTTGAATCCTGATCAGACGCCGCGTTACGCGGCGTCTAATCAGAATCCAAACTGTTTGGCTGACAATGTCAATGATTCTTAAGTTAAACATGCTTTAAATTACAAATTTTATAACATAGAAACAGACGATAAATTTAGCCAGACGCTACAGTGGAGAAAACGTTATTCTTTCCCAATAAACGCGTTTACGCTAAAACTATTATTTGTAGTGCAAACAGTTTGGAGCCAGATAAGACGCCGGGTAACCCACCAAGATAAACATGAAATATCAGAATTGTCCAAAGGTTGTTCATTTCTACGTTTTAGTACTTTGCGTTTGCGTACGTTTGCGTTTAAACGGGAACGAATAACAGATTATCCACTGTATAATGTCAACTTCCCTTTAAGACGAATGTTTACGTCAAAATGGCATCGAAATAGTTTGGAACAATGAAAACACATTTGATTTTGTTTAAAGCTTTCAAACAACACAAACGTTTGCTTCCAAGTAATCATGAAGTATATAATCATACTGGAAAATACGTTATTAGTTCCCAATAAATAGAAAATAGAATCTTACATTAGTGCTCAGTATTTATAATTTTTAATAAAAGTGTTGACTTTAATAGCGAGAGCTTGATGAGCATCCAGTCGGTATGATTGCCATTTTTCCAAGATATTGTTAAAATATTCATAAATGCTCTAAAATGGACAATATGTAATTGTTAACTGTCAATATCGATTTAATCCATTTCCCCCAAAATACTCATTTACTGCCTCCAATGTTCCTCATGTAAACGAACCTTAAGATATATTTATTATACCTGGTATTCTACAGTGGATAATCTGTTATTCTTTCCCGTTTAAACGCAAACGTACGAAAACGCAAAACACTAAAACGTAGAAAAGTACAACTTTTGGACAATTCTGATATTTCATGTATTTCTTGGTGGCAAACAGTTTGGAGCCTGATCAGACGCCGGGTTACCCGGCGTCTGATCTGGCTCCAAACTGTTTGCACTGCAAATAATAGTTTTAGCGTAAACGCGTTTATTGGGAAAGAATAACACATTCTCCACTGTAGCAGATTTGACTAACATTAAAGCAGGATATACATGTGTATCTTCAAACAGGCTATAACGTTTCAAGCATTAAATTGTCATGAAATGCACACTGCTTGAAGCCAGATGAGACACCAAGTACAGTACTGAATCTTATTAAATTAACCATTTTTGCGACTCGCTTGCAATTCGATGGCAATTCGCTTGCGATTCAAAGTACTAACCTTACCCTCGGGTAAGTTTTCTTGAATGCTGTATCTCAAATTTTTTCGCAAATATGCCTTCGTTATTTTTTTCGATTCCATTTTTGTCACAACCGCTTCAGAAAATCCGCGTAAAAATATTCAAACGTAGGATTTGTTCTTTGAAGCGCGCGATTCGATGGTAATTCGCGTGCGATTATCAATTTAATTTAATAAGGTTCAGTACTGTACTGACCAGACTACAAACTGAGTGTCACCGAGTCTCAGCTTTATATACATGTAAATTGTCTACCATTTCATACATTCTGTTATTTTATTTTATTGTATCGCTTTGCATTTCTTCGTCTGAACGGGAGAGTACATATGAAAATATATTATTATCCCCCGTTTAAACGTATCGCAATGATCTTAAATGTAGAAAATTACAACTATTGACATTTCTCACGATGTTCTTGAATCTAAGTGGCAAACAATTTGGATCCTAATCAGACTTCGGGTTTCCCGGCGTCTGATTTGGCTCCAAACTGTTTGCAATTGAAAAAACTGTTTTAGTGTAAACGCGTTTATTGGGAAAAGGAAACGTGTTTTCCAATGCACAACGTCTTTGCGCATTTGTACTGTGCGCTCGTCCAATACATTTCTATAACAGCTGGTACTACAAATATTCTCTTCCGACTTTCAATGCGAATTAGTGTCTATATTCCGCGGCTAGTATCTTAAGGCGGAGTAGTCCTTATCTTGTGTAAATGTTTATTAAAACATGATATGTAGCTAACTGATCTACCGCCGGCCGGAGCATAATTAAGTTGTGCCGAATGTACGCATGTTAGTACACGTGGATTTAGAATTATCGGTAACCGAGTTGAAAATTAGCACTTTGAATGTTTCAAACTATTTTTCTTGCAGTGTGAACACAATTTTGATATCGATCATACGGCGACATACTCTGCGTTTGATTAAGGTCAAAACTGTTTGTTAACCCTTTCATTATCAAATTATTCGGGAGAGTTTTACCCCATAACAGCTTAAATTATCGTCTGCGTCAATATTGTTGCAAGACACGTTTCAAAGTTAGATTCAATGTTGTATGACTTAAAACATTTCGACACGAGTGTCAAACAGTTTGGATCCTGATCAGACGCCGCGTTACGCGGCGTCTGATTAGGACTCAAACTGTTTGCAAACGTGCTGTGAAGCGTCATTGAGAGGGAAAGGGTTAATTGGATAATACGCTAGCCTAGGCTGTTTAATAGTGTTTATTGAATAGATTTACAATTCATAGTTACAGCCGATGACGGTTTAATAGACGATATTTATTCCGCGTTTCAAATGGTCTAACCGCACCAAGAATCGATGAGCGAAATTGGACCAATAGGCTGTAGTGTATGAATGACAGTTTGCTTTCACAGGAGCTACATGGTTAAGCATTTTCAATTACGTAGTGGTCTGTTCAGCAACATATTCTTTAACACCCGTGACCAACATCAAATAAACATATCGGACACATAAACGAAATTGTATTGGAATAATTTCCTTAAGGATGAATTAATGGGATTTTTTAATTATTGAAATAAGTTTGTTTAAGTTATTTTGTCTTGTGAACAAAATCAACTTGACGAATAGTTTCCCGTGGTGAGTATAAAGTAGTATTGTATAGGTGTAATTAAAACTATTTGTTAAAGTTTTAAACAAAATATTTCTGCTATATTTTATTTATAATTTAACAGCAGGTAATCGTGATTTTAAAAGTTCTATTTATTTAAATAATTGTTTTCTAAAGCTTTTGCTATTTATTGCAACGTTTAATTGTTAAATAAGACAAACTAATTTGAAGCAATATTCTCGGAATAATTGATTCGGTTTCAAACGCAACATGCCATGATGAATGAGTTTTAATATTGCATGGCTTTGTGTCAAAAACAACTAAACCAGACGCGGAATGCGGGTTGTCGGTTTATCAATCATTTCTTTGGAAAATGTCACTCAAATAATATTGTTCTGCCCGTATTCATCATTTCGAAGATTATATTGGAAATATTTAGTACGCAATGTCAGCTTCCGTTTTGTTTTCTCTTTGTTAATACACTTGGACACTCAAAATGGTACAGGGCTGCCATTTCTCCGGATTTTTCTTAAATCTTCGGATTTTTTTCTAGAACATGGTAGCTTAAAGCAGGCTGAAAGTAAGCAGAATGCGCCATAAGGCGCATTCTGCTTTACTCCCAGCCTGCTTTAAGAAGTCACGTGTCAACAAAACTAGAAACAGGCTGCAGGGTAAAGGTACTATTCGTAAATTCGCACTTGAATTAGGATTTTTCATGTCAACTTATGGCAGCCCTGGGACACTCAAAATGGTATTGACAAATGATTAAAGTTAAGGGAGGTGTTTTAAAGAAGGAAGGAAGTGACTACCGACACATGGAGGAACTCATCATCTGTGCTAACAAGAAGATTCTCCCGGCGGTTGAAGTGGAACCAAAGCAATAACAAGCTTCAATTAACAGGTAAAGATATTCTGCACAACTGTAGAGTAAGCGATAAATCCCCACTAGCATGACCAAAAAGGGAACTTTTGAATATACAGTGGAGAATACGTTATTCTTTTCCAATAAACGCGTTTACGCTAAATCTATTATTTCCACGGCAAACCGTTTGGAGCCTGATCAGACGCCGGTTTACCCGGCGTCAGTTCAGGCTTCAAAACTATTTGCCACTCAGACTAAAATGGATAGTCAGACTTGTCGAAAAATGTCATTTTCTGCGTTTTTTGCAATGCGTTTGCGTTTCGTTTGCGTTTAAAAGGTGAAATAATAACGTTTTCTCCACTGTATGTGCCCCTATATTGCTGATTTAACGACTACTTTAGGCTATTCGTCTATGGAATAAGTCACTAACCAGTCCCAAAACATCATAGTTGCTACATGTATAATTCATTTCCATCACGTGGATTCTAACATCCTTATATATTGGATTAGTCCATTTTGTATCTAAGGGGCACCTGGTCTAATTTATTATTGTTGTTTTATTTTATATTGAAAATCCTATCAGCAAACAGTGCAGACTCTGATCAGATGCTGTATTACATGTATACGGCGTCTGATTATAGTACAGTGGAGAAAACGTTATTCTTTCCCAATAAACGCGTTTACGCTAAAACTATTTTTTCTATTACAAACCGTTTGGAGCCAGATGAGACGCCGGGTGACCGGCGTCTGATCAGGCTCCAAACTGTTTGCCACCAAGATAAACATGAAATATCAAAATTGTCCAAAGTTGTTATTTTCTACGTTTTATTGTTTTGCGGTTGCGTACGTTTGCGTTTAAACGGGAAAGAATAACAGATTCTCCACTGTATACAATGTCTGCCCATGTCCCAATTCAGGGATCTATAACACAAATGAATTAATCGAAATAGCAATTTTTCCTACAGATGCCGTTCGATGATTCGAAATTTCATTACCCAACAAACTCCTATTTCATTATTAAAACTTGGCTTACCCAATTGTGACTTTGAAATACGGTCAAGTTTGTATTAAGCAAGTTCAAGATATCGATTTCGACTGTTCATTGTTTTAGAACTGAGACAAATTCATTACACGCAACAGTTTGAATAAGTTGCAATACAATCGTTTAGCTCGAAACTGTTTGAAAAAAGTTTAGTTGATTTTAGGATAATTATGGTTAAACTAAAATTTCAACAGGATAAAACAAAAGCAGAAAATCACTTTCTACTTAACTTTTATTTTATTTAAGCAACTATGTTCGGCGTCATTCTAGCATAATGTACAGTGGATAATCTGTTATTCTTTCCCAATAAACGCGTTTACGCTAAAACTATTAGTTGCAGTGCAAACAGTTTTGAGCCAGATCAGACGCCGGGTAACCCGGCGTCTGATTAGGCTCTAAACTGTTTGCCACCAAGATACATGTAAACAATAATTATCAGAATTGTCCAAAAGTTGTTCTTTTCTACGTTTTAGTGTTTTGCGTTTGCGTACGTTTGCGTTCAAACGGGAAAGAATAACAGATTCTCCACTGTATGTTTATCTTGCGAACGAAATGTTAGACAGAAGTGAATCCATTATTCCTCTCCGTTTAAAAACGCAAACGAATCCCAAACGCATCACAAAGAAAATATAGAAAAGTACAACGTCAGTTGCAATCAGTTTAAATCCTGATTAGACGCCGGTTTACCCTGCGGATGATCAGTCTCCAAACTGTTTACAATGA
Organism: Gari tellinella; assembly: GCA_922989275.2. Lineage (NCBI taxonomy): Eukaryota > Metazoa > Mollusca > Bivalvia > Cardiida > Psammobiidae > Gari > Gari tellinella. The sequence continues at coordinate 50,891,035 of OV277870.1, read as the reverse complement.
CCATAAATATTGGATATCGTCTTCTCAACTGTACCTTCAGCATCAAAACAAGCACTCTTTTGAGTTTCATAATGACGGGGGTTTAATTTACTTTAGAAACAGTTTAACAATTAGTTTTTTTCATGTAGTACAATAGGACATACATTACTATTTCCGTACCAACTGATGAAACGCATACAGTGGAGAATCTGTTATTCTTTCCTGTTTAAACGCAAACGTACGCAAACGCAAAACACTAAAACGTATAAACAACTTTTGGACAATTCTGATATTTCATGTTTTTCTTGGTGGCAAACTGTTTGGAGCCAGATCAGACGCCGGTTTACCCAGCGTCTGATCTGGCTCCAAACTGTTAGCAGTGGAAATAAACGTTTTAGCGTAAACGCGTTTATTGGGAAAGAATAACAGATTCTCCACTGTACACGGGATATAAATCTGAGTATCAAACTGTGGAATCTGATCAGATGTTATTCAACCTCTGGTCTGGGTTCAAAGTTACAAAGATTTTAAGTTTATCGTTTTCAAGCATTTGATTGGTCAGATTTGAGCTTAGCGCTCTAATTTGACCAATCAAATACTTGAGAACGACTCTTTATAACCTTCTGGCCAGGCTCAAGAATGTTTTGACTTCCCCCACCAAAGACGTAAGTCTGTTATTCAGACCAGTGAGGGTGAGACACTTAAATCTTCCAATAAATTAAGAATGTTTTGCTACGGGAAACGTTGTATATCGCATTTCTTGGAAAATACTAATGTAGCCCACACTGCATGTCATATCGTATCATATCAACTGAGTATCGGCTGGGCTTAATTCGTGCATACTATGTAGTATAATTGCTCGCCACACCTGTCGATTATTTATATTGCAACACGTCTAAAACAAATGTCAATACAACTAGTAGAAAAGTAAACACTTTTTAATGTTATGACATGTGTACACGTTAAGAAATATGTAGACATCGTTTTCTTAACCTTTTCACTGTCAAATTGTACTGTTTAATTTAACCCATTAACCTATATTATATCGTCTACTTTAAGCATCTCGCAAAGCTCTTCACCAGTATTTCAAAGTAAGGTATAGAAGAGTTTAACCGAAGCAATATCGAGATACGAGTCTTTGACAGTTTGGATTCTGAACACGTCTGATTTTGCAAAGGCGACCACAGTTGCCTATGACGGTTAAAGTATTGGACATTTCCAAGTTCTTTTGGCTTAAAGTAGACAAGGCGTTATTCTTTTCCATTCAAACGCAAACGAACCACAATACAACAAATGGAGAAAATGACAATGTCTTGGCAAATCTGGCTGTTTATTTTGATATGAGTGCATACAAGTTGGAGCCTGTCAGAAGCCGGGTTACACTAAAGTGGAGAATCTGTTATTCTTTCCCCTTTAAACGCAAACGTACGCAAGCGTAAAGCACCAAAACGTAGAAAAGTACAACGTTTGGACTATTCTGATAAGTCATTTTTATTATTGTGACAAACAGTTTGGAGCCTGATCAGACGCCGGGTTACCCGGCGTCTGATCTGGCTCCAAACTGTTTGCACTGCATATAATAGTTTTAGCGTAAACGCGTTTATTGGGAAATAATAACACATTCTCCACAGTAACTATTTACAATGGCAATAATAATAATAGATTTAATAGCGTGAATTGTTTAGAACGAATAACGTACTACTACTGTAACCGCTCGTTACTGCAAAAATGACGTCACAACCGGTTTCACACATTCATTGACAGTATACTGCCTGCTTACAATGTCGTGAGTTTTTCCACTATCTAGACCATATATAGTACTCCTGAGTTAGGTTTATATACTAGAGCGATATTTTACAAAATATGGGTTACAAACCATTACATCATGAGCTCGTCTCAAGTTTGTGTTGAAAAATGCTATCTTTGTAACGAGTAATTTTATTGGATGGTCCATGAAAGAAGAAAACATCCCATGCAGCAGCAGTCAATGGAATGACTTCTTTCATGTCGATTTAGTTTCATAATGAAACAAAAAAATAACGGCTAGACTCTGTGTGTATTTTGGAATACAGTGCTCTTTTTTTACATTGACCGGTAATTAGCGCAAACGTTTCATGTTCAAGTGAGGTTTTTAATGAGTTGTTGAATTTATTAAATGCAATTGCGAGTATAAGCTGATTTTACAGGCATGATACATTGATATTGTTAATAATTCCAGGACGAGCTCGTGTCGATATAAGATATGTCGAGTTGCATCCCATGTTATGTATATAATAAGGATAAACAATTCATCTCAAGAGATCCACCTATGATCTAGATTGTACAATCTAACGTTTAACGTAGCCAAATTAAGTAAGCTTGAGGAACTTATAAGTGCTCATACTCTTTAAATTTAGTAGATAATTTTATGTTCTAGGGCTTTGCAAAAAGTATGTATCCTGACATGACGCCAAATAATTATGCGTTTGATCAGGATCCAAATTATTTGCAAATACTAGTGTAACCGATATTGACTGTTAAACGTTTAAATATATGTATTGACTAGTACAATAGAAAAGACGTTAGACTTTCCCAATAAACGCGATTACGCTAGAAATATTATTTACATTCCAAACAGTTCGAAACCAGTTTGGGTTACCTGGCTTCTGATCAGGTTCCAAACGGTTTGCCACTCAGACTAACATGCATGGTCAGAATTGTCATACAGTTGTCTGTTCTACATTGTATTGGAATGCGATTGTGTTCGTTTGTGTTCAAATCGGAACGCATAACGTTGTCTCCACTTTATACAGTAACTGTTGATAGTGAATATGCAAAAAAGTTGAGTTAGAAGCGAGGTGTAGGTTAAATGAAATATATCACGCTGGCAGATGTTAACGACTATGTGCCACTATACATTTATACCCTGATATACAACACTCATACCGGAAGCTGTTCGAATACAGTAAAATCTCTCTACTACAACCACAAAATTGTGTTTATTTTAGGTATTTACGACAAGTGACTGCTTAAAGCATGGTAACAGTAAAACAGAAAGCCCCTTGAGGAGCTTTCTGTTTTACTGTCGCATTGCTTTAAGCTGTCGCCTGTCTTTTATAATATAGAGGTTCTTCTGTAAATATACTTTTAAACTGTTGATACAGTGGGCTAAATGTTACCAACTTACTTTTAAATCCTATGTACTCATAGAGTGAGGGGACATGTTATTTTTGCCCATCTAGATAGTTTTGTGCACAAACAATGTCCATTACAAACATTACAAACATTTTTGAAGCAAGATCAGACGCCGTGTAACCCGACCCCTGAAAAGATTGTCAACTATTTTCCTCTCAAATTGAACATATTGTCAGACAATGACGAGTGTACATGTATGTGCCGCTATGGCTGAATGTGTTAATATAGGTTAAAAGCACAAAAAGGGTTAACTATATTCCATTCTATGTTGGTTATTGGAGACGATTTAAATCAAATAAAATAATTTGATCCGAACAATGTTAAGCCAGACCTGGCGACTAATCGGAATTTAAATTAGTTGCTACGGTGAGTACAGTGGAGAATCTGTTATTCTTTCCCGTTTAAACGCAAACGTACGCAAACGCAAAACACTAAAACGTAGAAAAGTACAACTTTTGGACAATTCTGATATTTCATGTTTTTCTTGGTGGCAAACAGTTTGGAGCCAGATCAGACGCCGGGTTACCCGGCGTCTGATCTGGCTCCAAACTGTTTGCAATGGAAATAATAGTTTTAGAGTAAACGCGTTTATTGGGAAAGAATAACACATTCTCCACTGTAGGTTAAAAGCACAAAAAGGGTTAACTAAATTTCATTCTATGTTGGTTATTGGTGACGATTTAAATCAAACAACATAATTCGATCCGAACAATGTTAAGCCAGACCTGGCGACTAATCGAAATTTAAATTACATGTAGTTGCTGCGGTGAGTACAATACAAATTAAACAGTTTCGAAAAGTTTTTACTGTTTACATTGTTGTGTTTGGTTAAGACTGGTTAACCCTTGCAAAGCCATAGACTTTGCAAAAAGTTTGGATCCAGATCAGATGCCGTGTAACACACATACTTTATTTACGATAAGGTTAAAGGAAATGGAAAAGTGTGAGCGAGGAGGGCAAACAACGATTTTATTGTTTCAAGAATTCAAATTTCTTTATTACTTGCAGGTCATGGTTACAGTGGAGAAACCGTTATTCTTTCCCAATAAACGCGTTTACGCTTAAACTATTATTTACAGTACAAAAATTTGGAGCCAGATCAGACGCCGGGTAACCCGGCGTCTGATCTGGCTCAAAACTGTTTGCCACTCAGCCTAAAATCACTAGTCAGAATTGTCAACAAGTTGTCCTTTTCTACATTTTTGTGTTTTGCGTTTGTGTTTCGTTTGCATTGAAACTGGAAAGAATAACGTATTCTCCACTGTACTTGAACACATGAGGAAACATCGGCGCCTTATGGCCTAGTTTGTGTCGCAGTGCTGTAAAAGCCAACCAGACTCATCATTAAGAAGAAATAAAACCTTTAGACAATATGAATATGTTAAACGACAATAACAATGTTTAACTGTTTCGGCGATTTTTGGTCTATACATGTATTATTATATAGTTAGAAAAACACTAGCACATTCACTACCATTACGTCTCCAGTCGTCTGCCTTGTTTTCTCAAATTTCAATTTTATTTATTTTGACATAAGAAATGTATTTAATTGAGTGTCAAACAATTTTGATTCTGATCGCACGTCGCGATCAGGTTCAAAACTGTTAAATAATTGTTTTCTGGGCAAAGCAGTAATAGGGTCAGTGCCAATTGCACTTCTTCTACACAGGCTGAATAGTGTACATGTACACACCATGCGTAACCAGAAGTAGTATGTACATGTACTAACTGTCTGCAATGAGTAAGTTATCAAATAATTTGTTTAACCCATTACCCCATAAATACGCCTTTTTACGCTTTTAATTTATTCTTCCAATGACGAGAATAGTTCCAAATGATATCTTTATAAATATAAACCATAAGAAATAATTTATATATCATAGCAGATGTTAGCTTAAAGCAGGCTGAAAGTAAAGCAGAATATGCCGTAAAGCAGAATGTGCTTTAAGAGGTCATTCATTTTCAAAACTAGAAAATATGTTATCCGGTAATGGGTTGATAGGTTGCTTGAAATCTGAAAATAATGTCATGTACATGTAAACAACATATATTACAGCGTATAAGTATTTGATTTCTCCCGATAAAAGCAAATTAACGCACATTAAATGCAAATAAAATGAATAAAATTGCAATAACAAATATAAAATGGCAAATTCTTGAACATTTATTGAACTTTGCAGCGGCAAATACTTAGAAACTTTATCAGATGCCTTGGAACTTGACATTTGATCATGTTCTTAGCTTTTGCAATGAATAAAAACGCACACATTAATGATTCCGTGTTCGAATGTTGTTCTTTTGTGATTTCGGTATGCGATATGTAAATGAAACAACTCACGTTCAAGTGCACGTCGACAAACACTTTCGATCAACATCTTACAGTGGAGAATCTGTTATTCTTTCCCGTTTAAACGCAAACGTACGCAAACGCAAAGCACTAAAACGTAGAAAAGAACAACTTTTGAACAATTCTGATATTTCATGTTTATCTTGGTGGCAAACAGTTTGGAGCCTGATCAGACGCCGGGTTACCCGGCGTCTGATCTGGCTCCAAACTGTTTGCACTGCAAAAAATAGTTTTATCGTAAACGCATTTATTGGGAAAGAATAACAGATTCTCCACTGTAACTATTAGATTTTCGATTGTAGTAACGATTGCTTTTACTTTACCATTGTATCTGAAAATATTGAAGCTAGATTGTTGCTAAAGCAGATCGCTTTAACCCTTTCCCCCATAACCTCTTTCTAGTTTTGAAAATAGGTGACTACTTAAAGCAGGTTTAAAGTAAAGCAGAATGCGTCCTAAGGCGCATTCTGCTTTACTTTCAGCCTGCTTTAAGTTACCACCTGCTAGAATTAAGAAACTATTCCTTCTGATACATATTCATGACTGTATAGATTGGAATTATTTTCTTCCGCGGAGGATTAAACGGAATGCGCTAAAAGGCGCTTCTATAAGGTAAAGGGTTAAGGAGCATTCTGTTCCGTTGGTAGGGAAATAAACCAACTATGTAAAATAGGTTATTATTATATGATGTAAGGGGTCAAACCTACTAGCATTTATGTCCAAATTGTATTTAATTCAGATCCCGGATTTAGGAGTGTGATAATACATGTACATGTATGATATCGACTATTTTGATTTTAATTGTCATTTTTAACAACGTGCTCATATCGGGTCGGAACCATGTTAAGAGTCTTTTTCGAATGACTTTATATACTCGTTCAATTACTGTAGTGCCTGCCATGGGCAACTTGACGAAAGTAAGCAATCAGTTTAGGTTCAACCCAGTGAATCGAGCTCTGGGTCCAAGGTTATAAAGCGTTTGAGCTGAGTTTGAGTGTGTTCCCAAACATTTGATTGGTCAGATTTGAGCATAGGCTCAAATCGGACCAATCAAATGCTTGAGAACGACTTTAGACTAAACTGAAAAACTTGATTACCTTGGACCCAGATCAGAATCTAGACTTCCACACTTATATTTAGGCTTTGTAGATTATGTTGGCATAACAACTTGATTATATATTAATGCTGACACGTTGTTTTAAAGAAATATGAATATGGCACTTTGATGTAAAACCGCCGCAGCCCCTTACTAACTGTATCGTTTTTCTCTTGCATTTGGTCGTCATCTGCTTTAACTGATCTCTGTCGTGCTTCAACTGACTGTCGTAGTTATACAAGACTGACTGTACGACTGTCGGTCATGGCAGGATCAGATTTTATATGGTTGATTAAAATTAAGTTCACACATGAAAACTTTGATAGTATATGTACCTTATACGCATTGTATATTCTGTCTACGTATATGCCTGTATGTCTGTTTGACATATTTAATTCTTCTCTCGTACATGCAATTATATTACGCTCACGCAAATTGAACCTCTGTATTTCCTTTCGACAGAGGTCCAATGTAAGCGTGCAAGCCTTATACCGTTATCTGGTCCGAAGCTATTCAGATAGCTCTCACACATGTAAAATTATATAGCGGAATATTTGTTGTGCAGTGATTTGACATACAGTAATATCTCTCTATTACGACCGTTATATTGTGTGAGCGGTTGGTTGTTTTGGACGGATGGCTGCTTGGAGCGATGCGGCAGTGAATCAGAGGGCACCTTTTAGGAGCTTTCTGTTGCGCTGTCGCCTTGCTTGGAGCTCTCGCCTGCCTTCTGTGCAACCAAATAGCTTTCTTATTGGGGTCGTGGTAGAGAGGTTTTACGGTATAATGCAGTACTGAATATAGCAGAGCGCTCAAGCACGTGCTTTCTACCACTAACTGTTTACTTCATTTATTGATCTAATCAATCAGTCATTTAACATTTTCCTATCTTATACACATCTTGTGTTTCTTTGAAAAAGAGCTGCGTACAAATAGTTTAAATGCAATACTTAAGTAAACGTGTCTTAAAATGTCTTTCTACATGTATATGTACATGTATTTCTCATAGATACAGTTAACACAATGAACTCTAACAACGAGTATATTCTTTGTTTGTGAACAATGTTTACCTGTGAAAACTAAATGCATGCAGCGTGGATCCGGATCAGGGGGTTCCTAAAGGAAACCTATGATCCGGATCTACAGTGTTTGTCACCTTGCAATGTATAGACGAAAGCAACCAAAAAAAAGTAAAATATGTACTGAACAAAATTGAGAGCTGGACTTTACCATTAATAGTTACAGGATGGATAAATTAATTGAATCTATGTACATTTTGCTAATTGAGTATAGTATTTTGTGAATTTTACTCGAAACTCTCCCAAAATCATATACAAATCCGAAATCATTTACAGAAACTGATAATGTACTGATTTATTTGTTTGTGAATATGTATGTATTGTCTATGTACATTTTGTTTTGTTCCTTATGTTTTGTCTATGTATATTGTCTGTTCCTCATGTTTTCATGTAAAATCATGAACTGAGTGTAATAAAGAAAATTGAAATTGAATTGAGTATAATGATTATTTGCAAACAGTTTAAATTCTTACCAGACGCATTATAACGCGGAGTGTGAATTCGAATCATTCATGCGTAGTTGTTTAGCACTCGTAGCCTAAGGTCGCAAAAGAGAATTTTCTGACTGCTAATATCCTGAATTCAGCATTTCACTTACAGTGGAGAATCTGTTATTCTTTCCCAATAAACGCGTTTACGCTAAAACTATTATTTCAATTGCAAACAGTTTGGAGCCAGATCAGACGCCGGGTAACCCGGCGTCTGATCAGGCTCCAAACTGTTTGCCACCAAGATAAAGATGAATTATCAGAATTGTCCAAAAGTTGTACTTTTCTGCGTTTTAGTGTTTTGCGTTTGCGTACGTTTGCGTTTAAACGGGAAAGAATAACAGATTCTCCACTGTATTACCAACTTGTTGTGAGACCTTTCTAAGTGTAAGGTTGACAGAGGATCCACAAGTAAAACCTCTCGAAACGGGACATTCCTCAGAACAGAAAGAGAACCACAAATGACAAGTGACTACGATATGCAGGATAAAAATAAGACATTGAGCTTTCTGTCGTGCATTAAGCTGTCACCTTTAATCAACTGGTTTAGATACATGTGTACCTAAATTAGTCCTGTGAACGTGTCCGGTTAAAATAGGATGCAATGCTCCATTCAACTACAGTGCTCCCTCCCTACAACGACCCTCCTAACAACGATTCCCTCACTACAACGACACTGGTCGCAGTTTCCCCAAACAAGACAATTATGTGAAACCTATTCACGACTGCAATGTCGTCTGCTTCAATTTGATGTCTGCTGTTTTTTTTCCCAAAATTACATAATGGACATTTTGAAAGTATAAAAAAATTTAATGACGAGTGACAAACAGCTTTAAATCAGATCAGACGCGGCGTCTGATCTGGATTCAAGCTGTTTGCAAATGTCAACCAATGTCCCTCCCTATAACGACTCCCTCCGAATAACGCACACATTTGTTGTCTCCCATTGGGTGTCGGTGTTGAGAGGGAACGCTGTAGATAAATGTACACGCACAAATGGTTTTTCTAAGATTACTCATCTTCGAGGACAATGTAAATACAGTGGAGAATCTGTTATTCTTTCCCGTTTAAACGCAAACGTACGCAAACGCAAATCACTAAAACGTAGAAAAGAACAACTTTTGGACAATTCTGATATTTCATGTTTATCTTGGTGGCAAACAGTTTGGAGCCTTATCAGACGCCGGTTTACCCGGCGTCTGATCTGGCTTCAAACTGTTTGTAAAAGAATAACTAGTTTTAGCGTAAACGCGTTTATCGGGAAAGAATTACAGATTCTCCACTGTACGTTCTCCCTGTAAAAGCAGTCTCTACAAGCCGGAAAACTACTCGCCATGTCTGTGACAATATAATTGGACTATTTGTATTTGTCCAGCTCTAGACATATTTGAATAAGAAAGAGTAAATATTGTTTGCTTTCTCAGCGCAATGTGACATTGCCGTCATGTAATAATGGGGTACACACATAAAATATCTGACTGAAGTTATCACGAGAGAATGTTTTAAGTCTATTATTACATTTTATTGGTCGGATTACTATGGCTGCCCGTCTTAAAAATTTTCCTGCGGCTGATAAATATCAGTATAGAAGCGAATGCCAAATTATTCTGACCCGTTTAAACGGGGCTAGACAAGCAACAGATAGAGTTAAATATAGAAAGTATGTGTAAGTGAACGTGTTGATATTTGTTTATCAAACAGAATGGCCTCTGATCAGACTCCAAATTGTTTGCAATGAAGATATTTTTTTGTAAAGAATGATATCATCGCAGGGCTGCCAAAACGGGATACAAAAAATCCTCAGATTTCAATTTTTTCAATTTTTCAACGCGATCTTCCGAATTATACCTTTTACGCATAGTCTGTTTCTAGATTTTAAAACACTAAATGCTTTACTTTCAGCTTGCTTTAAGATTCCGTCCGTTGGAAAAAAAATCCGAAGAATTCGGAAAAATCAGGAGAAATGGCAGCCCTGTCATCGCTACATGTATCACCCGAACATTGTGCTTGTACATTCATGAGCAAAGTCGGATTTATTTCCTTCTTAAAATAATAACGTCATCAATTTCAAACAATTGTCGTTCTTTATTCCCAAACTCAAAATGATTTGTTTTTGTAAACAAGAAATATAAATTGAGTGTCAAGTAGATTGATCTGGATCCAAACAGTTTACAAATTACTATTATACTCGGGGTAAGGCATTAAAGGAGTTGAAGGGAACACGCGGTGAAGTAAAAGGTGCTGATACTTACATGTACAGTGGAAAAATCGTTACTCTTTTTTAAATGTTCTTACTATGTATTCTAATCTGAGTGGCAAACCGTTAGGAACCTGATACATGTAGGACGCCGGGTTACCCGGCGTCTGATCTGGCTCCAAACAGTTTGCAATAAATATAATAATTTTAGCGTAAACGCGTTTACTGGGAAAGACTAAAGTTTTCTCCACTGTACACTGTGTTTCGTTGATGGTTTAATTCAACACTAAGTATAGGTTAGACCATGGTTGCAAGCAAATAAACGATATAGTTCGATGGGGCGTAGCCCCCGAGAACTATGTCGTTTATTCGCGGGCAACCATGGTCTAACCTATTTAGCACTGGCTCGGGCTCGAGGAAAACAAAAAAAACATTCGTTTCTGATTTCTGTTTTAGACGAAAAAGTCATTTTGTTTGTAATGTTTTACTAAAATTGAAAGGTTATTTCAAATGATAAGTTTGAGACATTAAGCATGCTTTAGTACCAACATAAATAACGCTTATTGAAGCTCTATATGTAAGCACAATTCACTAGTAATTGTCTTTAAAGTCTAGGTCTCACTGTACATAATATAACGTCATGAAGCGTGTGCAGTTCACCTCTGACCTCAGTTGTTTTTAGAATTGTGACGTCGAATTGCCTTGAGATGACGGAAGCGAGGAATAAGTGAACAGTTTGTTAGTTATTCCATGGTTTGTTGAAATAAACGATATATTCACAGGTTTTTGAGGCATCTGATTGGCCGAGAGTTCCAAGCCATGTGCTAATGTCAGATAGTTCTGTATTTGTTATTTTAATACAAATGAATCTGTTTCCATTGAATTGATATTCCCATTTATAAGTATATGTATGTTCAAAAAAGTAAAAGTGTGCAGTCTCGGTGAACGAAATGTTTCGACTTTTGAGTGATGTTTGAAACCCATTTAAATCATATACTAAATATAGTCCACGTAGAGTATCAAAGACATTGTTCGTTATCCCACTTTGCACGTTCACATGTATGATCATCAGGGTCCTATGGACCCAACAAATCTCAAAACGGTAGGTTTGGTAAGGTCTGAGTAAGGGTTAAATAAAATATTTCCAATTGAAAAAGTTTGTAACCAGATCAAACGCCGAGTTACTCGGTGTCTGATGTGATCCAAACTGTTTGCTACTCACATTTTAATAATTTGACAACTTATGTCTACATACAGTGGAGAATGTGTTATTCTTTCCCAATAAACGCGTTTACGCTAAAACTATTATTTACAGTGCAAACAGATTGGAGCCAGATCAGACGCCGGGTAACCCGGCGTCTGATCTGGCTCCAAACTGTTTGCCACCAAGATAAACATGAATTATCAGAATTGTCAAAAAGTTGTACTTTTCTACGTTTTAGTGCTTTGCGTTTGCGTACGTTTGCGTTTAAACGGGAAAGAATAACAGATTCTCCACTGTATATAGAAAAGTAACGTTTTCCCAACTCTAGGAGCGAAATCAGATTTTGCTTAAATGTTATAATGAATTGCGAACATAAAATAATTTATTAAAGCTACTTGGTTGCCCGGTGTCTGGCCTGCCCAACCGTTTTGATACTTAAACGTGTGCTTCTTGGGAAAAACAACCTCCGGTCGACTGTTCAAACTGGTCCAAGACCGGTTTGACTTTAGAGTTGTAACATGTATATGTACAGTGGAGAATCTGTTATTCTTTCCCGTTTAAACGCAAACGTACGCAAACGCAAAGCACTAAATCGTAGAAAAGAACAACTTATGGACAATTCTGATAATTCCTTTTTATCTTGGTGGCAAACAGTTTGGTGCCTGATCAGACGCCGGGTTACCCGGCGTCTGATCTGGATCCAAACTGTTTGCACTGCAAATAGTAGTTTAAGTGTAAACGCGTTTATTGGGAAAGAATAACAGATTATCCACTGTAATTGGATAGTCCTATGTGATTCCTTGAAACTGTAAACTGTATGTACATGTACAGTGCAGAAGACGTTATTTTCCCTGTGTAACCATTTCATGATCAAATTTAACGTGAAGTGTTGACCCCTTTACCGCCATATTGTCGTCTGATTCAGTATTGTTGTCTGCAATTTATCGTTTCAAAGTTATATTTAAGGCAGGCTGACTGAAGAAAGTTCAAAACTAGTGTCAAACTGTTTGGATCCTGATCAGACGCCGCATTACGCGGCGTCAGATCAGGATCAAAACTGTTTGCAAAAGCGATGTAAGGAGTCATTGAGAATGAAATACAGTGGAGAATGTGTTATTCTTTCCCAATAAACGCGTTTACGCTAAAACTATTATTTGCAGTGCAAACAGTTTGGAGCCAGATCAGATGCCGGGTAACCCGGCGTCTGATCAGGCTCCAAAATGTTTGCCACCAAGAAAAACATGAAATATCAGAATTGTCCAAAAGTTGTTCTTTTACACGTTTTAGTGTTTTGCGTTTGCGTACGTTTGCGTTTAAACGGGAAAGAATAACAGATTCTCCACTGTAGATAAACGATTTTAAACGCAAATGTAGTGCAATTAATGTAAAAAGAACAATGTTTTGAAATTGTCCAGAATTGGATTTGTTCAAGTTGCAAATAGTTCCGAGCCTAATCAGACGCCTTTTATTTCATTGCATATTCAAATGAACTTTCAATTCACTATGAACATCTTTAATCTGAAAATTACAATGGCTAAAAATTACCGTACAACAGCTGTGTTATTTCCGAAGGCAAAACATGCAGAGACTGTCAGTCATGTACTATTAAGAACAATTGTATACCCTGACCAAACAGCTTCTTTAGGAACCGCCTGATCTGGGTATACATTGTTTTCAAATTTCTCCATTTCAAGCTAATATCATGAGAAGTGAAATTACAGTCCTGTCTAATACTATTACATGCCCACATTTTGCTACGAAAGCATGTGCTAGAAGGTGATGTTCAATGCTGTAAAAAGATTAATTATCAAAGTCAATTCACCAGATTCCCTAAAGAATTTGTTTTCCATAAAGTGTTGTAGCCATTAGTTGGTACAGTGGAGAAAACATTAATCTTTCCCTATAAACGCGTTTGCGTTAAAACTATTATTTCCAATGCAAACAGTTTGAAGCCAGATCAGACGCCGGATTACCCGGCGTCTGATCAGGCTCCAAACTGATTGCCACTCAGATAAAAATAAATAATTATGATTGTTAAAAGTTGTAATATTCTCCATTTTATTGCAATGCGTTTGCGTTTCGTTTGCGTTAAAACGGGAAAGAATAACGTGTTTTCTCAATTTTATCAGCGGCGTTAACAATATTATTGCTCTGAGATCACACTGTGAAAACAAAACAAACAATAAACGCGCCATACTGCGTTATGACATGACCGTGTCGTAAATAATTCTCAGAGCCGAATGTATCCGAAACTGCAAAATAATATGTTACAACGAAATGTTTGCATATATTCCCATTTCACGCTTGTGCGCCGAGTGGAATATTCCATGCTTAAATATTGTATTAGTCCATTTTTATCTAAGAAATTCCTGGTCTAAATTTTCATTTCGTTTTGCTTTAGATTGAAATTCCTATCAGCACTCAGTGTAGATGCTGATCAGATGCCGCAGTTTGCTGCGTCTGAACAAAGTCTACGCTGTTTGTCCATTTCGTTATTATGTGTTCGTGGGCTCAAATTAAGACTACACGTACACTCAACGTAATCAAATAATCAAATGTCGTAAATGACCAATATTGTGGAAATTCTGACAATCTATTGTTATCTGAGGGGGGGGGGGGGGACCTGATCGCGGGACCGAGTTATCCCGCGTTCGAAACTGTTTGATAAGAATAGCAGGTCTTCAACAACACCCAATTTGGGAAACAAATGTGTGAGTTGTTCGGAGGGGTCGTTATAGGGAGGGAACTTGACTTACATATGCAAACAGCTTGAATCCATATCAGACGCCGCGTTTCGCGACGTCTGATCTGGATTCAATCGGTTTGTCAGTCGTCATTAAGATTATTTTTTTTCTGTCAAAATGTCTTTTATGTAATTTTGAGAAAAACAGCAGACAACAATTTTCAGCAGACAATAAAGCAGACGTGAAAAGTTTGGACAAATTTGTTTTGTTTGGGAACCAATGCAAGTGTTGTTGTTAGGAGGGAATCGTTGTTAGGGGGCCGTTGTATGGAAGGAGCACTGTAATTATGTGACACAAACGCGTCTACTGGGTGCGAATGAAGTCCCCAGTGTTCCGCCTTACATGTACATGTATGACATAACCGTGTTGTAAATAATAATCAATTCAGGATTTATTTGAAACAGTCCAGCCTGTGTTATTAAGTCATTAAAATATGAGATTCACTTTTTTCCATATAAAACCTTGGAAACAATACATTTATGTCCATTGCACACAGTTTGGGGCCAGTTCAGACGCCGATTGACTTCGTTTTAGATTCTAAACTATTTGCCACTCAAACATTTAGGATACGTTTTAAACACTTGTCGTTTTTAATATTTGAGAGAAGTATGATTGCCTTTAGTTTCATTTAATCCATTCAGCTTGAGCCAAAGGTATATTCGTCACTAGTGTATGTGTGAAGAGTACACTTGTACAATGAAAACACGTGGACCCATATCAAAGTGCTCTTAAAGCAGCCAGCTGCTCTGGGTAGTCAATGTTTGTTAGATTTCAAACCAAAAACAGTAAAGAAAATGGACTAGATTTTATGAGAAATTGAAATGTCCATTTTGAATTTCAAGGGTAAACCAATTAAAGGGAAAATAATAAATTCAGTTCAGCCGTGCTACAGTGGAGAATCTGTTATTCTTTCCCGTTTAAACGCAAACGTACGCAAACGCAAAGCATTAAAACGTAGAAAAGAACAACTTTTGGACAATTCTGATATTTCATGTTTATCTTGGTGGCAAACAGTTTGGAGCCTGATCAGACGCCGGGTTACTTGGCGTCTGATTTGTCTCCAAACTGTTTGCACTGCAAATAATAGTTTTAGCGTAAACGCGTTTATTGGGAAAGAATAACAGATTCTCCACTGTAGTTGAGAGTCCATTAATTATTTAACCGACTGAGATGTTATAGAGACTACTTCTTATCTGTAAAATACCAAATGCAATGGAGCTTGTAACGAACAATTGATGTATACATTTTAGATTACCCATCTGTGACTGTTTAAGGGCTATATATTCAAAATGACAAACATGCAAACCCTTTAGGAGCCCTATGTTAATGGTAACACTGTTTGCACAGGACAAGTGTACAATTCAGGTGCGATATTTGTAAATGACGAGCCTACTCGTCGCTAGGATTGAATGCGTTAGCTGATTAAGGTGTTATAAAGACAACATGTATACATGTATCTGCATTCTACCAGATACCACATTTTTTATCTGTATTTGACTTACAATATTTTATTGATATCCGAGGACCTCTTACAGTGGATAATCTGTTTTTCTTTCCCAATAAACGCGTTTACGCTAAAACTTTTATTTGCAGTGCAAACAGTTTGGAGCCAGATCAGACGCCGGGTAACCCGGCGTCTGATCAGGCTCCAAACTGTTTGCCACCAAGATAAACATGAAATATCAGAATTGTCCAAAAGTTGTTCTTTTCTACGTTTTAGTGCTTTGCGTTTGCGTACGTTTGCGTTTAAACGGGAAAGAATAACAGATTCTCCACTGTACTACTAATGTAAATGACAAAGTTAAAATATTCGTTGCCCTTTCCCTGTCAAAGCCGTTGCCCGAATCGCTCCAACATAAACTAAAATGTCAATGTGAATTTGTCTTTCAAGAGATTTATATTTCTGATGTGTTGAAATGAGCATCAGCTGCTCTTATGTGCATTGAACAAGTAACTATATCATTCTGTCTACAGTACGTCCAAAAGCAATTACATGAATTCAAAAAACTATCTAAATAGATAAATGAAGTACATGTATAACTCTTAGCTATGTAGATTTTAATGACACTTGTTTTAGCACATGGAAATCCTATTTACAGTTGTTCTTTCTCGATGATTGCGTTTGTGTTACAGTGGAGAATCTGTTATTCTTTCCAAATAAACGCGTTTACGCTAAAACTATTATTTGCAGTACAAACAGTTTGGAGCCAGATCAGACGCCGGGTAACCCGGCGTCTGATCAGGCTCCAAACTGTTTGCCACCAAGATAAACATGAAATATCAGAATTGTCCAAAAGTTGTTCTTTTCTACGTTTTAGTGCTTTGCGTTTGCGTACGTTTGCGTTTAAACGGGAAAGAATAACAGATTCTCCACTGTACATGTAAAAATTAATATTGCAAGCAGTTTGGAGCATGAACAGACGCCATATAACCTGGCGTCCGAGCAGTCTCCGAACTGCTTGCATATAAAGGCAAAACCAGGAAATTAATGGCTTTAATGTGGTTCACCGTTTCATGATCAACTTGAGGTTTTTACCCCATCAATATTGTTGTCTGCAATATTGTTTCAAATTTAGATTTAAGAAGGCGTGCGGCGTCTGATCACGATCCAATCTGTTTGACACTACTTTCAATATTTCTTAAGTCAAAAAACCTAAATAATTTGGTAAAATGCAAACAGACGTCACTTGTTAAAACAAAACTTATGACGTCATGGCAGTGAAGGATCAAATCCTTAAACGATGGTGATGAAAATACACGTCATTTATAAACAGTGGCCTTGCGAATAATACACTTGCTCCGTGTACACAACATTGCAGGTTACACTGACATCTTGCAACGTGTCGTATTAACTCAATTGAAGTAGAAATGGAACTCAACCCCTTACCCCATAAATACGCCTTTTTACGCCTTCAAATTATTCAACCACTCAAGAAAATTGTTCTTTTTTATACAGTCATGAATAGTCACCATAAGAAATATTTTTATATCCTATCAGATAATAGCTTAAATCAGTCTGAAAGTAAAGCAGAATGCGCCTTAAGGCGCATTCTGCTTTACTTTCAACCTGCTTTAAGTGGTAAAATATTTTCAAAAATAGAAACAGTCAATGGGTTACAGTGGAGAATCTGTTATTCTTTCCCGTTCAAACGCAAACGTTCGCAAACGCAAATCACTAAAACTTAGAAAAGAACAAGTTTTTGACAATTCTGATATTTCATGTTTATCTTGGTGGCAAACAGTTTGGAGCCTGATCAGACGCCGGGTTACCCGTCGTCTGATCTGGCTCCAAACTGTTTGCACTGCAAATACTAGGTTTAGCGTAAACGCGTTTATTGGGAAAGAATAACGCTTTCTCCACTGTAAAGATGAGGTGCTTGTTTTGTTATAATGCCATCGCTATAATTATTGCAGCATTTTATTAAAACAGCATAAACTGATCGGGTATTTAGAGTTAGATTAAAATTATTATAAATATTTGACAATTCATGTCACCACTTCTTGTTAAAATTCCGTTCAGGAGGTGACTGTTTACAACCTAAAAAGGTGTGATATTAAAAGTTGTATCTCTTAACGTGCGGTCTGGGAGTGGAATAAAGCAATTTATCACATAAACGTGCAAAATATAGAGGTCCGTAAAAATCGTACGGCCCACTAGGCATATATTTTATACTAATTTTCGAATCACCAAAATACTGCACTACTACGCCGACTGTAAATCAGCAAAGAGAATTATTTAGACAAACTTAAATCAACACTAGGTATTGAAACATTTCCAATTGTCCTAAAGCCATTATCTCGAGCAGTTCCGCAAAATCAAGCTGCAAATTAGGCTACGTAGAGCTCTAGTATTAACAGTGACTCAGACAGTTTTTCAAATTCAGACGTTACAATGATAATGACGTCGTGTTGCTATAACGACGTTATTTGAAATCGAAACTAGATTCTAAATGTCAATTGATCATTGTAAGTCCATTATAACAGTTTTAAATTAAATATTACTTTAAAATTTGAATATGTTATCAGAGAAGTCTTTTCACAACACATTGATGTTTATTTTCTTTAATTTAGTTTGGTAGTTTGTTTTTTTATCAACGGATGAATATAACCGAATAACACCTATGACGAATCGTTTTCCTACGAGCCGAGGGCAAAAGTGAAAGTAAGACTGTTCGGATTTTCGTGTCATTTGGTGTCATTTTGGTGCCAAGGCTCGCAACATATTATTTTATCCAACTCGTTCAATACATTCACGACTGACAACACACTCATTCAATATCCTCTATTAATGTAAATATCGTAATCCACCATTGAAATATCGTTTTTTCGGGTCCGGCAAAACCATTTCGTCCACAAGCTCATGTAGCAGGGTACCAAATGACGTCATTTGCGATGACGTTACCGTAAACAACGTCAGGTTTTATCGGAAAATCTATATAATTCGTGTAGTAGTAATACTACAAAATACGGCTTCAATTGATATAATAGGTGTTTAAAATTGTTATGTAATAAATAGAATCTCACATTCGTGCTCATTTCTTTCTTTCTCGTTGCCTAAAATATATATGACTCTCGCCAAGGCTCAAGTCATATTTATTATTTTAGTCAACTCTTTTATTAATAATGAGCATTCTTGTTAGGTCATCTATATCTAAATTCTATCTAATCTCTACCAAGTTTTAACCGCTTTACCGCCAAACTATCGTTTACTAATGATAGTGCCGTCTGCAATATTTTTGTTAAGTCAGTTTTAGGGATTTTTAGCTGAGGCAATAACCACACAACGTGTCCTGATTAGACACAGCGTTACGGGGTATTTTATTAAGATCCAAACATATTGCAAAGTCACCTTGTTGAGCCATTGGCAGTGGTAGAATTAAAGCGGCACATCTGGATAATTTTAACAAATTATCTTCATTAAAGTTAGCGCAGCGATGGTCCTAAATCGGATTTAAAACATTTTGTGATTCCTTTTCTGCTTGCAGTGTTTACAATTAAGTCTAACATTTTCATTTGCTAATATTCCTCCTGGATATTACTCCGCGTAACACTAATGCAATGATTGAAGGAATGCACTACAGCAAAAAACACCGTTCATAAGCCAGCACGATGTTTAACGCTTTTTTTGTCACCAATAACTTGTTTCGAGTATTAAATAAACGTGCTAGTTTAACAACTATATCGCCGAGAAAGACATCACAGACATTTGTAAACGGTTTATGGCAGCGACTGTTTTAGATGGGTATTGACGTCATTGTGGCAGTGAATAGTTAAAAGCGCTCTGAAGTAACCCCTTCACTGCCGTGACGCCATCCATTTTTAACATTTGTCGACTGCTTTTATTTCTTAAAATTTTATTTTTGCTATTTTGACTGAAGAACTATTAAAATGAGTGTCAAACAGTTTGGATCCAGATCAGACGCCGCGTCACGCGGCGTCTGATCAGGATCCAAACTGTTTGCAAAAAGCTGTTGTGCTCGGGGTAAGGCAGGGAAGGGGTTAAAGCAGAATGTGCTTAACTTTCAGCCTGCTTTAACCACTACATGTATCTATACTATGATATTGAAACTGTTTCTCATGGTGCATATTCATGGCTAATTAAAACTGAACTGTTTTCGGCCAAAAAGGAATAACATTTATGGAAATATGAGTTAAATTGGTGTAATGATAATTCCCACTTCTCAACAAATAAACTACTGTTTCTTTGTTAACTCTTTCACTGCAATTATGTTGTCATGACACTTCTAACACATTGCCACAATGGTGTCTCTTTCCCAAACAACACCCGTTTGTTTCATATCTAAATTTTAGAACAGAACAACTTTTTATTTCTGACTTGTACATGTGTACATCGTCACACAAAACATAATATACATATTTGTACAGGCACGCTACAGCACTCGTATGTACAACCCTCTGTAATAAGGAAACCTAGTATAACAATACTCCTAGCCAATTTTTATACAATACATGTAAATGTACATTATCCCAGAACGATAACACAGACCCGCGACCGACCGGTTTCAAAGAGATCAGGGACAATCCCTACCATCAAGATCCACCAGCCTGTCACCGGGTCTATGGTATCGCTCAGGATCCAAAGCTATTTTATAACAGCATTGTATAAATATTAGCTTATGAAGGAGGATGAACTTAATAACACTTCATTTCACATGTGTAAATATCTACGGTAGATGATAAAGTATAGAACTTATGGGTGTCTAATCAAAACGCAGTCATAAAATTATAGTCGTCACACATTTAGATCCTTATCAGACATCGTGTTACACGAAACTATCTGATTTTTTCAATGATGCCAACAAATGGCTTATATAAGGATAACACAGATTAAGCAGACTTGTCATGTAGGTTATATCTGCTTTAGTTTCATACATTTTAGTCAATACCTACGTGTATCGTGATCATTGGTCTTTTTATGACGTTGTAACTGGTACCACAGGACGCATATGCAAGGCAATTTCAAAACAAAATGGACCGAGAATGAAATGGTTGATGATTGATAGAATATGAGCGACAATTGAAGGGGTCAGTGCAAGATGGTACCTAAGTCCATTTTTTTTAATTTTTTGAGTTAGGTCCATTGTAGCATAAACTAAACTTTCTCCACATGTCAACATTCCCAACATGTGTTATTTTTACGTTTATAGAGAAAAAAGGTGTTTATAAAAATATTACAAAAGTCTTATCTCCATAGTGGATTTAGGACCTTTGTTGCATGTGCACATAAATACATGATGCACATGGTGGATACTGGATAGGACACACCTAAACTTACTGCTCGGATTTCAAGTGTTTTTGGAAAGTACTGGTAAGTCTTTTAGTATATTGTTGTAAAATGTATCAATTAACCACAACAGTTGTATGAAAAGAGACAAATATGCCTAGATATAATGGACTTAGGTCCCTTTTTGCCTAAACATAATTAATAAAAAAACAGTAATTTTATAAAATTTCGGTTCTAAACACTTCTCCATGCCCACAATTTCAGTTGTTTCACATATAAAAGGTATCTCATTAATGTTTGAAATATTTTAAATTGTTTCACACTAACCCAAAATTTCACAAAAATGCGATTTCCTTACTTTTAAGAAATGTGACTTAGGTACCATTTTGCACTGGCCCCTTTAATTCGTTTGGTTATATCATTTTTTTGTACAAATATTGGGCATTAAAATGTGTTTAAACTCAAAATCAAACGTTTGGTATCCAATCAGACACATTGTAGTTTTCTTTTGGCCTAGTTTTAACCATTACTACGCATTTCGTTGTTCTAGCAAAAACGCGATTCATTTAGACTAATGTATTCGCCAATGCAATATTTACAACTTAACCATAACAATATAACACAGTTGCAGTGGAGGATACGCTATTTCTCCCGTTTAAACGCAACCGAATTGCAAATAAACGTACACAACCGACAACATTTCTACAATTCTGACTATTTGTTCAATCTGAGTGGCGGGGCGGATTACCCGGCGTTTGATATGGCTCCAAACGTTTTGCAATGGAATAACTACTTTTAGCGTAATCTCGTTTATTGAGAAACTGTAACACCGTTACATTGGTTATATAAGCCCCATCATCGCCCTCTCTTTACCTTCGGAACGCCGTGGTCGAATACTTTTGTGGTATTGGTTGCAAACATTTATGATCCAAATATGATACTTTGCGCCTCATCTTTGCTAAGCTCTTAGATTCTCTGATAATAGCTTTTGAAAGGAAATGCATTAAAAACTGTAATAATTGTTGCTAACAACAAATGAAGCAGATGACAAAAACACAGAGATAAAAAATTAACTTTTTGCAATGCTACTCCCTGCGTTATGAAAATGTATCTTAAAGCGACAAATATCTGGATAATATTGACAAATTGTCTGCATTAGATTTAGTGCATGAGTGGTTCTAAATGGAATTAAACACATTTTGTCAATCCTTATTTTCCTCAAGCGTTCACAATTAGCCCTTATCGGGCTACGAGCGACTAAGTCTTGGTTAACATTTGCACACATTTTGTATCCAGATCAGACGCCGCGTTACGCGGGGTCTGATCTGGATCCAAAATGTTTGTCACTCATATTCAACTTTTCTTCAGTTACAAAAAGCTTTATGCTTTTTTTCTATTATTTTAGCAGACGATATATTTGAAGCAGACGGCAATTCAGTATGATAATGGTTAAGTCACACATTTCCATCTGCTATTATCACTCTGCCTATTACACCACGTGAAGCTAATGTAGCAATTGATAGAAATGTACTGCACCGAAACATGCTATTCATAAACCCGTTTTTATTAGTAAACCCATTAAGCCCTAGCGACGAGTATACTCGTATTTTGCCAACAGTGTGCGTATGATGAATACACGTATGCTATGCAAGTATTTTGTACCATTATTAGAGGGATACTAATGGATCTTTCTGATTGGCGTCTTCCCTATTTGTCGTTTTGCAAAAAGTATAATGTTTTGTCAACATTACCATACATTGTCAATAATGGACTATACTTTATTCGCAACTGGAATTGCCCATTCCAAATATCAGATATGGATAAGATCCCATGCTGTATAACCATTAACCGACGATCAAGGGAGACTTATTTGATTTAATCATATTTTATTGCCAATATCAGTAATCTTATACATTTATCGACATACATGTACAAATTTCTACAGCATATATGTATACAAATTATCAATAGATTATAAGGTATTACAAAAGGGTTTGGCCACAAGTTATTCCAACATTAGAGAAGGTCCTTCCCTTGACACCAAACGTAAGTACAAGTATAAACGTTATGCTGTAATACAGACGAAACTATTTCTATCTTAACGTACAAAACAAACTTTAAATCAAGTATAACAAAATAAGAAAACCAATATATCCCCATTACACGTGACCATCTCGCCCAGATCCAACTTATTGTTATCTACATAATTTAGGGATATCAGAAAAAGATAAAGTGTCATGTTCCAAAACGTTTGGGTCTTTTAATAAATTTCTGAAACTCCATAAAGAGCAGCAAATTATCTTCCTGTGTAAAGTCAGTGTTGCCAAATAGTGCAATATTAGTATTAAAAGGCTTATCATAGATGTGAAATGATGATATATATGTTTACATATTAGATTACACATTAAATAGAATTTGGACAGCAATGGAGCCATATCGTATAAACTAGCATTGTTGTTATTTATAGTTGTGTCCATTACATACACATGTACCTATTTTAACTAATCACACAATGTATCTTAATCGTATTGTCTGAAGAGACAAGATACTTTTTCAACCAATGATGTTAGCCGCCACTTCTATAGTCTCGTTCCGTATTGTGTAAACTTTATATCATATCAGATTGAAGATCGGTAAATTTGCGTTATGCGTGTGATATATTCTGTTGAACTTCTCTTTTGTTATGACAGTAAACCCTCTCTATTACAACAGCTAAATTGTGTTCATTATTAGGGTTTTAAGACTGGTGACTGCTTAAAGCAAAGTGTCAATCAATTAGCATTCATTTTAGTGCTGATACTATTGAGGCTTTACTGTATTGTTATATTCATACTGGTTGGTTTTTCAACACAATATGTGTATCGCCATCATATGGTGAGTGGTCATTGGAGTCGTTGTAACAATATTTGTTATAAATGTTTATACTGGGCAGTAAAATCTTATTAAATCCCGAGTAAACAAATACAAGTCTAAAACAAGGTAATAAAATGAAAAAATGGATATGATTTTGAAAACTGTTAAATCTTTGACATCTGAGTGGTAATATGTTTGAAGCCTGATCAGCTGCAAGTACACTGTTTTATCCAAACTATTGCTTTCTAGAAGTCAATGATAATAAGAGATCACAATATGAGATGCATTCTGACTCGATAAATATTTACAGAAATGTCAAATAATTTGGGTCCATATCAAACGCCGATTGAGTCGGCGTCTTGCCTGGGTGCAACGTTGATGTAATACCAGTATATAGTGGCGTGCTGGCAGTGATAAATCTAAATTATGTAAGCGACAGACTTTGTTCACAGTAAGAGGAATTTATTGCGTTTGAGATATATGTGTACAGAATTATTTCTTTTAGATGGGGGAGGGGGCGTTTAGTTTGCCGTTCAACACTATCAATGCCATTTTTGTTCGTGAGATGTATACATGTACCTTTTCACCGTTTCATTGTCGTCTGCTTCAATTTTATTGTCTGCAATGTCTTTTCAAAGTTACAAAATAAGGCAGTATGACTGAAGAAATTTTCAAAACGAGTGTCAAACTGTTTGGATCGTGATCAGACGCCGCGTGCCGCGGCGTCTGATCATGATCCAAACTGTTTGCAAACGTGCTTTAGGCGTCATTGAGAGTGAAAGGGTTAAACTCAAAACAACACAAGCAGCGTACTGAAATAAAGTGTATTAAATAGTTTTTAAACTTATCGACGACTTAACTACAGTCACTGTGGATAATCTGTTATTCTTTCCCGTTTAAACGCAAACGTACGCAAAAGCAAAACACTAAAACGTAGAAAAGTACAACTTTTTGACAATTCTGATATTTCATGTTTATCTTGGTGGCAAACAGTTTGGAGCCTGAACAGACGCCGGGTTACCCGGCGTCTGATCTGGCTCCAAACTGTTTGCACTGCAAATAATAGTTTTAGCGTAAACGCGTTTATTGGGAAAGAATAACAGAGTCTCCACTGTAGTCGGTTTCAAACGGTTTGGACTTTTATTTTGTACTATATTTGCATTACTTGTGTTTTTACTCATTACCTAATAGATATGTATTTTTAGATATTTTATGTATTCCTCCACGGAATCAAATATTTCCACTTTAAACAGCCATGAATATGCACCATACGAAAAGTTTCCTATATATCAGCCTTAAAAAGCATTATGCTTTACATGCGGTCTGATTTAACTAACACTGTGGCTTCAATACTGAAAGCAATATGTGTAGGATAGGACTAAATTGGAAACAATGACGTTTCCCGTACTACATTGAGACAAAACAATGATGTAAATAGAATACAATTTATGGTAGTCGATGAATTGTCCTATAATTACGTTGTGTTTCCTTTTACACTTAAATATGGATTTCTAAACACACCCAACCTTATATAATTCAATGCCACAGTAAACATATCTCGAGTTAAGTAACCGGAATTTACACGGTTTAGAATCATGGTTATCAAGCTATTGATCTTATTAATTCTACAATATAAATACACTTAACAAAATTAATTACTTCACTTCTATATTTCCGACATCGTTATTTATCTTGTAAAAGAGTTTTTGTTTAACATTTCGGCACCAGACAATATGTTGAGTAATTTGACACCTGATTTAGGGCAAACTGCTTTCAACTCATTTTAATAGTTGGTGTTCACTTTTTTAAACGGTAAAATGGAATTTGACACAGTTGCATATGACACATGCTAAGCAGACATGTGGTTAGTATTAATATTATTAATAGATATACGACACCCAAAGGGAGACAACAAATATGTGTGTTGTTCGGAGGGAGTCGTTTTTAAGGGAGGGAAATTAGATGGCATTTGCAAACAAGCTGTTTGTCACTCGTCAGGAAATTGTTTCTGACAAATTTCTATTATGTAACTTTGAGAAAAACAGCCAACGGTATTGCAACAGTAAAATCGTTTAAACATAAAGGGAACTGCGGCAAAAGGCGTTGTGAGGAAGGAGTCGTTGTTGTGATGGCTGTTGTAGGGAAGGAACACTGTAGTTGAATAACCCACACAGGTTCATTTAACTCATTCGCTGCCTTACCCCAAGTACAGTAGTTACATGTATATGCAAACAGTTTTGATCCTGAGTTGATGCCTCGTTACTCGTTTTCAGACTAGGATTCAAACTGTTTGCAACTCATTTCAATATTTCTGAGATTTAAAACAGACAAAAATTGTTTAAAATATACAGTGGAGAAAATGTTATTCTTTCCCAATAAACGTGTTTACGCTAAAACTATTTTTTCTATTAAAAACCGTTTGGAGCCAGATCAGACGCCCGGTAACCCGGCGTCTGATCAGGCTCCAAACTGTTTACCATCCAAATAAACATGAATTATCAAAATTGTTCAAAAGATGACTTTTCTACGTTTTAGTACTTTGCGTTTGCGTTTCGTTTGCGTTTAAACGGGAAAGAATAACAGATTATCAACTGTATGACGTCGTTGCAGTGAAGGGACTCAAGAGGCACTATAGTTTTGTTCCGGCTACTGACATGTCTAATTATATTGAAGTGCAAATAAGCTGTGTTTGCCTTGCAAATTGAGACATCGGTAGTTTAAATAAATGTTTTTAAATGAACCTTTTTTTATTGGCATTTGTTTAAAATCAATTCATTTTTATCGCCAACAAAAATAGACATTCGCAATCAATGAACACCCTGATGTGGTGCCACGCTACGTTGCTTTTCATCAAGCACAGTTTGGAATTTCTTGTGGAATGGTCTGATGTATGGACACATACTGCAGTGTCTTAAGGCCAACTTTGTATATTTAAATTGAAATATTCAAGCATGCAGTGAGAGTTCTGTGCAATATCCAGACATACATTGGTTAATGATATATCTTACAGCTTCACTTTATGGCCTTACCAAAACCATGTTTAGATCTTAAACTCTGAAATTGGACAATCTCTCTTAAGAAAAAATGATTTTGTATGAAAATACAAAATGTCCCGGCTACAGTGGAGGAAATGGATACTCTACTACAGTAAAAGTGCTCATTTCAAATACATAGAGCACGTCTTACTAAACGTCATACGATAAATATTGCCTGATTAGTCTGATTCTAATTTTTTTTTATTTATCCGTCTAATCCATCTGTTACATCTCTTTGGAATCGTTTTGAAATGAAGAATCCGAAGGGATTAACAAGAAAGGACTATATTGAGAAATCAGAAATTTTATGTGTTCTAACGATTTGACCTACGACCGTTTTTTGTCGTACGAATTTTCGTAAGACGGGCTCCAGATGTATATTGCAAACACTTTGGAGCACTATCATACTCAGAATAACAATGTGCCTGTTCAGGTTTTACACTGGTTGCCACTCAGAAAACGATTACTTGTCAGAATGTTCAAGTAGTCACCATTTCGTAAGCATTTTAGGGCATTGCTTCTAATTTTGTTTCATTTAAACTGGAAGTAATAACGTCAGCTTCACTATACATACAACATGTAATTATCCATTTAAATAAGTACTGTGTCTATCAAAGTAGGTATTAACAAAAAATGACACGGCGTCTCATCAGGGTCTGCATTGTTTGGTATTGCGTATGATATATTCTTATGTTATAAAAAACATTACAGTGTTCTTTGATCACCCTTGTATATATATAATGAAATCTTCCAGTAAGCACATAGGGAGAGTTAATTGCAATGTGCATGTGTAAATGGGTTACAAGAACAGACACACATGGTGTAAAGCACAGGTGGTTTCTTACAATTTAATGTTCAGCTTACGTAAACTCTGAAACAAAACCGTATATAAGTTGTCATTCTGGTGTAAAATGCTATTTCATTACCACTAATCGTTTGTAGTCCAATAGAAAACGTTCATAACAAATATTGTAGAGCATTAGTTCCACGTCTCTTTGAAATGCCGAAATGGGTCTGTTTACCTATTTGCACCCAGTGGATTATCCCATTCTTATACAATGTATAATAGATTATTACTGTTCGTACAGTGGAGAATCTGTTATTCTTTCCCGTTTAAACGCAAACGTACGCAAACGCAAAGCACTAAAACGTAGAAAAGAACAACTTTTGGACAATTCTGATATTTCATGTTTATCTTGGTGGCAAACAGTTTGGAGCCTGATCAGACGCCGGGTTACCCGGCGTCTGATCTGGCTTCAAACTGTTTGCACTGCAAATAATAGTTTTAGCGTAAACGCGTTTACTGTACGTCTCTTTGAAATGCCGAAATGGGTCTGTTTACCTATTTGCACCCAGTGGATTATCCCATTCTTATATAATGGATTATTACTGTTCGTATGTAAGGAGTGCCTGGTCTTAATTTCATTGTATTTTGTTTTATATGGAAAATACTACATGCATCAGCAGACAGTTTAGACTCACTGTCCAATATATATTGATTGGGTCGTTGGTGCAAATGGGTTAAAAAACGCGTTTGTAATTTTAATAATACGAGGGCCGTACATTATTTATTGCAACTGTCGCCGTAACTGCAACGCTATTAACTAAATCCCCGTGTAAACCTACTCAGCTCATTATGCAAACTTTTATCGATCCATTACTACCATTTTTGTCCAAATCGGTCTATAAGTTTTTATTATACACCCATGTGAAGTGAAGTCATTCATATACACTTTGTAAAATCATGGCAAAAGAGATAATTACCGAAACAAGAGGATATATAAAAACTTGATATAAACTTAGAATAAGTGCTAGAACTATAATCTATGTAATTTGCTCTGCTTATGGACATGGTATTCATCATATTCTACTGTTACCTGGTGAATTAAACACTTCATGGGACCGTTGACAGTGCCCCTTGCAGAGGCAAGCCTAAAACTGTTGCTGCCTCTAAAATAAGTGATACTGTTAAATATCTACTGAAGAATCATGCACGAATGACAACTTGTCAAATAGCTAAATGCTTGGGCATATCGACCAGATCGGAATATAAAATTTCATAGAAGAAAAGAGGATCTAGCCGTGTTGCTGATAGGTGGATACCCGCTTTACTGACGGAGGACCAAAAGAGATACCGTGTTTCGATGGCCCGTAAATTGCTTAAGATGTATCCTGAATTTAATCAAAGGGCATTTTCTAATTTTTGGACTGCCAATGAAACGATAGTAAACTTCTATCAGCCCATCAGAAAATGTAGCAACAAAATATGGGCTTTCAAAAATGCAAGAATACCATCCATTGCAAAACGTATTACAAGTGTGAAGAAGGCCATGTATGCAATATTCTTTGACAGTCGCGGTGAGACAGTTCATGTAGCGATTCCCCGTAGTAAAGTTATACTGGGAAATTGTACGCTCGGTATACAAAGACTTACCCTGACAGTGCACCAGCAAACACCTCAAAATAAACAATCGATGTTTTGGAGAATAAAGGATTTACTATTTCCCCGCAACCATTTTATTCACAAGCTATAACTCCATGTGACTTTTTCTTGTTTCCATGTCTGAAGAGAACTTACGAGGGTCGTAAATATTATTAAAGACAGGTTGTTGGAGCAACAGTTTTGCAGTGTCTTAAGGGTCTACCTAAGAAAGACTACGCTGAAGATTTCCAGAAATGCATCAAAAGGCTTAAATTGTGTATTCGTTCAAAGGATGAGTAGTTTTAAGGGATATACTTAAGTTTGAAGGTAAACACTGTTCCTCACTGTTTTAGAACCCATGTTGCAATAAATAATGACAAGCCCTCGTTTATCCTGCTCTGTTTCAGAAATTCTGAAACTGAATTCCATTAATTATACAACAATAGATTAACTAATTGCATTGAAACATTTCGTATGCTAGCACCTTTTGGCTTGGAACTTTTAACTAAAATAGCAGAAGCGTGTCAAGAAGATGTCCTACAACACGCATAGGGATACCACATTTAGTGTGGGAGTATAATATTGCGATGGCACGGTGTCGTTTACGATTTGCAAGCTGCTGTCACCTTATCCGTGTCACTTAACTTCAATTATAAAAACATCTTATCCGAACAATGTCATATATGTATATGTATATTGTACCAACTAAGGATACTAATTGTGGTGTGTTATTACGTCTAGAGAAGATAAAGCGTAGTGTGCTGTACCCTTGTCATGTACTATGGAATTCTACCTTTGACGTCAAGGTTATAGAGAAAACTTGTCTTGAACATATTTCACATTAGCTAGAGCAAATCATACATTGTTTTTGAGTAAATGATGGAATGGCGAAACGTTACACACCATTGTAAGATCATTGTGAAGTTAAGTGTTGATATCGTTCATAGAAAAGGCGTATTAATGTAAACTGTTTACTACATAAACCAATAAGACTTACATAATTTGATAATCTAGTACATCTCGGGATGTAGCAGGTACCATGTTCAAATGTTGCGTATGAAATTATTACAGGTCTGCATGCAACAACAAAATGCAGTTCAGTGTCAATTAACTTATTTGGGCACATTAAAATTGTTTCTGGTGGTAAATGTAGGTAGATGTATTTCTCATATAACTACCCGTGCTTTCTATAGCGAACAACGTTCACGAATATCCTTGTCTCCAACATGTGTGAGATCAATTTAATGACGTCACTCTAACGTCAATATTTATAAAGGCATTATTACGTCAATTGGATTTCAAAAATGCCTATTGGTTTAAAAATAACTTTAAAAGTTGGTTATGTGAGAAAAAGAATCTGTCACTCGTTGAAAAGTTATTAAGCTCGCCAAACTGGCTTAATATCATTTCAATTCTTGACTGGTTGGAGATCAGATTGTCTTAAACATCGACGAGTGATAGATCCTATATGTCTTCTGAAGAGATGTAAAGAAATGTGTACCGCTTTACATCAGAAAAGGTTGGTACTACGTATTATAGATCTCATATAAAGATTTCATAAGGAACAGTTTTTGAAAATTCTGCAATTTATCCAATTAAGGCTACACACAGTTTAATGCATGCACAGACACCAGGTTACCTGGCGTCTGTTCTTTGTCCAAACTGTTTGCAACGGAAATAACTAGTTTAGCATAAGCGCATTAATTTGAAAACATTTCCACTGTAAGAGCAAATACAGTGCTCCCTCTCAACAACGACACCCTATGGAAGACACAGAGCGTGTATGTTGTTAGGAGGGAGTCGTCACAGGGAGGAGAAATTAAGATTATTTCACTTACATTTGCAAACAGCTTGAATCCAGATCAGACGCCGTGTCACGCGGCGTCTAATCTTGATTCAAGCTGTCGGTCACTTGTCATTTTATTTATTCTATCAAAATCTCCACTTATATGTAATTGTGAGAAAAAACAGAAGACGGCATTTTTAGCAGACGATATTGCAGCAGTAAAAGTGTTATATATAATTGTCCCGTTTAGAGAATTGCGACAATAGTTGTAAGAAGAAGGCTATTGTTGGAAGGGCCGTTGTATGGAGGGAGCACTGTTGCAGCAATTGTTGGAACTATCTCGCTGCGCAGTATATCTGTGATTTTAGGGTAAGTTTTATTTAATTATCGGCTTCCGATGGATACACATGAATGTCGAGCACAATAATACGAAGAAAACGAATTTAATGTGTTACGACATTAAGATATTTAGCTAAATGTGTTTTCATTATGACAAGAAATAATTAATACCATTTTAACGATGCAATTAAACTTGAAAATAAGAAATTAATGGAGACATCAAGAGCGGAGTGGAGCAGTGTGTTGAATACGTTACAAAATATACAGCAGGGGAGGCTTTATTTTTTCCCGTTTAAACGCAAATAAAAATGAAAACGCATTGCAATAAAACGTAGAAAGGTACGTTCGACAATTCTTACTATTCATGATAATCTGAGTGGCAAACACTTTGGAGCCTGATCTATTTGAAATGGCAATAATAGTTTTAGGGTGAAAGGTTTATATGGAATGAATAACGTAGTATGGACAACTCATTTCGCTGAATTACATAAGAAACTGATTCAAAGTGTCGAATCTAATTCCAAATTGCCTGGACTGGACAAACTGTACTTCGTACAGTGGAGAATCTGTTATTCTTTCCCGTTTAAACGCAAACGTACGCGCACGCAAAGCACTAAAACGTAGAAAAGTACAACTTTTGGACAATTCTGATATTTCATGTTTTTCTTGGTGGCAAACAGTTTGGAGCCTGATCAGACGCCGGGTTACCCGGCGTCTGATCTGACTCCAAACTGTTTGCACTGCAAATAATAGTTTTAGCGTAAACGCGTTTATTGGGAAAGAATAACACATAACGCGTTTATTGGGAAACACTAATGACTTCTCACCAGTTTGTATATGAGAGAAATACAGAAGTAGGGATGCAAACAAGATCCGTACTGGCATACAGTGGAGAATGTGTTATTCTTTCCCAATAAACGCGTTTACGCTAAAACGTTTATTTCCACTGCAAACAGTTTGGAGCCAGATCAGACGCCGGGTAACCCGGCGTCTGATCTGGCTCCAAACTGTTTGCCACCAAGATAAACAAGAGTTATCAAAATTGTCCCTAAATTGTTCTTTTCTACGTGTTAGTACTTTGCGTTTGCGTTTCGTTTGCGTTTAAACGGGAAAGAATAACAGATTCTCCACTGTGCATGTAATTCACTTACAAGTGAAACCCGTCATCGAATCGATGTCATTTTAATGTAAGAAAATTCACACACCTTTTTTAAGGCCGCATCCGACTTTGTGGTAAACATGTAAATGTGCACGGTTGCCAACTTTCCAAGGCAACATATAATGTTTCAAGAGAGGTATCCTGGTTCACCCAATTACCGGTGATCTAAGGATTCGTCTGACTATTACTTATCAAATAATATGGGTTTTAACTCAAAGGGTTATAAAACGTATAAAGTAAACATTTTTTTTATGATTTTCAGCTTCAATATATAAGTACACCCATAATTTGACATAAAATAATCATGGTCAACTGTAGCGAGTGCGCCGCCATGTTTGTTTGGCTACTCGTCCTATTATCGGTGATCAGGTAAAATGACACCCGGAATATTTTTCAGGTATCGGCTGGAACTTCTTTCGAATATTATTAGCAAGGCTGTCTGTAAACACAATATTTAACTGAAATATTGTAATATTTTCCGTCACATTTTTTCACAGTAGGGGCAGTGGAATATGTCACCTCTGCAAGGCACTCGAATTTTTTAAATATATGGGGAGAAAATGATTTTTTCTTGTGGAATTCATTACAAATGCACATTTTCCCTCAGAAAAGACATTTTTTGCTTTATACACAATAGTCGTTAGTAGCAGCCGAAAGATAGACGGAAGTTACGATCTTACACATGCGCGTAGCTGCGCTATGCGGAATACTCGGAAATCACCGGTAATAGGATGTCCACGGTAAACGGGTCAATAGCGGTAATATACATGTACATTGACATGTATATAGCTGACATTGCAAGAAGATCTTGACATTAAGGATAAATGTTGAGTCTGACCTTTTGTAACTCAGTCGCCTCCGAAACTTTTAATAGAACATTCCAATATTCAAGTAGATTTAGTCCATAAATGACTACTTAAGGCGAATTGTAATGATATTTTGAAGCATTACCGACAATGCAAACCCTAAAAGAGGGCTACTGTAGGGACCCTAAGAACAGTGTCTACAATGTCTGCTTAAAATTGTCGTCAACTATTTGTCTAAAATTCACATATTGGGTATTTTGACAAAAACCATAATGACGAGTGACAAACAGCTTGAATCCAGATTAGACGCCGCATTACACTGTTTGTAGATATAAGCCAATGTCCCTCCCTATAACGACTCAATCCGAACAACAAATATAATGTTTGTCTAACTGTGGGGTTGTTCTAGAGAGGGAACACTGAACTTGTTCATGGATTCGACATTGATTAACAAGCTGCTGCTACAGTTGAGAATGTGTTATTCTTTACCAATAAACGCGTTTACGCTAAAACTATTATTTGCAGTGCAAACAGTTTGGAGCCAGATCAGACGCCGGGTTACCCGGCATCTGATCAGGCTCCAAACTGTTTGCCACCAAGATAAACAAGAATGATCAGAATTGTCCAAAAGTTGTTCTTTTCTACGTTTTAGTGTTTTGCGTTTGCGTACGTTTGCGTTTAAACGGGAAAGAATAACAGATTATCCACTGTAAATAACATTCGTAGGATTTCTAGTGCGTTATTAAACTCCTTTAGTTTGTTTTACGGTTGGTGTTTATTGTAAGTGTTGCACATGTTATTTGGATGACGCAATGAAACAATGACAGTGTGCAATATAAGCAGTTCGTATATTGAAATGACGTTTTAAAGCTATTTCGGTGACATTCAATTTTTTTAAAATAGGGGTATATTGTTCTAGAAATGAGATACATCTACCGGGTTGAAAATATAAACAGTACTGAACCTTATTAAATTAACAATGTTTGCGATTCGCTTGCAATTCGATGGCAATTCGCTTGCAATTCGATGGCAATTCGCTTGTGAATTTGCCTGAATTGTGTATCTCACCAATATTCGCAAATATGCCTTCGTTATTGTTTTTCGATTCCATTGTTGTCACAACCGCTTCGGAAAAATCGCGTGAAACGACTCAAGCACGCGGTTTGCTTTTTGAAGTGCCCGATTCGATGGCAATTCGATGGCAATTCGCTTGCGATTATCAATTTAATTTAATAAGGTTCAGTACTGTAGCTCTACTTTGAAAATAACTGTGTTTGTGTTATACAGTGGAGAAAACGCTACGTCTGAAATGCATTCAAGCTGTGTGCAAATGTAAATCAAGTCTAATTTTGCCTATAACGACTTCTTCCGAATAACACACATACTCTTTGTCTCCTATTGGGTGTACAGTGGAGAATCTGTTATTCTTTCCCGATAAACGCGTTTACGCTAAAACTATTTTTTTCTTTTACAAGCAGTTTGGAGCCAGATCAGACGCCGGGTAACCCGGCGTCTGATCAGGATCCAAACTGTTTGTCACCAAGCTAAACATGAAATATCAGAATTGTCCAAACGTTGTACTTTTCTACGTTTTAGTGCTTTGCGTTTGCGTACGTTTGCGTTTAAACGGGAAAGAATAACAGATTCTCCACTGTAGTTGTAGAGAGGGAGCACTGTATCGACATTCGTTTTGGAAATAAAATCGTGTGTTTAATGTTATTCATTACCCACACTAAGTCTTGTGCGTGTTAAATCTCGACGTCAGATCAGGCTACAAACTGCTTTTCGTTGTGAGAAGAATTAACGTTTTTATCTTCAAAGTTATCTTGAGGTTTTAACCCATTCACTGCGACATTGTTGTCTGCCTAAACATGATTGTCTGTATGATCGTTTTATAGATATGTTTAACTTGGTACATGCATACATAATATTAAAATAAATATAGATACGAGTATAAAATGTTGTTGATCCTTATCAGACGCCGCGTTACGTAGCGTCTGATGTAGATTCAAACTGTTTGCAAAGCCTAACATTTCTACATTTTATTGCATTGTGTGTGCCTTTAGCTTCGTTTCAACATGAGTTGGTAACGAATTCTCCACTTTACATGTACATTTTGTTTATTAGCATTATCCGTTGTTCTGAGTGTCCTTGACTGATTAATAACAACACTTGAGTGTTTGAATTTCTCATATTCAGACATTGCACTGCTATGATATTAGGTACAGTGGAGAATCTGTTATTCTTTCCCGTTTAAACGCAAACGTACGCAAACGCAAAGCACTAAAACGTAGAAAAGTACAACTTTTGGACAATTCTGATATTTCACTTTTATCTTGGTGGCAAACAGTTTGGAGCCTGATCAGACGCCGGGTTAACCGGCGTCTGATCTGGCTCCAAACTGTTTGCACTGCAAATAATAGTTTTAGCGTAAACGCGTTTATTGGGAAAGAATAACAGATTCTCCACTGTATTAGGTATACGTGTGTCATTTGAAATATACATGCTCTGCCACTAGATACCATAAAATATAGACATTTATTAGAGTATTAATATCATGAACATTGACAAACTGCATGTGAACAAATAGGAGTAGATTACGCTGTAACATGTGGCAATCAGTAATCATAAAACTCGGTGCTATTTGGTTAATTGCCCATATGCATCAAAAGCGTTTGCATCGCTGTTAACATTGTATATGACGCTCATCTTTCCCGTTAAAGACAAAGGGAATACACACTTAATGCAATGATATAATGTTAGAATATTACAGCTTCTTCTAGATTCATGTAACGTTTCATATACATCTGAATGGCAAACAGAGTGA
Source organism: Gari tellinella (assembly GCA_922989275.2). Taxonomy (NCBI): domain Eukaryota; kingdom Metazoa; phylum Mollusca; class Bivalvia; order Cardiida; family Psammobiidae; genus Gari; species Gari tellinella. The sequence goes on along the minus strand of OV277870.1, from coordinate 50,854,755 downwards.
CCAACAGGCCAATCCAATCTGGGCAACACATAGCTTGGAGCCTGACCAGCCAAGCGTCTGGGCTGGTTCCACACTGATTGTAATAGATTTTTTGTTTTAAGCAGAAACAGGTTTATTTGGAAAAAATATTGTCTTCTGTACTGTAAGACAGGCGCGTCCTTAAAGACATTAAGCCAGTCCATTCACTGATTCACCCCCATTGTCTTGCCTAGGTGTCAAAATACAGGTAGATCATGATAAAATTGTGGAGGCAACGGTACAGTCATCTGAAGCTTTAAATAGAGGCCCTTACATAATAGATCTCAATAGGTTTTTCAATGGTTTTACTGACCAAGCTATCAAATATTAGGTGCGGGCCTCATACGAGACGCCTGAATGATTCATTGCCTAGCCGCTAGCCGTGTAAGTGCATGGGCTCCATGCTTTGACTCAAACTTCCAACGGTGATAGGTGTTACCACCCAAGCTTGGTCATGTAATGTCTTTAAAAGATGATGGAAAAGTAACACAAAGTTGTTTTATATTTATCTTAAAGTGACCATGTATTACTTTACAGGCAGTACTTATGTCTTAAACATCCACGGACCTTCTGTAGAATAGTGAAGATACATGTACATGTACACGTAACGAGATATGCAGTTATCATAACTGCATATACAGTTGAACCTATCTATTATGACCACTACTTTTTGTTTTTTATTGTGTGTTTAAGGCAGGTGACTGCTTAAAACAAAGTGACAGTGAAACAGAAAGCTCCTTAAGTAGCTTTCTGTTCACTGTCACATTGCTTTAAGCTGTCATCTGTCTTTTATACTAGCAATTAACCTTCGTTTTAGTTGTCGTAATAGAGGGGTTTTACTGTATTTATATTTACAGTTAAATATTCTTATTAAGACTACTTAAGTGTGTTAATGATAAGCTTCTTACGACATATGACTGCATGAAGCAAGGTAACTTTAATCTGTCACCTGGCTTTTATACAATCAATAAGCCTTATTTTTAGTGGTCGTAATAGAGAGGTTTTACTGTAATTCTTTACCTCAAAACCTGTTTCTAGTTTTGAAGAAAGGGTATCATTTAAATAAAGTTGTAAGTAAAGCAAAATGCACTTTAAAATGCATTATGCGTTACTTTTAACCCGCTTTTAACTTATATCTGCTAAGCGATATTAAACATTTCGTATGGTACATAGGGGACTAACGTATGCACTTCTAAGAGTTTGGATCCAAATCAGATGCCGCTTTCAAAAACAAAATATTGTGTTTTCGCAATCTTGTTGCAAGGCGTTTTATGTCTCCGTTGCGTTTAAACCAGTAAGAATAATGTTTTCTCTACTGTAGTTCAAAACCTGTTTGACAGTATTGCAATTAAGGAATGTTTTTTGTCGTCATAGCTAATGCATCAGCTGCAGTAAATGGAATTTAAAACCCAATTCAATAGTTTTGAACCGCTGCTAGCAATAACTTCTCAAAGCATCATGTCGTCCTTCTGCTAAATTCCCAAAGGATATTTCTACGAAGGAGCAAAAACTATGATTGAATGAACCAGATAATTGTCAGGCGTTGAATACAGCAAAACGTCATTCATATTCAATTTCAATTCCATTCAGCTGCACTGTAGCCTGATTGATTTCACACTTTTTCGAAATCCTATACTGGTTTTGTAAATTACATATGCATAAGAACGTTCATTCAATAGATATTTAAAACCCTTTCATGTCCAAGTTGATCTCTTGTTCTAGTGCAGTGAACTTATACAATTGCCTTCCCTATCCGTAATACTTTTTGTATTTTTGAGTTTTAGTTAGATTTTGCAACCCTGCGTCTAATCAAGCTTCGCACCATTTGCCACTCTTATAAAATACACTAAAACATCTCTTTTACGACCACTAAGTTGTGTTAAGTATTAGGAATTTTACATAGGAGACTGCTTAACCCTTTTACTCTCAATGACGCCATAACGCGCATTTGCAAACAGATTTGATCCTGATCAGACGCTGCGTAACGCGGCGTCTGTTCAAGAACATAACTGTTTGCCACTTGTTTAAAAAACGGTCCGATCACACGATATTGTAGACAACAATATTCGCAAATAGACGAAAGTATAGCTGGCAGTGAAGGGGTAAAACATCTCACGATAACTTTGACCATGTAAGGGTTTATACCAACCACCAGAGACTATTGAATACAAATAGACATGTATTTCAGGCTACTTTCGTTTTCATTGTGTATGGTAGTACAGTGGAGAATCTGTTATTCTTTCCCGTTTAAACGCAAACGCACGCAAACGCAAAGCACTAAAACGTAGAAAAGAACACTTTTTGGACTATTCTGATATTTCATGTTTATCTTGGTGGCAAACAGTTTGGAGCCTGATCAGACGCCGGGTTACCCGGCGTCTGATCTGGCTCCAAACTGTTTGCAATAGAAATAATAGTTTTAGCGTAAACGCGTTTATTGGGAAAGAATAACGTTTTCTCCACTGTACATGCACGTCAGGTTACTTTCGTGTTTATTGTGTATTGTAGTATTAACATTAAGGCTGGAGATTCTTCTATAGAATTTCAAAACTAACAGTAGGCCTGTTCGAGTGGTAAACTGGAAGAGCTGTCAGTTTCGGAAGACTTCTTTCGATCTTTGGAAGAGTCCAGATTTATATATGTCTGCATTTGACACCCACATTATAAGTTCAGTGTAACCAACGGCTAGAACAACATTTCCTTTCAATCAGAACGATGCCAAACTCCTGTTTCAGCGTTATGCATATCTGTGCTACTTAGCTCTGTTGACTTAATGAACTCTGAAACTCAAAATGATAATATTCTACTTAAATATTTAATGTATTTCAATTTGGTATACCGGTAGTTATGATTATGTTTTACTCAATACTTGCAACACATACATGTATTTACATATACTGTAGTTCGTATAGGAGTTTGGTAACCAAGTGTTTAGTCTTGATCCAAACTGATTGTAATGGAAATATCTATTATTTTGTAAACTCGTTTTTGTTTGGAAATAATAAGGTTATCAGTATATGCCCTAACGCCATAGTACACTGCGTTTGTTTTAATCGAACAAATAGTGTTGTCACTACTTTAATTATATTTGACTGAATACTATTTACTTGATAAAACGGACATATAATTTGAGATAAAGTAATGTAGTAGACTAAACCATAGTTTCCCAAATACACCATTATTGTTAAAACAATGATGCCCGTTGCATGACATTACAATGTAGAGCCTTAAATGACGGCGGGGTAATCCAACGTCTATTTAGATTCCTTACTGCATAGAGTTTACTATTGACACAAATCGTCATTATGTTAACGAAACTGTTTTTTTTTTACAAAACGTGGTATTTACATCTACGTTTAGTTTCGTTATAACTCATTATCCCCTGAAATTTTCAATGGATAAGTCCTGTTTGCAAGGCTGGTCCTTTTTCGACTATATAATTTTTTAGCTCACCTGAGGTAACTCAGGGTGAGCTTTTGCAATACTTGAATGTCCGTCGTCCGTCGTGCGTCGTTCGTCGTTTGTCGTCAACAATTTTAGTGTTTACACTCAAGAGGCCACAATATTTATCCAATCTTTCTCAAACCTGCTCAGATTGTTTATGACCATAAGAGTTCGGATGAGTTTGATTATGGTTGAAATCGGACTAATAGGTCAAGAGTAATCTACCTTTGAATTGCTGAAAATTCCATATTTAAGGGTGTTTACACTCTAGAGGCCACAATTTTTATCAAATCTTTCTCAAACTTGCTCCGATTGTATATGAACATAAGAGTTCGGATGAGTTTGATTATGGTTGAAATCTGATCAATAGGTTGAGAGTTATTTACCTTTGAATTGCTGAACATGCCATATTTAACAGTGTTTTCACTCTAGAGGCCACAATTTTTATCCGATCTATCTCAAACATACTCAGATTGTATATAACCATAAAAGTTCATATGAGTTTGATTTTGGTTGAAATCAAACTAATAGATTGAGAGTTATCTACCTTTGAAATGCTGAAATTGTAATATTTAAGGGTGTTTACTCTCCAGGTGTCACAATTTTTATCCATCTATCTCAAACTTGCTCAGATTGTATATGACAATAAGAGTTCGATTGAGTTCGATTATGATTGAAATCGGTCCAATAGGTTGAGAGTTATCTACCTTTGAATTGCTGAAAATGTCATATTTAAGGGTGTTTACACTCTAGAGGCCACAATTTTTATCCGGTCTTTTTCAAACTTGCTCAGATTGTATATGACCATAAGAGTTCAAATAAGTGTGAATATGGTTGAAATCGGACCTATAGGTCAAGAGTTCTCTGCCCTTGAATTGCTGAAAATGCCATATCGAACACCGCTTACACTTTTGCAACTACAGTTTTGAATGGATTTTGAATTTACTTGCACACAAAGTATATACAAATGTACCTATAAGTTCTCAATTATTGTTGAAATCTAATCATTGTAGCAATAGTTATATCTGCCCTTGATATACTTTGAAATGCTAGAAAAGGCTTCATTTCAGTATTGTTTAGGCTCTAGTTATCTGCCCTTGATGTACTCTACCATACTAGAATTATGAGGTTGTATTCCAAAATTGTTTACAGTAACATGCTATACTACAAATTTGAATGGATTTAAATTAAAACTGATGAAACAGTAAGATAAAGCTATCAAGCTTCAGTACAACAGGTGAGCGATATCAGGGCCTTCATGCCCTCTTGTTTTATAATATATTACTAAATGACAAACAGTGAAAGTCCTGATTAGAGGGCTCCTGCAGGAGCCCTCTGATCAGGGACTTCACTGTTTGCATAGAACAAGTATACTATTCACATGTACACCTTTTGTGAAGGACGCACTTTTGCGTCACTAGGGCTCAATGAGTTAATAGGAATTTACAACGTCTTCCCCACTGTATCGTTCGCGCTGATGATGCAGCTGTTGCTATTAAATCGTGCAGCGTCATTAATCTTCCTGGAATATCTTATATCAATCATTTCTCACATTATTTCTACAAGCTGTCAAAACGTCAAGGCATTGGATAATAAATGCTGTAAAATATATGGGCAGGTTTTTTTTAATCATAAGCCCCGAATATTGCAAACAGAAAACATCTATTTGACCAGCATACCGGACGTGTTACATATGCGTTTGCGCTTTGTTTCCTTTAAACGAGGGAAAAGTGACTTCCCCAATGTATGTCTTAAAAGTTTGCAGTCTCTCCAAAAGCATCATAACTTCTGCCTTACACGTGTCTTTTATATCAGATCGATCAAAACCACCTAACAATGAGTAAAAGACAGCATTCACACTAATCAGACGATGAGATATGCGGCGTTTGATACAGTGGAGAATATTTTATTCTTTCAACGTTTTTCGGCGTTCACGCTAAGTTATAATTAAATTATATTTATTGAAATCTTAGTGGTTAAGAAGATTGCATTTAATATGTTTTAATTACTTAGAACATAACCTATAATTTGATTGGCCCACGCTAATCCGTTCCCTGGGTTCTAGTAGACAAACATTGCTTATTCTGGTTGTAAACTCGCAAACTATGGCAGTGTTTACAACCAGTTGCTACATGTAGTAGGCGAAGTTATGATCTAGTGCGTGCAGACGACACGCCAGGTCGAAAAACAACAACATTCTTAATGAATAAGTGTCGTACGTACATGTAAACTGTAGGCCATATTCTAAACTATTATTTCCAGTACAAACAGTTTGGAGCCAGATGAGACGACGGGTAGCTCAGTGTCTGATCCGGCTCCAAACTGTTTGCAACTCAAATTGAAAAACGATAGTCTCAATTGTCATCAAATTGCCATTTTCTCAGTTTCATTGCGATGTGTTTGCGGTTCGCTTGCGTTTAAACGAAAAAGAATATATTACTGGCAGTAATATCGCATAATTATACAATGGAGAAAACGTTATTCTTTCCCGTTTAAGCGTAAATGAAACGCAAAGATATCTTAATTATTAATTTAAATCTTAGTGGTAAACAGTTTGGAGCCTGATCAGACGCCGGGTAACCCGGCGTCTGATCTGGCTCCAAACTGTTTGCATTGGAAATATAATAGTTTTAACGTAAACGCGTTTATTGGGAAAGAATAACGTTTTCTCCACTGTATTACCGTAGTATCTTACGCATGTTCTCGTTTCCCTGAAGTATTCTGGCATTATTTATTAACCATTACATTTGTTACCTATCTTGTAAATGCTTTTTTAATAGTTAAGTTATTTTGTTAAGCATCCCGATAGTATTTTATCTATTACGTAAAGTAAGTTTCGAAATTGAAAATCAGATTATGTTTGGGTGTTCGAGTTCTCCAAGGAATTTGGGTAGTAGATAACAAAGTAATTTTTAAATATCTGCATCTCTCATCTTTTTACAAACATATGAATATCATCGAACACACTTGTCATAATTCGTAGAAACGAAAATACGTTATTTTTGTTTAAAGGCAAACGAAACACAAACGCAGCAAATTGCAGAACAATACAACTTCTTGATTTTTCTAATGAATTACTTGATATGAGTTGCAATCATTTACTAGCCTGGTCATACGTAGGGTTATCGGCCGTCTGAACTGGCTCTTACTTGTTTGCAATTGACATAAAATGTTTATCATTAACGCTTTTATAGGGAAAGGATAATGTTTTCCCCACTGTCTGTTACATGTGTTATCTATAGAGATCGCCCCGTTGTAGTTTATTAACTTGTAACACAATGTTTATTCATTATGATTTGAGATTCAAACAGTTTGTATCCGGATGAGTTACTCGGTATCTAATAAGGATACAAAATGTTTATACTTGTTATGGTGACCTTGCTCATACTGTTCTAAAGGTTATAGTTCATCGCTTATAATATTCTTATATTTTTATCGAATGTATCGCAACCGAGAGCTTAACGACTGATTTAATATGTATGTAATTTAATACATATCGGATACGTAAGATTGTAAACCACTTGTAAAATATCTATGTAATATAGCAAAAGCTCTTTATAGCATGTAGAAAGCCCCAAGTGAAATTTATTTGTGTTTAAAGCATAATACCAATGGTTGAATCAAAGTAAGGTAGACAATTCCTAAATCTGTTGCCATCTGATCCACGTTGATAGGGCTTAAAATGTCATAAATCATTAATTAAATGATGATCGCAATATGAGGGCATAAATGGAGAGCTGAGAATATGTTATTCTTTCCAGCTATATTAGGAAATGAATTGATTTTTCTTCGGCATTTAAGCAAAATGATCGACGTAAAATGATTGACAAATTGCATGAATCGCTAACGCTATTCATGGTAAATTTGCATATCATTTTCTGATCGTTTTCAACAATAGGAAACACTTGTGGGTTATGATTTACCTCTGTGGATCCTTTTAGTTATCAAAATATTAACCAGTTTACTTGGAAATCAGGGTAGTTTTACAAATACTGGTCTAAATTAGCAAACAGTGCAGACCCTATATAGGCCATCTCGTCGGGATCTACACAATTTGCAAATGTACTGAGTATATTTCAAACAGGCACATGGTCTTGAAATAGTTAAGTTTGCGTTATATTGAGACACACGGTAACGCATTGCCGAACCAGTGTCATGTCACATGTACAATGTGGGGTTGGGGAGGAAACATAGGAGCCTCGGAAAAGGTTTGATTTATTCATCCTTGAAGTAATTAATAGACACATGAAAAAGGCGCACCTGAAAACGCTAAGGCGGGACTATAAACTTTAGCAGCAACAACAACATTTAATGGACATTGTAATTAAATCTAGCCCATTCTTTTTAATTTTCATGGTTGATTTGAAAGCAATATTGCAAAATGACTACAGTGGAGAATCTGTTATTCTTTCCCAAATAAACGCGTTTACGCTAAAACTATTATTTCCAATACAAGCAGTTTGGAGCCAGATCAGACGCCGGGTAACCCGGGGTCTGATCAGGCTCCAAACTGTTTGCCACCAAGATAAACATGAATTATCATAATTGTCCAAAAGTTGTACTTTTCTACGTTTTAGTGCTTTGCATTTGCGTACGTTTGCGTTTAAACGGGAAAAAATAACATATTCTCCACTGTACAATGCGGTTTGTCAATAACGAATATACTTCTCAAAAAGCACTAAAACGTAGAAAAGAACAACTTTTGGACAATTCTGATATTTCATGTTTATCTTGGTGGCAAACAGTTTGGAGCCTGATCAGACGCCGGGTTACCCGGCGTCTGATCTGGCTCAAAATTGTTTGCACTGCAAATAATAGTTTTAGCGTAAACGCGTTTATTGGGAAAGAATAACAGATTCTCCACTGTACATTGAGTAGACGTTATTCTTTTCCTCTACGAGGGAATATTTCTACGATTAGTTTAGTTTAAACATATTTTATTTCCATATACATATTCTACGATTTATTGCATTATGTTTGCGTTTCGAATGCGTTCTAACGGGAAACAATAAAGTAGTCTCCACTGTAACCAATCGTTCGCCAACATGTTGTTCGTTCACAATGAGCGATACTGTGCTTGAACAATTATTTTCCTTGGACACTGTGTGTGACTATGTCACTTTTACATAGTAGATCGTGAAACGACTGTCAATTATACGATTATTAAATTTTTAAATATGGATTATGCTAACGTTTTCAAAAAGTTGTCATTTTCTCCTTTTTAATGCATTACGTATGGTTTTCGTTTGCGTTTAAACGGGAGAGATTAACGTTTTTCACACTGTAACCAATCGTTCGCCAACACGTTGTTAGTTCACAATGAACGATACTGTGCAGATACAATTATTTCCCTTCGACACTGTTTGAGACTAGATCATTTATAGATGCATTTTGATCGTCAAACGACCGTCAATAATGAGATTTTAACGTTTTCGCCATGTTAAATAAACAAAAACGTTATAACGAACGACATTTCATTGCTGTGCTGAATTTGCATCAATACTCAAATTTAATACTTAATCATGTTCCTTCGATTGACAGAGAATGTGTTGAAGCTAACGGAAAGCTAATTTTGGACATTAACGATCCATGCCTCCTGTTCTGTGTTAATCATTTCCTCTTATTAAACATCAATCATGCAATAGAAATCAGTACAATTGCACTAACCGCATGATACTTTTAAAGTGGAGAAAACGTTATTATTTCCCAATAAACGCGTAAACGTCAAAAGTACTATTTCCTATGCAAACAGTTTGTAGCCAGATCAGACGCCGGGTAACCCGGCGTCTGATAAGGCTCTAAACTGCTTGCCACTCAGACTAAAGTGAATTATCAAAATTGTCAAAAAGTTGTCTTCATCTACGTTTGATAGTGATGTATTTGCGTTTCGTTTGCGTTTAACCCTTCACCTGATAGCATATGTCTAGTAGTGAAGATAGGTGACTACTTAAAGCTATCCAGCGCTAGAATATAGAAAATATTCCATGTAAAATGTATTCATGACTGATTAAATTGGAACTATTTTCTTCAGCGGAAGAATAAACTGAATGCGCTAAAAGGCGCTTCTATAAGGTAAAGGGTTAAACGGGAAAGAATACCGTTTTCTCCACTGTACTTTGGTGAAGACGTTATTTGTCACTATTTTACCCTTACAGTGGCAATAGAACCAAAAGGCATGGTTGCAAACAGTTTGGATACTGATTGTCATGGGACGTCTGATCAGGATATCAACCGTTAGACACTCGTTTCAAAATGTCGTCAGTCCTACATGTAGTGCCTTCACTTTGAAACGACATTGCAGACCATTGCGTGACATTATGGCGAAAAAAGGTTTTGCACAACTGATGTTGAAAAACCATGTATTAACTTCGTCAAAACTGACTGCATGTAAATGACACTTTACCTAAATATTTAGCATACAAAGAGCCTTACAATAACGCTTAAGGCTGGCTAATACAAACTCGTCTTAAAGTATCTAATTTCTTGTTTAAACACATGCTGAGTCCTCTTTGATCTATTGATACATGTAGGACATGCTTTAACCTATAATGAGTACTGTAAAACCGGTTTATTTGCGAGAATATAATTTACGCGTTAATTCGCGAATGTGTTGCCTCGCGTCTCTAGTTTTGAAAATAGGTGACTTCTTTAAGCAGGTTGAAAGTAAAACAGAATGTGCCTTAAGGCACATTCTGCTTTACTTTCAGTCTGCTTTAAACTACCGCCTGTATATTGCATGATGTTGCAAATTAATACAAAATCGCATTACGCGAAATATTCTTGACGCGAAAAATACATGTTTTACATGTACAGTAATTCCATTTAATGCTACTACATGCATGTACCAGATAATGTATTGTAATAGAACAGGAGTGTCTTTAAACGCCTTAGTTTTAGGAAGATGACGCTCTGATTTATAATGATAAGCTACAGTGGATAAAACGTTATTGTTTCTCGTTAACAAAATGCAACAGTACTGTTTTCATGGAATACAAGGTTTGGAAAACAAACACTTCTTTGGGGAAAGTATTGTTCCAATCTTTTTCTGACCAAATCTCTGAAATAAAGTGAAACATGACAATGTGCTATAACATGTATAAACAGTGGATAAAACGTTATTCTTTCCCAATAAACGCTTTTACGCTAAAACTATTATTTCCTGTACAAAAAGTTTGGAACCAGATCAGACGCCGGATAACCCGGCGTCTGAACAGGTTCCAAACTATGTGCCTCTCAGCTTGATATCAAAAGTCAGAATTGTAAAAAAGTTGTTATTTTTCACATTTTAGTGTATTCCGTTTGCGTTTTGTTTGCGTTGAAACGGGAAAGAATAACGTTTTCTCCACTGTACATGCAGTTACACAGTGTCAACTACATGTACGTTATTCTTTTCCAATAAAGGAGTTTGTTCTAGCATATTTATATCAATTGCAAACAATGTGGAGAAAGACCAGACTTCGGATAATTCGGCATCTAAACAGGGACCCGTCGTACGACAATAACTTAGTCAAAACATTAAAATACTTTTTGTTTTCATTTCTGAAATCTCCATCTAATCTTGCCTTGTGACATCACTTTAGAATCGTCTTTTCAATGCAATTCCAAAGAGATGTATCAATACACGATTAGATTGAGAAATAATTAATAATTGAGAGTTTTAAAATCTGACTTACGTCAACATTTGTCGCACGATATTTCGTAAGACGGGCTCCTGGTTCATAACTCTTGGCAAAAGAATAAGTTTAACGATTATGATTTTCAAAATGATGTTATTTTCTACATTTTATTGCGTTGTTTTTCGGATAGATTTGTTTAAACGTGACATAAAAACCTCATTCCTCTTGAAGCGCCATTTTACTGCTTAAATTTATTCATCCACCACTGAAGAAAATAGTTCATTTTTAAACATTAGGGAAGTGGCACAATACAAACAGTTTCTATATCTAAGCAGACGGTAGCTTAAAACAGGCTAAATGTCTGCTTTGCCTTCAACCTGCTTTCAAATAGTTGCCTCAATTTCAACCTGTTTTATGTGGCCACCTGTTTTCAAAACTAGAAACAGGTTATGCGGTAAAAAGTTGAACAGGACTCCAGATAAAGGAAGTTTAAAAAATTCTTTATCACATAACCTGCGGTCAGGGAGTTGCATAAAGCCATTATGTAAATATCGTAATCCAGTAGTGGAATATCGGTTTTTGGGCTCCGGCCTCGCCTGTTCGTCCACAAGAGCTGCATGTAGCAGGACTCCAAATGACGTCATTTGTAATGATGTTAACGTAATCAACGTCACGTTATGGTGGAAAATCTATATAGCAGAGGGTCTACACATTCCGGCTTTAATTAGTTTTATAGGTCCATCAAAGTGTTATGTGATAAATAGAATCTCATATTCGTGCTCATTATTTAGCATTCTTAATAAACTCGTTGACTAAAATGAATATCACGCTCGCCAAGGCTCGCGTCATATTATTTTAGTCAACTCGTTTAACAAATTGATAAATAATGAGCACTCATACATTTGTACAAGATCCTCTATTTATATTTGCATTTAATCCTATAGAATCACTACTCATTAGAATTGTCGCATCGAGACGATTCTAATGGGTTGAGAAACCAGAGGGTTTGGTGCTACATGTAACAAGAGTGAGAAAATGTTGGATTTTTTCAGTTTACTCCCTCTAAGCTTGTGTCCTGATTAGAGACAGGGGTGTCAAAACGAGGTGAGAATCTAATATAAAAAGTGTTCATTATATTACAGTTGGGAAAACGTTATTTTCCCCCGAAAATGCGTTTACGCTTAAAATTTTGTTTCCATTGCAAACAGTTTGGAGCCAGATCTTCGCAGGGTTACCCGGCGTCTGATCAGGTTCCAAACTGTTTGTCACTCAGACACAAATAAATTGTAAGAACTGTCAGAATATTTTCATTTTTTACATTTTAGTGAATTGCGTTTGCGTTATGTTTTATTTAAACGGGGAAGAAAAACGTTTTCTTTACAGCTTATCTTGTGTCTTTATTAAAGGCAAGGATGTAATAACGAGGTGAGAATCTAATATAAAAAGTGTTCATTATATTACGTTGGCACCGGCGGAGATCACATCGCACGCCTTTGAAATAACGAACATCTAACACTGTCATTGGTTGATGTTCCAAATCAATTATACATAAAATTGATAGGTTTTGCCCCAGAAACATCAAAGACCACTTTCTATTCCCCTACAGATGAGAAAAATGTACAATTACTCCCCACTAGTACGAGATCTGAGAGACTTACAATGTTACTCATTCAACTCTGAAACGTTTAATGGACAATTCCAATTTCAAAATAAGTCTAGTCAATGTTTGACTTTTTATGACTGATTTTAACAATATCTTTCAAAATGACAAACAGTGCAGGTCCTGATCAGAGGGCTCCTTAAGACATAGGACAAGTGTAATCCTAACAGGTATACTGTAAATGACGATTATACATGTACTCGTATAGGGTTGACTAGGGTTGAAAGTGTTAATGGTGCAATGTTTCCAACTGACAGCAACACAATAACTAAAACAGAACGCTTCTATAGGAAGTTTCTGTTTGTTACCTTATTGTTCTAACATAACGATTTCTTGAACAACTTTAAAAAGCACCTGTCTTTCAAACGGACATGAAAACATATATTGAAAGTCTCAAATGAGGGAGTGTCTTGTACTGAATAATGCCTAAGGTGTTCCTAGCTTTAAGTTTCAGCACGTTATGCTATTTTCACTGCATCATACAGTGGAGAATGTGCTATTCTTTCCCAATAAACGCGTTTACGCTAAAACTATTATTTGCAGTGCAAACAGTTTGGAGCCAGATCAGACGCCGGGTAACCCGGCGTCTGATCAGGCTCCAAACTGTTTGCCACCAAGATAAACATGAATTATCAGAATTGTCCAAAAGTTGTTCTTTTCTACGTTTTAGTGATTTGCGTTTGCGTACGTTTGCGTTTAAACGGGAAAGAATAACAGATTCTCCATTGTAACAGCAATACAATAACTAAAACAGAACGCTTCTATAGGAAAGTTCTGTTTGTTACCCTATTGTCCTAACATAACGATTTCTTGAACAACTTTAAAAAGCACCTGTCTTTCAAACGGACATTAAGAAATGTTTTGAAAGTCTCAAATGAGGGAGTGTCTTGTACCGAATAATGCATATAAGGTGTTCCTAGCTTTAAGTTTCAGCACGTTATGCAATTTTCACTGCATCATACGTCATGTACAGTGGAGAATCTGTTATTCTTTCCCGTTTAAACTCAAACGTACGCAAACGCAAAGCACTAAAACGTAGAAAAGTACAACTTTTGGACAATTCTGATAATTCATGTTTATCTTGGTGGCAAACAATTTGGAGCCTGATCAGACGCCGGGTTACCCGGCGTCTGATCTGGCTCCAAACTGTTTGCACTGCAAATAATAGTTTTAGCGTAAACGCGTTTATTGGGAAATAATAACACATTCTCCACTGTAACATGTCGTATGCACACTTTCTGAGTTGATATATTGACTTTGTTTCTTCAGAAAATATCACCAGCGTGTAAAACAGTTTAGATCCAGTTAGATGCCGAGTTAAGTCAATCTTGATACAAATTGTTTGCAAAAGTTATCTTAAAGTCGCACGCATAGTTAACTAATGAAGGGCATCAAATCAACAATTGATTGATAAAAGAGTCATAACAAATAAACACATTTTCGTTTGCTTCTATTCTCAAGCACAGCAACTACAGTAAGATTCATTTTATTACGACCTTTAAAGGGGCTGCCAATGGGTGTAAGATAGACACGTGGTACCCTTAAAGCAATGTGAACGTAAAACAAAAAGCTCCTAAAGGAGCTTTTTGTTTTACGTTCACATTGCTTTAAGCAGCCAGCTGTATAAAACACATACTAATTACAAAACAAAATGCACAACAACTGTAATAGAGAGTTTTACTGTATAAAGTAATTGACATTCCGTGTTGCGTTTGTTGTAATTGATTAGCTTCATTAGTTTATTACCCTGCATTCAGACATCGGTGGTAAGGGTACTGTAATATTAAATGTTGGCCTGGTTGTCTGACGCTTTCTATTAAACCTTGTCCTGTTGAATATTATATCTATACCATGAGGGTCAGACGTCAGTCTTTACCCATCAATACGTTTGTACTAAAAACAAAACGTCCATTGCAAATAGTTTATGGTCTGATACAGTGGAGAAAACGTTATTCTTTCCCAATAAACGCGTTTACGGTAAAACTAGTATTTCCATTGCAAACAGTTTGGTGCCAGATCTGACGCCGGGTAACCCGGCGTCTGATCAGGCTCCAAACTGTTTGCCATCAAAATAAACATTAATTATCAGAATTGTCCAAAAGTTGTACTTTTCTACGTTTTGGTACTTTGCGTTTGCGTTTCGTTTGCATTTAAATGGGAAAGAATAACAGATTCTCCACTGTAAGAGGCCGAATCAACTCGGCGTCTGACCAGTGTCTAAACTGATTGCGTCTCAGCATAAAATAAGTTTTGTCATTATATACAATATATTGTGTTGCGTTTTGTTTAAACGGGAATAAAATAGCGTATTCTGTACTGTAAAACATTTCTCACATTTAGCATAATTATGCCATCTTAGCTATAACATTGGCTTGCCAAATAAGGAAATAGTTCATACATGTATGCTATAGGCTTGTTTTAGCCTATATGACTATGCCATTTACATATATCAAAGGCTGCTATATTTCTGTCAGTTGAAAATTTCTGATAAGAATACTAATCTTAGAGAAGTTACTCTCTCCCAATAAATGAGTTTGTCATCAAACAAACAGCAAACAGATTCGAGCCTGATCCCACGCCGGTTAACATTACGTCTTATCAAGCTTTAAATTGTTTACAAGTACAGTGGAGAATCTGTTATTCTTTCCCGTTTAAACGCAAACGTACGCAAACGCAAAACACTAAAACGTAGAAAAGTACAACTTTTGGACAATTCTGATAATGCATGTTTATCTTGGTGACAAACAGTTTGGAGCCTGATCAGACGCCGGGTTACCCGGCGTCTGATCTGGCTCCAAACTGTTTGCACTTCAAATAATAGTTTTAGCGTAAACGCGTTTATTGGGAAAGAATAACGTTTTCTCCACTGTAAGATAAAGAAAGAGCGTTAGAAGTTCAAATTCGCTTTCATTTTTACACAATATTGCTATGGTTCTGTTTAAACGCTTAAAAGTCGAAAGATTGTACCACTAACCATCTTCAAGAGACAAAGGCCAAACACGGCGCATTAAATGTAGAAAACGATAGTTTTCATACATGTATGTTGAAGATCAGTTTTAATCTGAGATACATACAGTAATTTTGCTACCTGCTCGGGTCGGAGTACTCTCTAAACTGTGGTCCGGTTTGGCTACACAATGTATAACGTAAGTGGCTACAAAAGTTTGTACATGTACAGTGGAGAATCTGTTATTCTTTCCCGTTTAAACGCAAACGTACGCAAACGCAAAGCACTAAAACGTAGAAAAGAACAACTTTTAGACAATTCTGATAATTCATGTTTATCTTGGTGGCAAACAGTTAGGAGCCTGATCAGACGCCGGGTTACCCGGCGTTTGATCTGGCTCCAAACTGTTTGTATTGTAAATAATAGTTTTAGTGTAAACGCGTTTATTGGGAAAGAATAACACATTCTCCACTGTATGCATGTACATGTAGTAGACAAGACGTTATTTTCCCCAAATAGGTGTTTACGCTGGGTTACCCGGTGTCTGATCAGACTCCAAGCTGTTTGCCACTAAGATTAACATGAATTGTCAGAATTGTCTACAGGTTGTCATTTGTTTCGGTTTATTGCGATGCGTTTGAGGTTTGTTTGCATGTAGTCGGGGAAATTAACGCCTTCTCCACGGTTTGAGATCACTAGTGAGGTCAGAATATCGTCTTCTCTACAAATACAGTGGAGAAAACGTTATTCTTTCCCAATAAACGCGTTTACGCTAAAACTATTTTTTCTATTTCAAACCGTTTGGAGCCAGATCAGACGCCGGGTAACCCGACGTCTGATCAGGCTCCAAACTGTTTGCCACCAAGATAAACATGAATTATCAGAATTGTCCAAAAGTTGCACTTTTCTACGTTTTAGTGTTTTGCGTTTCGTTTCGTTTAAACGGGTCAGAATTATGTCTTCTCGACTCTAGAAATATTTGGACACGAGATGCCCCGTGCGAAATATAATTAAGAAATAATGAATTCATACCACTGTATAAGCGTGCAACAACACATGGGTAGAAGTTGAGATGCGTAGTAATTAAATCACGAGGTCATAGACCGAGTGATTCAATGACCAGCATCTCAACGACTACATATACATTTACCCGTGTTCAATTGCACGATACAGTGGAGAAAACGTTATTCCTTCCCGTTTAAACGAAACGAAACGAAACACAAACGCAAAACACTAAAACGTAGAAAAGTGCACATTTTGGACATTTCTGATAATTCATGTTTATCTTGGTGGCAAACAGTTTGGAGCCTGATCAGACGCCGGCTAATTGATTGTATGAAAAACAGATTTAAATATAACGCAAGGTTAGAATAAAACAGGAATATCCCACTAGAAATTTCTGCTTTACTTTCACCAATGCTTTAAGCAGCCACTTACATATAAAGGCAACTTACATGTATATACGCCATTTAGTGGTCTTTTAGAGAGGTTTCAATGTATAAATATATTATTTGGCTTAGGACATTTGATCTGATAGAAGAAGAATTCGAGACAGGGAGAGAAAGAATTTACATTTTTTAAATGTATTATTTTCCTTAGAAAACGGTTTTACATGTATCCCATAAATCGATGTTTCATTAAATATTTACATCAACCGACTTTGACGAATGAGCACTGACACTTGCCATTGACCGTTTTAGTGCTGTACAGTTACTTTAAAATGTGGATGTATATGCAATGTAAAGGAAGACGCATCTTTTGGAGCGTCAAACATTTTTTATCCCGATTAGACGCCGCTCTACGTGGCGTCTGATCAGGATCAAACATGTTTGCAAATGTAAATCAAATCGCGCTCAGCAATCTACGGATTAACTAAAATGTTGTGAATATTGAGTTGTGGTTCATTTTGTTTTGTTTGAAACACGTTTAGATCACCAAGATGTAACTGGGGAAAACTATTTGGCATTTTAGAGTGGGTTGCATAGTCTCGCCTTGAAAGTCTCATGTTTTATTCATTGAAAAAGTACCGGCATTTTTTGTACTCTTTCGATTATTATGTTTCTATTTTTGTAGAACCTTTACTGTTAGATTTATCCGGCACTTAACGACTACATAAAGCATGGCAGTTTTGCTTTGATCCCATTACTTGTGGGCGCTTCAAGTGGTGCATTTAAACGATTGAGACAAGCAACATGTGTATAGTGTTATTAAGGATAAAGGTCATAAAGTAATTCTAAACATCTTTGAGAAAACATCAATACATTATAAAAGATATAAAAACTGCCTACTTATTTCAAGGTAGAAGTAATATCAAACCGCCCCCCCTACCCTCTCTATATATATTTCCTTTTTTCAATATATTTTTCTCTAACCTTTCCCCCTCTCTCTGTATTTTTATCTATTTGTCACTCTGTCTGTTATCTGAATGTCTCTCTTTGTCTCTGTGTTTCTGTCTTTGTGTGTGTATACATGTATGTACATGTATATACAGGGTGTTTCATAATATCTGTCCTTATTCTAAACGTTAATAGCACAATCAGTTTATAAGATATCAGGACTAATTATGCATCATTCTCAAGTACTTTGAATAACATTTTATCTGTACATTAGTACGGGAACATTTATGACGTCATGGCGTCATTATGACGTCATTGTCTGTCGGTGGTTATTTGAAGATGGCACTGTCAAAAGAACGGTGTTGTGAAGTCATTAAGCTTTACTATCAATGTAAATCTCATGAACTGTTGTTAAAACTATAAAAAAAAGAATCACCCTGAGCTAGGATCGTTCAATACATAGCATATCGAGCGAATTGTTAAGCAATTTTAGGATTCGGGTATAGTAGAAGACAGAAGGCATACAGACACTGGACGTCTAAGGTCTGCCAGGACTTCAGAAAACCTGGAGCAAGTGACAACTGCAATCGGTGAAACTCCACAACGGTCAGTAAGGAGAGTGTTAGGTAATATTTCAAACTACACAGATGCCACAAGCGTCTATTTAGTATATACAACTTGATTTAGAGCTTACACCTTATAAAGTTTCAACGGCTGGTGATGTGATTGACTGGCTTTCACAAACGTTTGGTGACAGATTTATCTCATTCAGGACTGAGCGCAAGTGACCACCACATTCACTGGTTTTTAAATTCCTTTAACGTTTTCTTTAGGGGCATCTAAAATAAAGGGTCTACACTCCTAGGCCAGGAAGTACAGATTAACTAAAAGCTGTAATCCATCGAGAAATGCGCACAATTTCCAGAGATGTGTGCAGGACTGTGACTGACTGTGCTGTAGATAAGACATTGCTATTAATTAACACGGATAGAGGTAACTATTCGTTACCATACATCAACTGAAACTTTATTATGTCCTTGTTAAGCAGATTATTTTCACAATTATGTCTATAGACCTATTTAGAAGATATTGCCGTTTAGAATAAGGACAGATATTATGAAACACCCTGTATGTGTACGTCTATACGCATGTTTTCATCTATTTGAATTTGCTCTCTTTCCTTCTCTATCTCTCACTCTCTCCCTCTGTATATCTATCTCTCTGTCTCTCAATCTATATGTCTCTCTCTCTCTCTCTTTCTCTATTTCCCTAATGCATGTATCAACATACCTTCCTACCTACATGTACCTGCGTACCTATCAATCTTTATTTCTGAACTATGTGTGCATATATATGCCCGCATCTCCTGTACCTCAAGACATATATTAATCTCGTAAGGTATTCAGTTGTCCTAGAGGTGTCACTTTCGTGCAAAATTCACTTTAACTAAGCACTACCAGGATACCGTAAATCACCAACAATTACAGTCGCTCACTTTGAGACTAAATAATAGTGTTAAAGACAGATAACAACTAACATCACGATGAATGTAAAGCAAACTAGTCCTTGAGGGGATTGTCTGTTTTACATGTATGTACATCATGCTCCAAAGTAACAGCCTTAAATATGTATAGTGTTACCTCCCTACAACGGTCCTCCCAACAGCGATTCCCTCCTTACAACGACTGTTGCCGCTGTTTCCTGAACTTGACAATTATGTCTAACGTTTTTACTGCTGCAATATCGTCTGCTTATGATTTTCGTCTACTACTTTTCTCAAAGTTACATATAAGTGGATATTTTGATAGAAGAAATACAATAACTAGTGACGAGCAGCTTAAATCCAGACAAGACGCCGAGTTTCCCTACGTCTGCTCTGGATTCAAACTGTTCGCAAATGTAAGCCAAGTCTTATTTTTACCTCCCTGTAACGACTCCCCCAAACAACACACACAATCTGTGTCTCCCATTGGGTTTTGTTGTAGAGAGGGAGTATTGTATATATAAAGGGAAACACTCCATTCTTGGTGGCATTTATAGATGGAATTGTAAACTGATTCTAGACAGTATGATTATTCCCCTATGTACAGTTGACAATGTGTTATTCTTGCCCGTTTAAACGAAACGAAACAAAACAAATATAATACATGTAACATTTAGAGAATGGTTAAATGCCAAATGTGGCAACTAGTTTAGAGCCAGATCAAATACCGAGTAATCAGGCTTCTGATCTGGCTCTAAACTGTTTGCAAAGGCAATGACTTATATTCTGGGGGCCAATGGGGTCTACCGTGCACCCCCAAATACATTTTTTCATGGGTACCACAATGTTCAGTAGGGTCTACTGAATCAGAATCGCGAATGTACTAACAAATAAACTCTTTTAGGCTATGTGTATTTTAACCGTATCCATGGCAACCCCCCATTTTTTGTTATGATGACCAATACCTAAAAATGTATCCATATCGCAGAACTCACGACCTCCGGTATAACAATGTTGTTCAGCACTTTTCTGTCAACTAAGTCCGCCGATGCAAAGGAAACAGTTTTCTTATCAGGATCGCTTTATACATGTAACGGTAAAAAGTAATGGCTGTGTCGTCTTTTACATTTTATTGTCAATTATTTGTGTTTCCTTTGGTCTAATCTAGAAAGAATATAAACTTCTCCCCTGTTTACCCGATCCCACCATGAACTCATCTTTTAACCCTTTCATCGCCATTATGACGTCAAAGCCCGTCTAACAGAACCCCCTACTATAATATTGTCTGCAAGTGGAGAATTCGTTATTCTTTCCCGTTGAAACGAAACGAAACGCAAACGCAAAACACCAAAACGTAGAAAAGTGCAACTTTTGGACATTTCTGATAATTCATGTTTATCTTGGTGGTAAACAGTTTGGAGCCTGATCAGACGCCGGATTAGCCGGCGTCTGATCTGGCTCCAAACTGTTTGCAATAGAAATAATAGCTTTAGCGTAAACGTGTTTATTGGGAAAGAATAACGTTTTCTCCACTGTATTTTCTTTTTTTTTTTAATTTTATGCGGATTTTACTTTATGCGGATGCCACTTTAGGTGGCGGCGATCCAACCTTGTTGAAAATTTAAATTTCGTAATGCTTGAAAGTAGAAGGGTTAAAATCGATCATATTTTTAGAGCCGTAAACTATTTGCATTGTAACTCATTTATTGCAGCTTTAACGCGTTTTGTGGACTGAATTAGCATTTAACCCGCTACCTTGTGTCAAATGACAACAAAATGATATAACTCGCACCACTAGGAAATCAATGGCTTTACAATAAATGTTCTTCCAAATATATCTGGATTCCATTACTCCCAACACACATTAGCACTGGTGCGTGTTGGCCTCGACGTATTTAGATACAAGTTATTACCATTGAGCTATTAGTTTGTGCCGTTGAACCCCTAAATGTCAAGACATCATCTGCTTTGAGCAATAGTCGTCTACTTGTATTTGTCAAATGTAAGTGATTTGATAAAAGTCATGTCGTAGTGTGTGTCTAACAACTTGGATTCAAATTAAACGCCACATTACGCGGGGTCCAATCAGGATCCAACTAGTTTGGAATTAACCATTGTTCTCAGAGTAAGACAGTATAGGGGCTAACCCTTATCGTGCTTATTCCCAAATGGCTAACTTTTGCAATCACTTTGGGTCCAGATCAGACGTTGCCGTACGCGTTGTCTGACCTTGATCCAAACGGTTTTTCAGGTAAATAGATAAGCATTAATTAACTAATTTTGATTTTTGTTTGCAGACGAAATATTTGACGCAGACGAATGCAGTATGATAAGGGTTTAAACCCTTCACTGCCTTACCCCGAGTGCACTAGTAATTTGAAAACAGTTTGGATCCTGATCAGACGCCGCGTAAAGCGGCGTCTGATCAGGATACAAACTGTTTTACACTCATTTCAATATTTCATAAGTCAAAATAACTAAATATTTAATTTGAGAAATAAAAGCAGACGACGATTGTTTAAAATTGATGACGTCATGGCAGTGAAGGGTTTAATGTGTCGGGAGAACATGCTATTGCCAATCGCTCTGTGCACTTTCACGCTGCTCGGATAACCCTTGCATTGACAAGCGCTACGACAATAATTACTAGCATGGGCAAACATTTTGGATCCAGATAAGACGTCGAGTAACTCAACGTTAGATCAGAATCCAAACTGTTTGACATAAATAGTGATTTTTGCATTCAGCGAATATGCCTGAAACTGAATTGTAACAACAATACGGGTTACAACTTTTTTACCGAAAGCATGATGATACATGTAGCAATGGAAAAGTTAATGGTCTGAACTAATTCGATGTTTGATTGCGTAACTGAAACCAGTGACCCAATTACGTTGTACTTTTATGTTGTTTTTATTTTTTGTTGCTGTTGTTGTTGTTAATTTTTGTAGCATATGAGCAAAACATGAACACACTGGCGGGTACTATTTAGTTCGTGGACGATTGAGTGCATTTTTTTTGTATGAAAAGTTGTTTAAACTGGATAAATAAAATGTTTTAGCAGTGAAACGTCATAAGCTGCTGGTTGTTTTTCTTTTGCTTTGTGTCATCACCATTATTATTATGAAGACGGAGGTCAGTTGGGAGAAATGACACCAAAACACTGATTGTCCCTCTATAAACTGTCCACTATCAACTTGAAGATTATTTAAACCTTTCGTGTTTTGTGAGATTTTTACCTCTTCACTGTTTCATTGTCGTCTGCTTCAATGTTGTTGTCTGCAATGCCGTTTCGAAGTTAAAACAAGGTACATGTAGTACATGTATGACTGAAGAAATTTCAAAAAGAGTGTCAAACAGTTTGGATTCTGATCAGACGCCGCGTTATGCGGCGTCTGATCAGGATCCAAACTGTTTGTAAAACGCGCTTTTTAGCGTCATTGAGAGCGAAAGGGATACACAAGGATGGTTATTACAGTGGAGAATCTGTTATTCTTTCCCGTTTAAACGCAAACGTACGCAAACGCAAAACACTAAAACGTAGAAAAGAAGAACTTTTGGACAATTCTGATAATTCTTGTTTATCTTGGTGGCAAACAGTTTGGAGCCTGATCAGACGCCGGGTTACCCGGCGTCTGATCTGGCTCCAAACTGTTTGCACTGCAAATAATAGTTTTAGCGTAAACGCGTTTATTGGGAAAGAATAACACATTCTCCACTGTATAAAGGTTTACTTACACGTAGACCGAATATATTTCCATTAGAAGTTTAGATGGTAAGCTAAGTCAAGTACTTCTTGACACGACACTTTTCGTACAAAACCATTAACAAGAGAGTGATTGTTTTAATACTGGTATGTTTTAGTTATATTACCGTGGATTATATGCACATAAATGAAGCAGGATTCTTGGTTGTTAACAAGAATAGTCAATTAGTACCATGTCAACATATATTTACAATATACCAGTACATTGAACTAAACACATTAGGGACGACATTAATCTTTCCCGTTTAAATACACACGAAATGCAGACGCAAACAAATAAAATGTAAACAAATGTTAAATGATTTCCAAATTTTGAGCGATTCATTTTAATATGAGTGGCAAACAAGTTGTCCGGCGTCTGATCTGACTCCGAAATGTTTGCAATTACAGTTCGTTTTAGTCTAAACGCGTCTTGACGGAATGAATTGCGTCTTCTCGTCTGTACACCTTCTCCACTGTAACATACAGTGGAGAATCTGTTATTCTTTCCCGTTTAAACGCAAACGTACGCAAACGCAAAGCACTAAAACGTAGAAAAGAACAACTTTTAGACAATTCTGATAATTCATGTTTATCTTGGTGGCAAACATTTTGGAGCCTGATCAGACGCAGGGTTACCCGGCGTCTGATCTGGCTCCAAACTGTTTGTATTGTAAATAATAGTTTTAGCGTAAACGCGTTTATTGGGAAAGAATAACAGATTTACCACTATATTATACTTAAAGTCGGTCTTTTGCAATTGTAACTTCGAATTAGAACTAGATTATACAATTTTGATATAAAACACTTAAGGAATAATTCGAATATTTATTGTGTTCATGGAGGTATGGAAAACAAACTGGTCACACTGTACAACCACGAACTCCGTGAACACAATAGATATTCGATTTATTCCTTATAATTTAATATCACTACTGACTTTAGGAAAGAAACTAATAGAGAAATTTACACGAGTGCACATTATTTAACACTTTTAGACCAAAGGTTGTAGTCCAATCGCAAAATAGGTTTACCTCTCAAACGTGACGTTGTTTTGTAGTAACATCAACGCCAATGACGTCACTTGGCGTTCTGCTTCATGCAGACTTGTGGAGAACAGGTGGACTAGAGAAAGAAGCCCGACAAGGCGTGGTCTAGTTTTCTTTTGTTCATGGGATTATGAACAAAACCTTTGAGCCAATCACAGGTAACAAAAGTAATGAAAATCATTAAGGTAGCTGTATATGAACGATACTGCAAGCGGTTTTTTCTAATTTATTGTCATGATTGATGATTTTCCCCTCAATTTTATAGCTGAGGGGTGAAAATGGTACACATCCCATCAGAATATGCCAATTTACAAAAAATATTTTAATTTTTTTACGATTTTATAAGAACATTTAAAAAAATATTCAAACAACGATATCAAAGCCATCTTTATTTGTAACTTGATTAAAATTGCCCAAAATACTCTTTATAAACATATCTAGGGATCTGTGTCTCAGATTTTTGAAATACCGCTTCAAACCTTTGTTATGTAACATCAAAGTTTTTTTACGGTTTAAAGTCGACCACTATTACGTAACGCTTTATAACGGACCACTGGAGCTATTTATAAAAATTCTGAGACATTGTTCCCTCGAGGAGATAATACCCTTTCATCTGCTTTAAACCGCATGAAAATCGAACCCCAACAGCTTGCTTCAAATTATATAATGCCGGAAACTCCAATTAACTGACTGATGTGTCAATTCGGCTCGCGTGACCGCCCGGTATTCAACAAAGGCATTCTTTTTCAACAAATAACATGACCCAGCTGATCATCAACCATTTCGTTAAACTCCGCCCCAAATTAACAAAGCCAATCATATAAAAATAACGATTTTGAAGCGGTAAAGGTCGTCAATCACCTCTGACAGCTTTGGAATAAACCACCTATCTAGTCACGTAATCTACGCAATTGAGGCACCCAGCGGGGATTCTGACGCGTGATTTACCGGTAAAATGACCGAGAAAGCAAGAGAGAGTTTGATAACTTGTGGAAAATACCTTTATCTATCAGGATTTGTAAAAAAGTATAAAACGACTATTTTACCATTTATTTCATAAAAAGCTACCTTAAATGGGCTGGTAATTACCAATCTTTACGTGTGTTCTATAAAATATATATAGATACATGTATATTCATACATGTAACTCACCTATTCCCTAACGTCGTTTCATCATTCGCTTATAAGTACATTAAACCACCCCTTTACGACCACTTAAACAAAGGCTTGTTAATTGTATAACAGACACCTGTTGTAAATAACTAATAATTAGCACACTAGTGTGGTAGTTATAGAGAAGTTTTACCGCAGCGAAACCTATCTATTACGATCACCATTTCAAGGTGTTAAACGCAGGTGGTAGATAAAGCTAGATAAAAGTAAAACAGAAAGCTCGTTTTGGAGCTTTATTTTACATAACCTTGTTTTAAGCTCTCTTTTGTCTTTTACACAACCAATTAGTCATTGTTCTAAAGGTCCTAATGGGGGATACATATAGGGTCGATTAAAGCAAATTCGAAGTATCTAGGTTCAACTTACGTTACTTTGATGGCAAACTTTGTACATAGCATGATATATGGTTGTAAAATAGCGATTTGATATCAACAATACATGGTACAGCGAAATGCTTTTATCAATAAGCTGTACATTAAACAAAATTCACCATAATTTATTACTGTTAACGGAACCAATTAGGCCGAGCGGAAAGTCTTATTTCCTAGATAATTTGCTCATTTGAAACACAAAAGTATGAGTGTCCTGATTTTGTTTGTATATAATTGGCTTACATGTACTTCAGAAAACATTGCAGTAACATGTTGAAAAGTACACTACTTAAATTACAGTGCTTTCCCTCTTCAACGTCACCCAATGGGAGACATACATTATGTGTGTTGTTTGAGGGAGTTGTTTTAGAGAGGGAAATTGATTTACATTTGCAAAACAGCTTAAATCTAACTCATATTCCGCGTCGAGCGTTTTTTTTTATCTGGATTCAAGTTCGAGGGCTTGGCGGAAAACTATCCTAACTCATGTTTTTTTCAAAAATGACTTTTTGTCAATTTCCAAAGCTGTTTTAAGGTTTGCATAATGTGTGAAAATATTTCTGTTATATTCTTATTAATAACAAAGATATTGCAAATTATTACATTATCCTATCTCACAAGATGTTTTCTGTTACTAAAAGACTATCCTATCTCAAGTTGGGATAGTGTTACGCTGAAATTTTCCCTTACTCTATACATTTTGAAAAATATAACACTATCCTAACTTGAGATTGAATAGTGTTATAGATAAAAAATGAAGAGTTAGCATAGTGTTTATACATCATAACTCAGTGGAAAACAAAAACAACTTGAAATAAGGTCAAACATTTTCATTATTTTTACCTATTTTAGTTATTTTTCTTTTAAAAATAGTTTGACATTATTTAGTACTGCTTTGATAATATTTGTTATTGAGTACAAGATTAGTGCATCTTTTGTAAAGTGGTGTGCATCTGTGTATCACCCTTTATACATCATGCTGCTGCCCAATGATTAAAGTACTATGGAAGACTGTATATCAGCTATACTAAAAAAGGGTTCTTTATTTTGAACTCCAGAAGATATCTAACAATCTTAGATCGAGATTTTACAAAAAGATCTGGTTTTTAGAAGCTACAACTCTTACAGTTAACCCTAAATTGCGAAACTGAGATTTCTTATATTACGGAATTTTATTGTTTTTGTTCACTAACCAAGTTAATACTCAGTCCAATACTTTACTGCCATTTTTCCTGAATTTCTCCTAGTTATACCCCTGATATTTCATTCTACTAAATAGACCCAGTCATATCTTAAATAAGTAGCAGGCTAGCAGCCCCTTACAGTCTGATTTCTAGCTTCACTAAAATCAGATGTTCTGATTATTTCTGTGGTCAGACAGGATTTTATAGTTTTGAATAAAAAAGGTTCTAATTTCTAAACCCATTAACCCATAAATACATCTTTTACACCATTAATCTATTCATCCACTTTAGAAAACAGTTCCACTTTATATAAAATCATGAAATTTGTACCATAAGAATTAATTAGTCTATATCCTAACAGTTGATAAAAAGCAGATTGAAAGTAAAGCAGAATGCACCTTAACCTATTACCCTATGGCCTGTTTCTAGTTTTGAAGACTGGTGACCACTTAAAGCAGGATGGTAGTAAAGCAGAACATGCCTTAATGCACATTCTGCTTTACTTTCAACATGCTTTAAGCTATTAACCTATTACACCATAGTCTGTTTCTAGTTTTAAAGACAGGTGACCACTTAAAGCAGGTTGAAGAAAAGCAGAATGCACCTTAAGACACAATCTGCTTTACTTTCAGCATTCTTTAAGATAACATCTGCTAGAATATAGAAAACATTTCTTATTTTACATATTCATGACTATCGGAAGAATAAACTGATGATGCGCTAAAAGGTGTTTCTATTGGGAAAAGGGTAAAGTGATGAAGTGACCGGCCGGGTACAGTCCCAGTGTTGCACCTAAAAAAGTGCCCCTTCTCATAATCATAAGTATTAATGGAGAGAAGTAATAAATAGAAATAGAAGGGTTAACTGCTAAAATATAGAAATATTGCTTATGATACATATTTATGACTGTATAAATCGGAATTATTTTCATTAGTTACAATAAATAAAACCGTGACGATTTTCATCGTGTCAAGAATTGAAAAGCAGTAATATTAAGAATTAATAATTATAAGCTTAAGACCAGGTTGTTTAAAGCCTAAAGTAGACAACATGTATCAAACACTGATCTATAATATAAATTAAATTCTTATATTTTGATTAACAAGCAAATCAAAGTTTTCTTGTCTGAATTTCTTGAATAGGGGTGGCACTATGCCTTAACTCGTTGAGCCCTCAGTGACGAGTATACTCATCCTTTACAAACAGTGTACATGCTATATGCAAACATTGTAGCCCCAGATAGGGGAGGGGGTGTCCTAAAAGACAACTCTAATCAGGGTCTGCACTTTTTGTAATTTTGAAATAAATAATAAACAAAAGGGTCATAATGAGCCTTTAAGGCTCACCTGGTATCCCATTGTTATCATCATGTTGGCATGAATCTGAGCGAGACTTAGTGGTTTGGGAAAAAGAATATTCGTTTTTAAGTTTCACTGTAGCCATATAAGGAAAACTTTACCCGCACACTGACATCCATATTTTTCAATCTTTGAAAATTGTCCTAATAAATCCCGTAGGTTACCCATGGATCATTTGTACAATAATTTTCAAATCGCGCAAGTGGTTTCAGACAAGAAGTTTTTTTAAGTTTTCACTATAGCTACTTTCACTGCCCGAAATTACCCAAGAGGGTGTGTGGCAGAATGTATATGTCTACCCACTGGCAGCCATGATTTTAGGCTAGGAAAAAATTAGTTTCAGAAATCTGATAGAGGGTCACCCATGAATCATTTGTGTAAAATTATTGTCAATTGGTAGCTGTAGTTTTAACAAGAAAATCATTTCAACCACAATTCAATCAGATGACCTATATTTGAAATATTCTGTTAGACTAATAAGTCTACAAGGGAAAATTATATGAAGTTTTAATGAAATTGGCTCATTGGTTTCCAAAAATGTTCTTTGAAAATAAGTTGACAACACATCATGGGTGACTAACGCCTGACACTGGACAATAGCTCACATCGGCACTTTGTGTCAGATGAGTTAAAAACAACCCTAAAATAGTCAAAATGGACTATCCTTTTTCGGAAACTTGATTTGTCTTTCTGAAGTTTCAGAGAAAAGAGTTATGGCCTGTGGAAAGATAGGGAGAGTTCATTGCAATATCCGGGCATAACAATTTGGTTGATAAATACATTACTGTATGTACATAACAAAATGCTGATGTATTGAAATAGAAAGTAAACGCATAATGTCTGTTTGTCTGTATGTATTTCACCTCACTTCAACAAAGTGTGTGTTTGTGTGAGTGGGGTGGGGGGGCTTATGCTATATCCCATGGCGTATTAGTAACCATAAGGCTAGCAAGGTTCATTGGTCCTACTCTTCATTACAAATAAATACAATCAAAATGATTGTCCTCATCTGACCTACTATATAACTCATCTCAAATAACATACTCAGATCATTTATAAGTTGTTGCAAAATAAGGAAAGTGAAAAATAGACAAAGTTAAAAATTCAAACATTAATAACTTGCTTCAGAGATAAAGGTCACTTGGGATTAAAATGCATGATAAATCTTCTCTATTTACTAGGTAATAATGTATAGCTAAACCAAATTTGTACATAGCCTCATGGTATGCTTATACCAACTGTGATGAATGTCTGAATTTTTATGCCCCTGGCATCTATATGAGGGGGCATAATTTTAGTGATCATCATCTTCATTAATCACATCACTCTGCATAGAGTATACTCGCGATATGGTATTGCGACATTATTTTTCCATGTGTATGACTATTAACCAGAGTTTACCGTGTCTTCTAGCACTACAACACTGCTTACTCAAATATTTGGATAAACTTAAACAGTTGTTGCCAACAATTGCCATTCCCAATCCACTATTACTAATATTACACAAACACCATCTGACATTGACTGTGATCTAATTTGGACATAGGTCTACACTATTTTGAATGGGTTATTTCCTTGGTCAACTAGATTTTACCTTTAACACTTCTTACAACAAGTTACAATGCTTTGATCCTTAAATACAGTTGTTCACTTTGGACCAGTATCATTCCACCCGTATCACCCAAACATAATTTGACATTGAAACTTTGATCTAATTTGGACATGGACAATATTCAGAATGTATTGTCAAAGATGTTAATAAGGCCATGAGCATTTACTGAACGCAGTATTGTTCTTTTTTTAAATGAAAAGTTTTATTCCTTATTTCTTTGTCACACTGTGCATTCTAAATAGCAGAATTATACGTAGTATATGTAGTACATTACACTTAAATAGAGACTGATTTAAATATTGTCTAACTTAAACTGTGTAGTGTAGAATGTGCAACCTTCAATCCAGTTATTTACATCGTTTTCATTAAAGGTATAAACAATAAATAGGGGAGGGGGACATAAAGACATTGGTATACTGAAGGGTTAACATCGATAGATTCATTGACTCAAATATTCACTTATTCCTTTTTTTAGCAAGACTATTTATAAGCAGTATTAAAAACACTTTCCGCCACAGAAGTGGCTTTTAGTGCATTTGATTTATTCCTCGCTGAACACTTTATATCACTTTAAGTGGTCACCTGTTTTCAACACTAGAAATAGGATATGGGGTAATGGGTTAAGGGTGGCATCATTTTAAAATGGCTATTTGGCTTACAACACATTGCGGTAACAATATCAGAGACAACTACAAGATAACATGTGGTATATGATCAGTGTCTATACTGCTTGTCACTCTTCATTTTTCTACTGCTGCACTCTGATCAGACTCAGTGTTATACTACAGATGATAAGATTGATATAAATACACACTGTTTGTAGCTTTTTCTGTACATCTTTTAACCCTTTCTTTGCCATTATGACGTAACAATCTCTACCATATTATTTTTTATATTTTTGAATTTGTATGTTTTTTCTAACTTAAAAAAACATTGAGATGAGTGTCAAACAGTTCAGATCTAAATCAGATGCTGTGTTACACTGCGTTCAATCAGGATACAAACTGATTGGTTTGCAAAATTAATGTTAGTGTTGTAAGGCTTAGTAGTCAACAGATTAACTCTAAAAATATAAAATTCCTGTTTCAAGGTCACTGTTAAGTTTAATACCCAGTCTGATCTGGATTCAACTGTTTGATAATTCCAGTCAGTTTGTGTATAACATAAAAAGTGTTACAGTTCTACAAGTATGTTTCATTCACTTTAAATTTTCATTTTAGATTAAGAAATGTGATACAGGTTATTCTGAGTCTAATTTGGAGACAAACTGTTTGTATATACAAGACTTTTAGTTAATTACAGTTAAATTGCATTATTTGAGTAAAGATTTGAATTGTACAAAGTAAACTTGAATGCAGTAAACTCAAAGGGGTCAGAAGTCAAATTGCAACAGCCGGGAATGTCAGTTTTCTGACCTGTTAACACTTAAGCTTCTTTATGACAGAGACATGGCCAGCATGAATCTCATACTCTTACATTGAGCAGTAAAATGTAAGAATGAATAGTGTAAAGTCTGACCTACAATAATTAATCAGATAAACAGAGTAAAACCTAATGAGGCAGCTCTTATAATAGGAACTGCTTGGGTCTATTATGTTTGCAAAGGCGTGAAAAGGCGTAATTTCTTCAAGGGAAAGATTATTTAATGTGTCTAGAACAGAAAATTTAATGATAACTATGTATTGTTATCAGAAGTGCAGTTCAAACATATAGTTAATACTTAATATTGTATATTCAATTTGTAAACTATATTAGCCCCTTAAATGGCATTCAGGAATAACAAAAAAAAAGTAATTTACTGTCTTTTAGTCCAGTGGCTTTTTCGTCCACATGGAAGAAATGTAGAAAGTTCCTCTTTTATAACAGTCATGTTCTGCATTATCTTTGTGCTGCATTAAATACTGACACTAAGCAACCAATATGTGACTTTATTAAGTGGTCACTATAGAGAGGGTTAATCATCATTCTGACTGTACTTCAAAATGTCTGATATTTATTATTCTCTCTTATTCTAGTCTGTAAGGCTGTAAATGATTTAAATATAGCAAAGACATACTTTATAGCACATTTAAAGGTTCATACCAAAGTTATCAAGATAATTGAGTGCTTTTGTCATAGTGGAACACTATCCTATCTCAAGCAATATAATGGAATTTATAACGTAACACTATCCTAACTCAAGTTAGGATACTGTTCCACCAACGATTATCTTCAAACATGTAAGAATTTCAGTATAACACTATCCTAACTCAACTATATGCTATATTTGCCAAACCAATGAGGATACCTTAAATGTAACAATTTCTCTTTGATTATACATCTTAAAGTGTTAAATAAATACAAGAAAACACTTAAAAAGACATAAAATAAAATGAAGAGAATGTTTTTTCCCTCTCCTGTAAAATTCTAAAAATATGAGTTAGGATAGTTTTCCGCCAAGCCCTCGAGTTGTTTGTCACTCTCACTAGACTTATATGTAACCTTGAGAAAAATTACAGACGATTATTGTAAGCAGATGATATGGCAACAGTAAGAAGCGTTAGACATAATACATGTAGGCCTGTTTAGGGAACTGCGACACGGGTCATTGTAAGGAGGGAGTGGTTTTGGGAGGACGTTGTAGAGAGGGAACACTGTACAAAGCAATTAATTTAACATTATTGGCCAAATGTTTGGAGCTTCTTACCTGGCTTCAAACAGTGTGTAGTGGATACAGTAGAGAAAACGCTATTCTTTCCCGTTTAAACGCAAACGAAACGCAAACGGAATACACCAAAATGTAGAAAATAACATTTTTTACAAGTCTGACTATTGATATTCAGCTGAGTGGCAAACAGTTTGGAGCCTGATCAGACGCCGGGTTACCCGGCGTCTGATCTGACTCCAAACTGTTTGTACTGGAAATAATAGTTTTAGCGTAAACGCGTTTATTGGGAAAGAATAACGTTTTCTCCACTGTGTTAGTATAAGCACGAGATTTGGGAAAAAGAAAGTCGCCTCCATTGTGCGACGTGTTTATGTGCCGCAGAATGAATTCGATTTTATTCTTTTCAGTGCAAGCGAAGCGAAATACAAACACAATACAATAAAACGGTGACATTTAATTATTTCTTAACATATCTATTTTTTATGTTACTCTGAGTAGCCAGCACTTAAGAGACCAATCAGAAGCAGGGTCATCCGGTTTTTGATCTAGTTCAAAATAGTACACGATGAAAATAAGGTTTAAGAATAAACGCGTTAGTTTAAAACAACATATTTACATTCGTCCCATTAGATTCTCTACAGTAGCAAAACAATACTTTCTCTATTTTCACTTTCATGTGTTTGTACATGTAACCACGACGCTTCTCTTAATTAAACCCTAAACAAGCTTAGCGAATTCGTCTACAACAAGTTGTTGTCCACATCACTTCATAGGGTAGATTCATAAAATGATTTATAGATAATATGATATAATGCAAATCAGTTTGGATTCAAATGAGAAGCAGAGTCCTTCGGTCACTCTTCTTACAAAACGTAATCACGTAGGTTGAAGTTTGTGTGTAATGCCATTATCTCGCTGCCGGTAGAGCCTTTTATTTAAATTTAATCATTTTATATAAATCTCGTAACCAAGTGTATCGCAACATGATAAAAAGGGACTAGCATGTAGAAACAAACCATCGAGCGCATTCTGCTTCACGTCTGACGTATTCGAAGCTGCATGTACCATCTACTTGGATATAAAAACTTTTTTTTTCACTTTACAGTGCTCCGTCTCTGTTTGCAAATGTAGCCAATTTCCCTTCCTATAACAACTCTCTCCGAACAACGCACACAATGTTTGTCTCCCATGGGATGTCGTAATATTTATAGAGCTTCTTCGCCAGTAGAGGGGTTTATTAAAGGCATGGAAAGGCGTGTTTATGAAGTACGGTAATAGGTTAATATACCACATGTCGTAATCAAATACAAAACAAGCGTTTACGCTATTTTTGTTGTGTTTTACTGTTGTTTATAAGTCTGCAACTTTTTCAAAGTCATCAATGATAAATGGGTGGATGATTTAACAAAATTCTGCCACACGTTTTCAGTACGTTTTCTATATAACTCACATTGTTTTCCGACCGTCGTTTCAGCACCGCACATTAGAATGCCATTTGCATTCTTTTTAGAGACAGTAATGTGATTAATATGGTGAATATGGCAAATGACTTCACCAGGTTTTTTTGTTAAAACATCAGATACGGAACGTTCCTTTGAGGACAAGCTGCGACCAAGACATGCAATACGGCTGTAAAATAACGCCATGATTTCCAATAATACATGGAACAACGAAATGCTTTTATCAACAAGCTTTGTATTAAACGAAATTCACCATAATTGATTGTTGTTAACGGAAACAATTAAGATGAGCGGAAAGTCTTATTTCCTGGATAATTTGCTCATTTGCAACACCAAAGTATGAGTTAAATTTTTTTAGTAACATAATGTATACATGAGCTAATTGAGTCGTATTGTTTGAAACTGTGCAGGTCGAACTCTTACCTTATGCCTCTTTCACTGCCACTACATGATACAGTGGATAATCTGTTATTCTTTCCCGTTTAAACGCAAACGAAACGCAAACGCAAAGCACTAAAACGTAGAAAAGTACAACTTTTAGACAATTCTGATAATTCATGTTTATTTTGGTGGCAAACAGTTTGGAGCTTGATCAGACGCCGGGTTACCCGGCGTCTGATCTGGCTCCAAACTGTTTGCACTGCAAATAATAGTTTTAGCGTAAACGCGTTTATTGGGAAAGAATAACACATTATCCACTGTATAAAACAGACAGTGTTTTGTCTGCCTTTTCTTGTGAAGATGGAGACGTGTTGTGTCATCGAGTTATAAAACAATGATACAAAACTGTTTGACACTCATTTCAATACATGTATATTTATGTCAATAGATTGAGATACGTAAAGTTTAATATAAGTGTTAAATTGTTTCGACTTTGATGTAATGCTTCGTTACGCGGCTCATGGTCATGATCTAGACTGTTTGCAAACTGTCAATGTTGTCAGCCTTTGATATGAAAGGAGACACGGTCTTTAACCAATTAAATTTGTAACCCGGCGTCTGTCGAAACAACAATCTGTTGCGGCTCAGATTAAATAAATCGTCCCCAACTCTCCAATACCTTGCAGAGATAACAAAGTGTTAGGGACAAACTATCTAGGGCGGATGATATTTATTCAGAGTTCAATGGGTTGTATGCAAACACTTGCAACTGGAAACAGATGAACTGATCAACGAATGCAGGGTAACCTTAATAGCCTTGTAAATGTTGCATGCTTTTAAATCCTGTATGAAGGTTTTGATAGCATATTCCAACTTCCTTTGTGCAAAAGAAATTGCAAAATCTTTTTGATCCTGTTCAGACGCCGAAACACACGGTGTCTGAGCAGTATAAATACTGTTTGAAACGCATATTGATGCTTTTTTGGCAAAGTACGTGAATTTACGTTTGATAAATAACATAATACATGTACGACGCATTTTAAACAGTCTTTAGAACAACGGAGAAATTGTAATGTTTATTTTCCACGTTCTTGAAATCAATTGATCAGTACAATCATTCTTGTATTTAAACACCATTCCGTGATGAAACTCAAAGACACTGTAAGGCTAATGAAGGAGTCATGCCGAGTAAGAGTAAAATTAACTCAGAAAGCTCGTGTATGACGTGTTTGTATTTCTAGTACCCTACATTAAGTAGCGAGCTGTACACTATACTATACACTTCACAAAATATTATTGTGAATGTTCGCTGGATACATTATTTACTGCTCCATCTGTGTGTTCTTGTATCTCAGTAACATAGATATCTGATACGTGTGCATTTCATGTTTAGTGAGCATTCTATATATCTATATACAGTGGAGAAAACGTTATTATTTCCCTACGCTAAAACTATTATTTCCAGTACAAACAGTTTTGAGCCAGATCAGACACCGGGTAAACCGGCGTCTGATCAGGCTCCAAACTGTTAGCCACTCAGCTTAATATCAATTGTCAGAAGTGTCAAAAAGTTGTTATTTTCTACACTTTAGTGTATTCCGTTTGCGTTTCGTTTGCGTTTAAACGGGAAAGAATAACGTTTTCTCCACTGTATGAAATCGAGACTAGGACCATGTGCTGAAGAGGAAGAAATCAAATATTACTGATATCCCAAACAGCTACAGTGGAGAATCTGTTATTCTTTCCCGTTTAAACGCAAACGTACGCAAACGCAAAGCACTAAAACGTAAAAAAGTACAACTTTTGGACAATTCTGATATTTCATGTTTATCTTGGTGGCAAACAGTTTGGAGCCTGATCAGACGCCGGGTTACCCGGCGACTGATCTGGCTCCAAACTGTTTGCACTGCAAATAATAGTTTTAGCGTAAACGCGTTTATTGGGAAAGAATAACAGATTCTCCACTGTACTCATTGGCCTGTCAAACATGTGTTAAAGCGACAGTCAAAATAAAGAAAGTGTAGATTCAAATACTGATGTCAGTTCAATGCCATACAATGTAATACAGAAGACTTTTTAATGGTGATTTTTGTTATACTTTTGCATTGAATTCGCCAAGCATGATCTTACGTGGGTCTTTAAAAATGGTAGCAGCTTAAACTATGCTTGACTGTATGCTAAAATGGTCTGCATTTCTGTACGCAGCTGTGCAAACTAATTCTGAAAATATGTTACCTTAACTCTTTCCTCCCTGAAACATTAAATGGACAATTCCAGTTTCTATTTTAGTCTAGTCCATTTCTGACTTTTAAGGGTTGTTTTTGTCAATGTTTGGCATTATGACAAACAGTGAAGACCCTGATCAGAGGGCTCCTTTTGGAGCCCTCTGATCTGGGTCTTCACTGTTTGTACAGGACAAGTGTACTATTCACATGTACACTGTTTGAAGAGGACGCCTATATGCGGGACTAGGGCTCAAAGGGTTAACCCTTTACTGTCATGAGTGTGCCTGCTAAAACATGCAGTCTGTGGTGATTCAATACATTTTGATAATATACTTGTTGTCTGAATTTCTTTTAGATATACAAGCAAACTTAAAATTATTTAGATCCTGATAAGACATAAAGATACTGCTAGTTGTATGCAAATGCAGGTACAGGGGTAAGAGAGTGAATGAGTTCAGAATATAAAGGATACGTAGCTATAAAACTGTTCTGACCTGGATTATACATCGATTCCATCAATTTAGATAAAATATCTTCCTTATACAGTTTATCTTTATTTTGTCGACTTTATTATTACGAGCGTATTCGTTGTTGCAAATATAAACCACAATAATATGTAGTGTTGTTATATACTTCAGTCATGCAATGAAGGTCAAACAAAATTTACAAGGCAATGATAAACAGAATTTTAGTGAGATTTTCGTGAGGTTTTACCATTTCTCCGTTTCATTGCTGCCTGCTTCAATTTTGTTGTCTGCAATATCGTTTCAAAGTT
Organism: Gari tellinella; assembly: GCA_922989275.2. Lineage (NCBI taxonomy): Eukaryota > Metazoa > Mollusca > Bivalvia > Cardiida > Psammobiidae > Gari > Gari tellinella. Next base: position 50,817,271 of record OV277870.1, on the reverse strand, counting down.
AAAAAAATAAGGCAGTATGACTGAAGAAATTTCAAAACGAGTGTCAACAGTTTCGATCCTGATCAGACGCCGCGTAAGCGTCATTGAGAGTGAAAGCGTTGTCTTCATCCTGAATGGTTATTTTCAAATAGTTCGGATCCTGGTCAGACGCCAAGTAAATAGGCGTTTGATCAGGAACAAAACTGCTGAAATTCATAACGGTATTACTTGAGCCAAGCTACATTTAAGTTAAATGTGAGACGGAAAAACAGGCGATAATTGTTTAACGCAGATGGCGCTATGGCAGTGTGTGAGTTTAGAAGGCTGTACATGTACAACATAACTCATACATATGTATTTCTGCTGTATTTTGCATGTGTTGTATTGTATAAATAGGAAAATGCGTTATTTTCCCCAATTTATCAAATCAAATACATGCACGTAAAGTGCAGATAGGTTACTGTTCCACTTACACACACAAAAAAACTGGTTTATTACCTAATACTCTATACATGTATAGGGCTAACTAGATTTTAAAAAAAATATTAATCTGACCCAAAATACAAATGAATAATTTTTTTTTTATACATTTTGAGTTTTCGAACGGGATACCATTACATGTAACACGAATAAATAAACACATTTGTCTATGACATAGGCCCACAAAATTTCTTTAACGTCATAAATTTGGATTCTATTTGTTAACATTACGCGTCAGTTGATTTTCAAGTTTTCAATATTTTAAGTGAGTAGTGAGGATTTCGTGTACAATACGCCTTGAAAATATGTTGTTCTGATGTGTCTCATAACATATAAAACAAACTGTGTCCCCTTCAATGCCTGACTCCAAGTACAGTGGAGAAAACTTTATTCTTTCCCGTTTAAACGCAAACGTACGCAAACGCAAAGCACTAAAACGTAGAAAAGTACAACTTTTGGACAATTCTGATATTTCATGTTTATCTTGGTGGCAAACAGTTTGGAGCCTGATCAGACGCCGGGTTACCCGGCGTCTGATCTGGCTCAAAACTGTTTGCACTGTAAATAATAGTTTTAGCGTAAACGCGTTTATTGGGAAAGAATAACACATTCTCCACTGTACAATGATTTGTTGCAAAACGCGAGGATCCTGATTTGACGCCGCTTGACTCGGCGTCGTATTAGAATCCAAACAGTTTGACACTCATTTCAATATTTCATACATGTACTTCCAAATACCGGAGTTTTAAATTGAAAAATACAAGCAGACGATACTTGTTTGAAATTGATGACGTCATGACAGTGAAGGAAATAATACGATAGTTTAATGGATTAAATATTTGCATTTCATTTATTTCATATTGAAGTGTGCACTAATTGATATTTATACATTAATGCAACCACTTACATGCAACGCCTTAATTGGAGGTACAGTGCAGCTCACTTATAAAGAAAGTGGATATAACGAAAAACTGGATATAACGAAACAAACTTGTTTCCCCCATAGATATCTTAAGAGACTAGATCGGCCACCTAGCTCTGAGCTCCTATTGGTCGACGGTCAGAAAGACGCCATTTTGGTACGTGTATCATACACTTTCCCTCCGGCGACAAAATATGATTTACTTTCATTTAAGAATGAATTCGTACTACATACATCTTGTAACATATTAATGCACCGTAAAACGACAATCACACGATTATAAACACAAAATGATTGCAATTCCTATTTAAATAACTAAAATCATCGGTAAATCATAGCAACTATGGAACGCTTCTTAGCAACTTCTGTAGTCAATGACGCACCGTCAACGTAGACGGGTTTACCTGCGCATAGCATGTAACGTCATTAATCTACCGCAATACGACGTGCACCAGACCACTGGAATGTGAATGGCATACACGTACCAAAATGGCTTCTCGATGACCGTCGCTGATTGGCCTGTGGCCGATCTAGGTTATTTTAAGATATCTATAGTTTCCCCTTTCTTATTAAGGTATAGTAAAATGGACCTGATATAAAGAAATGTTGATATAACAAAATAATTCAGACAGCCCCGACGACTTCGTAATAAATGAGCTTCACTGTACATTGAATGAGATGTTATTATTTACCTGTTAAACTCAAACAAAACAAACCACGTGACATGCAGTTAGGGTCTGATAAGACGTCAGGTGGTCCGATCCTGATCTGACATCACACTGTTTGCAAAGGAAATATATGTGACTGATTTAACATTAACACATTGAATGAAAGAGAATAACGTTTTCTTCACTGTAATATTAACCCGTTTGCTCTCAATGACGCTTTAAAGCGGATTTGAAAACAGGTGGGATCCTGATCAGACGCCGTGTGACGCGGCGTCTGATCATGATTAAAACTGTTTGACAATCGTTTTGAAATTTCGTCAGTCATACTGCCTTATTGTTTAACTTTGAAACGACATTGCAGAAAACAATATTGAAGCAAACGGTGAAGGGGTAAAACTCTCACGAAAAAGTTGTGAAAGGGTTAAGTATAGCAGAACCGTAAAGTGGATAATCTGTTATTCTTTCCCGTTTAAACGCAAACGTACGCAAACGCAAAGCACTAAAACGTAGAAAAGAACAACTTTTGGACAATTCTGATATTTCATGTTTATCCTGGTGGCAAACAGTTTGGAGTCTGATCAGACGCCGGGTTACCCGGCGTTTGATCTGGCTCCAAACTGTTTGTAAAAGAAAAAATAGTTTTATCGTAAACGCGTTTATCGGGAAAGAATAACAGATTCTCCACTGTACCTTCGAAATGATCTTTCAGCTGACATTTATCTCATTGTAAAACACATTCTTTATAAACCGAAAAGCCAAATGGGACATTTACTGTGAGTTATGGTATTTCTAATACGTATACACTTGGTAATATGTAAACCATTCCCAATAAAACGTTTGTAAAAAATACTTAAAAAATAATAATTCCATTCAGAAATATTTACGAGTCAGATCGAACGCAGAGTATATTGATATGTTATCAGGCCCCAAACAATAATACTAATATTAAACATATTCGTCAGAACTTTCACGAAGCTGTCATTCTAAAGGGTTTTGTTTACGTTCAGTGCCGTGTGATAAGGGACAAAATAACAAATAAGCCAACGTATCTTTATCGTCTGATTTGCTCATACATTTATACCCATTGAAAAGATAAGTCCCAGTACTAATAGGCAACCCCAGAGAGACTATCGTGCAGTGAAGCAGCTTTGGTGCTTAGCTGTCATAGGGAATGATTTTGTTGATTTGGCTGAGAGTATCCCCTCTTCCAAGGTTATAAAGCGTTTGAGCTAAGTCTGAGTGTGTTCTCAAGCCTAGGCTCAAATCTGACCAATCAAATGCTTGAGAACGATTTTAGAGTAACTGAAAAGCTTTATAACCTTGGACGCTGGAACTAAAAAGAAGACAGGTCGGTGCGAAATTAACTTTCTGAAATCACCCATCAGCATTATCATCTACATGTAACCTCATCATTCATCGGCGCTATATGACATATTGCCGCATTGTCACAATGCTGTAACGCACAACTCACATACACGAGCAGCCAGTTCCATCTGTAAATGAATTTGAGTGGGTTTTTTCGATAATATCAGAATACCACTTACCGTCCACCGTTATGGTGTACCATATAATCAATGGAAAATGATTGATCTGATGTGGCTCAAATGTTATAAAGCGTTTGAGTTGAGTCTGAGTTTGTTAACATTTGATTGGTTAGGTTTGAGTCTAGACTCAATTCTGACCAATCAAATGCTTGAGAATGACTTCAGTCTTAAAACAAAATCTTTATAACCTTGAACCCAGGTAATCCACGGTCACTTTTTATTTAGCATTCGTTGAAGCCATACAAAGAAAAAACATTACACTCCTACTGGCGTCCATGGTTTTGAAAAAACATTTCTTAGAATCCATCCTGGAAAACATCACTTTTGGACCATTTCTGTGGAATAAATTCCAACTATGGCTAGTGGTTTCAGACTCTCTGGTGGCCATGTTTTTAGCAAGGACATTTATCTTAAAAAATAAAGTAGAAGGTCATTCATGGATTATTTGTGTTAAAATATTTTCATTTTAGACCTGTAGTTTCAGACAAGAATATCTTTTTAAGGTTTTGATTAACAAACAGTATAATTGTAAAGAGTACTCTTGTCCTACGCAAACAGTATAGACCGTGTTCAGATAACTCTTAATGAGGCATTTGATTAGGGTCTGTACTGTACTCATGTATTGGACTTAGTCAAACAGTGTAAACTCCGATAACACACGCCGCATAATGCGACATCTGATTGGAGTCTACACTGTCTGCTGGTATAAATTGCAACTTATAACAAAATGAAATTGAATTTATAGACCAGGCACCTCATACATCAACAAAAGACTAATCCAATATACAGTGGAGAATCTGTTATTCTTTCCCAATAAACGCGTTTACGCTAAAATTATTATTTACAATACAAACAGTTTGGAGCCAGATCAGACGCCGGGTAACCCGGCGTCTGATCAGGCTCCAAACTGTTTGCCACCAAGGTAAACAAGAATTGTCAGAATTGTCCAGAAGTTGTTTTTTTCTACGTTTTAGTGCTTTGCGTTTGCGTACGTTTGCGTTTAAACGGGAAAGAATAACAGATTCTCCACTGTATAAGCATGAAATAATCTAATCGGTGCAAATGGGTAAAACGTTTCCGGAATGGAAAGACAGTTGATAAATAACGATATGTTGGTACAGTGGAGAAAACGTTATTCTTTCCCGTTTAACTCAAACGAAACGCAAACGCAAAGTACTAAAACGTAGAAAAGTACAACTTTTGGACAATTTTGATAATTCATGTTTATCTTGGTGGCAAACAGTTTGGAGCCTGGTCAGACGCCGGGTTACCCGGCGTCTGATCTGGCTCGAAACGGTTTATAATATACAAAATAGTTTTAGCGTAAACGCGTTTATTGGGAAAGAATAACGTTTTCTCCACTGTAGTAGAAGACAGATATGGTTTGGCCTACTCAGGTAATTTACTGTTGGAAGTAATATATGCATTGTTCCAGCAAAGTGTAGATATTCCCAATAGGCGAGCCTTTCAATTATTAAATTCATTCTGTCTCCACTAATCGTTATGATGTAACTATTCGCTAGTAATGTTTTTTGCGTTAATTCTAATTAGTAGCCACAGTACAGGCATGTACAGTGGAGAAAACGTTATTCGTTCCCAATAAACGCGTTTACGCTAAAACTATTTTTCTTTTACAAACCGTTTGGAGCCAGATCAGACGCCGGTTAACCCAGCGTCTGATCAGGCTCCTAACTGTTTGCCACCAAGATAAAGATGAATTATCAGAATTGTCAAAAAGTTGTACTTTTCTACGTTTTAGTACTTTGCGTTTGCGTTTCGTTTGCGTTTAAACGGCAAAGAATAACAGATTATCCACTGTAGTGAGGCATTCTGGAAAAAAAGATATAAATGTTTGTTTTATCTTAACCTCTCAGAGGAATTATGTTCAACGTCAAATGCGATTAAAGCAATTTTACTAATATCGGTTTTTCTTCTGATCGTTCTAAACCAATATTTTTCGATTGGTTTTGATGATGATGTTTAAAAGTTTAAAACCTCATCCACTTACTAAATTGTCCACTTTGAAAGGGTCATTAATACGGGTTTTCAGATTCAGGATTCTTCATTTTAAGGAAGCATCAACAAACCGATATATATCAATGTAACACCAGGCTCCGAGGTTATAAAGCGTTTTAGTTGAGTCTGAGTGAGTTTCCAAGCATTTGATTGGTCAGATTTGAGCCTAGGCTCAAATCTGACCAATCAAATGCTTGGGAACGAGTTTAGACTCAAGTCAAAAGCTTTATAACCTCGGAGCCAATATACATCAAAACCTGGCGAGGGTTAGGATTGAGATACTTATGAATTACTAAGGATATGTGACAATCGGCAGCATAACGATTTTAGCGATTGAAAGGCTAAAGAGACAAACAGGCAATTTCTAGCATGGCAGTCCCTATTTACAAGCTGCTTTGTAACTCTGTTTGATTAGTCTCTATACAACTGTAACAGTTTTAGTTTGAAGATGGTACGATAAATCAACCTTCTTAACTGAAACTGCTCAACGTTTTAGGATGTAAATCCTAACAACAAACGCGTTTGTGCTTAAACATTAATGCAAATAGAAACAGTTTTGAACCAGATCAGACACCGGGTTACCAAAACATCTGATCAAGTTCTAAGTTGATTCCGTTTAAGCAACCGCCTTCTAGGAAATGTGCAATATTTAATCAGTTGTTATTTCATAACTGGAACTATTTGTTTTATACAGACTAGAAATAATAAAAACATAATTTCAATCAGTATTAACCTTTACCCTCATAGAAGCGCCTATTAGTGCATTTAATTTATTCTTCCACTGAAGAAATTAGTTCCAAAGTATACAGTCATGAACATGAACAATAAGAACAAATTCCTAAAACCTGGCAGATGGTAGCTTAAAGCAGGTTCAAAGTGCAGCAGTCTGCCAAATTAATAGTCTGTTACATGTAGAATAATTAACTACGATACAGTTAAGCCTCTCTATTTCGACTACTAAAACGAAGGCTAATTGATTGTATAAATACAGGTGACAGCTTGTCGTAAACAGTTACTAATTAACTCAATTTAGTGATCGTAAAAAATAGACTTTACTGTATATTGAACAGGCCCAGCGCTTATAAAGCGTTTGTATTGAGTCTGAGTTCGTTCTCAAGCATTTGATTGGTCAGATTTGAGCCTAGGCTCAACTCTGACCAATCAAATGCTTGAGAATGATTTAAGACTCATCTCAAACGCTTTATAAGAATGGACCCAGTTTCTGAAGTATTTTGTTACAATGTAGTTAACATGTTTGCCGGTTAAGAATCTGATAAGACATACGGTTTCCTCGGATTTGTACAGTATTACATTGCAATAAGTGTAGTTTTCGTAGCGCAAGGCTCATCGGATTTAATATTCCACGGAAAGTCTGGTTATCACTTCATGACTGGTTAAATATATATTTAAATTTACTATTTCATATGTGTCCGCTTGTAGAATATTAAATATTACTCCATATTTTGTTGGTAATTCGGTTTCAAACAAAATGGATCCTTAACATACATTGTACGCATTTGACGTCTGATCTGGACGAAACCTGTTAAGAAAGGATGGAAACTACGCATTGGCACTGTACTATTTAAAATATGCAACACATAACGCCCAAAATGGTTCCTGAAACACACATTTATCATGTTAATCCTTATCCGAATGAGTACGACATTGACTGGTTTGTGAAAACGGTTACGATCCAGATCAGACGCCGCATAATGCGGCTTCTGATATGGACCTATACTGTTTGCATTACGTTGTTACGTTCCTTCAATACATTGCATGAATCTTCATTTTGCAATATTTGTGCAGGCTAAAATTTCAATGGAGACGATATTTCGACAGAGAAATAGTGCAAGCGCGAGTTTATTTGATATTCCAAAAGCGCCTTGCACTTTGCATTTTGCCTGTAGGGTTGACCATTCTATATTCTGCATTCAAATGAGATTTTAACATATCATTACCAGTCTTTAGATCGCTAAGCAGTTATTATGCACATTTTGAAATAATGGTATACATGTAATTAATGGTTTTAACCCTTTCACCCTCAATGACGCCATAAAGCGCGTTTGCAAACAGTTTGGGTTCTGAACAGACGCCGCGTTACGCGGCGTCTGATCAGGACCCAAACTGTTTGACACTCGTTTCGAAATTGACACTCGTTTCGAAATTTCGTCAGTCGCATTGCCTTAAACTAATTTTGAAACCATTTTGCAGACAACAATACTGAAACGGACGACACCGTGGCGGTGAAGGGGTAAAAATACTCTTGTAAACTTTGATAATGAAATGGTTAAAGCATGTAATTGACATTATACAAATTACAGACACATGTACATGTACACGTATTCATGATTGTCGTCATCATTTAAGACATTCTGATTGTCCTTTTAAGTTTGTTAGCCTACGTGCATTATACGATGTTCTGATTTTGCCAGGGTACATACTGACGCTTGCATATGTTATGGCTTTGGCAGAATATATCAAATAGCGTGATAATATTTGTTTTCTCTTGCAAAAGTACAAAAAAGCGGATGCGTATTTTCCACCAACGATATTGTTTTATTTAACAGTGTTTCCGTCTTGAGTGTACGAATACTAATACATTATAATGATGACGTTTAACCCTTTCACTCTCAATGATGCCAAACGGTGTGTTTGCAAATAATGTTGATATTGAGAAGACGCCGCATAATGCGGCGTCAGATCAGGATCTACACTGTTTAACACTCGTTTTGATATTTATACAGGCATGCTGCCTTAAATTTAACTTTAAAACGATATTGCAGACGCGGACGACAATAAGGCGATGAAGGGGTAAAACTGTCACAATAAATTATATCATAAAAGGGTTAATATCCGTTGACAGTTTAATGCAAGGAAAAACGCAATGAAACAGAAAGCGGATGAACGAAATGTCTGTACATGTATTACTGTTCCCCAGCACTAATCGTCACCTATCATGAACAAAAACAAAATACAAGTAGTTGATCTCTGCATTTTCTCTAGAAATGTACAAACTAATTTTAAATAAACGTTTTGAATTAAGTTTTAATTTTGTTCTAGTGTATAACAAGTACGTTATACACGTATGTGTGGATCCTTTTCAAACGCACAGTAGCCCTGCGTCTGACATTGGTTCGAACTGTAGCGAAGTTTCTATAATATTTGTCTTTCGTGATAAAACAAAAACCATGTAATTATGATGTTTATTAAGTCTGACAAATAACTGTGTTGCCATGACAATTTTTTTTAATCCTTTCTTGGTTTTGTTTTATGGTAATGAAATCAGGCTCCAAACTGTTTGCCACCAAGATAAACAAGAATTATCAGAATTGTCCAAAAGTTGTTCTTTTCTACGTTTTAGTACTTTGCGTTTGCGTACGTTTGCGTTTAAACGGGAAAGAATAACATATTCTCCACTGTAACTCTAAATCAATAAGCTTGACACGCTGAAATGACACAACATTATTTATTATGAGTCTCTTGATACATAGGCCATAAACATTTGTTTAAATCGTAGTTTTTTGTATGCAAGGGCGACGATGAAAGGCATACATGTACCAAAAGTCATGAAATAGCGGCGCATCACATTTATTAGTCTTACTAAAGCCGTGTTACTAAAAGTGTTTTTTAACATAGTACGAGGGCCTTGCGAGGAGGTATCGACCCTGTATGGTTATACTGTTTTATTAATGTCTGGTATAGTCATGTGCTGTCTGGTCAAATTTTTTAAATCCTTTTGTGCTTTTGTTTGTCCATAAAAAATAATCTACAGCATTTGCTCTTCGTCACAGCCAATTTAAATCAACAATTTTGACACTCTAGAATTACACAACAATCAAGGTAATTCCCTTGGTACATATAGCAGCCTCATCAGACGTAGATTAAATCGGCGACTAACCATGTTACAAAATGTTTATAACTCCGATTAGAATAACACATCGATGTTTACGACACATGTACAGTGGAGAAAGCAATGTACTTTCCCAATAAACGCATTTTATGCTGAGCTCTTTCTGCCGGGTAGCTTTTCAGGCTCCAAATATGTTTTCCACTTATTAACAAAAATTGTCAATACATGTTTTTGCAATGAATTGCCATTTTCTATATTTAAGTGCCTTCCATTTGTGTTTAATTGCATTTATGTGCGGAAAAGACTCAACACTCTAACTGCATTGCATCTTTTGGCAATTCGTTTTGTACCATTTTAACGAAAACGAGTAACCGTCTTCTCACAGAAAGAATATGCAAGGCCTGTCATAAACACCACTAGAATAACAATGTTTACCTTTAGGCTTGGACTAATTCATATGCAAAATTTAGGATCAAACACCATTTTATTCAAGTGTTACCTTGTAAGATAAAAGATGCAAGTTACACAATGCATCACGTGTCTTATGAAGTTTGGCTTTGCTATTTGTTACATTTTCATAGTTCCTTAATCTTATTGTGTTTATTTTTATTGTTCATATTTAAGTCATTAATCCTGACATCTTAACTTTTTAAAAGCTAACAAATACTTTCTTCGTGAACACTTGTTTCAAAATTATGATGATTATTGTATGCGAAGTAATCACGGTTTGTTTATTACCCACTTGGTACCGTGGAGAATCTGTTATTCTTTCCCGTTTAACGTACGCAAACGCAAAGCACTAAAACGTAGACAAGTACAACTTTTGGACAATTCTGATAATTCATGTTTATCTTGGTGGCAAACAGTTTGGAGTCTGATCTGGCTCCAAATAATAGTTTTAGCGTAAACGCGTTTATTGGGAAAGAATAACACATTCTCCACTGTACATAATTACATGTATGCAGTAACGTATTTTTACACCACTTAAGACAACGTTAAACGTCAATTATTTTATATTAGTCCGGCAGAGAAATCAGGATTTGGAGGTCCTCCTAGAAATTGCGTCCTAAGTTTTGTTCTTGATTGATATTGATAGTTCAAAGCATTGTCATTCAGAATGGCCGGGTGCCACCTTGGCACCCTTGAGCATTTTGATATATTTCCGGTTTACCCCACCCACCATTTTTCACTCATTTCCACGAAATGGGGCCTTTTATGCTATACCCCGGCGTCGAATATCGGGTAAATTCCTTGAAAGTTTAAGTATTATATCAATGAAACTTTAAACCATAGATGTACTATAATAAGAGTAGCATGTTGGTAACCTTGACCTTTGCCCTTGACCTCTGTGACATTTGTAAATTGATTTGCGCTTAATAGGTCAAATTTGGACTACGTACATCAATTACGGTCAATAACTTCACGTGTATGTGCATTTAATCGAGTAAAACTAGTTACAATAGTAAGTTACTAACATTGACCTTTAACCTTGACCTCTGTGGCCTAGATACTTTTTTCTGTTTAGGTCATTGTTGGACTAAGTACCAGCAGCTAGGGTCGCGCAACTTAACATGCTTTTGTGCGTCAAAAAATTTATTTCTTAGCATATAGGCTTGGTGGCATACACTTGCTCATCAGCTTAATTACTGGTGATGGTAGATTGGTGACAGACAGTGTTTTAGCCTTTATATTTGCTGATGCCTTGAAAGAGTGTAGTATAATTAAAGTGAAATGCTGCCTTAAAGTTCCGATTCAGGTCATGTTAAATAACTATGGCAGATGTAACATGGCTTACCTGATAGAAATGGAGGCTTTCCGGAGAGCAGTGCTCAGAATATATTTTTGAAAACTAGTATTTGATGAGGCATGGGCGAGGTATATGAAACGGCATGTCATATGTTCATTGAAATTCCCTTTATGTGCCATGGGCATGTGGCCGATTGCATAGTTAAGATTTACTATAAAGCAGAAATATTCTTAGGCTTTAGACATTCACATGTACAATCAGCTGCAAGCAAACTTGGATATCATGTTGGCTCACAGGAGTGATCCTGAAACTGACATTGAGGGGCACAAGGAAGACGGAAAATAGAAAGCAACGCAAAGGACATGGAAGGCACGGTACGACAAGAGGACCATGGTGACTATAAAATCACTCACCTGAATTTATTGAATCTGGTAGTTTTATCATTTAGTTTCATCAACAATCAAAATCAACCTGAAACTTAAAGCATTACCTAACATGACATTGTGAACGTTTGGAAAAAAAATATATTCAAATTTGAAAACATTGTTAAAGTCTTGCCTTTTCGAGCCTATCTGAGAGCATCAAGGACGGATAACTCTTGACAAAGGGGTTATACTGTACCCAAACTTCAAATAATGGAAGAACTTACAGTAATATTCCACTGTGGGCAAGTCAGTTTAAAGGGCATTTAAAAACTGCAGTTGCTAGAGTGTATAAATTGATAAAGATGGCGTCTTCAACATTGTTACGGAAGAAATGGAATCCGATGATGTGCATAACACCTTGATACCAGGCGAGGGACAGCTAATATAATTGGAAGAACATGATTCCAGAGAACAAATCACCATGACCAAAATAATGTGACGGATGGTCAAATAATATTAAATCTACTCAATAGTCTTGGAAAGTCTTCAAGCTATCAGCCATGAGGTTGATAACAGAGATGTTCTGTCACATGAATTGACACCTTTACCAACAACACTGTTTGGTGATCATAATGATATGACAGTAACGACAATTGATAAAGCAATTCAAAAAACCAATTCCAGATAGGAGTTTCTGACACAAAAATGGGACCAGTAGACAGTCACCATAGACGGATCGATATTGTTATTATTGGTTTATGACAAACCCCACAAAAGGCTCTGTCCAGAACTACATCGCCAACAGGAGAACAGCAATATCCACCAATATAAACAGTACCGACATGTCTCTAAGTGTACGAGAACAACATGTTAAAATCGATTACTATCAGTTGCATGCTAACAGCACATTACCAAAATACAGTGTATCTTATTGTCAATGAAAAACAGCAGTTAATAAAGCTGGTAATCTCTTACATTCTAGATGCTGAGACTTTTCAGATTGAGCACACTCAAATTAACAAGCTAGTTATAATAGGTAAAAATGAAACACAAGCTAAATCTAGCCGAGGTATTATGTCAGAAAGAAAACATTTATAAACAACAGATTAATTAAGAGGTGCATGTAGACAATATCATTGTAGTAGGTATTCTTATGCACAATAAATTATTCGAATCCTAAGCCGTCATGTCATATTATAAAACACGAAGGGCAAATAAAATGTTAATCAAATCTATTATTGATATTATATTGCATTGGACAAACATATGGCATCATTGAGGACATTCTTCCTGCACATGGTCCAACTGTGTGTTTTCACCTATCAGTTGACTCGATTTTTCTATTGAAAATTACATTTCACAAGCTTTAGTATTTCCTCGAGTTCATATCTGAAACACGCATTCAAGTATAGACCACACAACTTAGCGATGAAACATCAGCAACACTTTACTGTCTAGATTTAGGCATTTTTGAGAAGGAAACATTCTACCTGATCTTGACCCAGTAGGGTTTAGCTCGAGGAAGAAAAACGGATAACAGCTTCACAGCCAGCGACTTGGACCGAAAACATTGTCATAACGCTAGAGTTTATTTTTAAACTGAGCAATGTGTGACTGTCAAGGTCGCATGCCCTGTAGAACGTAAATATTGATATGTAAAGGCATGGATGGACGACTTTGACTTGGCTTGATCCTGAGTTTATTGTTCAAATGCTGCGGGTGTCCCAGGGTCTGGGGTAGACAGTGATTAGAGTGTCTAACACACAGTATCCACGCTTCTCTGTTATGTGGATCTATGCAAGTTGGGTTTTAGGGTACTGCAACACAGAATAGATCATATAGCGCCGGTAAATGATGAGATGAGACGATGATGATTTCAGAAAGATGATTTTGACTAGTCTCGTTCGTTGCGAATCAGCACATGGGATCAAAACCAACGACCTGTCTACCTTTTAGTTCTTGGCAGCGGACATTATCTCGGTCAAATAAACAGAAACATTCCTATGACAATTAAGCCCCAGAAAAACGATCAGGTAGGAAGGTCTCTTGGGATAAATGTAAAAACGCTCTTGTGAACAAATACCATGTGCTAAAATAGAGCCAGTCAAGAAACAACTGTTGATTCTGACGTTTGAACATTTTAAATATTTTAAGCATGTCTATTGCAACTTTGGCCACTATCTTGAATATACGAAAATGCTCGAAGGTGAAAAGATGTCACCTGCAATAATTCAATGATGAGTATCATTCTGTCAATAATAAGTATTATACTGGTAAGGTCAAACCATTTAAGAATAAGAAATTATGAATGATGTTGTTTGGACTTATTTTGCTTTGAAGCATTTCGATCAACGATTTGGTCGCCATCTCCAATATATGGAAATGCTCAAGGGTGACAAGATGACATCCACATAGTTCCATAACAAGTAATAAGCATCACCAACTTAAATAAACGGAAATACTCAAGGATGAAAAGATGTCACCCGTTACAATTCATCAATAAGTATCATAATTTTAATAGTAGGTATAATAACGTTGATATCGAGTCAGTGAAGAATAAAAAAATGTTTGATTTTTTTACTTTTTTTGCTAAACAAAAGTTTCCGTCACGTTTTTAGCCGCCATCTTGAATATACGGAAATGCTCAATGATAAAAAGATGTCACCCGTAACATTTCAATAATAAGAATGATCATTCCAAAAGCGAATATCATAATTGGTGAGATCAAATCAATTCAGAAAAAGAAATTCAGAATGCTCATTTGTTGATCATTTTGTTTGAAGCATTTCGATAGCCATTTTAGCCGCCATTTTGAATATACTGGTATGCTCAAGGGTGACAAGATGTCATCCGTAACAGTTCAACAATATTTATCATAATTTCAGTAAAGAATTTCATGATGGTGGGGCCAAATTAGTTTAGAAACCCAAACTATGAATGCTGAAGTTTAGAGTAGTTTGTAACGCATTTGGATAACCATTTTAGCCGCCATTTTGAATAAACGGAAATACTGAAGGCTGACAAGATTTTACCCGTAACATTTTTAAAACATGAACTGTCCTATCTATAATAACTCTCATTATATTGGTCAAATCAGTTAGAAAAAAGAAAACAATGAATGCTGCTTTTTGGACTATTTTGTTTAAAAGCATTTCGGTAGTCATTTTGGCCGCCATCTTGAATATACAGAAACGCTTAAGGGTGACAAGATGTCATTTGTAACAGCTCAATAATATGTATAATCATATAGTAATATCTATCATTATGGTGGGGTCAAATCAGTTAAGAAAACCAAACCATGAATGCTGAAGTTTAGCGTAGTTTGTTTCAACGCATTTAGTAGCCATTTTAACCGCCATTTTGAATATACTGAAATACTCAAGAGTGACAAGGTGTCACCAGTAACCTTTTAATTCCATAAAATGACATTTTAACAATAGCTATTATTATGATGAGGTTAAATCAATTAAAAAAAGATAAAATGAATGCTGAATTTTTGACTATTTTGTTTAAAAGCCTTTCGGCAGCCATTTTGGCCGCCATCTTGAATATACGAAAATGCTCAAGGGTGACAAAGTGGCACCCGGTGGTTTTTCAATAAGTAACATATGCTGAAGTAGAATCAGTCGAGAAAAAAACTTAGGACGGCATTTCCAGGTCCAGTCAGCTCTCTGTCGGACTATATGCAAAGTCGACGAGGTAGTGTTTCACGATGGTAATGCAGAAAAATCACCTTTTCCTACAATAAACGGTTATAGATATTCAGTGATTGCCCTTTTGTGTTTGTTTGAACTATTTTATCGTGTCTTGTGTGATAAAAGATATATATAGTCATGTCGATTTTATCTGATTTTGCTGGTTTATGCCCTGATATAGTTTCAAAATCCTTTTAGGTTTTATTTTCATAAAAAGGAAATCAGAGATTGTTCTCCTTATAACGACAAATTTAAACCAGTAATATCAACGCTATAGCATAACACAACGTACTTACCCGTTATTGTGCTAAGCGCGGATTGGCTAACGTTTGCATACAGTTTGGATATTAAGATCAAACGCAGCTTTACGCGGCGTCTGGTTTGGATCTAAACTGTTTGTCACTCATACACACGATACATTTGAAGCAGACGACAGTTCAGCAGTATAAGGGTTAATTCGTGTCTTGGTACACAAGTGGTAAAACATGTGTTGAACCGCCAATAACAAAAATATTACATCGGATAAGACGTTATTCTTTTTCCGCTTAAGGTAGTTTGCAAGCGGACCCCGCATCTCGAGTTCCGGAAGTGCTGATGCTAAAAACTGTCGTCTACTGCTTTTTCTCAAAGTTACATATAAGTGGACATTTTGATAAAATAGATATAATGACGAGTGACAAACAGCTTGAATCAAGATCAGACGCCGCGTGACGCGGCGTCTGATCTGGATTCAAGCTATTTGCAAATGTAAGCCAATTCTTTATTTTCCCTCTCTATAACGACTCCCTGCGAACAACACAAACAATCTGTGTCTCCCTCCCATTGGATGTCGTTGTAGAGAGGGAACATTGTATATTATTTAATAAAGAAAATATTGCTGTTTATTAAAAATGGAACTTTTCTCGACAAAAGGTCCAGTCAGAAAAAAAAACGGTACGGTAATTTTTTTTTTTTAACAATTTCTCCCTCTCCATATGGTTTATTTCAATTTAATCAACGTTTCAGTGGAGATTGACAGGGAATAAGCAGACCCGCGAACGACTGTAAACAAAACTAAATGCAAAAGCAAGGCAATACAAAGAGAGCTTCTTTGAAAACTCGCGGAAGGCTAAAACTTCGTCGAAAGATTTGTTTTGAGAAATGTATTTTCCACCATTTTATTGAATTGCGCAATTTATTTGCGTGTAAATGGAGAACAACGTATTCTCCATTTAAACACACACTCTTTAACGTAATGATCTCAATACAACAAATACGTCAACACAGTCATTGCAAAGACGACATATACAGTATGCGTAAACTTTTATTTCTCAAATTTAGATTTTATATGTTTTGACTTAGGACATATTGAAATGAGTGGCAAAATGTTTGATTCCAGATAAGAGACTTCGTTAAGCAGCATTTAATGAAGATCCAAATTGTTTGCGAAAAGCGTTGTTCTCGGGGTAAGGCAGTGCAGGAGTTTGAATAAATATAATATTGTGGTCATGTTTGTGATATTGTTCAAATAACAATACTGACTTGGTAGATGTCACTTGCAGAAATGTCTCTATTACTCCTTATGATAAGGAATGATCATGACACAATACTTTGAACTCATTGTAAGTGTGAATCGTAATTTGCTATGCATGTATATGTCGTTCATGTATAAAGCATTGTATATTGTATCAATATATATTTGATAACCGCTCAATCCTTTTACCAGTGAATACGACTTTTAAAGCATCTAATTTATACCTCCGCTCAGATAAATTTAGCTTCCCTATATGCAATCATGACTATCCACAATACGACATATTTTCGATATCCATGCAGAATGTAACGTAAAGGTGGCTGAAATTAATGCGCATTCTGCTTACTTTGAGTCTTTTTAAAGCAACCATCTGTCATCAATACCGAAAAATAATCTTTAAAAGAAAGATTAAAAGCATAACACATACAATTCAGAAACATTAAAGTTTTGTTAGTAATGACAACACAACTTGACATTCACTTCAAACTCTTCACTGCCTAAATAACATAAAACTCAAACAACAAGAATACAATTTATAACTGTATTTGTAACGAGCACTTGGGCAAGATTCAATGCAGTATGGATAACGAAATATCAATATCAATGCAAATAATTTGGATCAAAACTGTTTGCAAATGCACTGTATGACGTCATTGAGCATAAAAGGGTTATAAATACAGTGGAGAATCTGTTATTGTTTCCCGTTTAAACGCAAACGAAACGCAAACGCAAAGTACTAACACGTAGAAAGGAACAATTTTGGGACAATTCTGATACATGTAACTCATGTTTATATTGGTGGCAAACAGTTTGGAGCCAGATCAGATGCCGGGTTACCCGGCGTCTGATCTGGCTCCAAACTGTTTGTAAAAGAACAAATAGTTTTAGCGTAAACGCGTTTATCGGGAAAGAATAACAGATTATCCACTGTATCAGTGTTATCGGCCTTGGCAGTTAAAGGGTGAACGAGAGAAAATAATATTTTCTCCCCTGTAATACATCAAGCGTATATCACACAGACTTGTACAAGTTTTATGATTTGTTAGATGTAATTTAAATAGTAGTACGATGGTTATGAAAGTGATAATATAAACGTGTAATAATAAGAAAAATAAACAAACACCAACACGAATTTAAATTTATAAATTATCTTCCAACGTTTCGCCGTTAGGCTTTTTCAAGGAATGAATATTTATATAATTTAATGACGTAACGGTAAACAAACGTGTGGAATATATCGGTTAAATCAATCTTATCGCCAGATTTCGTGCAAATGCCACGATCTTAAACATTTTTAAACGGATATTGATCAATGTCCGTTTTAATAAACCAGTACATGTACAGCAAACCCCGTTTAAATGAGCACTAAACATAATATGTATTTATTTAACCCTTGGCCTGCTGGTCGGGACTTCACTTGGTTTACAAACAGTTTGGATCTTGATCAGACTGTTTGACCATCGTCTTTAGGTTTGTTTATTTAAAGAAATGAATAAATCTTAAATAACAAATTTGCAGACGAAAATTCAAGGCAGAAAGCAGACGATTTCGCTCCAGGATGAGAGTTAACTTTTGATAGTTTGACTCAATGCAAAATGAGTGTTCAACTGTTCGGATCCTGGATATACGCCGCGTAATACTCTACTCGGAGAAAGGCAGTGGTAGGATTAATCATGTCTCTAAGTGGATCGTTTAGCTAATCATTTACACATGGAATTGCCAGCCAACTTATTAGTTATCTGATTTCATGTTATTTTCAATCAACTTTATCATTCACTAATGATGATAAGTTCCGGTGTAAAAAGTTTCTCCGTCTATCATTAATTTTACGAATGCACGTCAACATATTGTTAGGAAGATAATAGTCTTCCCCCATAAATGCATGTATGCTTACACAATAGTGTCCATTGCAAACAGTTTTGAGCCATATCGGACACGAGATAGCATGTGGTCTGATAAATTTTGAAATTATTTGCCACTCTTATAAAACAAATGATTCAACCTTTTTAATTCTTTCAACCATATTTAGAAACTACTGATGTAATAAGCATAAAATATTTATTTTTTTAAAAATACCCTCCAAAATTTCAATCACATTTTATGCTTATTACATCAGTAGTTTCTAAATATGACACTCCTTTCGAATAAAAGTATATGATCAATAAAATGTGAAATGAAGAATTCAAATTGTGGCACTTGTAAAAATGATATGTGGACATTTCCAGACTTTGTTAGTGGCACCATAAATAGCTTAGTAGTGATAAATTTTACAACAAGACTCCTTTATAAAGTTTCTACAAGTCCTAACGCTCAAAATGATGTATACTATTGGTATGTTGTATGTAGGCATTTTGAAAAACGTCGGAATAAGTCGGGCTATCAAACACTATCTCAGAACCTTAATGTACTGCTATACGACTGTAGAAACCCCATTTGTTTTAACTATCATCACATCAAGACAGTTTTGCGTTCTTTCGATCTTAAGATATGTGTGATTTGATTTCGAAACAAAATGTATTGAGAAACGAATTTTGTCTATTATGATTGATTTGAAACGATTTCAATGGTGGTAATGTTATATGACATGCATCTATCAACTCGTTCATATGTATAGCCAACATTAAATACCTCGATCATGTCAATAATCCATAGTTAAATCGTTGATAAGCCACTTTATCACTTTCGAATGAGGATACGTTCGATTAAAGTGAGATCAATATTTTTAATTTCAACTGCACAAATGATACAGTGGATAAAACGTTATTCTTTACCAATAAACGCGTTTGCGCTAAAATTATTATTTCCGATGCAAACAGTTTGGAGCAAGATCAGATACCGGGAAACCCGGCATCTGATCAGGCTCCAAAATGTTTGCCACCAAGATAAACATGAATTATCAGAATTTTCCAAAAGTTGTACTTTCTGCGTTTTAGTGATTTGCGTTTGCGATTCGTTAAAGAATAACGTACATGTATTCTCCACTGTAACTTTGACATTGAAAGAACATCATATATTTCTCTAAGTTTTCTCAGAAACCGTTAACAACGATGTCAATGTCAATATAATCGCCGATGGATAACAAAAAAGTAATTGACAATGTAGTTTTGTGCTGTTAAAAACGTTGCACCAAATTTAAGGATGACAATTCTAAAGCGGGTTCAGCATGATCAGGCTCCAGGCGATAAACCTTTTAAATTTTAATAAATCGCCAATTATTTCTATAAACCTTGATATGCTACTTTCGTAGGCTCAAACTATATACAAATATAGAATTATTGATCTGCATGTATGGACGTTTGTTGCCCTATCATATGTTTGTCATGATATGTGTACTAGCCTGTACGTTTGACTTTTCCTATCGATTTTTTTCTAATTAGGACACTAACGTGTACTTATATAACAGGGATAATGTGGTTACTTTGGTCCTAAGCTCTTGACAAAGAACAGTTACAAGGTACGATTAACATGTCAATGATCATTACACTGACCTAATGACTTTTTGATGGTCATTTGAGGGTCGCAAAATAAATCGGTTAAATCTTACCCACTTGTTGCAGCAATATCATTGTCATGGAAATACAGTAATTTTTTAAGAAAACAGAACATGTTGGTGCTTAAACATGTATTTCCATTCCAAACAGTTTTGAACCATACCGGCCTTTCTTCAGGCTCAAAACCATTTTTAGTGTTTGGCCTAATTTATCAGCCAATCAGCAAGCCACAAAATTCAATTTTTCGCTCGGTTTAATTATTAAGTCAACGGGATTTAACGAGATTTGGCAATTTAATTATGAAGTGTTCGAGACTTGGATTAAGACGTTAGCAAGCATTGCGCATGTGTTAATATTTCGGTCAGCTCCGCCCATGGCGTGACTTTTAAGCTTTACGGGAAATCCATAACACAGCAAAGTGCATATACATGTAGATATATCTACATGTACAATTTAATTTAGAGGAAAATAATGACATTTTGTAGCTCGCTAGTCGGAAGAAAATTTTGAAAATCATTCAAATTTTATTTAATCTTTAGGAGGGGGGATAAGAAAAAGAAAACACAATCTAATTAAAACAGAATTCTTACCGTAATTAACAAAACCAACATCTACAAACCATTGTCAATCGCGGCGAAAATACTAAAGACAGGCGTCTGCATAATGCAAGATCAAAATAATGCAGAAAGATCATTTTTGATTTTTTCTGCATTATTTCATGGCTCCAGATAAGAGGGAGTAAACTTCACAAATCCAACATTTTCTCACTTATTTTAGCATCAAATCCTATGGTGTTACTATTTAGAATCGTCTCTCCGAGACGATTCTAATGAGTAGTGACACCGTAGGGTTTTAAGCAGAAGTAAAGATTTTAGTTTTTGAAATACCCCCTTATCTGGAGCCCTGTATTTTGTGCTGCATTAAGCATTTAGACGTCAATAACTATTCTTTTTCCATCGTCAAAATTGCCATGCGCCATGTTGCTGCGTAATAAAACACACAATGTATACATGTAACAGGCTGTGTAAACATCTGTCGGCGGAGAAAAATATGTACAGTGGAGAAAACGTTATTCTTTCCCGTTTAAACGCAAACGTACGCAAACGCAAAGCACTACAAAGTAAAACTTTTGGACAATTCTGATATTTCATGTTTATCTTGGTGGCAAACAGTTTGGAGCCTGATCAGACGCCGGGTTACCCGGCGTCTGATCTGGCTCCAAACTGTTTGAACTGTAAATAATAGTTTTAGCGTAAACGCGTTTATTGGGAAAGAATAACACGTTCTCCACTGTAAATGAAGTGAAGTGACGTCATATGTGGGCGGGTCAAACACTAAAATGGTTAGAGTTTATTTCAACGTTTCTTAATAATTAAGAAGCCAAATTGGGTCGCAGGCTCCCTCATTTGTTGGCTTTTTAATAATTAAGAATCATTGAAATAAACTCTAACTATTACTTAACTCAAATAAAGCTATTTCACTAATATGTATCCAAGTACTATAACCATTGCAAGCAGCGTCGAATAAATAAGGTTTAGCATATATCGAAATATGTCCAAATTATGCCGTGCAGTGTGCTCAAAATAATGTACTAGCTACAGTAACTGTTAAACAAAAGTGTACATTAAGATGGACTCCAATTACTAAATTTATACTTATTTGAAAAAGTATGTTTCCAATTAGCAGATTGCAAGACGGATGAGTGCTATTAACTAGACTAAAGGTGAAACAGAAAAGTTTAATGGAAGCAGTCTGCTTAACTTCCATCGTATTTAGATCTGCTATAATTATGACTTTCTTTATGTCAACAAGTGTACTGTGGTGTTAAGAAAGGATTGAATTGTATGAACAAATTATATGTGATGGAATTTTGAGTTTGCAATTGGGATTTTTTTCTATATAAGAAAAAGCTATATATTATGATAACGTATAGCATTCACAAAAAGTAATTAGAATGACTACTTTCAAACAATGCTTCTGGGTCGCCTTTATCTTATTTAGTTCTCTAATTTTACTTTCCTAATATCAATAGGGTTTATGTAGACATTTTGAAAGAGTTTACTGTATAAAAGAAATCCTATCTCATGGAATTGTTTCATTGATGTAGTGTAAAACTGTACAATACCAAGCCATGTACGAGGGGCTTTTTTACTGATCAGTAACTTCAGTATAATTAGAGCAACATGCATGTGTGATATATCGTTGTAAAGAACAATTCTATGCTGTCCCGATGGTATAATGCACGGTAACATCACAAAAACCGAAAAGTCACAACATTAACCTTAGTGACCCTACTGCAGAACACTATACCATTTTGTGTGTTTTAGAGGTAATTTTTTAAAACAAAACTGTATAGTTACAATAATGATTATTGCGGCTTTATTTTTTTTTAATATATTGATGAAATTTTCTGTCAAGTACATGTAACATCAGACAATTATGCACACATTTCACAGTATGAAATTATATTATTTAAAAAATATAAAATTATATAACGAAATAAATAATAAAAAAAGTTATAATAAAAAACAAAATAAATATTTTTAAAAAGAAATGCTCAATTTTGATATCAAATCAGGCTATAATTAAAGTCATTGAAGTTGATTTTGATGCGTCGAAAACAAAATATAGATATACCGATCTAGAAAAAAGATTATAATGTTCGAAAACACATTTTGAGAGGTTTTCATAAGCAAAAACAGAAATGTTGTTTTTGAAAAAATTATATCTAAGTCAAATAACTCTTTCAATGGTAACGAAATTTTTATTTACATTAAAATAGAGACATAAACTGATATATTTCAACATTGTTTTAAAGTTGCTTTTACGTAAAATATAATGTCTGACAAGTGCTATGTTCTAGTGTCCTGAAGTAGTGGTCATTTAGGTTCATGTTGTGACTTATCGACTTATGTGCGTTTATCGCGCTCACACTATCGTGTCGGCAAAGAATTGTTCTTTAAAATGATATAACACATGCATTTTGCACTTATAATATTGAAACTACTGATCAGTTGCCACTACATAAACAATGCTCGTCGTATTATGAGAATATGTATTATCAGTACAAGGTTAGTAAAATTGCTTATTTCAAACCAAGTTTCTCACCTGAAGGCTTGTTTTAAACGTTAGAAATAAACCAATTCTTTCTTCCAACAATGTCCTTTGTCTTTGGTCATTAACTCATACACCACTGAAACTTCATATGGGCAATTGTTGTTTCAAATTGAAAGTAGGCATTTGTTTTATTATCTGAGATTGTTTGTAAAATGAGGAATAATTAAGATCCTGCTCATAGGGATCTTTTATGAATCCTCAAACAAAAGCCTACACTGTTTGCATAGCACAAGTGTTATATTTGCAAGTACTCATTTAGAAAATGATGCATAATTATACACTGGGTATTAAAGCATTAATAAAACAAACAATTCTTCTCAATTTCCCCGCTAGCAAATACACAAGTACAGTTTCAATGTTTAAGTTAACTATTAAGTTTACTCAAAGTAATTGTTTTCAACAATCTAACTTGTTATACTATAAAGCAAAACGCTGTAAATACGTAATGTTCCAATGATCGTGGTCTTTACAGTCCACTGTAGGCCATTGTTTACCGTTTACGAGACAAACATATACATTTAGTGGATGTTATTGTGGGGTTCAGGTATTTACCATTTTCTTGCACAACATTTGTTATACAGTTTGGATCCTGATCAAACGCCGCGTAACGTAGCGTCTGATCCAAACTGTTTGACATTTGAATTTAGGTTTTTGTAATTCAAAAATATATAAATTAAACTTGAACAAATGTTGAAGACGGCACTTTCAAAGCAGACGATATTATTGCAGAATAATGTTTAAGAGAAAGCAATATAACATAAGAGCATAACATATATCATCAGCTCGAAGTGAATTATGATGAAATATTCCGAATACTATTTCTTGTTTGAATGTTTGGTTTAACCATTAGTCGTAAGACAATTGTTTTACTGTGATGTATTGGCTGTCGTTGTTCCATAACCATTTCACACTATAGAAGCGCCTTGTGGTGTATTCAATTTATTCATCTACTGAAGAAAATATTTCCAACTTATACAGCCATGAATATTTACCATAATAAATATATTCTATTTTATAGCACAGTGCAGTTTTGATAAGGACGAAAGTAAAGCAGAATGCGTCGCTTAAGGTGGTCACCTATATTCAAAGCTAGAAACAGATTATGGAGTAAAGGTTTTTTTCATAACGTCGAGCTATTGTCGCTTGACAAATTCGTTTGTAATAACTCCTCAACATAATTTATTCAGAAAACATCATTGATATTCAAACAGTTTCGATTCAGATCAGATGCAGATTTACTCGGTGTGATGTTTCATCTATAATTATTCAAACTGTTTGACTGAAGCGGCGTACAGATTTTTTGCAAAAGTTTTGTACTAATCAATAGCCCAAATACATGCATACCTGAATTACTTCAATATTTCAAATTTGCCTTACACCAGATCATTTCTGACACTTTGCATTATGTTTGGTATGATGCAATAAATATAATTCGACACAAAATATTTTCACCACATTACATGGCTTCAAGCCACAACAAACACATAATAACATTTTAGTAATTGTTAAAATGATAAATTGCCTTAAAATGGTGAAACTTATTATCAAAAAGCATGCACACTGGACTAAAGATTGGTCTGTCCTTATAATTATGTTTGTGCAAAAGCAATTGTATATATATTGCAAATATTTGGACCTTACATCTGATCTAGCTCCAAAATCTTTGTAATTCGTCAATCTGTCAATGTTCACAATACATTACATAACGTTTACGCAATGTTTCGATTAAAGGTAAACATAAACGTATTTTGTACTGCATTTAATCCAATATATTTATGCTATCCTTTATCATGTTTTGTTTGACATGGTATTTTGAAACAATTTTGATCAAGAACAACCGTCCAGTTACTTTTGATGCATGTATTGTTATAATGTTAAAAGTTTTGATGACACCGCTATTTCGTACATTTAAACGACACTGACAGAAATGCAATAAAATGTAGAAGTCATACTGTATAATCGGGTGTTAAACAGTTAGAAGCCACATATTAAGCCGGTTTAGTCCTTAAAGGCACATCAGAATTATTTTGTTTGCAATGGACATTCATTTTGGATATATTTGATTCTATGGGATGCAACAGCCTTTGTACCCTGTGCGCATTGTACTTATGGTGATATATCTAATAAGTTTTAAATTCTGAGACATTTCTCGTTTTTTGTAGTTGTTTATTGCCTTTGTATGTTCACAAGATATTAATCATATCAT
This sequence comes from Gari tellinella, assembly GCA_922989275.2. Taxonomy (NCBI): domain Eukaryota; kingdom Metazoa; phylum Mollusca; class Bivalvia; order Cardiida; family Psammobiidae; genus Gari; species Gari tellinella. The sequence continues at coordinate 50,791,678 of OV277870.1, read as the reverse complement.
GGAGTTCCTGTAATTTTGGCTTGTGTCGATTTTTGCCCAGACTAATAAATATTATTGTCATAATCTTGACCTTTCAAACAACCAAACTGAGAGACCTTAAGCACTCTTAGCAATTTCATTCTGCAAAATGCAGACAGTTGCATAATAGAGAATGAGTGCCCTTTGTATTTGTACTGCAGCAGTACTATTTATTTGTAAAAAAGAATGATACCATGAACAAAAGGTCGTCACCATAATGTAGGAAACAAGCTCTGGGGCCCGTTACATAAAACTTCGTACGACAAATATCAGTCGTGACTCAAAACTTTAAAATACATTTAATTTCCTATTTCTCTATCTAATGCTGTCGTGTGACATCTCTTTGGAATAGTGTTGAAAGGACGATTCAAAAGAGATGTCACAAGACAGGATTAGACGGAGAAACAAATAATCATTGATAATTTTAGAATCTGACTTACGAAAACATTTGTCGTGCGAAGTGTTATGACACGGGCCCCTGAACTCATTTACAGTGGAGAATGTGTTATTCTTTCCCGTTTAAACGCAAACGTACGCAAACGCAAAACACTAAAACGTAGAAAAGAACACTTTTTGGACAATTCTGATATTTCATGTTTATCCTGGTGACAAACTGTTTGCACTGCAAATAATAGTTTTAGCGTAAACGCGTTTATTGGGAAAGAATAACACATTCTCCACTGTACCTTTGAAACTTCAAACGGACAAATCAGTTTCTTATTAAGTCTAGTCCAGAGTCCAATGTTATAAAGCTTTTGAGTACAGTCTGAAGTCATTCTCAATCATTTGATTGGTAAGATTTGAGTCTAGGGTCACATCTGACCAACTAAATGCTTGAGATCAAACTCAGACTCAACTCAAACTATTTAAAACCTTGTAGTTTTACATATTTAGTTTTGATGTTTACAATATGTTGCAATCTGAAAAACAGTTTAGTTGCTGGTCTGCTCTGGATCGTTACAGTTTGGATAGGACAAGTGTACACCCTGCACACGTAGTCTTTGTAAATGCTGTTGTAATACGGTTTTAAGTCGCTTTAACACAGTAATGGAGTCATAACTTGACCCAAGGAGACATGTTGCCAGATCAATTTCTCATTCACATCGATCTAAATATGAGGTATTAATCTAGTAATTTTAACCCTTTTGAGGGATTTGATTGAAGAGCAAATGCAACAGAAATTAATGTATGTCAGTACAAGATCTGAAACTGTAACAATAAAATAATATTTGTAACTCTGGCATTCTGGGTTTTAACATGTTCAGTACTGACATACAACTACATCACTTTATGATTGATTTACCCTTCAATCGTATCACTCAAAAGGTTACACCTTTTGGGAACCTTTTACTGTATTATGCCAGACTATGGCAGTTTTCCTAATTCATTTCTGCCCTTTGACCAAGCTGGCATGCCACTGGACCGCATGGGGGTTATGATGAGTGTTCTCGTCGCTAGGGTTGAATATGTTACAGTGGAGAAAACGTTATTTTTTCCCAATAAACGCGTTTACGCTAAAAACTATTATTTCTTTTGCAAACAGTTTGGAGCAAGATCAGACGCCGGGTAACCCGGCGTCTGATCAGGCTCCAAACTGTTTGCCACCACGATAAACATGAATTATCAGAATTGTCCAAAAGTTGTACTTTTCTACATTTAGTGTTTTGCGTTTACGTTTCGTTTAAACGGGAAAGAATAACGTATTCTCCACTGTACAACTATGGATAGAAGTCATAAATATATCAACGGAATTATGTAGAAAGTACTACACTATCCTGTACTAACATTTGAGCCAGGTCAATTATGTCAGTTGCAAATTGTTACTCCGCATCTGATCAGGTTCAAGCAATTTGCCATTCAGGTTTTAACAAATCATCTTTAAGAACCTGATATGTTTTATACATTATTGCATTACATTTACGTTTAGTTATTTGAACTGTAGAAAAGTTATGCCACCACAATACACAATTTCACTTATGTGCACGTGTGCAGTTATGTTACAGTGGAGAATCGGTTATTCTTTCCCGTTTAAACGCAAACGTACGCAAACGCAAAGCACTAAAACGTAGAAAAGTACAACTTTTAGACAATTCTGATAATTCATGTTTATCTTGGTGGCAAACAGTTTGGAGCCTGATCAGACCCGGCGTCTGATCTGCTCCAAACTGTTTGTATTGTAAATAATAGTTGTTGCGTAAACGCGTTTATTGGGAAAGAATAACACATTCTCAACTGTATATACTCGGTATTCCTTATTATAGAAAGAAAACACCATCACTCTTGTTTTGAATATCTCGTTAGAATGTCATAAAAATACATTTAACGAACACGATTTTATGCCTAGAAATGGTATTCATTTATCTAAAATTTGCATTCTCTGTAGTTAAATAGAATTATTACTTTCAACTATTATAACACAGTACAGGAAAAAACCGCTACATTTTCCCGTTTAATCGCAGACGGAACACAAACATATTGCAGTGAAATGAACAAAATGGCATTCTTTTGAAAAGTCTTACAATTTAGTAAGAACAGTTAATTGATAACAGTTTGGAGCCTGATCAGACGCAATAGTATATTGCGTCGTGTATGGCTCCAAACTGCTTACAATGATAATAATTGTTTCAGCGTAAATGCGTTTATCGGGAAGGAACAACGGACTCTCCACCACTGTATACAGTGGAGAAAACGTTATTCTTTCCCAATAAATGCGTTTACGCTAAAACTATAAATTGCAGTGCAAACAATTTGGAGCCAGATCAGATGCCGGGTAACCCGACATCTGATCAGGCTCCAAACTGTTTGCCACTCAGATTAAAATAAATGGTCAGAATGATCAACAAGTTGTCATTTTCTACGTTTGTTTGCAATGCGTTTGCGTTTCGTTCGCGTTTGGACGGGAAATAATAACGTTGTATCCATTGTAATTCATTCACATGTTTCATGCGTTAATACTGAATGTTTTGTTTTTATTTCAGGTAAGTGATTTCCTTGGTCTAACATCGAGTAAAGTAAGTTTGCTACTTTCAAGTTCTATTCTACTTAAAAGGCACTTTTACTAGTATATCTTTCAAAAACGGTCCATTCTTTTTCCGGAATATAGACTTCTTTCAACAATAGGTCCCAAAAACTTTTCCATACAAACAATGAATAACAGTTACACAGTTCTGTTGGAAAAGTACGGATACTTATTGCCTCACAAATCTCCATTCCTGAAAACAAGGAAATTATTGAATGAGGTCGTTCTCAATCATTTGATTGATCAGATTTGAGCAATTGCTTGAAAAAGACACCAGACTCAACTCGAACACTTTATAACCTAATATCCTGCTCAGACACTGTCTGCTCAGGATCTAAACTGTTTGTCCCCAATACATAAATAAATCGTGGATATTTGCTAACATTTTTATTTTCTACTTTTCACCTAGTTATACTTATAAATTTAACCATCCAATATTGTTAGATTTCTCGATTGCAACATTTCTCTAGAATATGTCATCATTTCCAAATGTCATGAAGACGATAATTTTGGAAATTTGGAATTGGACATTTTTTAAGAGAAATCGAGCAATTGAGAAAAAAAATCAAAAACAAAATCAATCTATTTGGAAATGAAATTGTGTAATCGAGGAATCGACAAATTTGGAATAGAAATAGTGCCCTCTAGGAATCGAGAAATGTAGTAATCGGAAAATCCTGAAGAGAAATCGGGCCATCGAAATATTGGGTAAACTGGGAGAGAAATCATTCAATCAAGAAAATGACAATTTGGTAAATCGGGAATTTTGGAAGAAAAATAGACTAAGTGCAATCAGGCAATTGGTAAATATGAAAGTTTGGAAGAGAAACCGTGCAATCGAGAAATAAAAATTATGCAGTCGAGAATTTTTGAAATCGCGATTTTTCGAAGAGAAAATTGAGCAATAAAGAAATCGAAACAATTGGAAATCAGGAAATTTGGAAGAGAAAATGTTTAGTTTAGTTTAGACATTCAACCCTTGCGATGAGTATACTCGTCATTTGCAAACAGTATACCTGTGTGGATTACACTTGTCATCAGGGTCTTCACTTTTTGTCACTTTTAAATATATTGTGGAAATCAACACTAAATAGTCAGAACTTGACTAGACTTATCTTGAAATCGGAATTGTCTATTGTAAGATTCAGAGATGAATGTGTTAAGAAGTAGAACAATTGCAAATCTGCAATTATGCAATCAACATCGTGAATGTGTGAAGTTGAAATCGCAAAATAATGAAATCTACTGTGAGAAATTTTCAAGTGGAAATGTCAACGCCGGTCTTTCGTACAAATATACCCTTGTACTTTAATTACACATTTTGTCATCTTTAATAATCTAACCTTTTCGTTGTAAAGAGATACACCACTGACATTTGCAAACAGTTTCGATCAAGATCGGAAGCCGACATATAATACATTCAAAGTCTCAAAAATAGCTTCGATGTGTCTGCAGTAAACTTTCTGTACTCACAATTTAGAAATGCATTGCAGACCGCATACCTTAACACGATATACTTGCTGTGAAATGGCTCATGAAACTGAACTACAAGCCACTCTGCTACACCTTCAGAAACTGATTGAAAATTAATGAATACTGAATTAAATTTTATTTTGTCATTTACCGCACAGTTTGTGTAATAAAACGTTCCATTTCAAGGTGACAGTCTACGATAAAACTTGTGTTCAGCGATGACCATAATGTGTCCAAATAACCATTTAAAAGACAGCTTGAGGTGCAATGCAGGACAAATGGAAAAAAGAAAGCTGCTACACCATTGTTAAAGGTTTTAATGCTTACTTAATAAATATCTCTTTGCCAGGCGTTCGCAATTTGAATTGTATTTGCAAACAGTTTGGATCCAGATCAGACGCCACGTAACGCGGCGTCTGATCTGGATCTTAACTGTGGGACACTTTTCTTAAGTTGTATGTTCCTCAATTGTATATAAATATTACTTTAACAGATTATGTAGACGCCAACTTTATAAAAGACAATACTACTTCAGGGCAAAAGTTAACACAAGTTTTAACTGTATTATGGAATACGCCGAGATACAGTGGAGAATCTGTTATTCTTTCCCAATAAACGCGTTTACGCTAAAACTATTATTTCTATTGCAAACAGTTTGGAGCCAGATCAAACGCCGGGTAACCCGGCGTCTGATCAGGCTCCAAACTGTTTGCCACCAAGATAAACATGAAATATCAGAATTGTCCAAAAGTTGTTCTTTTCCACGTTTTAGTGCTTTGCGTTTGCGTACGTTTGCGTACGTTTGCGTTTAAACGGGAAAGAATAACAGATTCTCCACTGTACGTCGAGATATTAATTCAGTACGTGGTATTTTGAGAAAACAATTAATCGCAAATTAGCTGGCACAACAGATAATTGGCGGCAAAACCAATAACTTTCCATAATATATTACAATATTTATGGCTAATTAAAGCAAATGCATTGTAACATGTTGTCATTTATTCTCTATAAAAAGATGACACATTCAATTTGTATTTTTTATAGATTACAACCTTGATACCCATGTCGTGTAACCTTTAGAACCGTTAAGAATTTACTTTGTGTATAATTATTTGACTCATGCAATCTCCATAACATGTAACAGCGAATACGTTATTCTTTCCAAGTACACGCGTTTAGGCTAAAACTTTGCATTTTGCAAACGATTTGGAACAGATGAGGTAACATTGAGTCCGAACAGGCTATAAAAGTTTGCTATTCAAATTTAAAATCGAATCATCATCATATTCTAGAAAGTCTACATTTTATTGTATTGTATATTTCACTTTGTTTGATTGCATTTAAGGGTGTATCAATGTCATGAGCCATTTTTTCAAAGTATTAAACTTTTTTTCTATCATTGTTTTTTTGGAAGAGCTATTTATGATGAATGAAAAAATGAAAAAAAAAATAATATGGTGGTGTCCTCTTTTTTGAGCTACAGCGATTTGAAAAAGGTATGTCAAATTTGGATTTTTTTCTTCAAATTTTACCCATTCAGAGTACAAGCTTCAGTAAAATCTATTTCAAAACAAAACAAAAACGTTAATTTGGGTTTTCTTTATTTATTTCATGTCTATGGTGGTATGTTCACATATATAAACCAAATTTAGACAAAGCAGACACCAGGTTTGAACAATATGAATCCTTGAATATCAAAATTATGCTTTATATAGGGCATGGTTTTATTAGATTTTTTATTTTATGAAAAAAAGTAAAAAAGTTTGAAAATGAAATAGTTCTAGTATTAAACTTTTTCTTATATTCTACCAGATGAAAGCCCATACTAAGGCAGTTCAAAATATGAAAAGAAATTGAAAGGTCAGTGTAAAAAATTTTGAGTTATTAAAGTAAAAAGAGTTATCGCCCCTTACAAAATTTACAAAAAAGTACCATATCGATGATATTTAGAGCTTTATAAATTTCACATTTGGTGCCTTTTTTTTCTTAAATTAGTTTTTGTATGAAGAAATACTACCATAGATAGGAGATAAATAACACAAAACCAAATTATCATATTTGTTTTCATTTAAAATGGGTTTTATTGAAGCGGGCTGTTTGAAAAAGACAAAATAAGAGGAAGTGGGTGTGGTAAATTTTACATGGCCGTAGAGCCAACTGTTGTTCACGAAAATGTACACTTTTTCTATTTTTTCATTCATCTTAAATAGCTTTTCAATACAAAACCATCATAGAGTGTTTTCATATACTTTGAAAAGTTCCCAAATTCATGACATTGATACACCCTTAACGTATTCTATAATTCATTGTGATGCAACTGTTGTTTAAGCACGTTTTAATGATAACAAACTCAAAATCATCAACAGAAAGAGAATGACGCAAATGACGAACGTTTCAACTATTTACAGTGGAGAATCTGTTATTCTTTCCCAATAAACGCGTTTACGCTAAAACGATTATTTGCAGTGCAAACAGTTTGGAGCCAGACCAGACGTCGGGTTAACCCGGCGTCTGATCAGGCTCCAAACTGTTTGCCACCAAGATAAACATAATATACAGTGGAGAAACTGTTATTCTTTACCATTTAATGCGTTTTAAACGCGTTTGAAAGGCGTTTGAAACGCGTTTGATACGCGTTTTATCTATTAACTTACAAACGCGTTTGTAAGTGCGTTTAAACGCACTTATAAGTTAATAGTCATAATATGGTTTTACATTGCATTTTGGGCGTTTAAACAACGTTAAGAAAGATATTTTCTCATTTTTGCACTTTAAAAGTGCTTTATATATACACAAGTTGTGCGAATTGTGTTTTTTAAAGAGTTTTATCTCATTCGATCGTTAAATTAGACGATCTGTGTTTCGTTTAAAAATATGGTGGTGCGTTTTGTTCCAACCGAAATATTTGTTAATTGCTTGGATTCAGATCAGTTGTTAAATTACTGGGCATCTGATTCGCATCAATGTTTGGATCCAGATCAGATGCCGAGTTATTATGATCAAATTTTGCACATTCTGATTTTTTACAAATATGTTGTTACACTCACACATTTGTACTAAATTCTATACATGGAATTGAAACAGTGTAGACCCTGTTAGGTCCATTCTTTTTGGAGTTTATATAATGATAGGTTATAACAAAACTAATCTAAAATTATCATAAAATCATCTAAACGCATACCTGATAAGTTCAGACGTTATTCCAGCGTCGAGTCAACATATTCAAAAGAATCATTAAGTCACATAACATTTAGATGAGCTGTAAATATGAAGGATTTTATCTATCTGTAAAGTATAACTGTACATGGTCAAAAACAGCAATATAATAATTGCCCATCGTGTAACCACGGAATTCTTGTATATTAATATAATTCTGTGGTGTAACTACCCGACATCTCGTTGCGTCATCAACCGGATATGGGGTAATAAAACTTCGGCTTATCAAAGTAAACATAATCCTAATTAGGGGTGCGAGTCTGTTGGGGGCAATTTTACAATTTATAGTCCGCCACCAAAATTGTCATTTTTATGGTCAGGTTACTTTCACAAGAAATGGCCACACTAGTGTAAATCTATCATATAAAGTAGATCTAATTTGACTTTATCAAAGCTGTCAGTTTGGATCCTGATGTATTGCCGATTTAACATTTTACTTATTTTACCCCTAACTCCCCCAAAGTAATTGAAATAGATTCAAACCGTTTGAATAGAAATCAATATGATTTTAATTAATCTAATGAAATTTAACAGTTAAGATCTCGTTGGAACGCCGAGTCACTCAGCATTATGATGGAGAACAAAACTGTCTGGGTTTTTAATCAAAATATTAATTCGTTCTATAACGTACATCAGTTTAGATCTTGATTAGATCATGGAGAAATCACAGACTGCTCCGTGATTAGATGGCGAACTTATCGGCGTCTCATCTACATGTACATAGAAAAATGTTTTCAAAGGTCACATAAAAATTGAGCGATATTGAGAAAATGCGTTTGCGTAGATGAAGAACAGTATTTATTTGATCTTGACAAACTGCATACGTGACGCAATTTTCAGACGGGAAGATTTTCAAACAGTATCATTGATTGGAGCCAGATCAGACGCCGACTTACTAATCATTTGATATGAACAAATGCTTGGATCAATATCATACGCCGAGTTACTCAGGTCCTGGTCTACATAAATGATTCCACCCAGTTCAGACGCCGAGTTACTAAGCATGACTAAAATGTCAATTATTGGTGACTGCATCAGCATGACCATATATGGGAGATAGTAAAGCCGAACGTGTACACAGCAGGCATTGTCCGCCCAAGGCCTCTTGCAATCTATACACTCTGTCATACTGTATACACTCACAGTTTTATCTAGGCATACATGTACATGTAGGCATAAGAAGGGTACTATAAACCTAGTATAATTATTTAAATACCTTTCGGATTTATTTTAATTCGTATAACTGATCGGTTTCGATAAAAACAAAGGTATGCCGAATGAAACGCAAAATTCCGCTTATAAACGCGTTTATAAACGCAAAACTCACTTATAAACGCAAAACGCGTTTATCGTTTATCGTTTCGTTTGCGTTTCGTTTCCGCATGCGTAAGCATAAACGGGAAAAAATAACAGATTCTCCACTGTATCAGAATTGTCCAAAAGTTGTTCTTTTCTACGTTTTAGTGCTTTGCGTTTGCGTACGTTTGCGTTTAAACGGGAAAGAATAACAGATTCTCCACTGTACGTTATTTTATATACAGTGCTCCCTCTATACAACGACATCCAATGGGAGACACAGATTGTGAGTGTCGTTCGAAGGGAGTCGTTATGGGGAGTGAAAATTATGACTTGCCTTACATTTGCAAACATATTGAATCAAGATCAAAAGTTGCGTAACGCGGCGTCTGATCTGGATCAAAAATGGTTGTAACTTGTCATTAGTTTTATATATCAAAATTGCTACTTATATATAAGTCTTAGAAAAAAACAGCAGACGACAATTTTAAGTAGACATTATTGCAGCAGTAAAAACGTTATACATAATTGTTCTGTTTAGGGAACTGCGGATAGGGTCGTTGTACGGAGAGCGTCGTTGTTGGGAGGAGCGTTGTATGAAGGGAGCACTATACTCTGAATTACGTTGATTTACGCTCCAAAATGTTCAGAGCCTGATCAGACGCCGTGTTGTCCGGTGTTACAGTCGAGAAAACGTTATTCTTTCCCAATAAACGCGTTTACGCTAAAACTATTTTTTCTATTACAAACCGTTTTGAGCCAGATCAGACTCCGGGTAACCCGGCGTCTGATCAGGCTCCAAACTGTTTGCCATCAATATAAACATGAGATATCAGAATTGTCCAAAAGTTGTTCTTTTCTACGTTTTAGTGCTTTGCGTTTGCGTACGTTTGCGTTTAAACTGGAAAGAATAACAGATTCTCCACTGTACATGCTCAAAACTGCTTGTAGAGTGGAGAATACGTTATTTTTTCTCAAAAAATGCGTTTTCGCTAAAACTATACCGGCATATCCATTGCAAAATATGCGGAGCCTGAATAGACGTCAGTAACACGGCGTCTGCTCAGGCTCAAAACTGTTTGCCAATCAACTCAGATAAAAGTAAATAGAGAGTTCGAGAAGCTATCACTTTCAACGTTTCATTGCAATGTGTTTGCGTTTCGTTTGCGTTTGAACGGAAAATAATTACGTCTTCTCAACTGTATTAATATTGGTTTTTAAGCAGAGCCGCGTAGTTTCAAAACAACGGATAACGGTAACATGCTATAGTGCTACCTCCCTACAACGGCCCTCCCTACAACGACTCCCTCCTTACAACGACCTTTGACACAGTTCCGTAATCAGGGCATTACTTTCACTGCTGCATCTCAACAACACACACAAGGTGTGTCTCTCATCGGGTGTCGCTACAGAGAGGGCGCAATGTACAGTGGAGAATCTGTTATCCTTTCCCGTTTAAATGCAAACGTACACAAACGCAAAACACTAAAACGTAGAAAAGTACAACTTTTGGACAATTCTGATATTTCATGTTTATCTTGGTGGCAAACAGTTTTGAGCCTGATCAGACGCCGGGTTACCCGGCGTCTGATCTGGCTCCAAACTGTTTGCACCGCATATAACAGTTTTAGCGTAAACGCGTTTATTGGGAAAGAATAACACATTATCCAATGTATACTTGCTCGTTTAAATAAAACGCAATGCGAACAAAATTGCAATAAAATGCAGAAAATTAAATGCTGTTGAACCCGTTGACATTATTTCTTAATCTTGGTTGCGAACGGTTTGGAACCTGATCAGACACAGGGTTACCCCGGCATCTGAACAGGATACAAACAATAAGCAATAATGAAACGTTTTCACAAGAACGCTCAATTATGAAAATGATTGTTTGGCTTAAATATGCCTATAAAAGATTTAAAGTCTTAAGCACTAAACGTGTTGGGGGATAACGAAAGTAGCATAATATTATGTACGACTACTTTTCTACTGATTATACATGTACAGTGGAGAATGTGTTATTCTTTCTCAATAAATGCGTTTACGCTTAAACTATTATTTGCAGTGCAAACAGTTTGGAGCCAGATCAGACGCCGGGTAACCCGGCGACTGACCAGGTTCCAAACTGTTTGCCACCAAGATAAACATGGATTATCAGAATTGTCCAAAAGTTGTACTTTTCTACGTGTTAGTGCGTTGCGTTTGCGTACGTTTGCGTTTAAACGGGAAAGAATAACAGATTCTCCACTGTATGTGTACAGTTGAGAAAACGTTATTATTTCCCGTTTAAACGCAAACGAAACGCAAACGCAGTGAATTAAAAGGTAAAAAAGACAACATTTTGACATAACTTATGATTTATTATAATCTAAGTGTCAAAAAGTTTTGAGCCTGATCAGACGCCGGGTTACCGGCGACCGATCTGGCTCCAAAATGTTTGCAATGAAAATAATAGTTTTAGCGTAAACGCATTTATTGGGCAAGATGAACGTCTTCCCCACTGTAATTCTCCATGGTCCTTTCCTTCCTCTAAGTTTGGCGTACATGTAGTTGTGAGTAAAGATACATGTACAGTCGAGGATACGTTATTACAGTAGATAATCTGTTATTCTTTCCCGTTTAAACGCAAACGAAACGCAAACGCAAAGTACTAAAACGTAGAAAAGTACAACTTTTTGACAATTCTGATAATTCATGTTTATCTTGGCGGCAAACAGTTTGGAGCCTGATCAGACGCCGGGTTACCCGGCGTCTGATCCGGCTCCAAAACGTTTGCACTGCAAATAAACGTTTTAGCGTAAACGCGTTTATTGGGAAAGAATAACACATTCTCATTTGTAGTTGTGAGTAAAGATACATATACAGCCGAGGATACGTTATTATGCCCCGCATAAACGAGACGCCAACGCAAAACTGCTCAAAGCTGCAACTTCTCGAAAACATTGATGTTTGCTGTTTATTTGAGCTGCACAAATCATAAAACTGTTAACGATTCTTTTTGAATCTGAGTGACAAATAATTTGAAGCCGTATCTGATGCCGGGCTACCAAGAGTCTCAGCATGTTTCAACGTTTAGCTATGGATTCAGGGGTTTTAGCGCAACCGCGTTTATTAAAAAAAAAATTATCTACTGTACATTCCACATACTCATTAGAGATAGGATTCACATGTACAAAATGTCTAGGGATCATTAGCATCAGACTTGTGATTAACCTCAATCATTTCAGTGCAATATTTTCCCTGCTACAAAAGTATGTGCGTCATAGTTGTTGCCTGCAGTTATATTCTAGTTTGAAATATAGATTACGATATGTTACCTTGATGGTTAAACATTTTAGATCCTGATTTGATAGCCGCATGTCGCGCCTGAGCTTGATCCAACCTAGTTGAACATGATATCAAAGTCGCGAGTACAAAATGTATCAGGCTAAGGCTTAAAACATAGATGATATACACAGCAGGTGTCTTGCACTTAAATGTATATACAAGTGGTACATACAAGTAAATTTAGTAAATGTATAAATATACAAATTTAATGATAGTTGTGAATCTGATCAGACGCCGCGATCAGAATCCATAATATTTGACACTCGTTTAGATAGTTCTTCATTCAAAAAAAGCCCTAAAAGCTTACTTTAACAGTATTGCAGACTGAGGTTTTGTTCCGAACATCAGAAAAAATGACTGTTCTTTAAATTTTAAAATCCTAACTGTGAAACTGGCCAACAATGTGGTGTAATCCACAATTTTGTGGCATTACCAATAATGTTAAAAATATGTGGAAAAAATACCAAAATTGCGTATAGTGACGAATAATTATGTTCCATGACTGTACTTTAAATTAACAAGAAATATCTTTAAAAAAGATATTCAGCGGAATGGGTGGTGGAATTCATGCTGTAGATGGGTGTGCAAAATTGTATGAAATTGGGTTTTTTCAAAGAATTGTAATATTTTGGATTGAAAAACAAAAAATACACATTCAAGGATATCTATAACTCTGACTAAAAAACTATAAATGTACAGAAATGCAAAACAATAATATAACCCATATCCTAGCTACTGGTAGGAGATCCTCAGATTAAACTACTGTTCTATATATCAAACTTCATTCAAAACAAACTATAACTAAATAAACTGTGCATGCCCTTACAGAACAACATTTCTATAACACCTCACTCTTGTGAATAAATGATGAAACTTTAACTCACTTGAGGCCATTTATTATATTGCTATCAATGTATGGTAAATTTGAACAAATAGTTAAGAATTAAAATAAATTGGTAGTAAACCATTATTTAACAAAACACCTAGCTGCCACTGTCTATCTATAAATAGACATCACTCTGCTATCATGTCTTAAAATAGAAGCATGATGTCATCAGCTCAGTATTACACACTGCCTGTGTCTCTAATTTTACACTCACATCAGTGCATAAACCAGCCAGGCTCCCGATAAGAGGGGGGTAAACAGAACAAATCTTACATTTTCACACTCAATTTAGCACCAAACCCTAGAGACAATTCAAATGAGTAGGACACCATAGGGTTTAATGCACAAATAAAGTTTTTAAGTTTTGAAATAATTATCTTATCTGGAGCCCTGGCTACTATCCAATCAGACAATTCAGTTTCAACAGGTGCTCTTAATTCTAAATTTCTGATAAAATATGATTGGTTGAAATAGTTGTCTAAATAAAAATGTAGGTCTAAATAGATAATAGTCAGCTCCGCTGAAAAAAATGTATTTCAGTCAATTACTTTAGTTAGGAAAGACCAGTTATGACCAAATGTGTTTTTAGCAAACTTACATTGAGATCTAGCTTTAGATTAATTAGTTGTAAACCTAATATCGCGGCATTGACACGTTTCTTGTTGACGTTTAGTTTCGAGGATGGATCTCCACCGTAGCCTTAAAGGTGTATGCGCATATAATAAAGGTTTTGCAAGACTTTTTTATATGAGATAGGCGTCTTTTACACTGCTTGTACAGTGGAGAATCTGTTATTCTTTCCCGTTTAAACGCAAACGTACGCAAACGCAAAGCACTAAAACGTAGAAAAGAACAACTTTTGGACAATTCTGATATTTCATGTTTATCTTGGTGGCAAACAGTTTGGAGCCTGATCAGACGCCGGGTTACCCGGCGTCTGATCTGGCTCCAAACTGTTTGCACTGCAACTAATAGTTTTAGCGTAAACGCGTTTATTGGGAAATAATAACAGATTCTCCACTGTATTGACTTAAGATCGAGTTTTATTGACAGACGTTTGACTAGATGAATTCATGTAAAGAATCCCATCTTTGCAAACTAATTTTCAAAGAACATGTATGTACAGTGGGGGAAGCCGTTTTCATTAAAACAATGTTGTTAATTGAAAACAGTTTGTGGTCTGATCAGGCCCCAAACTATTTTTCACTGAAATTAGAATAGTATGTTAGAAAATTCAAAGGATTGTAGTTGTGTATATTTTAGTGCATTACGTTTGTTTTCCATTTGCAAGTAAACGGAAAAGAATAACGTCTTCTTCACTTGTGATAAAGTACTATCCGAGAAAAACAAATATAATAAATATTTGGAGCCCACATAAACAATCGCGGGAACCTAGACCAAAAGCAATTTACCGGCGAATGCAGCATATCATTGTTTCTTGTTTATCATGTAAAATTGATTTAATAAGTGTGATTATACAGACCATTGCTTCGTTCTTGCGCATGACCGAACGTTGGTCACCTTTCCCGTGATTAGTTTTGTTCGAACTCACGCCCGATTTATTTCTGGTGACATAGACTTTGGTCGTTTATTACCATGTTCCTCAAGGTCTGCATAGAGCGCAGAAATATCTCAATAATCTAATCAGAGTTCTGCGAATTTACCCTTTTTCTGCCGGTTGCCACGTGACTTGTACAGTGGAGAATCTGTTATTCTTTCCCGTTTAAACGCAAACGTACGCAAACCACTAAAACCTAGAAAAGAACAATTCTTATATATCATGTTTATCTTGGTGGCAAACAGTTTGGAGCCTGATCAGACGCCGGGATACCCGGCGTCTGATCTGGCTCCAAACATTTTGCAGGAGAAATAAAAGTTTTAGCGTAAACGCGTTTATTGGGAAAGAATAACAGATTCTCCACTGTAGGAGGAGGAAGATATTATTCATGTTTTTTTCCCGTCGCAGACGGGTCTGTTTTGTATTTTGACCGCAACTCTATGAAACAATTTAACCAATCAGGAATGATCAGAAATCCTGGTCAATGACCACGTGCTTGAAATGCAGTACTCTTATCGGCCAATGGTCTAGACTGGCGTTCTGTTATTTTTTCACATCCATCTTGCGAGTTTAAGCCTGGCAAAACAATGAGATGCAGTCTAAATTATTGCTGTGTTACTATGTCATCATTTCTAAATTTAGCGTGGATAAGCTCTAAATTTAGCATGTTTACGATGTTAAGTCAGAATCAGTGTATACACTTGTCTCTGGTTAAGTGAATACTGTACCCCACAAAAAACCTTTAACCTGCGACGGAATATCTTTTTAAAATATATTTCTTGTTTATTTCAACAGCAGCAAAATGCGTACAGTTCGGATCCTGGCCAGACGCAGCGTTACGTGACGTCTGATAAGGATCAAAACTGTTTGATACTCGTATTCGTTTGATACTCGTATCGACATCTATTCAGTCACAACCGCGCGAAATTTAACTTTAAGGAATTCGCTGACGACACTACCAAAGCAGACGATAACGTTAAAAGTAATGGAAAAGGTCTAAAGCAGACGAAAAAAATGCAGGGAAAAAGTAAAACGAACCTAA
This sequence comes from Gari tellinella, assembly GCA_922989275.2. NCBI lineage: Eukaryota > Metazoa > Mollusca > Bivalvia > Cardiida > Psammobiidae > Gari > Gari tellinella. Next base: position 50,775,843 of record OV277870.1, on the reverse strand, counting down.
TCGAACGTAGAAAATAATTTTGTTTGATACATGTTGACGATTCAACAGACAATATGCTTTTAATATTATCACGTTAATTGGGAAATATTTACTTATCACGTTTACCTAAATCAATGTCTTTTAAAAAGGACTGATACAAAGATAGCGCATTGCTTTAGTATGGAGCTGAAAGTTGGGGTCTAGTAACAATGCATAGTATAGAAATAATCCATATGTATGCATGCAAGTGTTTCATGTGTTCATTAAACTAAGGCGTTCCATGCGAGTGTTAAAGGTTTCCTTCTCAACTGACCTGCGCCAGGTTACTAAAAAAATGAGATACCGATATTTACAGCAGCTGATGCTAAATTATTTCGTCATATGTCGGTTTTAAACCTTACTTATACCTAGAGTTTCAGAAATGAAGAGTAAGTTTAGCCTCGTTTAGAATATCCTCTTATTGTCTAATGATAGAAAAAGGCTAGGCCTAGATCACAATAAAATGTGCATTGTGTTGACTTGCAAATTTCAATAAGGTTGCGATGACAACAACGTGCTAATAGAGACGCTGATTTGCATGTACATGTAGCATAGGGGCAAGAGGACCGCGGTATATAAATGCGTTTGGCCTGACAGAGTACAGAATGCGATGGGATATTGCTAATTAGTCAGAACTTAATGATTGACATCAAGCCGCCCATGGCTTGATCAGCAACCAACACATACCTTCAACCTATCCAATTATCGTTTTTAGGTATGAGCAATTGTAACGCAGATTTGCTGGTTCAAGTTCACGCATATTCACTAACATTGAGAACCATTTACAGTGTACATGTATCAGTGATGTACCCGGGCATAGAAAGGAACAATGTGGTTCTCTCGCATTGGAATCCCATTAAAATAGTCTGGTTTTATTGACATGTCGGTCATGACTAACGCCCTGGTCAAGGAGCAAGTTATTTTAGTCTGTGTCGGTAGCTGTTAGTCTCCACCGATTATCGACAAATCCTGTGCAGTGATACGGAAAGAACATGGAATCACTCGAGGATCTAACTATGTATAATGAATCTAAATATACGACATACAATAAAACCGTCCTTAAAACGCAGTGGCTATGCAGGAATCGCCTTGAACTTGCAGTCTCTGGTTCGAGACTGGTACAGTGGAGAATCTGTTATTCTTTCCCAATAAACGCGTTTACGCTAAAACTATTATTTACAATACAAACAGTTTGGAGCCAGATCAGACGCCGGGTAACCCGGCTTCTGATCAGGCTCCAAACTGTTTGCCACCAAGATAAACATGAATTATCGGAATTGTCTAAAAGTTGTTCTTTTCTACGATTTAGTGCTTTGCGTTTGCGTACGTTTGCGTTTAAACGGGAAAGAATAACAGATTATCCACTGTATTATTTGGACAATTTTACTCATAGAGTAGTTGTTACTGTTGAAATATGTATTCACATACATTATTACAGAACTAATTGGAAACACTCGGATCATATTAAAAATGTGATCAACGTTGAAAATAGTTTATCTTACATGTATTACGTCAAGTTTATGGTGACTTACACATCCAGATATTTTCAATATTTGCACTTGCCCCGATCACTCACAAAACTTCTTGGGATGTCAAAACCTTTTTGACAAATGTTGATTGTCATCGCAAAGGACAGCATGGTACATTAGTGTAAACTTGGATGGATGACGTCATTTTTCAACAACAACAACAAATGGTTTTGATGTAGAACCAACTAACCGATTCATTAACTGAAAATCGCGATAACAGAGAATTTGAAAACAATCTAAATCAAGATCAGAAACTGATCAAGATCAACAAAGTTTAAGACTTATAGTTTAATTAATTCTAAAATTCAAACGAATGCAATATGACACATAATATACAATGACATAATATGCTTGAAACACTTGTCGTACTTTTTAGCTCAGCTCGTCTGTCTCGAAGAAACTAAGAGTTATTGTCATCACTCCGGCGTACAGTGGAGAATCTGTTATTCTTTCCCAATAAACGCGTTTACGCTAAAACTATTATTTGCAGTGCAAACAGTTTGCAGCCAGATCAGACGCCCGGTAACCCGGCGTCTGATCAGGAGCCAAACTGTTTGCCACCATGATAAACATGAATTATCAGAATTGTCCAAAAGTTGTACTTTTCTACGTTTTAGTGCTTTGCGTTTGCGTACGTTTGCGTTTAAACGGGACAGAATAACAGATTCTCCACTGTATGCGTTATCGTTGTCGTCATCTAAAACCTTAACGTTGGCCATAAACTTAGAACTATGTGTACATGTGATACAGACTTTATATTTGGTGTGTGTACCCACCTCAAAGAGATATTGAGCTCAGTAAAATTTCGGGCACGTCCAATAAATGTCAAGGTCATTTAAAGGTCATAAAGAGGTAAAGTAGGATGGGTAAAATATTGGCAAAATTGCAGACGGGTGTTGCATCTCGTTATTTCTAAAATTGATATTTCGGCTAATTGACTAACTTACCCATCAAATACAGTGGAGAATCTGTTATTCTTTCCCAATAAACGCGTTTACGCTAAAACGTTTATTTCCACTGCAAACAGTTTGGAGCCAGATCAGACGCCGGTTAACCCGGCGTCTGATCAGGCTCCAAACTGTTTGCCACCAAGATAAACATGAAATATCAGAATTGTCCAAAAGTTGTTCTTTTCTACGTTTTAGTGCTTTGCGTTTGCGTACGTTTGCGTTTAAACGGGAAAGAATAACAGATTCTCCACTGTACATGAATTGTCCCTAAGATTCCTAAGGGATCGCCAATTCGTAGATAATCGTAAGTATCCGTATATTACCTGCTGTATACCGTAGATATTTGGCAAATGCACATTTTTAAGGTAGTTTTATTCGAACAAAGCCTACGGATTGTTTCAGTTTGCAAAAACCCTTTATACTCGGGTACAGTGGCGAACACGTTTTTCTATTCCAATAAACGCGTTTACACTTAAACTATTATTTCCATTACTAACAGTTCTAGCAAGACCAGACGCTTTAAAACATTTTGACACTTAGGTTAAAATAAAAAAAACATGATGTTAGAATTTTAAAAAAATCCTCATTTTCTAAATTTTAGTACATTGCGTTTGCGTTTCGTTTGCTTTCAAACGGTAAAAGTATCGTCATCGTCACCATATGGCAGTGAAGTGGTCAACACAGTGCAATATACATGAAACCATTGTGATACTGAATATACCGCAACCGTGGCCTAGTGGTTAGGGCGTCCGCCTCGGAAGCGGGAGGTCGAAGGTTCGAATCCCGGAGCCGGATACGGGGTTGGGACTGATGTGGCCGGTTGGTGAGCCGCCAGCTAGTTAAACGAATGGTTACCGTAGGCCGGTCTCTGCCAGGCGCCCGGCAATAAGAGAAGGGATTCGGGAGGTTCTGTGCGCGCAAAAAGGATAGGTGTCTCATAAGCCAAACTGGCTGGCCCTTTCAATATATATATGGGTGACACTATAATAAACAAAGCCTTTACCTTTTATTGTATCTGATCGTTCAGATTATTGCGGAAAAGCCAAGTATCACAGAAAAGCATACCAAAAGAGAAAATGCATTTATCACTTACATGTACTGTGAAGAAAACGTAATTTTCCCCGTTTAAACGCAAACGAAACGCAAACGAAATACATTAAAATGTAGAAAATAACAACGTTTTGACAATTCTGACTATTGATATTAACCTGAGTGGCAAACAGTTTTGAGCTCAAAACTGTTTGTACTGGGAATAAAAGTTTAAGCGTAAACGCGTTTATTGGGAAAGAATAACGTTTTCTCCACTGTACCTCGAATACAATGGCTGTTTGCAAATATATTAGATACTGGCGGGTTCATGGTTCAAACTGTTTGAATAAATGTACATTTTATATTTCTGAAGCCAAAGTACCTGAACTTTCAATTTGATGACGCCATGGCAGAGAATGGGTCAAAATCATAGAGACATCTAGAGGAATGAGAGAATACATTTACAAACGCGTACAGTGGGTACGCATAACTTTGTTACCCTCTTGTGTAATTATTTCTTTGATTAGCACACCAACGTCACACCAATTCTATTTATTAGCAAGATACGGCGAGTATTGCTTTAAGGTAGGAGTGATTCTATTAGCGTTCCTCGATATGAAGCGCAGGTAAACCTCTCGATTACGACCACTAAATTGTGTTAAATGTAATCATTATGTGTGTATAACAGGCGACTGCTTAAAGCAAGGTGTTTGTAAAACAGAAATCTCCTTAGGGAGCTTTCTGTTTTACAGTCACCTAGCTTTCAGCTATAATATGTCTGTGATACAATTAAGTTTAGTAATCGTAATAGAGAGGTTTTACTTATTAATGTATACCATAGTATAGGCACTTATGATAACTTGTTAACCGTTTCTGTTACATGTAATCACATTGATTTCAATGACTCTTTTGCACAAAGTGTTGATCCAAATTAGATTGATGACTGACATTAGCAGTGACGACACTTTGCAACTGGCGATTGTTAGACTCCGTTTTGATTATTCTAAACAGTTTAGATTTAGAGTATTTTAATTGAATATTTTTAGGCGCCGCTCATGTACATACGAAAGTCAAATATACATGTATTCGATCCCTGTTATATGCCGAGTGACGTCTGGTGTGAAAACATGTTGTCCAATTTCATGATTTTGCAAAAATAGTGCAGACTCTTTTTTGCAGTGTAGGGGATAAACATGTATTTATCAACTACACCATAGTTACATGAAAAGCATCATAACGCATTTAATTTATTTAAATAGTTTCACGTTATACATTGTACAGTAGTATTTTTTATTATTTATATAGATATACGAATAGTCTGTACATCCTAGCAGCTGGCAATGTACTTTCAACCTGCTTTCAGTGTTCATCTTTCTTCAATAATACAGTGGAGAAAACGCTATTCTTTCCCAATGAACGCGTTTACGCTAAAATATTTATTTCTAGTACATGTACAAACAGTCTGGAGCCAGATTAGACGCCGGGTTACCCGGCGTCTGACCTGGCTCCAAACTGTTTGCCACTCAGCTTAAAATCAATAATCAGAATTGTCAAAAAGTTGTTATTTTTTCCATTTTTCTGCGATGCGTTTGCGTTTCGTTTGCGCGTTTATACGGGAAAGAATAACGTTTTCTCCAGTGAAGTACATGCAGCAGACTAAGGGGTTATGTTTTATTTAAGCATGCCTCTGTATTTACCAAGCCTGTGTGTCCAATCCTCAATGCTATCGACAACCCTACCCAAACGTATACTCTAGCCTATCATTTCCGTTTACCTTTAAATTGGTACAATGCATGCTCGAAAACACGGCATTTAAGACAAAGGGGTGTCAATTAGACAACGGATAAGTAGATAGCCTTTCAGTACAGTACTGAACCTTATTAAATTAAAACTTTTTACGATTCGTTTGCGATTCGATGGCAATTCGCTTGCAATTCGATGGCAATTCGCTTGCGATTCAAAATAGTAACTATACCCTCGGATAATTTTTCTTGAAAGGTGTATCTAATAAATCTTGGAAAATATGCCTTCTTTAATTTTTCGATTCCATTTTTGTCACAACCGCTTCCGAAAATTGGCGTAAAAATATTCAAGAGTAAGATTTGTTTTTTGAAGCGCCCGATTCGATGGCAATTCGATGGCAATTCGCTTGCGATTATCAATTTAATTTAATAAGGTTCAGTACTGTACACCACCTGTTCAAAGCTGATATCGAAGTTTTGAACGTTAACGGGTTTTGCAATTTGAAATATTTCCATCCAAAGCAGACAACATTTTCGAGCAGACGATATTATGGACGGGATGGGATAAAGAGCCGCGATTTTGTGCTAAAATGTCTCCCAGCATATCTAAAAAACATGGGGTTATATAATAAACAATCCTCTAGACATCACAGTAACCCTTAACCTGCTGTTACAGTTGAGAAATCGTTATTCCTTCCCGTTTAACCGCAAACGAAACGAAAATGGGATACACAAAAATGTAGAAAATAACAACTTTTGAAAAGTCTGACTATAAATATTTATATTAATATATATACTGCTCTTTTCTAATATTTCGACCACTAAGGGCCTTTTTCAAAGAAAATCACGTCAAAACACACGTCACATTTTTGTTACATGCATTCAGCCATAAAATCAAAGAGAATGCATGTAACAAAAATGTGACGTGTGTTTTGACGTGATTTTCTTTGAAAAAGGTCCTTAGTGGTCGGAATATTAGAAAAGAGCAGTATATATATTAATATTAATTTAATTCCCTATCTGGAATATTGAAAAAATATTATAAATATTTAGCTGAGTGACAAACAGTTTGGAGCTTAATCAGACGCCGAGTTACTCGGCGTCTCATCTGGATCCAATCTGTTTGCAAATGTATCAAATATTCAACAACCGCGTGCAGAAATTTAAACATGCTACTTAAGCTATATTCGACTAACCTTTGCAAACAGTTTGAATCCAGAAAAGATTCCGAGTCAATTTGGCTTTTTATATGGATTCAAACCGTCTCAAACTCGTCTTGGGTATTCATTCGTTATTTTAAACAAAGTTCATTTAAAACAGCATATATTAAGTTAATGAGCAGACGACATTTCCTTTGGATGACAGAAGCAGACTATTACATGTATTTAGCACGACAGAAGAAGTGTTCTCCTCGTCTGTAACAACATTCTTAAAATTTAACATTTAAAACTGTTTTGGCTTACAAACATGAGCCTCAAACAGATTAGATCCTGATCAGACGTCACGTTTCGCGACGCCTGATCAGGATCTTAACTGTTTGCAAATTCTCGTTAAGTGGTTGCTAACAGAAGAATGGTTAATGTTACCGACTTACAGTAACCAGATATATAAGACAGCTTGCATGTAGTTCAAAATGACATGGATTACATCCTTCAGTCCCTAGACGTCGCATTATCACGGCTATTTCTAAATAATCAATCTTGCAAGACTGTCTGCGAAAATATAATACGCGGCAAATCAGGACAATATAATGAGAAATTCATTACTCATCTGTCGTTCCCTCTTTCTGTTCAGCGATATACAAATCATCGTTATTATCTTTCTGATTTTCTCAGGGCAGCCATACATGTAAGTTGATCATAAAAATCTCAATTTTTCAATTTTTCAGACGCAATTTTAGTAATCATACCTTTAACCCATAGCCTGTTCCTTGTTTTGAAGACACATTGCTGCTTAAAACAGGTTGAACGTAAAGCATTACGTGCCTTTAAAGGCGCATACTGCTTTACTTTCAGCCTGTTTTAAGCTACGATCTGCTAGGATAAAATCCGAATACTTAGGAAAAATCCGGAGAAATGGCAGCCCTGTTTTCTATCTGATATTCCTTTTGACCATCTGTAGCATTAACCAATTTATGCCCATGATCCCCATATATGGGACATAGGCAAACAGTGTAGAATCTGATCAGACGCCGCATAATGCGGCGTCTGATCAGAGTCTACACTGTTTGCTGATAGGAATTTAAATATAAAACAAAATGAAATTGAAAATCTTGACCAGGCATCCCTTTGATAAAAAATGGATTAATCCAATATAAAAAATTGGAAGAATTCACTGGGCGCAAATGGATGAAGTTTAACCCCTTCCCTGCAGACGTCGCATACAGTTGGCTTTACAAACAGTTTGGATCCAAATACATACTGTTTGACAGTCGTATCGATAATATTTTAAATCATACTACTGTTAATGTATAACTTTAATACGATCTTGCAAACATCAATCTTTGACGCAGACGACAATTTGGTGACGAAAGGGAATAATACCTAAGAATTAATTTGGCGCTTAAATGTTTTAACAAAACTATGATTAGCTCGTCCTAATCCTTTGTAAGTTAACAATGGGAGACAACTCGTATAACTGTATTGTGCTGTCTCAACTAGAGAAGTAGTCTTTCTCTTTTTATTGGTACTAACCAACTCTTTTACAGCATGGTATGAGTAGCTATTGAATTTTGTTTGTTACAGTAGTGAAAACGTTATCAGTTACAGTGGATAATCTGTTATTCTTTCCCAATAAACGCGTTTACGCTAAAACTATTATTTGCAGTGCAAACAGTTTGGAGCCAGATCAGACGCCGGGTAACCCGGCGTCTGATCAGGCTCCAAACTGTTTGCCACCAAGATAAACAAGAATTATCAGAATTGTCCAAAAGTTGTTCTTTTCTACGGTTTAGTGCTTTGCGTTTGCGTACGTTTGCGTTTAAACGGGAAAGAATAACAGATTCTCTACTGTAGCTTCTAAATGAAATACAGTAAAACCTCTCTATTACGGTCACTCGAATGTATGCTAATTGATTATATCAAGGACAGATGACAGCCTAAAGGAGCTTTCTGTTTAACTGTCACATTCTTTTAAGCAGTCACCTGTTGCAAAATGCCAAATAATAAACCAAATTTAGTGGTCGTAATAGAGAGGTTTTACTGTACAGCGCAAACGATTATATTTATCCGTAGAAATTCGCAGGCTCTTAAACATGAAACGAAATTTTAAAACAATTAGATAAACAATGTGGGTCTGGATCGGACACCGATGTTAGCAATGTACAGTTGAGTGGTTCGACTCAAAACTGTTTGCTGCTCAGAATTGTCAAAAAGTTGTCATTTACTGCATACTGAAAGTCCAGAATGATAATTCTAGTTTCCAATCCAGGCTAGTCCAACTAGTCCAACTTTCACTATTAATGGTGTATAATTACAACTTATTTAAACATGACCAAAGACAGATGACATTGTAAACGTGATAAACCCTCAAAACACGTCACCCCTTTACTGTGGAGAATCTGTTATTCTTTCCCGTTTAAACGCAAACGTACGCAAACGCAAAGCACTAAAACGTAGAAATGTACAACTTTTGGACAATTCTGATAATTCATGTTTATCTTGGTCGCAAACAGTTTGGAGCCTGATCAGACGCCGGGTCACCCGGCGTCTGATCTGGCTTCAAACTGTTTGCACTGCAAATAATAGTTTTAGCGTAAACGCGTTTATTGGGAAAGAATAACAGATTCTCCACTGTACAACCTTACCCCCGTCTAAAATGGTTAATGGCAATCAGTTTGAAACATGTTCAGACGCGGGTCCCGTGGTGGCTGATGCGGATGCTATTTATTTGACACTCGCATTCATGCTTTTGCTGTCAAATAGCGTGAAATCTGAGAAATACATGTATAAGCAGACGACAAAGCAGATTACATCACGGTAGTGAATTGGTTTACTCTTTCCTCCCTGAAACTTCAAATGGACAATTCCAGTTTCCTTTGTAGTCTAGTCCATTTCTGACTTGTAATGGTTGTTTTTGTCAATGTTTTGCATCATGACAAACAGTGAAGACCCAGATCAGAGGGCTCCGTTAGGAACCCTCTGATCTGGGTATTTTCTGTTTGCATAAGACAAGTGCACTTTTCCCATGTACACTGTTTGAAAAAGACGTATGCGGGACTAGGGTTCAAAGGGTTAATAACAATCGTCTGCTACATGTGTATATATATCTTTATTTCAGTCTCATCATTGTTCATTGTTCATAGTACAACTATAATATGCATTTAGTCATAACATTAATCATGCCATTCAAAAAGGAATTATAAGAGACAATTACGTACTTATCACAACACAATATATTTCTGAAACTCATAGTTCAAGTAATGTAAAGCAAGCCATAAAAAACTAAAACCATGTACAATTGTACGTAGTGATAATCTCAAAACTGAAACCTGCAATAAAGTTTGTTATTAAAATCTAATTTTCAAAAAATGCATTAATATGCGTACTAAAGTAATGTTTATAAGAAGTCTACATATATTCCTACATGTACCATTGATCAGACCAACTATAATTGATTAGCAAACTTTACATGGACGAAATACTAATGATAATAATAATACTGCATGCACAAAATATTGTCAGCCCAAAATGTCGTCTGTTCGTCAAACAGTTCACATCCTGATCAGACGCAGTGTAACATAGTGTGATCATGTTCCGAGCGGTTTGCAATTGTAAGTCAAGTCACGTTCAGCACTACCCATTAGCCTGTTTCTAGTTATGAAGACAGTTGGTCACTAAAGACATTTGAAAATAATACAGAATACGCCTTAAGGCGCATTCTGCTTTACTTCCATCCTACTTTATGCCTCCATCGGATTGAGAGAAGAAATATATCTTATTATTCATGACTGTAAAGCTTGGACTATTTATTTTAGATGAGGAATAAATTAAATTTGCTAAAAGGCACATTTTTGTATGGGGTTTAGGGATAAAGGACACATTTTCACATTTACGAAAGTAATTCAATAGACGCACTTAAATCCTCCCATAGCAAATTGTTATTGTCGCCTTGTACTATTAGCTGTCAATGTGTTTTAAACTATGTTCCATTTTACTTATCTCGAAGGTTGTCTTAATGTATATTTTAAACCTTTAGTGTGATGGACAACTTTCATCTGCGTCGTTCGTTATCTGTAGAACCATGCATTTTAAGAAATGTCATTAGGTTTTCAAACAGTTAGGATTCAGATGAGACGCTTAGTTACTCGGCGTCTCATCTGAATCCAAACTGTATAAAACATTTATTTCAACATACATGTATCCCGGAAAGTGTTTACCAGGTAGGAGTAATTCCTCTTTTAAAGCATATTAAGACCATGTCTGTCGGATATTTGGGTAACAATCAAAGTTGAGTTAAGACGCTTAAGAAATGCACGGATTATCGTAATGGCATGCAGTTTAACGCAGGGCAAAACTAATTCAAATATGTACCACGGAAAATATCTGAACAATATATGTCCTTGCTTGTGCATGTATTTGTATTTCAAGAGCTGAGTGTTTCTGTAATGAAGTTTTCCCTAATCCAGGTTTGTTTGTAGCTTTATCATCGTTCAATGTTCCTTCTAGGAAGCCAAGCAATAAAACATGGCGCCACTGAAAAATAAAAGTATTGTGAAGTTTCGGAAATAATGGTTTTCTTCTAAATAGGCAATTTAAGTAAATGGAAAACATGTAAGCAAGACGCAATGACAGGAAACTCGATAAATTGAACTATAGGGGGTACAACTTTATTTGTGTGTATATAACAAACGAGTACATGTACTTTACAATACAGGAGACGATATTCTTTCCCAATAAACGCGTTTAGGCTCAACCTATACTTTCTATTGCAAACAATATGGAGCTACAGTGGAGAATCTGTTATTCTTTCCCAATAAATGCGTTTACGCTTAAACTATTATTTGCAGTGCAAACAGTTTGGAGCCAGATCAGACGGCGGGTTAGGCTCCAAACTGTTTGCCACCAAGATAAACATGAATTACAGTGGAGAAGCTGTTATTCTTTCCCGTTTAAACGCAAACCTACGCAAACGCAAAGCACTAACACGTCGAAAAGAACAACTTTTGGCTGATCAGGATCCAAGCTGTTTGCCACTCATTTCAGAATATATTAAATCAAAATGCCTAAAAATTCAATTTTGATTGATAAAAAAGGACGACAATTGTTTAAAATTGATAACGTCATGGCAGTAATGGAAGCATACCAAACATTAACATAATTGCTAATTAGTCGCATTAGAAGGGATTGGCTGTACAGTGGAGAATCTGTTATTCTTTCCCGTTTAAACGCAAACGTACGCAAAGCAAAGTACTTAAACGTAGAAAAGTACAAATTTTGGACAATTCTGATAATTCTTGTTTGTCTTGTTGGCACACAGTTTGGAGCCTGATCAGACGCCGGGTTACCCGGCGTCTGATCTGGCTCCAAACTGTTTGCAGTGCAAATAATAGTTTTAGCGTAAACGCGTTTATTGGGAAAGAATAACACATTCTGTAAATGTACCATTTGCTATTTAATTTCGACCATGAGAAGGATCCTCATTCTGACAAGAGTCTACACTGTCTGTCATGCTTTTAAATGTATAGATAATAAACGCGTCCAAAGTAGATGCAACTTTGTCAATATTCAAACAGAGGATGATTCCATTTTGGAACTAGGCATTTTACAGTGGAGAAAACGTTATTATGTCCCTTTTAAACGCAAACAAACGCAAACGCATAACACTTAAATGTAGAAAACGACAATTTCGTTTTAATTATCTATCTATTTATTTTAATCTGAGTGGCAAACACCTTGGAGCCTGATCAGACGCCGGGTTACTCGGCGTCTGATCTGGCTCCAAACTGTTTGCAATAGAAGTGAAACGCGTTAACTGGGAACGAATAACGTTTTACATGTATCGACTGTAAGTGTTACAGTAAATACAGACTCTGTAGACTAATTACACACATAAAACCAATTACATGAAGCTGCACACCGATGTTGATAATTTTCGCTCAGTATCAGATACTGTTGCTACAGTTGAGAAGGCGTTAATGTTTCCGAATAAACGCGTTTAGGCTAAAACTGTTATTTCCCATGCAACCAGTTTATAAACAGCCCAAACGCTAGACAACCCGGCGTGTGGTCAGGCTCCAAACTATTTGCCACAATTTGTCAGAATAGTAACAATGGAGTCCTTGTTTACATATTACGACAATGTGTTTGCGTTTCCATTGCGTTTAATCAGGAAAGAATAACGGTTTCCCCACTGTATAATATTAATAATGTGACTGGGTCGTGTTACAGGACTAATGCCAGTGTCATTGTCTGCACATCCAGCCTTGTACATGTACTGGTTCAAATAACATGAGTATCATATACAGTGTGAACTTTGCCAAGCAACCACTGAAGGATAAGACACTTTAATTTCCCAACAGACACTATAATGCTTATTGCGGAGTAAAGCAATGCAGAAAACAAGGAGTTGTCTGTATTTCTTTTACCATGTTTAAAGCTGATCAATACCTTTATGCCTGTATTTATAAAAACACATCAACTTGAACGCTTAACACAGGTTTTACTGTATCAAGCTGTGAAATATCGAATTATATATCCATTCAATGATTTATACATTAGATTATTACTGTCACTTGTTATGATACTTTTGGCACGTTGAGGAATGTGATACTCCTTCGAGTTTTAACCATAAGTTCTATAAATACGACTCTTTACACATTTATTTTCATCTCAACTGACGAAAAAGTGCCACTTTACAAATGCAGATTATGAAGTATTATACATATAATTAGTCACCTATGTATAAACCAGAACTAAGCTACGTGTACGTGGTAAAGGGATACAACACCTAAAACCTAGTGCAATAAAAGGTAGAACAAAACAGGGCCTCGTTTGATAAAACTTCGTACGACAAAAACGGTAGTCAGTCAAATCTTTAAAAAAATATTTAATTACTGATTTCTCTATATAGTCCTGTCGTGTGACATCTTTTTGAATCGTCTTTTCAAGACGATTCCAAAAATATGTCACAATACAGGATTAGATTGAGAAATAAATGATAATTTAGACTTTTATAATCTGACTTACGACAACATTTGGTCGTACGAAGTTTTAAGAAACGGGTCCCAAGTTATTAAAAATGTTTACGAATAATTCGAAACTTATTAAGTGTTTGGCGCTTGGTTGGAGCTATTATCAAAGTTATAGGATAAACTTGTTTATTCGGCATAAAAAGCCTATTCTTCGTAATAAAACGGTATTATTCCACACAGAACGGTTTTTAATCCGAATAAGATGGCTTTTCAAAGGCATTTTGAAGTCAGGTTATACACAGACAGAAAATGTCAGACACTCAGATTAAAGATTTCACAAACTGGCAAAGATTTCACTCAGATTAAGCATATTTATTAATGGCATTACAATGTCCACCTTTTCCTTAACCCTTTCATAATCAACTTTGTCGAGAGTGTTTACCCCATCATCGCCATAGTGTCGTCAGCCTCAATGTTGTTGTCTGCAAAATCGTGTCAAAGTTAGGTTTAAGGTAATATGACTAACGAATATTCGAAACGGGTTTCAAACAGTTTGGGTCAGGATCAGACGCCGCGTGACGCGGCGTCTGATCAGGACCCAAACTGTTTGCAAATGCGCTTTATGGCGTCATTGAGAGTGAAAGGGTTATTACTGGGCTAATATTTTCAGTAAGGCATAGGTACAATGTACATGTACAGTGGAGAATATGTTATTCTTTCCCGTTTAAACGCAAACGTACGCAAACGCAAAACGCTAAAACGTAGAAAAGAACAACTTTTGGACAATTCTGATATTTCATGTTTATCTTGGTGGCAAACAGTTTGGAGCCTGAACAGACGCCGGGTTACCCGGCGTCTGATCTGGCTCCAAACTGTTTGCAATGGAAATAATAGTTTTAGAGTAAACGCGTTTATTGGGAAAGAATAACACAGTCTCCACGGTAATATATGAAAAACAAAATGGTCGCCCTGTACAATGTACATGTACATTAATAAGTTAAGAATGACATTAACCCAATTGTGCCCACGATCACATAAATATAGGCGAACAGTCAATAATGCGGCGTCTGATCAGAGTCTACACTGTATGCTGATAGGAATTTTAATATAAAAAACGAAAATAAAAATTTAGACCAGAAAACCCATAGATGAAGAATGGACATATCTAGTACGAAGATAGTTCAAATAGTTTTGATACTGGATCAATAACTCTATTAAAATAAGTGCAAAATACATGTGTATATTTCATTTTAAAGAACAATTTTTTGCCAACACGTTGGTATAATGCACGTTAAGATCGCTTTACTTGATCATCCCCAACATGAACCTCGGTGACCCCTCCTCAAGGACACTGGACCTTTTTTGTGTATTATTGAGTTAACTTTCTGAACACAATTTGCTACTATAATTATTATTATGCTTTACTGTTTTGAATAAGTTTATGAAATTTTCTGTCAAATAAATTCAGACAACTACATATATATGCAAACACTACACAGTTTTAAATGTTATTATTATATAAAACATCAAAAATAGAGCTAATACATTGTACTAAACACGTACTGAAAATTTAATAAAAACGTTAATCTACTGTTATGTATAAAAGTAGTGAGTGAAATCACAAACTCATTTTTTTTTATTAAACCAGGCTATAATTGAAGCCATTGAAGTAGGGTTTCATATTTTTAAATCAAAATGTAGATATATTGATCTAGAACATTTTCATAGCTTTCGAAAAAACATGCCCACTTTCGTCATTACAAAAATAAGAAATCTAGTTTTTGAAAAAAATGAGACAAAAGACAGTTAACCCTTTTAATAGAAATACAATTTTATTTACATTAAAATTTAGACATAAACTGATATGTTTCAAAACAAAATCTGGAAATTGTGTACTCTTTAAGAAGTTATTACGTCAAAAAATAGTGTCTGAAAAGTGCTATGTTCTAGTGTCCTCGAGTAGGAGTCATTTAGGTGCATGTTGTGACTTATCGAGTTATGTGATCTTATCGTTCCTTATACCATCGTGTAGGCGAAGAATTGCTCTTTACAATGATGTATCACACATGCATTTCGCACTTATAAAACTGAAGTTATTAATCCAGTATCAAAACTATTTGAACACCCCTCGTATATCAGCATGGACTAATCCACCGAACATAAATGGAATAAAAACAATACCATACTGGAAAATGCCAAATGTCGTGATGATTGTCAATGATGAATTTTAAAACAGGATAATCCGAATCATAATTGCTACGCAACTTCTCTAAACGATACAGTTACAGTACTGAATCTTATTAAATTAACAATTTTTGCGATTCGCTGGCAATTCGATGGCAATTCGATGGCGATTCGCTTGCGATTTCAAAATACTAATTTACCCTCGGATAAGTTTTCTTGAGTGGTGCATCTCACAAATGTTCGCAAATATGCATTCGTTAATTTTTTCGATTCCATTTTTGTCACAACCGCTTCTGAAAATTCGCGTTAAAGTATTCAAACGTAGGATTTGTTTTTTGAAGAGCCCGATTCGATGGCAATTCGATGGCAATTCGCTTGCGATTATCAATTAAATTTAATAAGGTTCAGTACTGTACCTGGTATTGTCAAGCAAACAGAAACTTCGCGTAATTAAGAAATGCGCTAGCGATTCATGGTAAATTAGCCGATAATTTTCTGTCGTTCATTTCGCTTGAACGCCGAAAAAAATCAGTTCATTTCTTATATTTACAATATATTTGCTGTAATTTCTAACATTAAATAAACATTTTGTTAGTACGCATGTATGTTTAATCCATATTAGAGGTAGATAACACGAATAGTGTGTACCCTATAAGGAACAGCCATGACCGATTTACTGGCGCTGTGTACATTCATCAGAAAAAATAAGTTCCAATGTTTACATTCTAAGTCAACAACTTGATAGTTTGGCGCGAAATATACTGATTTTTGACGTCTTGGGAAGTGATGTCATTTTAAAGTAGGATAGATATATCGGGGGTTAGAAACGCAGATAGCCGTTGTTTATAAGGTAGATTCGTATGTCAATGTTCTTGCAATTTATCTCATTAATAAAGAAGAATTGTAGTCGGGAATCTTGGTTTCCACTACTAGTAGGAAGGCATACATATAGATCGGTTAAGAACAAATTTTGAAAAAATCCGCCAAATGTTTGCTGCCCCAAGTTCCGAAGATTAATTCGCGAATGAAAACTGCATATGCTCCGCCTCCCCTTCGAAACAATTGCACAAGTCCCGCCCTCTCGAAATGTGGTGTTTATACGAAATGAACACCCTTTTTGTCAACGGAATTGAATGGGGCGATAGTAAATATTGTGGAGTGTACTTCATGTGTACATGTACATGTACACTTGCTATAACACAACGAATTCCCGCATGACACCATAGCCTGTATCTAGTTTTGAATACATGTCATCTCTTAAGGGTGTACCAATGTCATGACTCTTGGAAATTTTCAAAGTATATGAAAATACTCTATGACGGTTTTGTATTGAAGAGCTATTTAAGATGAATGAAAAAATAGAAAAAGTGTACATTTTGGTGAACAACAGTTGGCTCTACGGCCATGTAAAATTTACCCCACCCACTTCCTCTTATTTTGTCCTTTTCAAACAGCCCGCTTCAATAAAATCCATTTTAAATGAAAACAGATATTGTTCAAACCTGGTGCCTGCTTTGTCTAAATTTGGTTTCTATATGTGAAAATATCACCATAGACATGAAATAAATAATGGAAACCTAAATTATCATGTTTGTTTTGTTTCGAAATAAATTTTACTGAAGCTTGTACCCTGAATGGGTAAAATTTGAGAAAAAAAGTCCAAATTTGACATACCTTTTTCAAATCGCTGTAGCTCAAAAACAAGGACACCACCATATCTTTTTTTTTCATTTTTTCATTCATCTTAAACAGCTCTTCCAAACAAACAATGTTAGAAAAAAAGTTAAATACTTTGAAAAATTGGCTTATGACATTGATACACCCTTAAAGCATGTTAAAAATATTTCGATGCTATCTGCTAGGTTATAAAACAAATGTCTTATGGTAAATGTTGATGGCTGTATCAACTGGATCTTTTTTCTTCAGTGGTTGAACAAAGTAAATGCGGTAAAATGCGATAAAAGCGATTATATTCAATTGGTTAATGGTTTAATGATACAGTGGATAATCTGTTATTCTTTCCCGTTTAAACGCAAACCTACGCAAATGCAAAACACTAAAACGTAAAAAAGTACAACCTTTTGACAATTTTGATGATTCATCTTTATCTTGGTGGCAAACAGTTTGGAGCCTGATCAGACGCCGGGTTAACCGGCGTCTGATCTGGCTCCAAACAGTTTGTACTGCAAATAAAAGTTTTAGTGTAAACGCGTTTATTGGGAAATAATAACGTTTTCTCCACTGTACTATACTCAAGGCAATACAATAACATGTGTAGAAAAATCTACGAGTTATCTAAGGGGGCAGTACACAGTAAGAGAACAAAATCAGTTCAATTGAGGGGCCACATCACAGATTCCATCTTCTTTTTGGATTTTATCTCCAGCCTCAAATAAAAAGCCCATTAACTCAATGATATATATCCACAGGCATGGCAAAACACCCAAAACTGACATTGTAAACATATATTCAGGCTACAGTGTGGCCAGTTGAATATCAGTTTTAAGTGCGGAAAATTTTGAAAAAAAATGTTCAAATCGTGCCGTTTCAAGATTTTTTGTGAACGGTTCGCGCTCATAATATCACATTGGGAAGATTATTTTTCACATATACAAACTAAGTCCAGCTGGATGATTTAGACAAAAGAAGACGGTTACCTTCTACCCTTTTCACAATTTCAGCTTTTTTTACCCTACCCATAAAAAAGCTACAAAAATACACAGACCCCCAGTTTCGCATCTAACACTCAGTGACATATGCAGGAGCAGCAAAGGTCATGACCTTGGTCATATTTCAAGTGCTTTAGTGCTGTTCAACCACATTATAATACAATTAAATCATTTTAAAGGCTCACAGTACACTAGAATTCTTCCCATACCTAAAATTAAGGAATTTGACCGGGGCCAATTCGAATAGTTCCCTACCTTATTGTGTACTGCCCCCTAAATCTGATTGGCATACATTTTGAAGCTTGATTGGATGCCGAGTAGGTGTTTGCAATGAACATGATTGTTTTGGTAAAGTCGCTGTTAATGGGGAAACTATAATGTATCTTCCCCTGTAATTGCTTAGCAACCATTTTAAAATGTATTGACGCAATTCTGTAGCAAATATTCATCATTCAGCAACTGTTTCAAACCTAGTAATTTCAATGATACGTACAATTAAATACAAAGCATAGTATTTATTGAGAGACTCACACAACTATTTTCAATATATTTGCAATTGCCGTTTCTCAATTTAATTTTTTAGACAATTGCATACTAACAAGAAAGCTTATACTACACAATGAAAGTGGCATCTACAGTAAGTATGTGCCTTGTTTCTAGAAATGGTAAGTGTTATAATTGCAGTTTTATAAAAAATAAAACAAAAAAACAGTAACAATCCTAACAGAATAACGTATAATATGAACGCTGAATGCAATGTATTTTGTGTTGACACATTATTTTCTTCCCTGTAATTCTACTGAGATTGAACAGTGCTAAACAATAATCGTTTGACAAACATTCGTAGGTAATTGGTACTTTAAGTTCATGCCAGATTGGAAGAAGTTAATTATTTGTTTTGTAGATTTAACTGTTTTATTCCACTATATTTATTGCTTGAAACGGATACATCTAAGCCATAGGTGAAACAAATGTCACCATTAAACACATTTTACTAATTATCATGATTGCGTTTCTATATCTTCGTTCGTTTACTTTGATTAACCCTTATCCCATTACTGGTTTGTACAGTGGATAATCTGTTATTCTTTCCCGTTTAAGCGCAAACGTACGCAAACGCAAAGCACTTATACGTAGAAAAGAACACCTTTTGGACAATTCTGATATTTCATGTTTATCTTGGTGGCAAACAGTTTGGAGCCTGATCAGACGCCGGGTTACCCGGCGTCTGAGCTGGCTCCAAACTGTTTGCACTGCAAATAACCGTTTTTAGCGTAAACGCGTTTATTGGGAAATAATAACACATTCTCCACTGTAGTTTTGAAGACAAGTGACCACCTGAAGCAAACTAAACGTAACGTACAATCGCGTCCTGTCGTAGTTATCAGCCTGCTTTAAGAGTCCGAGGGTAAGGCTATTGATATATTTCTTACGGTGCAAATCAACAAATAACATGTTTAAAATGGCACTACATGTACATGTATTTTCGTCAATGGAGGAGTAAATCAAAGATGTTCAAATGCGTATCTAAAGAGTAATGACTTAAACACTCAGTGCATAATGGCGGTTTTCAATATGTTAGTTGTTTTTCTTTGAATGAATGCATTGATGAAATAACGATATAGCTAATGTTGTAAAAATAATTACTTCCTGATATTTTTAATATATGTCGTGTGGCAGGTGAATACATGTATGTGATATACCTGTACCCAATTGATGCCCATTGGATTATTCTATGCTTGTCTTTTGGATTAGTTCATTTTTATCCAATGGTTGTCTGGTCTAAATGTTCATTTTCGATTTGTTTTATATTGGCATTCCTATCAGCAAACAGTCTAAGCTCTGATCAGACGCCGCATAATGCGATATCTGATCAGAGCCTTTACTGTGTACCTATACACCATATATTGGATCGTGAGCACACATGAGTTAAGATAACCATGTATGTGTTAATTTAAATTGCAATCCCTTTTTAGCCTGCTCAGGCATCGAGTCACTCGCGGTCTGCCCAAATTCCAGTAGCTTTGCCATTCATAATTTAACAAATCCTCAACAATATCTTAACATTGTCCTTCGTTATTACGTTTGCATTTCGCTAAATCGGAAAATGATAGATTTTGTAACATCTACCACGAGTTGACAATTTAGCGTGAAATACAAGTCATCTTTTCACGTTTCATTTTATTGAACCTAAACGCAAACATATTGTCTGTAGAAAATGACATTTGACGTAAACTTGATGACTAACAGGCGTTTGATAATAATTCTGACTGTTTCTTATTGGAAACGACGTTATTCTTTCCCGTTTAAATGCATTTAAAAAGCAAACGCATTTCACTAAACTATAGGATTAACATCATTTTGACAATTCCGACCGCTGGGTTAAATCTTAGTGGCAAACGGTTTGGAGCCTGATCAGACGGGTAACCCTGTGTCTGATCAGGCCCTATTCTGTTTGCAACGAATATAAACGTTTAAACATATAACATTGTGCCGTCTCCACCGTGCCATGTTTATACATGTTAGCAGCACACACACTTTTATTTGGAAAATTAATGTCCCTCCCACTGTAGCACAACTTTCAAATACAAAATGTATGCATACCTCTTAGAACATTCAATGATTCATGCACAGAGCTTGCCTTATTAAAAACGAAGCGTATTATTTAAAACTGATATTCATGCAATTATTTCTACTGTAACTATATTTTCCGTATCTCGATTTTATTTATTGAACGGTTACATCTAAAAAAAACTCACGAATTGGCATCTGCAGTAATTACAATGGAGAATATGTTATTCTTTCCCGTTTAAACGCAAACGAAACGCAAACGCAAAGTACTAAAACGTGGAAAAGTACAACTTTTGGACAGTTCTGATAATTCATGTTTATATTGATGGCAAACAGTTTGGAGCCTGATCAGACGCCGGGTTACCCGGCGTCTGATCTGGCTCCAAACGGTTTGTAATAGAAAAAATAATTTTAGCGTAAACGCGTTTATTTGGAAAGAATAACGTTTTCTCCACTGTATGTGCGTTTTATTCTAGAAATGGAATGTGTTACAGTGGATAAAACGTTATTCTTTCCCGTTTTAACGCAAACCAAACGCAAACGAAATACACTAAAATGTAGAAAATAACAACTTTTTGACAATTCTGACTGTTTATGTTAAGCTGAGCGGCAAACACGTTTGAGCCTGATCAGACGCCGGGCTACCCGGCGTCTGATATTGCTCCAAACTGTTTGTATTGGAAATAATATTTTTAGCGTAAACGCGTTTATTGGGAAATAATAACGTTTTCTCCACTGTACATCTCAAGAAAACTCACGAAATTTGCATCTGCAGTAATTATATGCGTTTTATTCTAGGAAAGGAATGTGTAATTGCTGTTATACAAAAAAGCAACAGAAACAACCGTAATCTAATAACGTACAATCTGAACATTTACTGCAATGTATTTTGTGGTGACACATTATTTTCTCCCCTGTAATTCTATTTAAATGGAACAGTGCTGAACAATTATCTATTGACAGACATTCGTAGGTAATTGGTACTTTAAGTGCGTGTCAGATGGAAAGAAATAAACTATCTGTAGCGCAGATTTTACCTCTTTCTACCACTATCATTGTCATTACAATAAAGATATACATGTGCACAGTAATGTTGAATTAGATGCTTGTCTTAGCGGTGATCAAATACATAATGAAATATATTGTGTGTACATGTTTACCTTATAAACATAGGCAGACGGTACAGTGGAACACACGTTAATCTTTTCCCTCCACGCTAAAACTATTATTTCAAGTACAAACCGTTTAGAGCAAGATCAGACGCCGATCATATCGGCGTCTGATCAGGCTCCAAACTGTTTGTCACTCAATATAAAATCGAAAGCCAGAATTGTCAATTAATTGTTATTTTCTACATTTAAGTACATTGCGTTTGCGTTTCGTTTGCATTTAAACTCGACGGAATAACGTTTTCTCTACTGTAGAAACACGTTAATCCGTTCAAATAAATGTGCTTATGCTAAATAAAACATTACCATTGAAATTCGCTCGGAGGCTGACCAGATCTAAGTTCAGATGTAAACAATCTCTGTATGTCAAATCTGTTTCAAATATGCACGTAAGTCATAACAACATGATATATTTGTTTTTAACTAAATTTTAAAAACAAAGCTAATAAATTGATTATACAAAATTTGCTCTAAACAATAAATAAAAATGTTTCAAAATGTTTACTCAAACCTTTTTTCATACATGTGTATACTCACATTGCCAGTTGACAGTGCGATACTGAGTGATGTTTTCAGCTCGATACGTTTTTGGCGGAAATAGCCGATCTGACGAGTGATTCGTTGTTTACGGCAAAAACGTCGGAAGCTGAATACACCATAGTGTAGCGCACTACCAACTTGTGATGTGTTTATTATATGCCTTGAATACACAACAAAAAAGTTATTTAAATCATGTTATATCTAGAAAATGAGCTATTTGAAACAGTACAAGAATAATATTATGCCACAATAAATAACGCAAAATTTGTACATGTACATGTACGTAATTGACGTCATGCTGAATCGAAAACGAGGTTGGAGTAAAATACAAGGTGGCTTAATACACAAGGTGGCTGATACAGACTTTTGTATTTTACTGTGCAGATACACGAGGAAACGACTATTATCATAAGACGGCATACAATAAGTGTTTGTTGTGCCACAGACTTTTGCAGTTTTCAAGTCACAATACAATGTTGTTTTTTCAATAAGGGAATATATCTACACATGTACATTGATCCGAGTATTTAATAGTTTGTTTACCATCTTAGTAAAACGTTCATCATCATAACACTGATGCGTACTAGAAAGTGTGACTTATTTGCAAATAAATGTATTTGGATCAAGAGCAAGCACTGCTTGGTTCGGAATCTTATATTGTTACAAACCTTTCACAAAACAATTCATATTGTACATGTATAAATACTAAACAGTTTCGTTCAGATGTGTTAGTAGGTTACCGTTTAAAGATGCATGCATGATAAAACAATATCAAATTCTAGAATTTTCGTGTTCCACACAGTAAAAGAAATAATTGCGTTTAAGAAGAATAAATGGGATATTTACATCGTTAATGCCAATGAAGAACGTGTCTTTTGAAATAAATGTGTTTGGTTTAAGATTATAGCGACTTTTTCCATTAATTGTAACTGTTTACTGTTAACCGCGGGGCTAATTTTAATAGCTCCAGATAAACGAGACGGTGTATCGTGCATGAAAATAATTTAAGGATTGTGACTTTTATTTCTACGAAAGTGCACTCTGAAGACAATAAACCGCGGTTGCAAGGCAATTATAAATTAAATAATTGATCAGCATGTAAATTCGTCAAAAACTTGTGATTTTATTATTTTCTCTTGAAGCAATCACAGGTTAGAAGCCGATATTCCGTTCCAATAAACGGGGTTGTGATGCAATAATTGAACATATTCGAAACAGTTCGGAGCCCGGTAAAGTGGATAAGGCGTTATTCGTTCTCGTTTAAACGCAAACTCAACGCAAACGTATTGCAATAAAACATATGAAATAAGCCTGACCATTTATTTTAATCTGAGTGGCAAACAGTTTGGAGCCGGATCAGACGCCGGGTTACCCGGCGTCTGATCTGGCTCCAAACTGTTTGCAATGGAAATAGTTTTAGCGTAGACGCATTTATTGGGAAAGAATAACGTTTTCTCCACTGTAAGACGCCTAGTACAATGTACATGTAACACTACTCCTTAATTGAGATAATTCGATATTTTGATTAAATGAATCGCCAATACTAACCGAGACCAACCATTTGTCGCATGTGATCGTTGTGCGTTTGTGTTTGAATTCCGTTTCGTAATTTGTTTTAATTACTATTATTATTATCATTAATATTATCGTTATTACTATTTCTTCTATTATTATTATTATTATTACATGCATTATCATTATTATTATAATTATTATTAATATTAATATTATCGTTATAACTATTACTATTATTATTACTATTACATGCATTATTATTATTATTATTATTATTATCATCATTAGTATTTACTTTATTTTTTATTATCATCATCATCATTATTATTATACCAAATCTATATAGATCACTTTTCAAACAGGAGGTGTACGTTCAAAGGCGCTTCATACGAAGCAGGACTTATTTTCATGTAAATTCATAAGGTATGGTTTTTTACTTTATTGTAAATGTAGTTTGTTTTTTTCCTCACTTTGTTAGTACACGTATTTAATTTCATATGCAGGCACACATTGGTTAATTTGACATAAACTCGTAGACGGCAAATGTTAGTATACGATATTTTGACTGTAAAATGTTTAAATGACTGATTGGTTGATTCTATTTAGGTAAAGAGAAATCACCTACATGTGCTTTCCCCGTTTCACTTTCATTTAACTATAAGCAGTCAATTGAGTACAGTACTGAACCTTATTAAATTAAATTGATAATCGCAAGCGAATTGCCATCGAATTGCAAGCGAATCGCAAAAATTGTTAATTTAATAAGATCAGTACTGTACGTGTGGTTTTGCATTCAGTTTATTGATGAATAGACGTGTCGCCTATCACATCGAATGTTCTGGTTTTCAGTCTCTTTACACTCCTTCATGGTCGTGACGTAATCTGCTTTAAACACTTTCGCCTGCTTTTATGTAACAAATTTAGATTAATTTTATGTAATTGTGCTTACAGTGGAGAATCTGTTATTCTTTCCCGTTTAAACGCAAACGTACGCAAACGCAAAGCGCTAAAACGTAGAAAAGAACAACTTTTGGACAATTCTGATATTTCATGTTTATATTGATGGCAAACAGTTTGGAGCCTGATCAGACGCCGGGTTACCCGGCGTCTGATCTGGCTCCAAACTGTTTGCAATGGAAAAAATAGTTTTAGCATAAACGCGTTTATTGGGAAAGAATAACAGATTCTCCACTGTAACACTTATCCTGCTGTAATATCGTCTGCTTTTAGATTGTCGCGTGCAAACATTGTTGAAATTAGATAGATACATTTTAAAAGTAAACGGACCTAAAGACGAGTGTCAAACAGTTTGGATTCAGATCAGACGCCGCGTTTTGCGGCGTTTGATCTGGGTCCAAACTGTTTGCAAAAGTCTGTAAAATCGCGATCAGCGGGCAAATGGGTCAGAAATGTTAAAATAAGTGTCGAACAGTTTGGACCCTGATAAGATGCACGTTAGGCGGCGTCTGATCAGGATCTAAACGGGTTGGAAGTACTGTAACCACTGTATTCGGTGTATGGTACGTCTTTTGCGTGTAGTGTTACAAAGGACTGCCAAAACAAACATATTCACTCTGTCTGCACGACACCCACCAAAGTTACGCCTTGCGTTGTTATTCCAATTTAGGAGTTCTGTCGACTCGTAATGGCCGCGTTACATGCTATTCAAGCATTTAGAATATTTATACATTGAAAATTGCACGTTTTAACATGACGTCATTGTGAATCGAAGAAGAGGAATGTCCAACTGCTTAGTATTTTCACCCAGTTTCGAATGTCCTGTTTTTAGTTTTGAAGACAGTTGACCACCGAAATCGTTTATGGGGAAATAAAAGTAATACTTATCCACTGTAGTTTTATTTTTTATCAGATGCCACCTTTTAGCACAGAAGGTAACATTAGTACATACTTTTGCTAGGCGTAAATATATGTCTATGTCATTTTATGTTATAAGCAATGTTTATTATTTTTTAAACTCTTTACATTCGCAATTCAGAAATAGATGTACATATACCTGGTTGTGGCACTATGTAGGAAATTGTCCCCATTCCCATCGTGCAGAAACAACTCGGTCGTACATGTAAAGAGGCGACCTTTGACAGCCATTTGCACTCAGTCCCGAAACATTAGCAAAACAATGCTAGGCTTAGCTTCAAGATATGCCAAACTAGGCTCAAGATCAAAAATATTCCAAACTGGGCTTAAATATAAGCAATGCCAAACTAGGCCAAAAATCAAGAACATGCCAAACTAGGCTTAAAATCAAGCAATGCCAAACTTGGCTTTAAATCAAGCAATGCCAAACTAGGCTTACAATCAAGAATATGCCAAACTAGGCTTCAATTAATTGCAAAGCTAAGCTTAAATTAAGGACATGCCAAAGTAGGCTTTAATAACATGCCAAACTAGACTTAAATTCATGGCATGCCAAACTAGACTTCAATTTTAACCGACAATCATGGTTGTGGTTATTCCGCCAGTGAGACACGTCTTGATCCCGATAGATCGGTAATCCAGCCACCAATTAAATACGAAAGACTCAAGCAGGAAACGCAACACAAACAATACACCCACCTCTCAAGCAGAACACACACACAGTCATACCATAACAAACTCACACACACACACACGCACACTCCCATTCCTTCATCTACACACTAAATAGAAAACAACACGCAAGACAAACATAACGCAAAGTGAACATAGGAGCCCGCCTTGGTACGGTCAGTAGCAATCAATAATTAATTATAAATTAATCATTAACTACCACTGGGAAGTCACCCAGCGAAAATCCCGGTTTTACCAGAATTGTAGTGTTTTCTTTAATACTACTTCGTTAAAAAGCAACTGTTTAGGATTACGATGTCGGCCGGCCGCCACCTTACCTTAGATTGACATTTGTGTGAAATATAGATTGTACTGACACATACAATGCTGCGGACCGAGGAATCTGAAAAAAAATAACACAAAAGCAAACTTTATTTAAGGCAACAACCTAGTAAATATATACTCATCAAGACGGATGATGTGGCTAAAGCTCGGCAGTAATATAAAGGGAAACAAAAAGAGGAAAAGCAGTAGGGGTAGAAGGGCAAGGTAATTTTAAAAAATAACATGACAAACTATTGTTAGAAGACGCTTAACCAATCCTTTTTAGATATGGTTGATGCAAGAGGCCGGAATAGCCACAGCGTCCTCTACATGAATTTGAAGGCCAGGGCTAAACTTTAGATCCTCCAATAAGATAGGTTACGGCATAAAGCAGTAACCTCAAGTATAGGCAAGGTAAACATTGAACCAGGTTTGCGCTTCGAAAGCTGCCTTTCGGTTTCAAAAATGCGTATTACTCCTACTGTGCCGCGATATATTGCTTTCATACCTGATATGCATATGTATATGGAGGATACCTTGCCGTGAACCTAAATAATTCGAGCCAGTTGACATTGATTTTGTCCTAAGCCGTTTCGAAATTTGCATTTAAGTTTTGATAAAAGCCTTCAACTGCTAAGCCATTCGACCTGCAGCATTTAAACTTGCATCACACATACCAACAAAATGACATTTCTTTCTATGAGAAAATGATAACGCCTGTGACATTTATATTGACCCCAGGCAATACGTTTCCATTGCTTTCCTCTTCTATGCTATTGGATCTACTGCTTTCATACAGGTACTTGCAGTACGCCTATTTTGGATAATACCTTTCAATCCTTTAAATAAAAATAACACTGTGACCTTGACCCCGACCATAGTCCCTGCTTTGTGATATATGCTGAAAATCGTCGGAATAAATCCAAATCAAACGTTGGTACTTTGACATCTCATCTGGATAAAAACCGTTTGACCCTGTTTATTGTAGTGTTCCTGAACGAAACGACACTGCTGGAATCAATATTGGCGACAGGTACGAGATACGATGTAACACATACAGTGGAGACAACGTTATTCTTTGCAGTTTAAACGCAAATGAAAAACAAATACATTGATATTAAATGTAATAAATGACACATTTTTCAAATGTCTAACTATTCATTTTAATGTAAGAGACAAACATTTTGCATACCCGGGGTAACCCGACGTCTGATCAGGGTACATGCTTATAAAGCGTTTAAGTTGAGTCTGCGTTCGTTTTCACTCACTTGTTTTGGTCACATTTGAGCCTAGGCTCAAATCTGACCAATCAAATGTTTAAGAACGATATTATATGATAAGCATAGATCCAGGCTCTTCACTCCACAGAGGCCTTCCTACTGTGTCGTAGGTCTGGGGCTTAATTGTCATATGGGATCTTTTCTGTTTATTAGACTAAGATTGTCCCCTCTGCCAAGAACTGAAAGGATGGCCGGTCGGTGGTTTTGATCGCATGAGCTGCTTCGCAATGAAAGAAATATGCCGAAATCATCTTCCCGAATTCATCATCGTCTCATCTAATCATCCCTCATCATTCATCGGCGCTATATGACATATTTTGTGTCGCCATAAAACCCAGCTCGCCCATCCATCCAGGCTCTTAACTGTTTGCAATGAAAATAATACTTTAGCGTAAACGCTGGTTTTGGGAAAGAATAACGTTATCCCTACTTAAAATGTCGCAGAATACTTTATGACCGACTTAAACTTGTGCCATGCTTAACTAAATCTGTTACAGCCACTAAACTGTTTATGATGTTTAACGAGCGTGTTTTTACAGCCGGAATATCAATTTACTGTCTAGAATACTTTTGAGCATCGAACACATACATGTACGTACATTAACATTTGCTACTAAATATTTACTTAATGTTAAACTTCATATAATTGAGCCTGTCCCGTGTAATAACTTGGTTGGAGAAAATATTAATAACAATTGATGTCAGAATTACGTTAAACCAACAACGGAACCATGTCATATATAAACAGTAGATAATATGCTATTCTTTCCCAATAAACGGGTGAATGATATCTTATATCTATACAGATCAGACGCTGGACAGGCTTTGAACTGTTTGCTACTCATAATTGTAAACAGCCGTCATCGACTTTAAAATAGTATAATGTTAGACAACGTCTTAACCTTATCTAAGTAAAGTCTGTTTTGATGACAACCTTATTATGTACTTATTTCCTATCGCAGATACATGTATGTTGGCTCTGCTTTAAGTCAAACTGCCTAAAATACTAAGACGTTAAGTTTGCACCCAGGCGATGTACATGTATTTGCAGTGTGTATTTTAGACGGAAATTGAAGTCAGGATGACACTGAAAGCGGCAACAGTGTGTATTTCGATAACCGATATAATGTCAGAGTACTCGTCGACATACAGTGGAGAAAACGTTATTCTTTCCCAATAAACGCGTTTACGCGAAAACTATTATTTCTATTGCAAACAGTTTGGAGCCAGATCAGACTCCAAACTGTTTGCCACCAAGATAAACATGAATTATCAGAATTGTCCAAAAGTTGTACTTTTCGACGTTTTAGTACTTTGCGTTTGCGTTTCGTTTGCGTTTAAACGGGAAAGAATAACGTTTTCCCCACTGTAATGTCCGAGTACTCGTCGACTTATCATCGGATTCAGATTGTTTGCAATAGGAATACTATTTCCGTCACGCATTGGGTACGAATACCGTCGTCCTATGTTTTGCATGAAATGGGTTCAAATTCGTAGACTTTTTGTTTGAGCTACGACCAGACAGTTGCATACATGTATCGAATAGGTTTTTTTTTATCAAGTCTCACATTACTTTGTAGTTCTTTAGGCTATGATATCTCAGACAGCGGAAACTATTCGGATGAACATTTATTTATATACATGTAATCTTCAACATTGTCTCCTTGAACCCATATACATGCCCTTTGACGCGGGGCGACGGCTTGACCTTGGACAGTCTCCTGAACTTTCGTAGATCTCCCATGGTCAGTCTCCTTAGCGTTCTTCACGTCAGAATAAAAGTAGTAGGGCAAAGATTTTGGACCGTACATCTTCATTCGTGCGCCAAATAGACTAGTCTTATTATCGTTCCCCACTTCCAGAGAGGCATAGTTTGGTCCTTTGGCTGGTCGTTCTTGTACGTCTGATCATGCAAGGTGAAGAAAAAGAAACGAGGGTTGATGAACCCAGACTTGAATTTTAGATAGAGAGTGCATTGAAAGCAGAATATAAGGGGCTCATAGTAGTAAAATAGTTTATGATACATGTTTTGTATAGCTTATCCTATTGTTATTTTGTTTTCTGTGGGCATATACATGTATGTGTTACCTTCTGACTGCGCTTGGTAACATCAGAAGTACAAAAACGAATGACACTTTCAGCACAGGGAACTTGTGGACTTCAGTTTAAACTATATAAATGTCTGTTATTCTCAAATGTACTCTGCCGCTTAATGATGGAATTTACATGAACACTTTCGCGTAGGATCAACAGGGATGGTTTTTTTATTTTAATTACTAAAAAATATACTTATAAGTATATATATTATTCCCGTATATTAAGTACCGTAACGGAGCTTGCTTTTGTACCTATGGAGTTCTCGCTGTCTTAAACAAACCAAACATTCCACCTTGGTGTTATGCTGAGCACTATAATGTCTTACAGCTTGTAGATCATCCGTAATTAGGAGTTTATCAGAAATATGTGTATATAGGATTAACGTGCGTATACATTTCCGTACAAGGTTGACCAATATCAGATAACCAAAAGCACAGGGAGTTTGATTTAACCATTTCCCCATAGAAGCGCCTTTAAGCGCATTTCAATCATTCCTCCACTGAAACAAATAAAAAATGTATATGAACATGTACCATAAATATTTTCTACATCCTTCCGATGGTAGCTTTAAGCAGACTGAACGTTTAGTGGAACGCGTTCAAATAAATACGAAAGAAGACTCAAGCAGGAAACGCAACACAAACAATACACCGTATTGTGATTTTCTGTTTATCTGCTTACATGTAAAAGTAGTTTTTAAAACTAGAAACAGGTTATGTGGTAATTACTTCAGGTCAAATATTTTTACACATTTCTCCTATTTAAATATTAGGAGAAATAAGTTTGTCAAAATATGCAGGCGAAACTGCCAGCAGACCCTGTTTATTCAGCGTTAAAGAGATAAAATGACATATTCAATAATCTAAAAGCCAGACCTTCTCTCATGTCTGGTAAATTTAGTCGAACCATTGTAGCAGCCGAAAACAATTTGGCTGTACAGTGGACTTAGAATATGAGTTACAGTGGAGAATACGTTATTCTTTCCCGTTTAAACGAAACGAAACGCAAACGCAAAT
Organism: Gari tellinella; assembly: GCA_922989275.2. Taxonomy (NCBI): domain Eukaryota; kingdom Metazoa; phylum Mollusca; class Bivalvia; order Cardiida; family Psammobiidae; genus Gari; species Gari tellinella. Next base: position 50,744,532 of record OV277870.1, on the reverse strand, counting down.
TACTAAAACGTAGAAAAGTGCAACGTTTGGACAATTCTGAAAATTCATGTTTATCTTGGTGGCAAACAGTTTGGAGCCTGGTCAGACGCCGGGTTACCCGGCGTCTGATCTGGCTTCAAACTGTTTGCACTGCAAATAATAGTTTTAGCGTAAACGCGTTTATTGGGAAAGAATAACGTTTTCTCCACTGTATGAATTAGACAGTTGGCTTTTATATGCATAAATCGATTCCCAGTACTCGCGACCTATTTTACATTGTAACCGACGAAATCAAATCATACGACTAGGGTATCGTGAAAAAACTATTTTGAGCCAGATCAGACGACTGTCATGTTCTACATTTCCTTTGCATTTAGATACTTACATGTACATTGTATAACCTCTTCACTCCAATAACGTCATCTATTTTAAACGATTGTCGTGTAATTTTATTTCATCAGGAATAATATTTAGGTAATTTGGCTTATAAATTAACTTAAATGATTGTCATAAAGTTTTGATCCTGATTGGACGCCGCATCTCGTGGCATCCGACCAGGACCCAAATTATTTCCACAGCATGATTGTACTACGGGTATAAGTGAAGTAATGTTAGTCGGTGTCTACTAAAGCTCTTAATTGTTTGCAATTAATTATTGTACTTGGGGTAAGAAAGCGAATGGATAAATGGAAATAATCTAGTGTGATAATACTTGTAAGTAATTAATGTGCAGCGGATAATATATTATATATTTATATTATATTTATTTCTTTATTAGAGTCTCATCATGATTTTAACATGAAATACATACAACATTCATTTCAATTCACAGAACCATGCCATTCAAATAAGAAGTATAAGAGACTATATACATAATGCAATTATCACAATCATATTCATTGTAAATTTCAACTTAAAATCCATATACTACAGATTTCATTTAAATATTCTAAGTTATATACAGCCTCTATCAATCATATGATCAAAGCACTTTTGTAATAAAACAGGGTGTCTATTTAAAATTATACTAAGTAAGGTGAACAATTAAAGGATATGATACTATAACAACGTTAAAAAAAATCTATATCCAATATAAGATTTTAGATAAAAAGAAATTGATAAAGACTGTACATATACATACAGTAAAACAAAGCACTACATGTACATTTACTGCGCAATACTGATATTATTATATAGTAATTACCGTAAAATGACATATTAAAACTTGATAACTAACTATTTACAAAGATAAAAACTTCTACGGCGAAGAATACTAAAACAGGTTTTGGCACTTATCCTACACATATCAGATTTAGTGAAAATAAATACTAACTTTTCCATTTTAGACATATATTTAAAATCACCGGCTACTTTTTCGGCCTGATCAAAGAGTGGTTTTCTTAAATCGTCACAGAGAAAACAGTCGAACAAAACATGACATTCATCTTCAATTTCAAAACAAAATGGATATTTTCGATCATTAACATCTAAACCCTCGTATCTTCCCGTTTCAATACGTAAGGGCGCAACACCACATCTAAATTTGCTAAAAGCAGCCCTGTGTCTTAATGGCATAATCAGATTACAGTAAAATTCTGTCTCATACTCTGTTTTAAATAATTGACATGTTCTAAGCTTATTTCTTCCCCGTCTAGATGGTTCTGCTACTGAATTAACAAATGTTCGCCACTTTTCACAGTATTGCAAATGCATTATTCTTTCTAACGATTCTATTAGAGTACGCTTAGGAATATGAACATTTAAGTCACAATAGTGTTCTAAATTATACAGTTTTAACTTGTCTGTGACTACATAGACCCAGTTTTTATCATCTGCGTACAGCAATGAACATATCTTTTCATTATCACATATAACTCCAATATCAAAAGACTTAAGGTAAACTACTAGGTCATTGATAAACATATTAAAAAGCCATGGGGATAAAATACACCCCTGTCTTAAACCGCTGTTAACATCAAACCAATCTGTGCATAAAGAATTTACTCTAACACACGATGAAACAGATGAGTATAATGAGCTGATGGCAGTCAACATTCTACCCTGAATACCATTGTCATAAAGCTTTTTCCAAAACATATCTCTATTAACATAATCATAAGCCTTTTTAAAGTCTATAAATGCACAGTATGTCGACAGCTTCAATTTCTTTCTGCTGTCGATTATACTGGTTAACGTTAACAATAATATGTATTTCTTTTCCATTTGAACGTCTTTTATTTTTAAACATAAGCTTTGTTTTCAAGCGATTTGTGTCACTTATGTGAACCAACCTTGCATGTGAAATAAATGTTTCTCAAGTTATCTTCTACAGATGGATCTTGGAATAAATAGACAGGCAAAAAGTGGTTCAAAATTTATTCCATTCTTTTAGTAGATGGCAAGCAGTGCCGACAACAGTATTACATGTACATCCTGCTTAGATATAGGGACACAACTTAGTCTCCGTGAGTATTCAAAAGATGTCTCTCGAGAAATAATATCAAACACAATACAGAAATAATGTAATCCTGAACATAGCATCATGTCAAGAGGGTTGCATTGTTTTGTGTTTTTATTATGTATTTTTATAATATAGGTATGCCACAGAATAGACAAACAAAGCTGTTATTATATTGGGGATTGAAGGAAAAAATATGTCGGCTGAAGTGACACACTTCTGTTTTAGATTGTGTCTATTTCAAAAGGTAGCAGAACATCAGTAATGTAACTGAAATTATGCAATATTGCTTATATGCCATATTGCATCCATGTTTATTGTAAAACATGACATATTCTTGAAATTATTGACAAAATTCTGATAGCCGAACAGTTTGGAACCTAAATTCAAATGACGGCTAACGTATTCAAACTCTCTGCCAGAGGCCCAATGGCCTTCAATTGGATGGGTAAACGTCTTCTCCACTTCATACGACATAAAAAGCGCCATTTTTGTAACAAACAGTGGAGAAGATGGTTTTTTTTTCCAATTAACTCTTTAATGATAAATCGATGAGGTCAACTGCAAACAGTATGGAGCCAGTTCAGACTCTAAACTGTTTGCCACTCAGATTAAAATAAATGAATAGTGGAATTGTCAACAAGTTGCCATTTTGTAAATTTTACTGCTCTGTGTTTTCGCTTCGTCTTTCATGTGCACGGGAAAGAAAAGCGTCTTCCCCGAAGGTAATGACATAGTCTAATAGGTAGCTTACTCAAAAGCCAACAGCCATCGCAGAGACTGCATAATAATCACCTGATTTTCAGCCTGGATTATTTTGTGTAGACGCTCCGTCGACAAAGCCTTACAAAGTGCTAATGACAAAGTTTGTTCAAGATACATGATCCCTAGGAAAATAAATGAAAGGAATATTTAAGCAAGGTCATTACCGTTTGATTGCAAAACGAAGTTTTACAATGTAATATATTTGTATTTCTATTGTAGCCGTTATGCTGCTCCGTTATAAGCACAATCAGAAGTACAACGACACCCAATGGGAGACAAACATTATGTGCGTTGTTCGGAGGGAGTCATTATAGGGGGAGAATTGGCTTACATTTGCAAGCAGGTTGAATCAAGTTCAGACGCCGCGTAACGCGACGTCTGATCTGGATTCAAGCTGTTTGTCACTAGTCATTACGTTTATTTTGTCAAAATGTGCATTATGTAATTTTGAGAAAAACAGCAGACGACAATTTTAAGCAGACGATATGTTAGCAGCAAAGGCGTTAGACATAATTGTCTTGTTAAAGGAACCAGCGACAATGGTCGTTGTAAGGAGGGAGTCGTTGTTGGGAGGGCCGTTGTAGAGAGGGACCACTGTAAAACAATGACAAGTTCTCGACATTGTTGCCAATGCATTAAAATCTGAATTGCAAACTTTTTGGAGCCTTATTATACAAACAGTTACGCGGCATCCAGTCAATATGTTAACCGTTTATAATGGGCACACATGATTCAACACATACGTGTTTATGACGAAAGAATACTATTTGTTTCATGTATACAGCGAAGAACACGTTATTCTTCGTCCAATAAATACGTTTACGCTAAAACTTGTATTTCCGTTGCCAACAGTTTTAGAGTCAGATCAGACAGCGGGTAACCCTGTGTCTGTTTAGACTCCAACTATTTGCCAATCCGATGATTATAAACAAAAATAGAACTTTCAAAATATTGTAATGTTTTACATGTTCGTGTTTTGCATTTACGGGTAAGAATAACGTCGTCTCCTGTACATGTACAGCAAGAAATACATTAAGTAAACCCGAAAGTTCATAACTCCAAAACCATAACTTTCTTTAGAATGACGGCATTTGACTTACTGTATTTATATTTCGTCTGTTTTTATTTCTCTGTCTATCCATCCCTGTCTCGCTTATCTCGGTCTCTCTCTGTGTATCTCTATTCGTTTATCCGTCTGTTTGTCCGTGGGTCTGTCTCTATCTCCGTCTTTCTGTTTCTCTTTCTCTGTCTATCGCTGTCTCAATTTCTTTGTCTGTGTATATGTGCGTCTGCTTGTATGTCTGTCTCTGTCTCTCGTTCCGTTTTTGTATGTCTTTCTTTGTACAGAGGATGTACTTAACCATTATGCCAAGTGGAATATTCCATGGTTATATATTGGATAGGTTCAATTAAAATTTATGGGGTGCCTGATGTAGGTTTTAATGTTCATGTTGTCTTTGATAGAAATCTCTGTTAGCAACCAGTGCAGACGCAGATCCGTGGCCTCATTATGTGGCGTCTGAAGTGATTCAGCACTGTTTCCATAAACAGTTTGTCCTTTTTATGGGACGCTTGGCTGATTATTTGACTTTAATATGCAAACATTTTAGAGTCTGATATGGCTCTAAACGTTTTGCAATGGACATTCTTGTATTAACACACACTCATCTACTCGGAAAGAATAACGTATATTACGTATTTAGTAGTTTGTTTACCATCTTAGTATTCATGTACAGTGGAGAATGTGTTATTCTTTCCCAATAAACGCGTTTACGCTAAAACGTTTATTTCCACTGCAAACAGTTTGGAGCCAGACCAGACGCCGGGTCACCCGGCGTCTGATCAGGCTCCAAACTGTTTGCCACCAAGATAAACATGAATTGTGAGAAATATCTAAAAAATGACATTTTCTACGTTTTAGTGCTATGCGTTTGCGTACGTTTGCGTTTAAACGGAAAGAATAACAGATTCTCCACTGTATACATGTACTAATATCGGATATTTATGTTTGCATTGATACTATAATGTATATCATTTCTTTTTATTTCAGGTAAGCGAATCCACTGGTCTTATTTCATGTAATGTAAGTTTATACGTTTTATATACATTTTAGAATATTTACTCAAAAATATGATTGTTTAGAAATTGAGTATGCACCAATTGTTTGCACATAAAGTTTCCTTTTACTAGAGGGAGTTACAGCAAACGTATGTTGTTTTCTCTCTCTGAGTTACAGTATCCATATCAATACATTTGTACAAAAAAATCCACTGCGTTTTTTTATATCTTGGATATTCCGGGTTTCTCGCTAACATTGCATCAAGACACATCTCATTGTGTTGGTGAAGATTGTGTGAGCAAGACGAAAAAGGACAAGTATGAAAACCATTTCTACGAGTCACTGCATTTACTATACTACTACCAGACAAATGTTAAAATTAGCTAGAATCAAACTCATAAATGGAGCTTTAAAATAGTTTAACCCTTTCACTATCAATTACACCCACACGCGGTTTGCAAACAGTTTGGATCCTGATCAGACGCCGCGTAACGCGGCGTCTGATCAGAATACAAATTGTTTGACAACAAATTTTACAGATGATATTTCTGAAGTTTTTCTAGAATATATCATGTTACTCATTTTTAGTTGTTCTATTATTTGTCGCTGAAGGAAATGTTCCAATTTGAGAACAATAACCTATTCACCCCAGGAAACTTTTAATTCCCACTTCCAATTTCCAATTAAATTGTTGACTATTAAGGCTTGATTTAACAATATATCGCAAAAACAAAAACACAGTGTATACCCTTATCAGAGGGTTCCTGCAGGAGCCCTATGATCAGGCTTTACACTGAATAAGACAAGTGTTCTCTTCACATATTGACTGTTTGTGAATGACGAGTATACTCGTCGCTAGGATGGACTTGTGTTAAATATCAGTTAGCGGTTGATTATCACAGCACCGCACACATTGCAAGTTGTTTGGTATATACAGTGGAGAAAACGTTATTCTTTCCCATTTAAACGCAAACGAAACGCATAAAGATAAAATGTAGAAAACTACCATTTTTTGACATTTCTAATTTATTGTTTTTTAGTGTGTTTGTTTTTTACCTGAGTGGCAAACAGTTTGGATCCTGATCAGAATCCGGCTAACCCGGTGTCTGATCTGGCTCCAAACTGTTTGCAAATGGAAATAAATGTTTTAACGTACATGTAAACGCGTTTATTGGGACAGAATAACGTTTTCTCCACGAACCGGTGAGAAATTATCAAAGAATGTTTACCGTCTAGAGTCAATTAATGTCAGAGTTCTCGAAAAGAAAAATACTGTATCCATTAGTCATTTATGCAAACGGATCAGGCAGTGCGTTTTTATCGGTAGTTTTCCTTTAAAAAAGTTCAACTGACATGTCTTATCCACTAGGAATAGATTCACCTGTGATATTTACCAGTTTTCACCCAAACTCATAAACGTGCTGAACACCCTTTTTTCCCTTTGAAACGAAACAACAAACACAATCAGTGAAATAAAATGTAGACAAGTACGGTATTTTGGAAATTGATGACGACTTAATTGATTCTAAGTGGCAAAAATGTGTCTTATCAAATACTGTTACAGTGGAGAATCTGTTATTCTTTCCCGTTTAAACGCAAACGTACGCAAACGCAAATTACTAAAACGTAGAAAAGTACAACTTTTGGACAATTCTGATAATCCATGTTTATCTTGGTGGCAAACAGTTTGGAGCCTGATCAGACGCCGGGTTACCCGGCGTCTGATCTGGCTCCAAACTGTTTGCACTGTAAATAATAGTTTTAGCGTAAACGCGTTTATTGGGAAAGAATAACACATTCTCCACTGTAGCTCAATGCATTTATTTGGGAATTTTACTGCTCCAAAACAATGCCAGTAGTTGATGGAATAAACGACAAATGTAATCTTTGTAAAATTATAAATGAACTAAATGGATTAACTCATTCTTCCTATTTCTAATCAGGTCGAGTCCATGTTTGACTATTTAGGCTTGATTTTAACAGTATGTTGCAGATTGAAAACAGAGGGCTCATCTAGGAGCCTTCTGATCAGGGTGTACACTTTGTAGTTTTCTACAAGGGACATTTGTACCTTTTACAGAACACCGTTTGTAAATGAAGAATATACTGATCGCTAGGGTTGAATACGTTACAATGGAGAATACGTAATTATTTTCCAGTAAACGCGCTTTTGCTAAATCAATTTTTTTATTGCAAACAGTTTGGAGCCGTATCAGACGCTGGTTCACCCGGCGTCTGATCAGGCTCTTACAGTACTGAACCTTATTAAATTAAATTGATAATCGCAAGCGAATTGCCATCGAATTGCCATCGAATCGGGCGCTTCAAAAAACAAATCCTACGTTTGAATACTTTAACGCGAATTTTCAGAAGCGGTTGTGACAAAAATGGAATCGAAAAAATTAACGAAGGCATATTTGCGAACATTTGTGAGATACACCACTCAAGAAAACTTATCCGAGGGTAAATTAGTATTTTGAAATCGCAAGCGAATCGCCATCGAATTGCCATCGAATTGCAAGCGAATCGCAAAAATTGTTAATTTAATAAGATTCAGTACTGTAACTGTTTGTCGCCCAGCTTAACAAGAACCTTAAGAATTGTCAACAATATGTATTTTTCAATGTTTTTATGCAGTGCGTTGGCGTTTTGTTTAGGTTTAATCGGGAAAGAAAAACATCTTCTCCACTGTAACCACTGGTCAACACTTGGCCCGCTTGTTACGCATTGGCAAACGTTTCCAGGCAAATAAGATCTCGATCAGACACCGAGTTACTCGATGTTTGGTCAGTATCCAAACTGTTTCACTCATTTTCTAGATTTCTTTATCCTTTACACCATAGCATGTTTTCTAGATTTGCAGACAGCTCTCTATTTGACTTTACTGTCATTCTGCTTGAAGCTATCATCTGCTAGGATATAAAAATATTCTCATCGTGCATATTCACGGCTATAAAGTTTAACTTTTTTCTCACTTGAGGAAAACATATTTAATGCGTAAACGGCGTATCTATGGAGTAGTGGGCTAAGCTTAAATTATATCATTACTAAGGCTAAAATATTTACATACGGTTCAGCTATCGGAATGGAAATGGGCGTATGATACAGTGCAATATTTCAATAGAAATGATAGGTTGAGCCTAAACGCGTTTATTGGGAAAGAATATCGTCTCCTGTATTGTACAGTACATGTACTCGTGTGTTATATACAGTTGATAATCTGTTTTCTTTCCCGTTTAAACGCAAACGTACGCAAACGCAAAGCACTAAAACGTAGATATGAACAACTTTCTGACAATTCTGATATTTCATGTTTATCTTGGTGGCAAACAGTTTGGAGCCTGATCGTCTGATCTGGCTCCGAACTGTTTGCACTGCAAAAACTAGTTTTAGCGTAAACGCGTTTATTGGGAAAGAATAACACATTCTCCACTGTAGGTGTCACTCTGGTATTTTGTTAACTGACATGCACATAACATGCATTCAATTTTAACATAACAATGATGCAAATAATTATTCTAGTAAACAGGATATACACATAAATCAATTAGCATAGTGCTAAAAGTCATCTATCATCGAATAAGTGGGTGGTTTATGTCTAAATTGTTTTAGATTGCTTAATCCATACTATGTTTTCATGTACTGTTCCACTGTTGAAATTGGTTTATGTTAAACCTTATCATACTAAATGTGACGTAACTAAAACAATTTAAACAGTTTTGAGCCAGAGCAGACACCGCGTCATGCGACGTCTTACCTATATCCAAAATGTGTACCACACATACTATTTTTTTTCCAAATCATAAACTTTGATTTTAAGGTTTGTTTAACAGATAGTATATTTGAAGCAGGCGTAATTCAGCATGGTAATGAATTAATTTAGGAGTGCTTTGTTGAGCCGAATTATTCACACTACGAATTCTTCACACCGTAATTAGAGGTGTGAAGAATTCGTACGAAAGGGTACGAATTCTTCCACTTGTGTGACCAATGTGTGAAGATTTCGTACGAATATGTCACACAATGGCAGTGTGAGATTTTCGTACCCCCTTTTTGAACGACCTGTTGGTACCTACGGATTCTTCACACATCACCTTTCGTTTAACATTTCTTTATGAAACAAGTTCTAGCAGCTTAGGCAAATCACTTTCCATAGCGCAAAAGATGGTGTATTGCGTCGTTTTGTGGGATGACACTAGAGTACTAGGGAAAACAGGCGACCCTTTCACGTACTGTCATGACCCGGGATTGAACTCGGGATGCATTGTTAAGAAGCGGGTGCGCTAAAACTGTGTTATCCACTTTTACATACAGTGTTTACGATTTGATCAAAAATGCTCTTTAACAGCCGACCTAAATCCGAAGAATTATCTGTGGATAAGTACAGCCTTTTTTATCCAATGATCAAACTTAAGTCACGTTGAGTTTATGCTTAGTTCCCGGCTTCCTTTGAGGCATAATAGGCAGACAACCGACAGGTTGCTTGCCGAATGCTGGTAGATTGTTGGTATTCTTAACGGGTTGGGGAGAGATGGGACCCGTGGCCGTGGTCCAGTGCTCATAGTGACTATAACTTACACTCAATTGGCTCCTTACTGCTGTTGATTCGAATCCCAATCTGAACATTTGGGCTTTTTCATTTGGAGGAGCCATAAAGCTGGCTATCGGAAATTCGGTGCTTTTACCCAGATGCAATTTTTTACCTGATACAGTTTATGATGTGCATCTTGTTTCTTCTCCCATATGCAATTAGCTTTATGTCGAGATATGACTGAAATACTGTTAACATAGTATGAACACAGAATTCTGGGCCTCGGTTTGATTTTAAAGTGGAGTTAAAAGCTAGTTTCAACGACGGTCATAGAAACGACATCGCCTTAAAAATCGGTCGATTCCGGGCACCTTACACGTCGATCGGACCCGAGAAAGCTTTTGACCAAATATACAAACGTATACAAGCGTGTCAGAAGTCGGACAAGGCCGTCTCCATCCGGCGTTTGTCTATCATATACCGGCCGTTGTAATGACGAAAAGTGACCCTACCACTCAGAAGTGTGACCCCGGGATATTTTTCGACTCAGAAAATTAACGTCCCGGGTCATTTTACTTTAGAATGGGGGGGGGGGGGGCACATTTCGTCTTTACACCGGCACCCGACTGGCAACCGGATAACACCGGTTTCCTTTCGGTCTCCCACAGTATTGCACGTTTTTACTGAATGCCCATGATCTGGACTACACGATAAGGCAATCGGTAGTATGGTTCCATGTAAGAAAGTGAGCAACATAACAAAGAAGTGAAATCAGTGCGTCTTTGTAAACCTCATTCATATATTGAACCCACGATAACCAATATCGGGCGATGATGGTCGCCCGTCTTAAAACCGTTGCCCGTCCGGTATTTAAGGACTATCGCGGCAGTTTGTTCGAATTTTCAAAAATACTTAAATATTTCCTATACAACATCTGCAACAGATACCAAAGTTAGCGCTGTTGCTACTTATTGAATGACAGAGTATCGCGTAACACATTCATCTGTTGTGTATACATGTGTAAATGTTCAGATCTGCAATCAGCCTCAAACAAGAGGGCCATGATGGTCGGAGTCGCTCTTCTTGCAGCCCATGGTTACTGTAATGGCGACATTAAAATTGGGCAAGTTTTCACTAAGCTCTCATATCTAAACTTATCCCACCTACTCATGGCCTTATTGTTCAATCTAGAATACTAGAAACCAATCATGTACAAGTGCATGTAGATGGTCAAAACTGTATCATTTGTGTAACCCCAAAGACCTCCCTATGTTAACGCTATTTAAGGGCTTTAGTTTATTGGACAGAGATAATCACCTCTGTTATGAACTTAAAGAAAAACATGTTGGTGGTTTTGATCTCATGCGCTGCTTGTAAGCAAATGAGCTTAGCCTAATTCATCTTCCTGAAAGAAGGAATTACTCTCACCGCACTGATGCAGGAGTTATGATCCTCATGCAAAACACTTTTATACACCAATCTCTTTCGATTAAGGAATATCGCGCCAGTTTCAATTTTTTTACAGTCAAAGGGAAGCAACTTTTGCAAAACTTCTGATGTGTTGTCTCCCTTTAACCAATTCAATATAGTTTATATTTGAAATTTGTATTTTTTCCTACCTCAAAAAGCTTAATGGTGTGGTCATATAATTTGGCGTCCACGATAAGTTATATATACTAATAATGCTTGTAAAGTGATATATTGCTGACGATTAAACAGTGGAGTTTGACACATTTTAGAATTTAAAAGTGGTTAACATATATCATTTATAGATAGCCCTATATGTAATTGGATAGACATGCATTACTCTACATGCAGACTTTGTATTTTGTAGAAAAAATAGTTCGGGTAACCATAACTGTAATTAGTGATTTCAGTAAATTAATGCTTTATTAATATTTGTGAAACATATTGGCAAAATCTGAATGTAAGAACTGTAGAAGAAATTTTTTGAAAAATAACTATTTGATGTGTTCCCTTTATTGGCGAATAAAATGTTGTTTCCATGTTTTTATGCTTCTTCCTCATATTCTTTTCTTTTTTATGAAAACATATAAATAACCCAATATCTAAGGAAAATTACAAAGCTGAAGAGGGGTGTTCTGAGATTTTATTATCAACAGCACGTGTCTCTGGATAATTAGGGGTATACCAAAAAACAAGCTATTAAGAAAAGAACCAGTTCGGGGACTCCCTATTTTATTTCATATTTCTGCACAACAGGGTATATACTAGCAACATGCAGAATTTGAAAAAAAATCTGAATGGTTTGAAAATTCGAACAAACTGCCGCGATAGTCGTTAATGAAATTTTAATTTCAAAAGCTTCGGAATGGCAGAATCTCTCGGAAAATAGTAGAAAGGGGAATACCTCTCACGGTGTTTATACAATAATTATGAACTGTGTTTGCAATACACGTCTACTCATTAAACTCTTTAAATGAAATTTCACCTTTAAAACTTCAGTAAAAAACAAAACCATGACAGTCGGACGATCGGACAGACAGTCTACGGTAAGTTGACCGACCCCGACGTGTCATCATTGCCTTCAGCTGGTGACACAGAAACCGGTCCATACATTTATAAAGTTCTTAGAATGCATCGTACAGACGGACCGAATAATATCCGATACGACGGAATCGAGTAAATTATATGGTCACCAAAGTGCTATTACTCAATGCTATTTTTCAGTTTTATGTGTCTATAATTAATTATATCGTGTGCCGAAAATGTGACATTTGTACCCCATGTGACCTTGACCTTTTACCTTATGACCCAATTTAAACAGGCAGTCTAGTACATATGTTTTGTCATTATGTGAAATATAAGACATCTATAAAGTAAAGCAAACCTAATATGTACCCTTATCCATCTGGTGGCTAAAAGCTTTTTGGAAAGTGTGACGTTTTCGTATGCACAAATTTTTTACATTCGTTTTTAAAAAAAATCGACATGTGAAGAATTCGTATCTACTGTCAGGGTGGGCTGAGAGTAAGTACGAATTATTCACAAATGTGTGACATATTCGTATGAAATTCCTACGAATTCCTCACAGGTGTGAAGAATTCGTAGTGTGAATAATTCGGCTCAACAGTGCTTAAGGGTGAATATGCCATCCAATATGCAGGTTAAAGCTAAAATCTTGTTTTACATTGTACAGTGTTCCCTCCATACAACGGACCTCCCAACAATGACCCCCTCCTTACAACAACCCTTGCCACAGGTCCCTAAACAGGAAAATTATGTCTAACGATTTTACCGCTGTAATATTGCCTGCTTAAAGTTGTCGTCTGCTGATTTTCTCAAAATTACATATTGGACATTTTGACAGAAAAAATTAATGACGAGTGACAAACAGCCTAAATACAGATCAGACGACGCGTTATCCGGAGTCTGATCTGGATTCAAGCTGTTTGCAAATTTAAACAAATGTCCCTCCCTATAACGACTCCCTCCGAATAACGCACACAATCAGTGTCTCCAATTGGTTGTCGTTGTAGAGAGGGATCGCTGTAAAACGTTTTGAGCCAAATCAGAGACCGATTATCTACATGTAATCATGCTTCTAACTAGTTGCCACTCAGATCAAAATGAATAATCAGCATTTTAAACTTGTCTCACTGTTAACATGTCATTGTGTTTTCATTTCATATGATTAAAATAATGGACCCATGCACGTTAATGGCCAACTACAGTTTGACATTTAGGCTAACCTATTTATGAGTATTTAAGGGTGTTTTTTATAGTTCGTAATCCCGAAATACAAGCAGGTACAATCCTGATTATAGGGCTCTTTGTCTTCAATGTGCGCATAGAACATTCGTGATTTTAATATGTACACCGTTTGTAAAAGGCACAAAAACATGGCTCAATATGGAGTAAAGTTGAACTTATAGAGACTTGAATGTGAAGAGCTTAAAATGCGAATGATTCAATCGATGGAGAAATGTAGTCATGAAACATATACAGAGTAATGAAAAATTAAATTGATGAGACATTGATACAGTGGAGAATCTGTTATTCTTTCCCGTTTAAACGCAAACGGACGCAAACGCAAAGCACTAAAACGTAGAAAAGAACATCTTTTGGACAATTCTGATATTTCATGTTTATCTTGGTGGCAAACAGTTTGGAGCCTGATCAGACGCCGGGTTACCCGGCGTCTGATCTGGCTCCAAACTGTTTGCACTGCAAATAATAGTTTTAGCGTAAACGAGTTTATTGGGAAAGAATAACATATTCTCCACTGTACGTTGTTACGAATTGGGCATTTAAAGCATTTTAACCACTTCACTGCTTTATCTCGAATACAATCGTTATTTGCAAACAGTTTGGACGCTGGTGAGACGCCGCGCAACTCTTCGTCTGACCAGGTTTCAAACTATTTGATATTTGTTATTGTAATATCTATAAAGTCAAATTGCCTAAACTTACAAATTGAGAAATATCAACAGACGATAATTGTATAAAAAGATGACATCATGACTGTGAATGTGGTAATTTCAATTTACATAATAAATTATATGCCATGTTAAGACTTTTTAATAATGTCGATAGTATTCCATTGTAAATCAATAAACTATACTGTTACATCGACGAAAATGTTTTAGAATGATAAATGTAAACGCAATGCATTAAAATGAGGAAAATAACAACTACAGTGCTCCCTCCCTACAACGGCCCTCCCAACAACGGTTCCCTCCTTACAGCGATCCTTGCCGCAGTTCCCTAAAGAATACATTTATGTCTAACGCTTTCACTGCTGCAAAATTGTCTGCTTAAAATTATCGCCTGTTGTTTTTCTCAAAGTTACATATAAGTGGATATTTGGATTGAATAAATATAATAACGAGTGACAAACAGCTTGAATCCAGATCAAACGCCGTGTTACGCGGCGTCTGATCTAGATTCAAGCTGTTTGCAAATGTAAGTAAAGTCTTAATTTTCCCTCCCTATAACGACTCCTTCCGAACAACACACATACATGTAATATGTGTCTCCCATTGGGTGTCGTTGTAAAGAGGGAGTGCTGTATTACGTTTTAATCTGAGTGATAAAGAGTTTGAAACCTGATCTGACACTCAATTACTCGGCCTCTGATATCGATAATTATTACACATCGCTTTGAGTTACAATGTTAAATTACCATAGACATACAGTTAACATTTTGCACGTCTTTTACATCTATCCAAAATATACTGTCACTCTTTATGGTATTCTTTTTGTGACGTCACTCTAAAGGACATTACTTTTTTTCTCCGTCCGAAAACGTACTGTCAGCATTTACATGAATTTCGCTATTGGCTATTGGAACGTTTTAAAAAGTGGTAACTTCTAATCAACTTTTGGCATTTTCTGTACAAGTTGCTTCCTTTTGTCCATTCCTTAACGATTTGCCACCATTTCGGAAGAGGATATTTGCCACCTAGACAATGTAAAGACGATGTTTCTTCAATTTACGTATCATAACGATCTTATTTCTTTCTTGTAATATAATTATAAACAATGTGACGTCGTAAGACGGCGACGTCGTTTCCGGCGTTACGTACATGTCCGCGCTAAATTGGTATTCACAACAAATTTTATAAAATACGAAAATAACGATTCCAGAACCTCGGGGTGACATTCTGTGTCTCGGGTTGACAATTTGAATGTCACGCAAACTGCCATCTAATATTTATATATTGTCGAAAATATATAAATGCTTACATTCTCTAACATAGCTTGTTTTCAGTATTAAATACAGTCGCATGCTTAATATAGGCTGAAAATAAAATCGAATCTTCCTTAAAGGGCATTATTATTTAAATGTATCGTCAGCCTGCTTACAGCTTCAAGCTGATACATGTAGGAAATTTGAAACTATTCATATGGTGCATTTTCATGACTGTATAGAGAGGGACAATTGTCTTTAGTGGAGGATTAATAAAGAGGCGAACAGATGCGTATCGAATGTGATAATGAATTTAAGACAAATGTGTTGATACTAAAAGGAAAACGTATTCTCCCCCAATATATCTGCCTTTCAAATAGTATGGAAGAGATGTCAGTATTTGCACTAGTTCTGCGAAGACGAATGATTCAATTATTGGTTTGTTCCATGCATTCATTTGTTATGTAAACGAATCCTACAAGTTTTAACACGTAGGTGTTTTACCTCAGAGATTTGGTGTCCTATATTTGTCGTCACAAGTTTACACTTACATGTACAGTGGAGAATCTGTTATTCTTTCCCGTTTAAACGCAAACGTACGCAAACGCAAAGCACTAAAACGTAGAAAAGAACAACTTTTGGACAATTCTGATATTTCATGTTTATCTGGGTGGCAAACAGTTTGGAGCCTGATCAGACGTCGGGTTACCCGGCGTCTGATCTGCCTCCAAACTGTTTGCACTGCAAATAATAGTATTTGCGTAAACGCGTTTATTGGGAAAGAATAACACATTCTCCACTGTAATTAAGTTTAGCAGGATTTACATATCTGCCACATTGTCAATTTTAAATTGATGCCGGTGAACTTAATTATCAACTTTTGTGAAATTGAGTTTTATATTTGCCTTGAAACTGGTAATATAAATGTATCGTTACATATATTGGTTTTATTAACACTTTGTTATAGAGTTAAGGGTACGTACAACGTGAAGATGTGTTTAACCCCTTTACTGCCTTACCCGAGAACAAAATTTGTAAACAGTTTAGATCCTGTTCAGATCCCGCGTTACGCGGCGTTTGATCAGAATCCTTACTGTTTGACACTCATTTCAATATTTCATCAGTCAGAAAACCTATATTTAAATATGAGAAAAGGAAGCAGAGGACAATTATTTAAAGTTGATGACATCGTGATAATGAAGGGGCTAGTACAAAAAGCATACATATACAGTGGATAATCTGTTATTCTTTCCCGATAAACGCGTTTACGCTAAAACTATTTTTTCTTTTACAAACAGTTTGGAGCCAGATCAGACGCCGGGTAACCCGGCGTCTGATCAGGCTCCAAACTGTTTGCCACCAAGATAAAGATGAATTATCAGAATTGTCAAAAAGTTGTACTTTTCTACGTTTTAGTGCTTTGCGTTTGCGTACGTTTGCGTTTAAACGGGAAAGAATAACAGATTCTCCACTGTAACAGTAATCAAACTAGAACGTATAGGGATTTTCTCAAATAAACTGTTCATTTCATCTTCGAAAGAACTATATTTTACGATTGGTACTTTTTCTGAAAATTTAAAGTGTTTCTTCCTAACAATGTCGTTTGTACTATACTATGCCAAACTTCCAACGCAACACCCCGGATATTCCCATTACTTCCAATGTTAAACATGTCTTAAGTTAGTCTGGTCAATTCTGTAATGTGTGCATATCCTGAATAGATTTCTTCTGCAATTCATAGAGTGATCAATGGACAACACTCGTGGTAAACAAAAATAACATGAATTGGCGTTCGTCCCAAAAATATGGAATTTTGTGAAAATAAGTTTTCAGAAATCTCATTCCAATGCATTTTCAAGGGGGAATGTTAACCAGAAATTAGCGATACGTTTGGATAGATGGTTATTATTCGTCAGAAGTGTCAATGAAAATTCTTTGCCATATTAACAACTTTGAGGACTGTACATCAATTTAAAACTAACAATTTTTTTTTTTTTTAAAAATGTTGTGTCAACTTTTCCCTCGATTTCAAACACCCGCTGTGATATGAAAATAGAAGGGATCTCGGAGGTGTTGCGTTGGCAGTTTGGCCTAGTATATAACAATTGATGTCCATCGCCAACAGTTTTTAACCAAAGATTCCTGATGATTGTTGGATACAGAGATTTTGAAAGAACAGTTTTCTTCTATAATTCATTTGTATTGAAAGAGGGAAATTATTTGAATTTACATACATTTATCCCTGATTTAATTTTCACATAAATACAATGCAACAACGTGTCGAGGATACCTGTTTCACTGGGCGGGATAGTTAAGCACACTTCCAATTACAGTGGAGAATCTGGTATTCTTTCCCGTTTAAACGCAAACGTACGTAAACGCAAAGTACTAAAACGTAGAAAAGAACAACTTTTAGACAATTCTGATAATTCATGTTTATCTTGGTGGCAAACAGTTTCGATCCTGATCAGACGCCGGGTTACCCGGCGTCTGATCTGGCTCCAAACTGTTTGCACTGTAAATAATAGTTTTAGCGTAAACGCGTTTATTGGGAAAGAATAACACATTCTCCACTGTATTGGTGAAGGTAAACGCTTTTCCTAATACATCACAGCTTATATATTTATATGGTAGCTTAAGGGTGTATCACACTCACGAATTTGGGAATTTTTTATAGTACATATATAAAACTATGTGATGGTTTTGTATTGAATAGCTATTTAAGATGAATGGTAAAATAGAAACAAGTGTACATTTTGGTGTACAACTTTTGGCTCTAAAGGCCATTTTAAAAGGTGTAAAATTTACGCACCCACTTTTCTTATTTCGTCCTTTCCAAACAGCTCGCTGCAATAAAATCCATTTCAAATGAAAACAACGATGATTATTTTGTTTTGTGTTATTTATGTTACGTCTATGGTAGTATTTCTTCATACAAAAACTAATTTAAGACAAAACAGGCACCAAATGTGAAATATGAAGCTCTAGATATCACCGATATGGTCCTTTTTTGTACATTTTGTAAATCAAGATAACCTATCAATTTCTTTTCATATTATGAATTACCTTTGATTCGAATTTCATCTGATAGAATATAAGAAAAAGATAAATACTAGAAATATTAGTTATTTTACTATTTCTCATATGTGTTTGTTTTAAAAAGATACAATTACCCATAAAAACCATGTTGTTGATTCAGAGATTAATATTTTCCAAATCTAGTGCCTTTTTGGTCTTTATTTAGTTTATCTATGTCAAAATACTTCCATGGACATGACGTACATAATGAAAAACAAGATTACCATATTTGTTTTTTATTTAGAATAGATTTTATTGAAGCTTATACTTTAAATTTGACAAATTTTTGAGAAAAAATCTGAATATTAGACATCTTTTCCAAATGGCCACAGTGCAAAATAATGCACACCAACACATGTTTTCCCTCTGGTTTTTTTTTTCATTTATCATAAAAAGCTCTTTCACAATAAACATGAAAGAAAAAAATATGAAATCTTTGAAAAACTCGCTTATGCGTTTGATACATGTACACCCTTAAAGCAGGCTAAAAGTAATTGCGCTTGAAAAATTGTAAATTTGGGAAATCTTAAGACATTTTTTTCATTATCAACTTATAGCAGCCTTGTTTTACTGTTTGTAGTTTAGTGAGAATAATCATATGGTCAGTTTATATCGAGGATGTCACACTCTATAGTAAACAGGGCACATGTTATATGCAAAATTGAAAACAGTCACTGTAGGAGCAGTGATTAAATATGTATACAGTAAAAGTCTAGCACTCAATGTTATTTATGTCCCAAATTGCAACAACCCGATGGAAGAATGCTCCTTCATATGTGTTCGTAAAAGGGTAGGCTTTCAGTGTGGCATACGATTCGGGTATTGGGGGTGGCAACCCCGCCCTAAACCTGGAGGACCTGTCACTGGAACACAATCCTGAAACGGTCACTGAAGTCTATGATACGGATTATTTCCTAAAGCTGACAAATATTACTGTCACCCTGTCAGACATGTAACCTTTAATCAGGAGATATTTCCCAAAGCTGGCTGGAATCATGAATGAAACTAGATCAACATGCGATTCATAATGAATATCCCTGTTAATAAAAAGAGTGGAATCTAATAAAGGATTTATACAAATTCTAAGGTGTATTTCCCCTATTCCCTATATGTAAATACACGTGGAAATGTGCAAAGGTTATACAATACATGCATAGGTTTCTCTTTTCAGTCTTTAGTGATTGTCGCACCTGGTGTGTGTTTGTTCTTGTAACAAGATCTCTAAAATTCTATTCAAAACGCTTTAGAAAGGGAGAATGGTCACAAAGGAGTTTTATGTCGTTTTATGTCTAGTTTGATTCTTCAGGATAGAGTGGCAAACAAACAATTTAAAACACAACTGCTATTCAAAGGATCGTATAAAAATAAACTTTAAGATATTTTCTGAAACTATTTTTACTTGAATGGCATACTGATAGGAGCTCTAGCAAACGCAGGAATACTTTTCGGATTAGGCACCATTGTTTTGCCATAAAAAACGATTATTTTAGCGGATACGTGTTCATTGCGACGGAATAAGGTATTCCCCACTGTACACCATTCCTTCTTAATATAAGTAATTAGCGAACTAAGCTGGAAAATATTAAAGTATTCAATCGCAGTGTAAATAAACTGTCACCAGGGGAATAACACTCAACTCGTTGTTTTGTAATATTCAGAATATCGACATGTAACTTGCGAAAGCTCCTATTATTGAGCTTCGTGCTTTAGGACGGATTTACTTCTGAGCTGACAACAAGTACCTCTAAATTGTTTGAAATATAGCTCGAAGTCAATGGTCGGGCTGACAGTTGACTATAACTTAGTACAATGTACATATACTTAACTTGAGGCTCCAAACTGGTTGCCACTCATTTTAAAATGAATAGTTAAAATTGTCAACAAGTTGTTGTTTTCGACGTTCTATTGCGTTTCGTTAGCCTTTTATAGGAGATATTAACCCTTAGCCTGCCACTCACGACTATAGCTCCATATGCAAACAGCTTGGATCGGCGTCTCATCCGGATCCAAGCTGTTTGACACTCGGACAACATTTTCAGCAATTTTGAGCAACTTTGAAGCATTTTGAAACGTGAAGCAGACGAGAAATATAGCAGACGACAATTTATTTGGCGGGCTAAGGGTTAACGTATTTTCCACTGTATCTATAATGAGAGAAATGAGCTGTGCTCTGATTTAGTTGTGATTAAAACCAAATTTCATTAAGTCATATTGTAGCTGTATGAGCGCTGCGGTAGAATTTGTGATAACTATTCAAACTGGTTGGAGCCAGGTGCTCCTTTCATAAAACGTCGTACGACAAAAACGGCTGAAAGTCAAAACTTTAGTATACATTTATATTCTTATTTCTCTATCTAATCCTATTTTGTGACATCTCTTTCTAATCGTCTTTCAAGACGATTCCAAAAGGATATCACAAGACAGGATTAGACGGAACTATAAATAATTATTGAGACTTTTATAATCTAACTTACGACAATATTTGTTGTACGGAGTTTATGAAACGGGCCCCAATTGAGACGCCAAAACTGTTTGTCACTCTCGCTATATGTACTGAAGGAAAATACACATAAAACCACAGCGAGAGTTGTAAGTGATGGAACATTTGGCCGACACCATTTACATACAGTGTTACAGTGGAAAAGACGTCATTTGTTCCCGTTAAAAAGCAAATTAATTATAATGCACCTAAATGTAGAACATTACACCTTTCTAAAGTTTCACAATTTTAATAAAAAAATATATTCGACCCTCATGTTAGAGCCTGGTTGGTCCCCAAACAGTTTACAATGGAATCGGTGTTGATTTAAACCAGTTTATTGGAAAAATATAACGTTTTCTCCACTGTAGGTTTAACGTTTTCTCTGATGAAACTAGGCTTTAAGGTAAGCCAGCTATAAGATACAGGGTATCTAAGGGCATTATCAGCAATTCGCTTCCATTTAACTTTGAATTAACACATGCGGTAACACATCCATACATTATTTTGGCTATTTATACACATTTAGTTGTTTTATTCGTTGCCGCCTTGTACTAAGCTACTAGAAATAACATGAATACATATAAGTCCTTCCTCAAAGCCTCTTTTCAGGTATTAAGCCAGATACATGTAGGTGCTTTCAGGAAACTGAAAGGAGTGCAGAAACGTTTCTCAATTGACTTTCTATTTTACTGTTAGCCTGTCTTGAGCTTCAATATTAAGATTTACATGAATCTGTATTAGGGCAAGTAGTAGCCTAAAATGGCTTGGAGCAAAGCAGATATCTCATTCTATATGGACAAAACACTTGAAATGTCACCAACAATTCATTTTCAAAATTCCGTAACTATGGACTACTTTTTATTGTAGGAACAATCAGAGTAGTTAAATACGTGTGTAGATATATGGAGTAATGGGTTAAGGAAACTAACATAACGTCTCGTCTGCATCCAAACTGTTTTAGATTGTGATGTTAGATTTAGAAATGAAACAAATAGTTACCATTGGCCTTAGGTTAACCTAACAGCATACAGGATTGCTGCTAATGCTCTATAATACCTTAGTTCTAGTAGCACACTCACTAACAAATCTCATTTCATAACAGAAACTGTTTAACTCTAATCAATTTATTCCTTCCCGTTTAAGAAATAAGACACTTGTTACAATAGTTTTAAAAGTATTGATAAATAGGCCACGGCTGTGCCCGTGAACAGACATTGTGACTATGTTGTTCAGACAAACGCGATATATGTATTTAATGATATGATTGAGAAATAATCTATATTCTACCGTGTTTAACCCTTTCACTCTCAAAGCCGCCACCAAGCGCGTTTGCAAACAGTTTGGATCCTGACCAGACGCCGCATCATAAACTGTTTGACATTCTTTTTTAAATTTCTTTAGGCATGCTGCCTTAAATTTAACTTTAAAAAGATATTGCAGACCACACTATTGAATCAGACCACAATGAAACGTGTTTCAATCCTGAACTTTGTTGTATGTTTGTGAAATACATGTATTCTTTTTAAATAGCTCCAAACTATTAAATAGTCAGTTGCATATTCATAAATCGTTTACATTCAGAAATACAGTCAAAACCTTCTATGACGACACATTCATTGTACAGTGGAGAATGTGTTATTCTTTCCCAATAAACGCGTTTACGCTAAAACTATTTTTTCTTTTACAAACAGTTTGGAGCCAGATCAGACGCCGGGTAACCCGGCGTCTGATCAGGCTCCAAACTGTTTGCCACCAAGATAAACATGAAATATCAGAATTGTCCAAAAGTTGTTCTTTTCTACGTTTTAGTGCTTTGCGTTTGCGTACGTTTGCGTTTAAACGGGAAAGAATAACAGATTCTCCACTGTATAACCAATAACATGTAACTTTCATTTTATTGGTCGTAATAGAGGGGTTTTACTTGTGCTGTAGTGTCTTATATTTAATTTCCAGTTAGCCATTCAAATGACACTTTCTTTAAGTTATATATCGAGTATAAAAACCAAACGACATCGGTCAGACGGACGGACAGAGGATGACGGACACAGTGCGACTACAATATCTCGCCATGACACTTGTGCCAGGTAAGCTAAAAAGCCGTCAAAACCTTATAGCTAGCAGGGGTTTGCTCTTATTATATTCAGCCATTGCAATCGCAACGGGCAATAACGTTTTGTAGTACAGTTTCCATGTGACTTCCTGTACACTTGATGACTGAGACAAAACAATGTGTTTCATAAGCCGTGCCAATTGTGTCCATTGGCATTTTCTCAACTTTAACAACAGAGTGAATCACTGTTAATGTCATATAATACCTTGTGTCTAATGGCAAGCTTACTGAGAGACAAACATTAATCAAAGAAACCCGTTTAACCAATAACCTGCCGATCGGGACTCGACTGGTACGTGCAAACAGTTTGGACCAAGATCAAATGCCGCACTACGCGGCATCTGATCTTTGACCAAACTGTTTGTCTCTCATAATAAACTTTTCTTCAAATAAAAAACAATGAAATATAATATTCAGCTTTTTTACAGAATACTTATTTGAAACAGACGACAATTCAACAAGATGAGGGATAACCCTTAATACATCTTTGTATTTGTTACTTTCGTCTGCAAAATATGTCGTCTGCATCAATGTATTTCTTTTTCAAATTAATCACAATAATAACTTAGTTTGGATCCATATGAGACGCCGTATAACTATGCTTATCATCTGATTTCAAACTGTATGCATTTGTGTATCGCAAAAATTCCAGCACTTATCGGACAGTTAGCCTTATCATGCACCACTATCGTCTGCTTCGAAATTCTTGTATGCACAAATTGTTAAAAATTATTATTATCGTATTTTAAAATAGAAAGGGTTAATATTGTTGCTAAAGAGTTTGAACCAGAGGCCAACTTGTTTGCAAATACAAGTTAACCCGTTCGCTCTCAGTGACGCTTAAAAGCATGTTTGCAAACTGTTTGGATCCTGATCAGACGACGCATTACTTTTTGAAATCCTTTTTTTAAATTTATTCAGTCATACTGCCTTAGTTTGTAACATTGCAGACAACAAAATTAAAGCGGACGACAATGAAACGTTGAAGGGTAACGGTCTCACAAAATTGGCAGTGAACGGGTTAAATCCCGAGCGGCAGGGTAAAAGTTAACAGTGACCCAATTATTTGTTCTATCACAGACATGTAAACTGTGTTTTCTTATTTCCCCATCACTCAGGCGACACCAGACAAAACCCGTATTTGAGGTGTCTTGCTAATGGCACGTGGTGATTTAACATTACAGTTGCAAATACATTTTTTTACAAATAAACACGTTTACGCTAAAACTATGATTTACATTGCAAACAGCTTGGAGCCAGACCAGGCTCCAAACTGTTTGCTACCGAGTTTAAAACTAGTAGACAGAATTGTCACAAAATTGTCATTTTCTATATATCATTTCAATGCGTTTGCGTTTCGTTTGCTTTAAACGGGAAGAATAACGTTTTCTCCACTGTACCATTACATTTGCAAATACAGTATTCTTTACCAATAAACGCGTTTATGCTAAAAGATAATACAGCGCTGCCTCTCTACAGCGACAACCAATGGGAGACACTGATTGTGTGTGTTGTACGGAGGGAGTTGTTATAGAGAGGGAAAATTGGTTTACGTTTACAAACAGCTTGAATCCAGATCAGATGCCGCGTTACGCGGCGTCTGATCTGGATTCAAGCTGTTTGTCACTCATCATTACATGTAAGTATTTTTCTGTCAAAATGTCGAATAGTAATTTTTAGAAAAACAGCAGACGACAACTTTAAGCAGACGATATTACAGCAGTAAAAGCGTTAGACATAATTGTCCTGTAGGGAACTGCGACAGACGTCGTTGTAAGGAGGGAGTCGTTGTTGGGAGGGCCGTTGTAGAGAGGGATTATTGTATGTAAATATCCATTGCAAACAGTTTAGAGTCAGATCGGACGCCGGGAATACGGACTAAGCCTAAACGAATCGTCAACTGCTACAGTAGTTGCTATTATCAAAATATTTATTGGATTGTTGTGTGCGTATCGTATCAATTAAACTGTAGGCGGCCAATACATCGCCCCTGAAAAAGTGTCCCTTTTAGATGTAATCGAGATGTTAGTGCAGGTACCAGTATTGTCGTTCTGTGTAATGAATGATATAATTAACATGTACAGTGGAGAATCTGTTATTTTTTCCCGTTTAAACGCAAACGTACGCAAACGCAAAGCACTAAAACGTAGAAAAGTACAACTTTTGGACAATTCTGATATTTCATGTTTTTCTTGGTGGCAAACAGTTTGGAGCCTGATCAGACGCCGGGTTACCCGGCGTCTGATCTGGCTCCAAACTGTTTGCACTGCAAATAATAGTTTTAGCGTAAACGCGTTTATTAGGAAAGACTAACACATTCTCCACTGTACACTGCCATAGCCGACACTACAGACGTTTGCAAACATGTTTAACCGTTTCACTTTCAATGATGTCCTGAAGCGCATTTGCAAACATTTCTTAACCTGATCAGACGCAGCGTTACTGGTTTGCCACTTGTTTTGAAATAACGTCAGTCATACTGCCTTGAAATTAACTTTGATACGTAATGCAGACACCAATAGTGATGCAGCCGACAATAACAAAACATATGGCGATAATAGGATAAGAAATTAAAAAAAACACAAAACCAATTGGCAGTTAAAAAGTTAAATCTTGATCAGAAGCTATGTTAAGTGGTGTCCAAGTTGTTTAGAAACTAAGTACAAAACAAACAAAAAACGACGGAAATTCCAATTTTTATAAATTAATTAGACGATAATGCGGCAAAGAATGGGGGAGACAGGTTATTACTTCAAAAATGGCAGATAAATTGGTTACTGTATAGTGGCAGTGCTGTTGTCAAATGTCGGTCTGTGTCAGGTGAAGCCCAGACAGTTCCATTCAAACATGGCGATGTTTAAGATGAGGTCTTAGTTGAGTGTAATCAGTTTATTTCCGATCAAATACAGGAAAGGGATTGAGTCATACGTTCTTCCAATTTAGAGTCGACCCTTCCTTTGCAGAGATGTTGAAACTTAAGCAGTATTGGGAGTTGCCGTCTCACTTCTCAATGTTGTGTACATTGTTACATACATTATTGGTTATCAATTCCTGTAACGTATTAAAATCTGTAATATTCATATATTGGACCAAGACCTGGCACCGAATAGCACTAAAATGTCAATCATACAGAAATAAATAGTCACCGTTTTCAACAAGACGACATTTGCATTCCCTTAGTAAGTTAGTAGCTACATGTAGTAATGGTGTGGTGGTAATTTAGAATTTACAGTGGAGAAAATGTTATCGCGTTTACGCTAAAACTATTATTTGTAGTGCAAACAGTTTGGAGCCAGATCAGACGCCGGGTAACCCGGCGTCTGATCAGGCTCCAGACTGTTTACCACCAAGATAAACATGAATTATCAGAATTGTCAAAAAGTTGTACTTTTCTACGTTTTAGTGCTTTGCGTTTGCGTACGTTTGCGTTTAAACGGGAAAGAATAACAGATTCTCCACTGTATAACCTATTTACCTTCAAATGAGACTAAAGTTGACTTTGTAAATTGTTTGAATCCAGATATAACGCCGAGTATTCCAAATTATTGACACTTGTATTGCAATTTCTTCAGCCATAGAACATGAACTCTATAGTTGAAATAATATCGCAGACAAAATTATTGGAATGACGGAATAAGTCGGCAAAGGAGTAAAAGAAAGTCATGATAAACTTGATTGTGTAAGTATTAATATTGACATTTGAATGCTATGTATTCGACTTCTTGTTCGTATTCTAAATAAATGTTCACTGAATAAAACGTTATCATTTCTCGTTTAAAAAGAAACTAAAAGCAAACGCAATGCAATTAAAAATACTTACTGCTCGTAGAGACTTATTCTTAATTGAGTGACAAATAATTGCATAGCTTCATTGATTGAGAACGAATGAAGTGTTCTTCACTGTGGGATAAGCGAGATAAAATATTGCTCCCCTGCTGATTTCTCGGCCACTGCGTGATTCGATGAAGTCGACCGTTGTCTGATGTTGTCTGACGAATATTTGTTCGTCATAATTGCAAGCATTATTAAAAAACGTAACAAATCTCAGATATATAATAAAAAAAATACAGACACTGTTATATACAATAACATATTGACACTGTTATATACAATACAACTGTCACTCTGCATCAATACATGTATTATATTTGTTAATTAGGAAACGCATTTTGCTATAGGTAAAACATGTACATGTACCATTATTTTACTAACTGTTTTGACCGAATACACGCAAGAAACAAATAAGAAGCTCGTTTAATCTAAAACTTTTTTACGTTGTTGTTATGCAAAAGAAAATATGTCATTCATTTTCAAAAAGCACTTCCACGCTCGTATAAAACTAGTACATAAATCGCCAATGGTTTGGGTCTGATTCAGATTAAAACTAATTGTTATCATTTTTGACGTGTTGTCTTTACGGGTAAGGGGACACCGTTTCCCCTGTATTGCCTGCAGTGAATACAACTGGACAAAAGGCAAACGCAATGTAACATTTGCTACAGTGGAGAATATGTTATTCTTTCCCGTTTAAACGCAAACGTACGCAAACGCAAAGCACTAAAACGTAGAAAAGAACAACTTTTGGACAATTCTGATAATTCTTATTTATCTTGGTGGCAAACAATTTGGAGCCTGATTAGACGCCGGGTTAACCGGCGTCTGATCTGGCTCCAAACTGTTTGCACTGCAAATAATAGTTTTAACGTAAACGCGTTTATTTGGAAAGAATAACACATTCTCCACTGTAATGATGGCAACTTCTTTGAATATCCACCGTCTGATCGAGCTACAACAGTTTTAAAAGAGAAATACCTTTTGTCATATTAAAGCGCGTTTAGTGAAAAATGAATAACATTTCCCGCACTATATACATACTGCCAGATGACTATAAATTGAGAAATACTGTACAAAACTATGCAGACTATATGAAATGGAGAATGCATTATCATTTTTTATTTGAACGCAAACGCAAGTGTGGAAAAAACGACAATTTCTTGATGGTGTTTCATTCAAATAAATACGAAAGAAGACTCAAGCAGGAAACGCAACACAAACAATACACCCATCTCTAAAGCAGAACACACACACAGCCATACCATAACAAACACACACACACACACACACATACATACACACACACACACACACACACACACACACACACACGCAATCCCACAATCCAAACAGAAAACAATACGCAAAACAAACATAAAGCAAAGTGAACATAGGAACCCGCCTTGGTACGGTCAGCAGCAATCAATAGTTAATTATAAATTAACCATTAACAACCACTGGGGGGTTAAACCTGGGTTTAGGGGCGCCCAACCTCACACTTATCTCCTATATTCACCTATAAAGACGAACAGTGTACATAAAATATCTGTATAAAACCTGAGTTGCAAACAGTTTGAAGCTTGATTAGACGGCGGGTTACCCGATGTCTGATCTGACTTCACACTGTTAGCAATGGCAAAAAAGGTTAATTGGAAAAGAAGAATATCTTTCTCACTGTCAAATGTGCTACAGTGGTGCAAAACGTTATTCTTTCCCGTGTAAACGAAACGAAACGCAAACGCAAAGCACTAAAACGTAGAAAAGTGCAACTTTTGGACAATTCTGATAATTCATGTTTTTCTTGGTGGCAAACAGTTTGGGGCCTGATCAGACGCCGGGTTACCCGGCGTCTGATCTGGCTCCAAACCGTTTGCAGTGGAAATAAACGTTTTAGCGTACATGTAAACGCGTTTATTGGGAAAGAATAACACATTCTCCACTGTAAAGGTCACACTATACACAGTGTGGTATTTAGATTATTTTTAATTAGCCGATTGCTTACAGTGGAGAAGACATCATTCATTCCCGGTAAACGCGTTTACGCTGAACTATTTCTTCCAATGTCAGCAATTTGAGGCATGTTAAAACGCCGGGTAACCCGGCGTCTGATGAGGCGTCAAGCTGTTTACCACTCGTATAAAATAAAGTTTTAGAACTTCCAAAACTATATGCATTTCAATTTTATTAGCTATAATGCGTATCGTTTCGTTTGAGTTTAAAAGGGAAATTACAACGTATTCACCACTGTAACAAGTATTAATTTAAAGGACGCTCGGTTCTCAATATCCTCCTATCACTTCCTGTAAATTTTATGACGACGGCAACAACACCACAGGTTTCTTTAGAATTGACAAAATATGTCCTTAAGCTTCAGACCGACCTGGAAATAGACTGCCAACCATTATCCTGCTGTTTATTTATATAGCAACTCTCTCTACGAAAGTAAGGACATATGCGGAAGGAAATACAGTGGTTCCTCCCTACAATGGCCCTCCCATCAACAACCCCCTCCTCACAATGACCTTCGCCGCACTTCCCTAGAAAGAACAATTGTGTCTTACGCTTTCATTGCTGCAATATCGTCTGCTTCAATTTGTCGTCTGCTGTTTTTCTCAATTTACATAAAGGACATTTTGACAGGAAAATAATTGCGAGTGACAAACAGTGACGCGGCGTAAGATCTTGATTCAAGCTGTTTGCAAATGTAGCCAATACCCCCACCCCCCCCCCCCCCCCCCCCCCCTATAACGACTCCCTCCGAGCAACGCATACAATTTGTGTCTCCCATTGGGTGTTGTTGTAGAGAGGGAGCCCTATAAGAAAACAACACATGATATGTTTGATCTAGGACTATTTTTAAAAACAAAACAAAAATGCACAAAAAACAAATCACCAAATATCCATTTTCTCTCTCAATGACGTCATAAAATGCGTTTGCAAACAGTTTTGATCCTGATCAGGATCATAACTGTTTGATTTTTGTTTTTAAATAACGTCAGTTATATTGTCTTTAAACTTACTTTGGAACGATATCGCAGGCAACAATATTGCAGCAGACGACAACATGGCGATGAAGGAGTTAACATATCACGATAAAAGGGATAAACGAAAAACCCGACAATGGTTAAGAGTTAATAAACGCAGTTGATATCCAACCTCACAATGTACCTCAAATATATGGTCAATATTATTAGTGCTTCTTTTAACCCTTTCATGATCAAATCTAGCGTGAGTATTTTACATGTACAGTGGAGAATCTGTTATTCTTTCCCAATAAACGCGTTTATGCTAAAACTATTTTTTCCATTGCAAACAGTTTGGAGCCAGATCAAACGCCGGGTAACCCGGCGTCTGATCAGGCCCCAAACTGTTTGCCATCAATATAAACATGAAATATCAGAATTGTCCAAAAGTTGTTCTTTTCTACGTTTTAGTGCTTTGCGTTTGCATACGTTTGCGTTTAAACGGGAAAGAATAACAGATTCTCCACTGTACCCGTTCACCGCCATGTTGTCGTCTGAATCAATGTTGTTGTCTGCAATATCGTTTGAAAGTTAATTTTAAGGCAGTATAGTGGAGAATAACAGATTCTCCACTGTATAACTGACGTTATTTCAAAACAAGACTTAAGTAGCAAACAGTTTTTACCTTGAACAGACGCCGCGTTACGCGGCCTCTGGTCAGGATCCAAATTGTTTGCAAACGCGATTTCTGACGTCATTGAGCGTGAAAGAGTTAAGCGATTGACCAACGAAGTATTCTTATATGACTGTCTATTTTACTGTATTTGATTTTTTTTCTAGCGAGTTCAAAACAAAGATTTACTCAGACTTAGGTCGGAGAAAAAAGCAATGGCAATATATACGACGTACAGAATATAAAAAACCCACTAACAGCACTAAGATTCAGTGTTTTTTCTTGAGAATGTTTTTATTTCGATCATAAATATTTTATGTACTTTTATTATATAGAAGATAATTGTTTTTTTCAGTATAAGATATAAATTTAATCCATTGAGTGAACATCAGACGTTATACTTTCACGAGTGGCGAAGCCACGAGTGAAAATATAACAGTCTGATGTTCACGAAATGGATTAAATTCGATCTTATGCTGAAAAAATACAATTATTCTCTTTATTTATGCTTTTAAGCCACTTTTTAAACGAAATTGTTCGACAATTGTGAAAGCGAAAGTACATGATTTACCCCGTGTTGAGCCCCAAGTTTACATCGAACACATTAACGAAACAATTTCCCGTACGATGACGTCACTGATTTATTGATTTGACGTCATCCGAATTACGTCGTTGCTCCCGATTTGGGATTCGTGTTCTTCCGTTTAGTGGTTCGCGACAAATCGGACTGCCGGAATTTAACGATAAGACACGATTGACTACGATTTTTGGGGAGCCCTACGGGAAAAAATTCATAATAAAAGCGCGCGTGGCGATAATCCCACTGCTTAAAGCAGTGAAATTATCAAGTAATACATGTAATCCACTGCTATTTCGTGGTAATCCACCGAAAAGCATAAATAAAGTATATTCATTACTTCTTTTCTGTATTTTGCAAAACAAAACCCACTTGGGGCCGGACATTAAGTGAAAATAAACTTACAAAGTTATACACTAAATAGAAACCTGTTGCTAGCATGTTCGGATCTGGAAAATTGTCATACGTACTCGGCATCCCCATAGTTCAATCAAAACTGTTTAATACTTTAACTATATTAATTTAATCATTTAAATATAATGACAAATCCATGCAAAACTTACATTAATCTGTCCCACACAAAACTGTTATTCACCAAGAAACGACCGCGATCAGGAGATCAACGGGCTCGAAACTTTTCCATAAGTTTATCAAACTTAACCCTCTCTCACTAAATGCCGTTCCCTTTATTTACCTCTTTGCATTCCGTTGACCCGGGTTGTTGGTCGCCTACATGATTTGCAACGTTCGATATATATTGCAATAACAACACTAAATAGTGATACATGGCCATAGACTTAATTGGAAACCTGTACATGTATGATTAATTTAAAGTTTCAGGGGCTAATAAGTTAATGAAGGCTTTCTAAATGTGATTACGGTTTGTAATAAAGGATGCCACCAAATGTAATAAAGTAGACCCATAATACACATTTTCATTATCAAGGATCAGTTTTGAGTGAAATATACAGTTAAATAATGACATATATACATAAAGTATTAGGTTATAGCAGACTAAATGAGTGCCTGTCCCATTAATGTAGTCTGCGAATTAACTGAAAACCATCTTAACGGTTTCGATGAACATACTGTAAAAAGGATATTGATTAGATGCACAGTTACCGGTACTTTGCGTTTTTGTTATGAATCTAATCTGCTACAAATTGATAGATAAGTCACGCCTATATGTAGTGGAAAACGCGTAGTCTTTTCGCGTTAAACGAGGGAATTGCAAACAGGTGTAACACTCATGAGTCTTTTTAAAAATGTATTTTACATGTAACACTCATGAGTCTTTTTAAAAATGTATTTTAACCTTGGTTTCTCACAAGTTAGTGACGTTCACCTCCTTTACTGAATTATAGATGAAAACAGTTTCATTTTATACAGTAACAAATGTGCAAATATCCTATTACAAATGTAACCGGTAGTTAAAAGCAGGCATACAGTAAATCAGACTCAGCATTTATGCGCATTCTGCTTTACCTACTTAAGGTGGTCACCTGTTTTCAAGACGAAACAACCGGAAATGGCACAAGGGGTTACATGTAACCAATTACCCCATAAATACGCCTTTGTATACCTTTAATTCATTCCTCCACTGAAGAAAATAGTTCTAATTTGTACAGTCATGGATATGTATCGTAAGAAATATTTTCTATATTCTAACATATGATAGCTTCAAGCCCGCTGAAAGTAAAGCGGTCAAGTGGTCACCTGTCTTCGAAACTAGAAAAGGTTTATGACATAATTCGTTAAATAGGTTAATGATAACAAACTCTCCATTGTAGCATAGCTAACCAATATGTGTGATCTGATACAGTGGAGAATACGTTATTATTTCCCGTTTAAACGAAACGAAACGCAAACGCAAAACACTAAAACGTAGAAAAGTGCAACTTTTGGGCAATTCTGATAATTCATATTAATCTTGGTGGCAAACAGTTTGGAGCCTGATCAGACGCCGGGTTACCCGGCGTCTGATCTGGCTTCAAACTGTTTGCAATAGAAATAACAATTTTAGCGTAAACGCGTTTATTGGGAAAGAATAACGTTTTCTCCACTGTAGTGCTCTTCGTTGACGATGGAATTGCTTTTGGCTAAGATCCCTTTTCTACAACAAAACAGATCGCTGTTAATACACTCTAATTCCGAAGCCTAATAGGAGGATTACAAAAACGGCATGCACCTTTTATCTGTATTACGAAGACATTGGCAGAACGATATCTTTTTCTGTTAAAATCGAAAAGAAACACAACGCAATTGAATGAAAATCAAGGTAACAAACTGTTCAGCCTAATAAAGTTGACACTAGTTATTTATACAATGTCATTCCTGATGAGAAACCAAGTATGTAAAAGTATTACATGTATCTACGTCAAAACTGTTTGTAAAGAACATAACTATACCTTATATATGGTACACGATTGTTGGGAAATTGTTGACACCTTCAGGACATTGCACAGGTTTTATAACTAGCGGTCACAGATTTTACTGTGCATATTATTAGTCAATGAACTCCACATCTCTATTTGAAGGACATACAGTGGATAATCTGTTATTCTTTCCCGTTTAAACGCAAACGTACGCAAAAACAAGGATCTAAAACGTAGAAAATTACAACTTTTTGACATTTCTCACTATTTATTTTAATCTGAGTGGCAAACAGTTTGGAGCCTGATCAGACACCGGGTTATCCGGCGTCTGATCTGGCTCCAAACTGTTTGCACTGCAAATAATAGCTTTAGCGTAAACGCGTTTATTGGGAAAGAATAACAGATTCTCCACTGTACCCTGGCTTACAGTGAAGAAGACGTTAATCTGCCCCAAAAAACGCGTTTACGCTAAAACTATTATATCCATTGCAAAAAGTTTTAACCCAGATCAGACGCCGGGTCACCGGCGTCTGATCAGTCTCCAAACTATTTGCCACCAAGATAAACATGGATTATCAACATCGTCCAAAATTTGTCTTTTTCTACGTTGTAGTGATTTGTGTTTGCGCTTTATTCGCGTTCCAACGGGAAGGAATAACGTATTCTCCACTGTAGTTGTGCATTTCTTTGTATTCTAATAATGTTTATTTAAGAAATGATTTGCGTACTTCCGGCATTCATGAGATGATGGCACTTCCATGCTTTTACTAGCAAAGTACTTGAAGCCCGAAGGGCTTCTCGCTTAACTTTGCTAGTAAAAGCATGGAAGTGCCATCAGCTCATGAATAACGGAAGTACGCAATTTATTTCTTATATTTATATTCCATCGTGAGCTGAGAAATGAACCAGAAATGTACATAACCGTTCTAATAGACACTTTTCCCGTTGCTATGCGTTGCTATCGTAGTAACGATCTCTATATATGGACTGAAACTAGTCCCAATCACATATTATATTTACTGGATAAATTTAGACTTTTAACCGGTAAACTTTCTCGTTATGTTTAAAATCCCTTTTGAGATATTTAAAAACACACGAATTTACGAAATACTTGTATGATAAGCATCTTAAATTTAGGTCGCGTTTTTTAAAACCGATTTACTCACACGCCATACTTGATTACTCCGTGTTAACCGCGCCTACCATACGGACTTCTCTGTATCGATTTGAAAGTGATCAGTATAGCTCCGCCCCTAAACTAGTCGGCTAGAACTGGATTTTAATTGAGCATTCATTGAAATATGCAAGTCTCTTTTTAGAATAGTGTTATATAAGGACAATGCGAAGCGAATGTAAATATTCTCATATAGAATAACATGCAAACATTCAACAAACATTATCTCTCTATCTTATTCTCTCGTTCGCTCGTTCGCTCTTTACTTGTTTTTTCTTTATTTTCCTCTGTCCATTATATGTCCATCCTCTGTTAATATTTGTATCACTTGAAAAAAACATCTGTGTGAATGACCGATTCTTAGTTTGCTGAACCAGTGGCCAACTAGTGTGAAATTTTACATAAAATATGTTTAAAATGAAACGAGTAACTTTTCGCAGATACTAAAATGTATTAACATGTTAAACAAGTTGAATAGGTAAATTAAGAAATGATTCCCAAGTATGTGACTTCTCCTCTGGAACAAACTTATTTGTTTCGAATGTTACAGTGGAGAATCTGTTGTTCTTTCCCAATAAACGCGTTTACGCTAAAACTATTATTTCTATTGCAAACAGTTTGGAGCCAGATCAGACGCCGGGTAACCCGGCGTCTGATCAGGCTCCAAACTGTTTGACACCACGATAAACATGAATTATCAGAATTGTCCAAACGTTGCATTTTTCTACGTTTTAGTGTTTTGCGTTTGCGTTTCGTTTAAACGGGAAAGAATAACGTATTCTCCACTGTACCACTGCTCTAGGGTTAACGAGTTAAAGTGAATCTGTTAATAATCGTTATTTAGATATAAACGTAAATAAATGTTCGAATGTTAGAGAACCAACGAGTAAACTTTAGCACATTTGGCTCAATTCTACACCTGAACATATATACAGAAAAAATACAAATTCTATTAAACCATTTACATGTAATTTGCACAGTACTAAATATGCCACCGAATCAAGATTTAGATGAAGGGATGAAGGAGCGAGCTTCAGTTAATAAATAAACCAATTCACTGGAATTGATTAATTGTCAAACCATGCATTGAATGAAAACCGCTAATGTTTTCATGACGATGGTGGTAGCGTTATTTTTTCCATGTAAATGAAAGTCACACAAAAATAATATATGATGAGTTTGACGGGACAATTTTGACTATTTATTGTATGGTCTTGAATGGTAAACTAGCTTATAAAGCGTTTGAGTTGAGTCTGAGTTCATTTTCAAGTATTTGATTGGTCAGATATGAGCCTAGAATGAATATACATTCAATTCAATTGCTTTATAAGCATGGACCCAGTTTGTAGCCTGGTTAGTCGGTGGGTTATCCGGAATATTATCTGACTCCAAACGCTTTGCATCTGACATGATATGGCATGAAAACATGTTTGTTTAGGGGATCATACAACATAACTTTTTTTTCTTTTCAAAATAATGAGAAAGGCTTATCTATAATGTATTACTTTTTACAAAGATATGGTTAAGTTAATCATGTCTACATCTATTTTGGTGCCTTCAACTAAATTACTAACTGCGGAAAATGCGTTACTTTTTAGTTAAAATAAGTGTTTGTGTAAAACCTCAACCGCCATTTGAAAACAGTAGTTGACCAGATGCTTGTTTAATCGGCTTTTAATCAGACTCAAAACTTTTTGCAACCCATATATGCATCAATCGTGAACATTTCTCGAATATACCGGTACTATTATGTTTGATTGAATTTCATAACATTGGTGTTACATGTATACTCTGCTTATAAGGAACATAACAGTATATCAAAGCGCTAATCAACGATGAAGGCCTTGACAATTAACTGTTTAAGTAACTGGTCAACAACACTCTATTAAGCATTCAGCATCACCTGTATTGGTCCAGCGTGGACTACTTTTGACTTGGTTAATTATATCTCCCGTACTCATGTTACGTAACACAGGCCATTGAAACGGTACAGCTTTCGTAAACACTTGTTCATTTCCGCTCCGAGTAAGTACACAGTACTCCGAGATTGCCACCCTTATCTTAGAATTTTCTGATACTTTTCTCTTTCATGTATATCAATCCGAAAATCCTTTGGTTGTTTTCATAAGAACAGCTAATATATCTATGTTATTTAGGTTTTTTAACCGTTGTTTCTGTATAGTAACGCCGTGAGAATATATGACCGTATGGGTTCCGTAACGTTTTGAGACCGTTAATTTCCGCGGACTTCCGTGAATCTGAAAACTTTTCGGGTGTTGACGTGGAAATCACTAAGCTGTTTACATTGACTACGTTAATAGCTCAATCATATATTTACCGATTTAGGTTTTCTCACACATCAGTCCGTCTATTTCACGTAGACGTTGATTTGCTGTCGAAAACATCGTCAGCTTGATTGATGCATTTGAATAAAAACAAACGTCGCTTTCTTCACGAAAAGTATCGATTGCCTATGGTTGTTAAGTATTGTAATATATGATAAAAAAACACGGACACAAACTTTCTTTCGAAAGTAAGCATGTTGGTATTGTTGCAGTGGTGTGTCATGAAACTCTGTCAGTTGGTTTATCAATTCAAATTCAAAACCATATGTCAGTTTCTTCATAAAATAAAACGATTTTAGACTGTTGTGTATTGCCTTAATAAATGGTGTAAAAAGAAGCCACACGTTTTTCGGAAAGGATGTATGTTTGTATTTTGACAGAATAATTGATGTGTGCCTTGAAGGTCTAGATCGGTAATGAACACTATTGCCATGACGGTAAACCGCCTAGGCAAAAAAACAATTTTCGCCTTTTAAACGTTCGTTGACATGTGAACAGGGGCCCGTTTCATAAAACTTCGTACGAAAAAATCGATCGTAAGTCAAAACTTTAAAATGCATTTAATTTCTTATTTCTCTATTTAATCCGGTCTTGTGACATATTTTTGGAATCGTCTTTTCAAGACGATTCCAAAATAATGTCACAAGACAGGATTAGATGGAGAAATAAAAAAAATATTGAGACTTTTATAATCAGACTTACGACAACATTTGTCGTACGAAGTTTTATGAAACCGGCCCCAGGTGTCTTCTTCAGTGTTCTTAACCTAATCCTGCTGTAATATTGTCTGTTTTGAAATGTTCGTCTGCAACATTTGTTAAATTACGACTTATGTATTTATGAATTAAATTCAAAGATTCGAAGATGGTCCAATATTTTATATCCAAATCAGACGCGGCGTTACGTCTGTTTTATCTGGGTCGAAACGTTTTTACAAATACATAATACCATTCAAATCGCACAATCAGCAAACAAAGGGCTAACCTTTATCATTGTGTGATAAAGAACACGTTATTCGTACCCATGCAATAACACTAAACGGAAACACCGCAACAAAATGTAGAAAAACAAATAATCTGACAAATATTCATTTACGTTGCAAGCAGTTTTGAGCCTTTTCAGACAGGAGTACCTGAAGTCTAATTTGGATTCTAGCTGTTTGAAATGGATATTGTATAATCATATTAGCACACAAATTGTTATTGTCAAAGAATATCGCCCTTCCCAGTGTTCATTAACGCCTGCTATAAATGGCCATCTGCAAAAATCAAGACCAATTTAGTTTTAGGTTTCAATGAGTATCCTTTAGATGCGATTCAGTCAAGACCCTAGTTGAAAGTCAAGCTACTCAACATATTGTAAATACAAATAAAACCGTTCTAGATCTAGGTCAATGACTATAAAACCATTGCTATGAGTTTGAGATCATTCGCGAGCTTTTGATAGGTCACATTTCAGCAGAATGCGCCATCTTACCGACCTCAAGATTCAGAACTACAGTGGAGAAAACGTTATTCGTTAAAAATAAACGCGTTTATGCTAAAATATTTTTTTCTATTACAACCCGTTTGGAGCCAGATCAGACGCCGGGTAACCCGGCGTCTGATCAGGCTCCAAACTGTTTGCTATCAAAATAAACATGAATTATCAGAAGTGTCCAAAAGTTGTACTTTTCTACGTTTTAGTACTTTGCGTTTGCGTTTCGTTTGCGTTTAAACGGGAAAGAATAACAGATTCTCCACTGTAACTCAGACTCATTTCGAACGTTTTATATGCGTAGACACAGTAGTTTAGGTTGTTGACATCTGGTGTAGTCTTCTAACTATTTCAAAACAAACTATCATGGATATTGTTTCAACCTTAACTTAATAAAAACTTAAATTTCACAGAAAGCTGCATTCAAAGCAAGAGTAATAAAATATTTTATTGCAGCAAACCCCATCTTCTATTTTCAATAGAATTCGTTTTCTCTGTCGATATCTGAATGGAACATATTGTTTACAGTGGAGAATCTGTTATTCTTTCCCGTTTAAACGCAAACGTACGCAAACGCAAAGCACTAAAACGTAGAAAAGAACAACTTTTGGACAATTCTGATATTTCATGTTTATCTTGGTGGCAAACAGTTTGGAGCCTGATCAGACGCCGGGTTACCCGGCGTCTGATCTGGCTCCAAACTGTTCGCACTGCAAATAATAGTTTTAGCGTAAATGCGTTTATTGGGAAAGAATAACACATTATCCACTGTACTAAACCGTCGGAATAGCAAACTCCAACAAGACACCTTATACAATCATAAACATGTACAAAAATAAGTGTTTTGTATATTCTAGCAGATGGCGGCTTGAGCCAGGCTGAAAGTAAAGCAGATTGCGCCTTAAAGCGTGTTCTGTTGTTTTTTTCAACCTTTAAATAGCCATCTATCTTGAATTAAACTATGAAAGGGCTATAGAGTAAAGATTTAAATTTAGAGTTCAGTACAACCTTTTTCCATAGATTGCGTTCAGTATTGACGGCAGGTGGTTGCCAAAATCTGGCTGAAAATTAAGGAGAAAGCTCCATTAGGAACCTTCTGCTTTTCGTTCAGTCTGCTATAATATATCGTCTACCATAATAATTAGGACATATATCGTACGCAGCGTTTGCATAGTTTTATAATACAGAACTGGTCCTCATGTTTTTGTTCTTTAGTTAGCCTCATTAAATAAACACAGAAATGTGCTCCTGTGTGGCGACAAGTATATGCTTAACGCAGGCTGAAAGTAAAGCAGAAAGTTCCTAAAGGAGCGTTCTGGTTTACCTTCAACCTCTTTTAAGCAACCAAATGCCATACAAACTGGAAACAAGCTATGCGTAAGGATGTAAACGTTAAAATGCTTAGTAGGTTAAGGGTTCTGATTTACTGTTTTCAGTAGAGTAAGCCAGCTCGATTCATTGAGATATATTTTATCTGCATATCTGCAATATATTCATGTTTGTTAACAGTTTTGTGTTTTTTTTGGTGTGGAACGTTGAAAGTGATCGACACATTTCGTGTGGAAACCAAATCATTTTCACGCCCCTGTCTCTTAGCCATATTATTGCACAAATAATTGCTTTTGTATGAGCGAGGTATTTCGTAAAATGGTTGTCAAAGTAATGCATTGCAGAATTAGGATAAATGCAGTTAATGCTTTCCATATATCAAACCTTCATACATGTATTTATTATTTGTTTTTACGAGAACTTCTATAATTGAGGATGGTCGGTACAGTACGTCAGGGCTGCCATAAGTTGACATGAAAAATCAAAAGATTTCCAAATTTGTACTTTTCAAGTGCGATTTTACGAATCGTACCTTTCCCAAATAGCCAGTTTCTGGTTTTGTTGACATGTGACTACTTAAAGCAGGCTGGAAGTAAAGCAGAATGCGCCTCAATGCGCATTCTGTTTTACTTTCAGCCTTCTTTAAGCTACCATGTACCAGAAAAAAATCCGAAGATTTAGGAAAAATCCGGAAAAATGGCAGCCTTGGTACATTGTACGTAGTGAACCCAATATGGACTATACGGTGAAACCTCTCTATTACAGCCATTTAATTACATAAAATATTTTGTATTAAAGGCAGGTGGCTGCTTAAAGCAAGGTGAAAGTTAAACAGAATGCTCCTTTAGGAGTATTCTGTTTGACTTACACCTTGCTTTAAGCAGCCACCTGCCATAAATACCAGGGGCCCGTTTCATAAAACTTCGTACGACAATAACGATCGTAAGTCTAAACTTTAAAATACATTTAATTTCTGATTTCTATATCTAATCCTGTCTTGTGACATCTTTTTGGAATCGCCTTTTCAAGACGATTCCAAAAATATATGACAAGACAGGATTATTTGGAAAAATAAATAATCATTGATACTTTTATAATCTGACTTACGACAACTTTTGTCGTAAGAAGTTTTATGAAACGGGCCCCAGATAATTAATACAATTAAGTGGCTGTTGTAGAGAGGGTTTAATGTACATAGCAAGTAAATTCAACAAGGCACTTTTTTGTTTTATGAAGACCAGTAGATAAACTCATAGGCAGCATTTAAAAGCGGTAAGCCATTAGAATATTTTTTGACCGTTACAAACCTCATATACCGGCGCATATTTACAGTGGAGAATCTGTTATTCTTTCCCGTTTAAACGCAAACGTACGCAAACGCAAAGCACTAAAACGTAGAAAAGAACAACTTTTGGACAATTCTGATATTTCATGTTTATCTTGGTGGCAAACAGTTTGGAGCCTGATCAGACGCCGGGTTACCCGGCGTCTGATCTGGCTCCAAACTGTTTGCACTGCAAAAATAGTTTTAGCGTAAACGCGTTTATTGGGAAAGAATAACACATTCTCCACTGTATACCGGCGCATATTTACATATACGGTGTTTTACTACATCCTTTGTATCCTTGTTTGGAGCAAAAACAAACGCCAAGTAGTTCTGTGTCGATTCACAATCAAAACAGTTTTGTCCGGTTTTAATAGCCTGTCTTTGTTACATTAAATTGGAGCTCGAATGTCTTTAGTTTCGTGTAGGTGGGACATAATTACACATTCGTACTAACTAGAAAATACATATGTCATACATTGGTAATTGTCACCGTATAAACGCACACAAACTGAACTCGAATAACACTTAAATGTAGAAAAATACAATTGTTCTTTTTTTACTGAAGTGTTCCCTCTCTTCAACGGCCCTCCCAACAACGACTCTATCCTAACAACGACCGTTGTAACTGTTCCCAAAACAATTTGATTATGTCCAACCTTTTCAAGGCTGCAATAATTATAGTCTAAATAAAATCAAAATTAAACTTATAAAATTTACATTTTTGACATTTTGACAGAAAAGAAAACCTAATGACGAGTGGCAAACAGCTTAAATCCAGATCAGGCGGCGTCTGATATGGATTTGAGCTGTTTGCAAATTTAAACCAATGTCCCTCCCTACAACGACTCCCTCCGAACTACGCACATATTTTATGTCTTGTATTGGGTGTCGTTGTAGAGAAGGAGCGCTGTATTTATTTTTAATATGTCCGGCAACTGTTTAAAGCCTGGTCACCCTGAGTCCGATCTGGCGCAAAACTTTTTTGCGATATATTTAATAGTTTAGCGTGTATTAGGAAATATAAAGTATTTTCTACTGTATAGTGTTCATGAGTTTCGTGAATTATTTGGCGACGATGGTCCCATATTTCAGCATTAACACCAATTCAATTCCCACATTTGTTGAGAACAATTGATTGCGAATTTATAGGGTGTGTCTTCAACATGAATATCCAGATTCCATGCGGAATTGTATGGATTGTGATTGATTTGCACTTCATGTAATTTGAAGTATGTCGCCTCATCATTGCTGTTGGGAAACATTGCTTTTTACTGTTTAATATTTAGCCCTTTCAGTGTCATAGGCGACTGTAAACTGATCGCAAAGTGGGAGTCTGATCATAATCTAAATTGTTTGACAAATATTTGCATATTGAGTCATTCTTTTTGTCATTGCTTTAGCTTTTATATCGTATTGCAGACAACAACTAATTATGAAAACGTGTGGAGTTATGATGATGCAAAGGTTACACACACTGCGTATTTTGGTAATTATACAATTAAAATTGTTTCGAAATTAATAGCCGTTATTTTGTATTGCAACTTGCGCTCTCTGTTGTTTTTTTGTCCATCATTTAGAACATGTTTGGCACAAAATACTTATGCTGCGATGACAGTACATGCCCATATTTTTTTGATATATCGCCTGTAGGAGATCCAAGATTCACAAAGGTTCAGAAGTGATATCTAAATGACATCTCGTTACACGGCTATCTTGGAAGCTACCTTGGGACCTGGTTCTTTTCAGAATCTGTTTCATAGTCGATCAGGTCCATCACTAAGATGTGTCGCTGTTGATGGGTAATGACGGCACTGCGACACAGAACAGGTCATATAGCGCCGGTGAAAGATGAGATGATGATCTCTGGTAGATGATTTCGTCTAAATTTATTCGCGGCATACAGTGGAGAATGTGTTATTCTTTCCCAATAAACGCGTTTACGCTAAAACTATTATTTACAATACAAACAGTTTGGAGCCAGATCAGACGCCGGG
This sequence comes from Gari tellinella, assembly GCA_922989275.2. Classification (NCBI taxonomy): domain Eukaryota; kingdom Metazoa; phylum Mollusca; class Bivalvia; order Cardiida; family Psammobiidae; genus Gari; species Gari tellinella. The sequence continues at coordinate 50,701,350 of OV277870.1, read as the reverse complement.
TAACCCGGCGTCTGATCAGGCTCCAAACTGTTTGCCACCAAGATAAACATGAATTATCAGAATTGTCTAAAAGTTGTACTTTTCTACGTTTTAGTGTTTTGCGTTTGCGTACGTTTGCGTTTAAACGGGAAAGAATAACAGATTCTCCACTGTAGATGATTTTGTCATTCGCTGCATAGCAACACATGGGATAAAAACCATCAACCTGCCTTCCTTTTAGGTCTTTGCAGAGAGGACAATATCTGTCAAATAAACAAATGCATGTACATCTCCTACGTCAATTAAACCCTATACCTCAGCAAAGTAGGAAGCTTTCTGGGGTTTATTCAGCCGTCCTTTTTGCCATTGTCCTGCAGTGCGTCAATTTTTCGTTCCATGTACAGTGGATAATCTGTTATTCTTTCCCGTTTAAACGCAAACGTACGCAAACGCAAAGCACTAAAACGTAGAAAAGTACAACTTTTGGACAATTCTGATATTTCATGTTTATCTTGGTGGCAAACAGTTTGGAGCCTGATCAGACGCCGGGTTACCCGGCGTCTGATCTGGCTCCAAACTGTTTGCACTGCAAATAATAGTTTTAGCGTAAACGCGTTTATTGGGAAAGAATAACACATTCTCCACTGTAGACTGGAAACTATAGTAAAGTATCTACTGTTCATTCTGCACATATGATGTAATATTTACCCTTATCCTGCTTCGATGTCGTCTGCTTTGAAATTGTTGTCTGCAAAATTTATTAGAATTAGATTAATACGATTTTTATATAAAAAAATTTGTAAATACCAGTGTCAAACAGTTTGTATCCAAATCAGATGCCGCGTTTGGCGGCGTTTGATCTGGATCCAAACTGTTTGCAAAAAAATGGAAGTCATGATCAGCACAAAAAGAATTGAAATTGCCCGTCTTCTTGTCTGTTTTGTCTTAATTCGGTTTCATTTTGAAACAATAAATATTTATTCAGGATAAACATGTATGTCACAACTATTCAAGGTTCCAGTATATCTGAGTAGAGTATATTGAATTAGCATAGTTACATTGTTTATTTTTGCTGCCAAGTAAAGATTGAATTGGAAGAGACATGTCTAAATCATCGGTTGTAAACAAAATCAACTCCCTTTAGATAGAGTTTATGTTATCAACAAAAAAGGAGGATACGCCGAAACAGACGGCAGGGTGAACCTTTAATTTTCCCTGTGAACAGGTTTTTGCTTAAACCCTCGTTTCCTTTGGAACAAGTTTGGGACATGGGACATGGGACCCGTTTCATAAAATTAATTACGACAAAAGCGGTCGTAAGACAAAACTTCAAAAAAATATAACTTCTGAATTTTATATCTTATCCTTTCAAGACGATTCAAAAGAGATGTCACAAGACAGGATTAGATGGATAGATAAATAATATTTAATGCTGTAATAATTTGACTTACGAAAACATTTGTCGTCCTAAGTTTTATGAAACGAGCCCATGGTCAGAGGTCAGGGGCCCGTTTCATAAAACTTCTTACGACAAATGTTGTCGTAAGTCAAAACTTTAAAATAATTTAATTTGTGATTTCTCCATCTAATCCTGTTTTGTGACATCTCTTTGGGAGCGTCTTGAAAAGATGCTTCCAAAAAGATGTCACAATACAGGATAAGATGGAGAAATAAATAATAATTAATACTTTTATAATCTGACTTACGACAACATTTGTCGTAAGAATTTTTATGAAACGGGCCCCAGGTGCAGTAGGGATGATAGTGTTTTTCCAGTAAATATGTTTAAGATAAAACAATTACAGTCCCACCTCTCAGAGGCCCTCGTACAGTAGAGAATGTGTAATTCTTTCCCAATAAACGCGTTTACCTTAAAACGTTTACTTCCACTGCAAACAGTTTGGAGCCAGATCAGACGCCGGGTTACCCGGCGTCTGATCAGGCTTCAAACTGTTTGCCACCAAGATAAACATGAATTGTGAGAAATATCTAAAAATTGACATTTTCTACGTTTTAGTGCTTTGCGTTTGCGAACGTTTGCGTTTAAACGGGAAAGAATAACATATTCTCCACTGTAACAACCATTCTCTCCTTACAACAACGTTTGCCGCTATTCCCAAAAAAGACAAATATGTCCAACCTATTTACAGTGGAGAATGTGTTATTCTTTCCCAATAAACGCGTTTACGCTAAAACTATTACTTACAGTGCAAACAGTTTGGAGCCAGATCAGACGCCGGGTAACCCGGCGTCTGATCAGGCTCCAAACTGTTTGCCACCAAGATAAACATGAATTATCAGAATTGTCCAAAAGTTGTACTTTTCTACGTTTTAGTGTTTTGCGTTTGCGTACGTTTGCGTTTAAACGGGAAAGAATAACAGATTCTCCACTGTTCAAATGCAATGTCATCTGCTTAAAAATTGTCGTCTACTCTTACCTTAAAGCCACATATTGGACAATTCGACAGAAACAAAACTAAATGACGAATTACAAAGAGCTTGAATCAAGAGCAGACCCCGCGTCACGCTGGAGGCAATCTGTTTGAAAATGTAAAATGATTCTTCCATGCTTATATAATGGATTAGTCAATATAATTGAATGGATGCCTTGTCTAAAGTTTCAATTTCGTTTTGTTTTATATTGAACTGCTACACTATCCGCAAACAGCTTAGACTCTTATCAGACGCCGCATTATGCGGCGTCTGATAATAGTCTACACCGTACATGTATGCCTGTGTCCCTTTTAAAGGACACTTAGTATAGGCACAAACAGGATAGCTAAGTTTTACTGAGAATCGCTTTGACATATAGAATACTTACATATCTGTCTGCACCATTGGCTTCTCGTTCTGATGCTCTCAACATCCATAATGCATGATGGATAAGAAAAACAATAGTCTCGACTTGTGATTGATATCTTTGTCTACTATCTACAACATCTGTACGTCGATCTATATAATCATCTATTTCGCTTCCTTGTAATTTACAGGGTCCAATTTTGCAACATAACTGGACTATAAATGACAGAGGTTATCCATGTACGCGTATGAATTCTAAGTTTGCAGGTAAAGTAGGACAGATGGTATGCTTACCTCTTTAACCCTCATATGGACTTTTCTAAAACGACCGTATTGTAACCTTAAGTGTCGATTAGACCCCATTGTGCATTTTTTGTTATTGTTCTAAGTCAAAAAAGGCATATATGACATAAATAATGTTGATATATAAATAACTGTGCGTATGCCATATATTAGCGATAATACCAATACCACGGCAACAATTGACCATAGTAACACAAAAACCATTTTTACATATAGAATTCAATTTTATAAAATAGCGTTTGCACAAAATGTACAGATGGCAAGATGAGGATATATTTATCGCTGGATATACATTTTGTTACATAAGTGGTGTACCTTTTACAGAAATATGTGAAGATTTTGAAGAAAATGGCCAAAATATTGTTGGGGTCCCCAACTAATAGTTATGATTAGTAACAACGGTTACTATACAGTTTTGCACTACGAATGATGTAAAAACTAATAAGTTATTGGGTTGGTTGTACTACCTGAAATCCGGCCTCGGAAGGGCAAGAGTAACTGTTGTTCGTAAACCATTTTTATGACTCTAGAAAGTTAAAGTTTTCATAACATCATAAACCCCCTTCATTGTCATCACGTTATCATATACATGTATAAGCTCGTGTGGTCTGCATTTATTTCTTAAAATTAAAGTAAAGGCATTTTACGTAAGAAATGTACCGCGTTACACGGCATCTGATCAGGATCCAAACTGTTTGCAAATAATCATTGTACACGGGGTAAAACAGTGTAGGGGTTAACCATGTGTATTTGTCTGTGCATGGATGAGGAAACGATTTAAATCTCTGTCTATACAATTTACTATTTGTTCAGACAACGTCAACGCATAATCATGCATGATTGATGCTGACAACCCAACCTTGACATTACGTATAAGGTTGATTGATACCGTTTCCACTCTAGGCCGCGCAGAACACAGTGGTAGGTCAACCTATATACATATAATAATCCATTGTCTGTAACTTGTAATTTACATGGCCCAACATAGCTGAATAATTGACAACGGAAATGACAAAATCTTTACTTGTTTCCAGACGGTTTGTTCAGTTTTAGTTATACGGTGGTTATTCGTCCCCAATAAACGCATTACGTTCAAACTCTCATTTACATAATAAACAGTTTGAACCCTGGTCGAATACCGGGTATCCAGGCGTTTGCCTTTAGGCTCCAAACTGTTTTCCAATCAGATTTAAATGAGTGATAGGAATGTTGCAATGCGTTTGCGCTTAAAAGGAAAGTAATACCGTCTTCATTGTAGAAGAGTACACGCTATTGTTATCTGGTTACATAGTTGATCTTCGATATCACGAACTCGGTTAGGTCGAACATACCTGTATTTCAAAATTACAACGTGGCTAATAAATACGAAAGACTCAAGCAGGAAACGTAACACAAACAATACACCCACCTCTCAAGCAGAACACACACACACAGTCATACCACAACCAACACACACATTCACACACGCCGACTTAACCGAGCATGAAATAATGAAATTCAAGTGTAGACAAATCGGATAGTTCGTATTAAGCGAGTTCGAGATATCGAAAGTCGACTGTACATGTATAGCAGACAAAACACTCTTTAATACATGTAGTACTCATCGGATGATCGGTGGAAAATCACAGTTTCTTGGCAATGTTGGCGATTTATTAACATCGGAGTGGGAAACAGTTTGAAGCCAGATCAGACGCCGTGAGAAATTTTGGAAATAAATATGTTTAAACTCTTATAAACTCTTTTAGATGCAATTCTAGCATGTTTCCATTTTTTATTTATTGCTGTTATAAAATGTTTATTTAACATTCTCGTATGTTGCATATACATATATGCATTTGACCTTAAAGTTCAACACCTGAATAAGACCAATTATTATCCTAAATACAAGTTGCAGCTTATTAAAGGAAAAAACAGAACGCATAAGCTGTTCGCTGTTACCTTTGGTCCTGTTGGTATTTACAAATTGACGTGCGTGTTTATTCATTGATTGCTAAATACAAGAATTCGTCGGAGTTGACAATTGACAATTTAGCTTGTAATCACATATGGCAAATATTTGCGGAGATAGTTTCCAAAGTATACGATTGAGTCTGGAATTCAAAATCGATAGTATGATTTAACCATCTTTGCAGCAGTCCTTTGTCAAGAATGGTGACTAGTTACTAACATTGTATCTCTTTCCCGGGCAATTGTTAGAGTCATTATCGGTTGCTTCAGAGATAGGCAGAATGTGACACCAGTTTTAAAAAGCAATACACACGTGGAGACAAACTCTCAAATTTATCTGTGAAATAATGAGCGAATTCTGGACAAATATCTGATATTTATTAAATTAGACATGACAGTGGAGGTGGACCATTTCTATACGATATGGTAAGTCCCCGAGGCTTTGCTATGTTATAATTGTCTTAATCTGTAGCATACGGGTACAGCGGAAAAATTGTTATCAAATTTGTCGAGTGTTTACCCATTCACCGTCAAAGTGTCGTCTGCTTCAATATTGATGTATGCAATATCGCTTCAACGTTAGATTTAAGGCAAAATGACTGACAAAATTTCAAAACGATTTTCAAACAGTTTGGGTCCTAATCAGACGACGCGTCACGCGGCGTCTGATTAGGACCAACACCGTTTGCAAACGCATCCTTTGGCGTCATTAAGAGAGAAAGGGTTAGTGTTTAAACGCAAAGGAAACGAAATCAATACAATGTAGAAAAATACAATTTAACTTCCTAGCTATCTCTGTTAATAGGAGTGATAAATAGTTTGAACACAGCGTCCGATATGGCTCAAAATTGTTTGCATTGGACATTATACTCTTAACCTAAACGGGTTTATTGGAAAAGAATAAAGTCTTTTCCAATATATTTCCCCGTTGAAACGACACATATCGCCAAACGCCACGCGCAATAGTAATAAATCAATGTTATAAAATGTAGAATATACTGTTTTTCGTTTAGAAACAAAGATAAAATTGAGATTAAATAACTGTAATGCATTTTTGAATATATTTATAAATATATATAAATATTATTGTAGTTACGAATTAATTCAGGACCGTAAACGTTTAAGGTCTGACCTGCCGCCGAGTAATTCAGTCTCTGATCCTGCTCCTAACGGTTTACACTGCACATTTGTATTACACAAAACGCGCTTATTTGGCTTATTCTAATGTCCTAATGCTTAAACAGTCAATACAGATGGCATGAAGTTATTCAACTGGTATATAACTATTTATATTTAGTACTGAAATAGTACTGGTATATAACTACAGTGGAGAATCTGTTATTCTTTCCCGTTTAAACGCAAACGTACGCAAACGCAAAGCACTAAAACGTAGAAAAGAACAACTTTTGGGCAATTCTGATAATTTTTGTTTATCTTGGTAGCAAACAGTTTGGAGCCTGATCAGACGCCGGGTTACCCCGGCGTCTGATCTGGCTCCAAACTGTTTGCACTGCAAATAATAGTTTTAGTGTAAACGGGTTTATTGGGAAAGAATAACACATTCTCCACTGTAAATAGTCAATACAGATGGCATGAAGTTATTCAACTGGTACATGTACATTGTATATAACTATTTATATTTAGTACTGAAATAGTACTGGTATATAACTATATATATTGAGTACTGAACTAAAACGGATTTTGCTTTTACTAATTTAACCTTCATCTTAACCCTTTACTAAATAGCCTTCTTCTAGTTTTAAAGACAGTTGATTACTTAAATTAGTTTGAAAATAATGCATACATGTAATGCGACTTGAGGCGTATACTGCTTTACTTTCAGCCTGCTTCAAGCTACCATCTGCTAGGTTATAGAAAATATTTCTTAGGTAATATTTTTATTCCGGTAATAATTGGAACTATTTTCTTCAGTAGAGGAATACATTAAAAACGTTAAAATGCGCATCTATAGAGGAAAGGGTTAAATATGTTTCGTTTGTCTTCCTTTTACCATATACATGTATATCATTGCGTGACAATAAATGTATCCATTTTGTCTTGTTGTACAGTGGAGAAAACGTTATTCCTTCCCAATAAACACGTTTACGCTAAAATCATTATTTCCATTGCAAACAGTTTGGAGCCAGATGAGATGCCGGGTAACTGGGCGTCTGATCGGGCTCCAAACTGTTTTCCACTCAGACAAAAATAAATTGTGAGAAATGCCAGAAAATTGTTATTTTCACATTTAAGTGAATTGTGTGTGCGTATAGTTTCGTTTAAACGGGAAAGAATAACTTATTATCCACTATATGTATATGCAATGTCTTATGATATAAATGCTAACGACATTGTTCGCCACATACATCTATATTTAATTACCTTACCGAAAAATGGATTTCGTCAAAATAAACATAGAAAAATAACATAAATATTTCGTTTCCTTCACTCCTTGTTTTGCTATTACGTTTAGATTCACACGCTTATCGTAACACTATCGTTTGCAGTCGAAACGGTCCGCACGATCAATTCAAAGGAAGATTAAAATAAGAAAAAAACTGAAGCAGTGTCGAGTCGATACTTTTGACCAATTCTTCTCGGCTGATTAGATTATCAAGTGGGTGCAGTGTAAAATATTGGCTACACGGTTGTACATTACAGACTCCCTACTTCGGGCCTCCAATAAACAATTCGCTTCTTTCAACAATACTTGCAGCCTTTCCTCAAACATAGCAATTATATCTAACACTTTGAATGCTGCAATATCGTCTGCTTAAAATTGTCGTCTGCTGCTGCTTCTTAATGTTACATATTAGTGGCAATTTTGACAAAAGAAATATAATGGCGAGTGAAAACCGACTTGAACCTAGACAAAATACCGCGTCACGTGGCGTCTGATGTTGATTCAAGCTGTTGTAAATGTGAGCCAAGTTTTAATTTATCCTTCCTATACAACTACCTCCGAACAACACATGCAGTATTTGCCTCCAATTGGGTGCAATGGTAGAGAGAAAACACTGTATGTAGATCTACTGCATGCCAGTTATGGATTTTCCTATTGTCTGTGTACAGACAACGTCAAACTGTCAATATTAACTGTCATAATTATACCATACGTTTTTAATGAGTTCTACAGCGGAACGGACATTACTCTGTCCCATGTGACCGCTATTCCATACCCTGAAGAACATGGCAACTTCTTGAAGATGTTGACGATTCTCTTTTTTCTGATTGGCAAGCAGTTTGGAGCCTCATTCCACACCGGTTTACCTTGCGAAACATTTGACTACAAACTGTTTGCAATGGAGATACGGATTTTAGGATAAATAAAATTGTGTTTTTGAAAGAATAATAGCTTCTGCTCCACTGTTTATCATGTGTATTCAATGCTTCACCTACTATATATGTTATACAGTAAAACCTCTCTATTACGACCGCTTAACTATGTTAATTATTAGAGTGTTTACGGTAGGTGTAAGCTTAAAGTAAGGTGACAGAGAAACAGAAAGCTCCTATCGGAGCTTTCTGTTTCACTGTCACCTTGCTTTAAGCTGTCACCTCTATATTATACAACCAATTAGCCTTCGTGTTAGTGGTCGTAATAGCGTGGTTTTACTGTACAATCATTTTTAACTTTTGCTTGGTCTTGGGTAGCTACAGCCGACTTTGCAATGCGTTTTTGATCCAAAACTGTCTGACAAACATTTCGATACCTCTTGGTCAATTTGCCTTAAACCTAGCTTTTACTGTAGTATTTAAGCAGACGACAATGTTACCGTTAAAGGGTTGCGATTAATATGAAATATGGCGATAAAAAGGTTAAAGGAAACTCTTTATTTTTGCAATGGACATAGGTACGAGTATATTGTAACAAAACATAGCTTTTCTAATTTCTGCAACTTGTAAATTGTATTTCACACATGTCAAACTATACTGAACGAGTATCTAATATCTCATGCTGTCTATGTTTTTAAAAACAATGTGATTGTTCTTTAAAAGAACTACTGTAACCTCTCTTTAAGAACACTGAAATATGTTAATTATTAAGTATGTACTGCAACTGACTGCTTAAAGGCAAGGTGAACGTAAAACCGTAAGCTCCTGTATGAGCTTTCTGCTTTACCTTCACCTTTTTTAAGCTACCACTTGTCCTTCACACAGTCAATTAGCCTTCGTTTCTGTGGTCGTAAAAGAGGAATATCACTGTATTTTAGTCCAAAGGAGTCTCATTTTAGAGAAAAGTACATTTTGATTCATAATGTATCTATATAAACGAAATATCAGCGTGTAAATTTAGTTATTACAATGAAGAAGACGTTATTCTTTCCCAAAAACAAACCCGTTGAGTAGGGCATCGCCCCGGTATCTTTGGGACGCGATTTTCCCTATCTGGGGCATTCAAATGTCCCAACGTGGTCAGAAACAAACTTATATAAAAAAACCAAGGAGATGCATGTTTATAAGTACCTGGGTGATAATAAAAGATTTGTTCTATTCTGTTCTGTTATGTAGCTTATTTAAAAGTATGTACACTCAACTGTATCTGGTGTTGTCATATTCAGAGCAAAAACGATGGTTCCGGACAAAACGCTGAGCCTCTCGATATTTAATCGAACTGAAATAATTGTTTCCAAAAGAACACAGTTTATGGGAGACTAAGTTGTTTGTTGCGAAAATATATGTATCCCCTAGTTATTATATAGACAATCTTCATATCCGATCCACCATCTCGGTTTAAAATTGCAATATTCCTCTACCAACCAGAAAGCCATTTTGTAGGTCTGAGAGAATGCTAATTCTCGAAACAAATAGCTCCTGTATGAGCTAACGTTGTCATATTCCAGTCTTGTTTAACCCTTTTATCGTCAAATTCAATGTTAGTATTGTGCATCTTCATATTGTTGTCTCCTTCAATAGTGTTGTCTGCAATGTCGCTTCAAAGTTAGATTAAATCAAGGTTTACTACTAGGCGTCTGATCAGGAGCAAAACTATTTACAAAGGTACATGTTGGGGTTACAGTGGAGAATCTGTTATTCTTTCCCAATAAACGCGTTTACGCTTAAACTATTTTTTCTTTTACAAACAGTTTGGAGCCTGATCAGACGCCTTGTAACCCGGCGTCTGATCAGGCTTCAAACTGTTTGCCACCAAGATAAACATGAAATATCAGAATTGTCCAAAAAGTGTTCTTTTCTACGTTTTAGTGCTTTGCGTTTGCGAACGTTTGCGTTTAAACGGGAAAGAATAACAGATTATCCACTGTAGTATAAGTGAAAGGTTAAAGCAGTCATCTGCCGTAACACTTCCACTGTCTATCCCGACAACATTGGTTATTCGCAAACAGTTTGGATCCTTAAATACCGGGAAGAACCATTTTCTTTGTTAAAGTGGAGAAAACGTTATTCTTTCTCAATAAACGCGTTTACGATAAAACTATTATTTCTTTTGCAAACAGTTTGGAGCCAGATCAGACGCCGCGTGACCCGGCGTCTGATCAGGCTCCAAACTGTTTGCCACCAAGATAAATATGAATTATGAGAATTGTCCAAACGTTGAACTTTTCTACGATTTAGTGATTTGCGTTTGCGTTTTGTTGCGTTTAAACGGGAAAGAATCACGTATTCTCCACTGTAGTCGGAGTTTCACTGTGTCAAATGCTCATTAAAGCTACTGCAATAAAACAAAAATACATGAGGTCCTGGTGTGAACATGTTACCAAAGGCATTGATCCAATGTTTTACAAAGGAAGGAAGATACTAGACTTGTGAATTAATTCACACCTGAAAAGCAACAAGGACTAAATGCGTTGGTTAACCAATTAACCCTAAGCGACGCGTTTATGCGCCAATCACGAAAACATGACTGTGACTTCTACAGCTGCCGTATGCCAACAGTAAAGACCCTGGTCAGAGGGCTCCTACAGCACCCTCTGATTGAGGTATGCACTTTTTAATATATGCAATATATTCTTGAAATCTACCCTAAGTACCTTCGAAATGGATTATACTTAATTGGAAACAGGGTTAATATGTTAACTTATAATGGTCTGTGGAAGCGTGCGTGCTATTAGGCTACGTACAAAACCTGAACCGGTAATTACTCCAGTTGCACAAGCCATTGTACAGTGGAGAATACGTTATTCTTTCCCGTTTAAACGAAACGAAACGCAAACGCAAAACACTAAAACGTAGAAAAGTGCAACCTTTGGACAATTCTGATAATATATGTTTATCTTGGTGGCAAACAGTTTGGAGCCTGATCAGACGCCGGGTTACCCGGCGTCTGATCTGGCTCCAAACTGTTTGCAATAGAAATAATAGTGTTAGCGTAAACGCGTTTATTGGGAAAGAATAACGTTTTTCTCCACTGTATGATGTTGTTGAAAAATACATACAATTTGATCGCTGCTGTAGTTGATGTGTTGTAAATAATGTGTTTATCTAAACCTCTCAGGTTTTAATTATTCTAAGGTTTAAAAGTACTTCAAAGTGCTACATTTAAAATGCATCATGGTACTTCAGGAAAACAACAGACATAATGAGTGTGTATACAAAACAATTTCAAATAGACGATTTATTGGGAGGGCACAATCCATACTGTTTATTGTATTTTGAAATGCAACAGAAATTGGTTCTAAACGAACCAATTTTTATTTTGCATAACAATATACAGTGCTCCCTCCCTAAAACGGACATCCGAACAATGATTTCATCCTTATAGTGACCATTGCCGCTGTTCCCCAAACAAGACCATTATATTCAACACTTGAACTGCTGCAATATCGTCTGCTCAAAATTGTCGTCTGCTGGTTTTCTGAACGTTACATAATTTTGGACATTTTGACAGATGAAATATAATGACGAGTGGCAAACAGCCTGAATCTAGATCAGACGCCGCGTTAAGCGGCGTCTCTGATCTGGATTCAAGCTGTTTGCAAATGAAAGCCTATTCCCCTCCCTTTAACGAATCTCTTAGAACAACGCACACACTATTTGCCGTCCGAGGGATGTTATTGTAGAGAGGGGGCAATTTGTGTACAAGAGGACGAGTTTGTTCTTTCTTTTATTAAACCTTTCCCTGATAGAAGCGCCTTTTCGCGCATTTGATTTATTCCCCCACTGAAGAAAATAGTTCCTATTTATACAGTCATAAATATGTTCATACACAAATATCTTCTATATCCTGACATATTGAAGCTTAAAGCAGGCTGAAAGTAAAACAGAATGCGCCTTAGGGCGCATTCTGCTTTACTTTCAACCTCATTTTAAGTGGTCATCTCACTTCAAAACTAGAAACAGGCTATGGGATAAGGGGTTAATCTGTTTGTGCTGAAACTGCAATGAAATAAACATTTTTACTATCATCATGACGTCATACATGTACCCCATATTACATGTACATGCCACTGCCATCTTATCGTCTGCTTAGGATTTTCGGGCTGGCATTTGTATATTTGGAATAGAGTGCGTTTTCGACTAAACTCTTTTATAGAATGCCTAACGGTTTGCATCAGTTAAATGTCATGTTTAGTGAACAGTGGAGCGGTAGGAGTCGTTGTAAAGAGAGACTCGTTGTTGGGGCCGTTGTAGGGAAGAAGCACTGTATATCAAAGCTTTTCGCAAGGTTTAACGTGTAGGCTTTGACAGTAATGGTGTTAAAGTGACGTGCATTTTCAGTTAGGAAATGCCCTATTAATGGCATACGACCGTATACTATAGAATTTAAGTTTATTTAACTATGCTCTCAAGATCAATCAAACGTAAATTTAGGCATGCCGTTAGGATAGGCGGCGGTTATGAGATATATTAACCTTACACCGAACGCACCTAGTATGATTTATAATCTAACTTCGTATTGCTTTACCCTTTCGACACAAACGTTTCCGTGAGCTTTTACCGTTTCATTGTCGTCTGCTTCAATTATTGTGTTTGTAAGATCGTTTCAAAGTAAGATTCAATGTAGTATGATTTAAAACATATCGATTCGAGTGTCTAACAGTTTGAATCTGATCAGAATACCAACTGTTTGCGAACGCGATTTCAAGCGTCATTTAGAGTGAAAGGGCTCAACACGTTTACCCATAGTAACGCGTTTACAAATGGTATACCAATGGAAATTATAGCGTTATTTAAACAGCGAGGACCCTATCTGGGTCTGCACTTTTTATCTTGATGCAATCCATTTTAATGCTTACATAAATATATAAAATGGACAATTCCAAACAGATAAAGTGTTATGTTGATTTAGTGTACTGTAAAGCAGGTATTTTTCGCGTCATGAATATTTCGCGTAATGCGATATTGTATTAATTTGCGACATCATGCAATGTATCTAGCAGACGGTAACTTATAGCAGGTTGAAAGTAAAGCAGAATGTACATTAAGGCACATTCTACTTTACTTTCAACCTGTTTTAAGATGTCACCTATTTTCAAAACTAGAGACGCGAGGCAACTCATTCGCGAATTAACGCAAATTATATTCTCGCGAATAAAATCGGGTTTACAGTAAGTCAGATGGTGGATTGATGTAATGCGTCCTAGGTGTGTGACCTTCTTGATGTTCTTCTCTTTTCTTGTTAAAGTAGTTCATTGAGTTAAGCTACAGTCACTACCTTTTTGTCATTGAAAAGTAGCATCAACCCTGAAGAATTATTTAATTGTTACTTTCTAACAATTCGCCATATACCCGCCTTTATTTATGCTTTTCGGTGGATTACCACGATATAGCAGTGGATGATCACTTGGTAATCCACTGCAGTGGATTATCACCAATCGCTTTTATTATGAATTTTCCCCGTAGGGCTCCCCAAGAATCGTAGTCAATCGTGTCTTATCGTTAAATTCCGGCAGTCCGATTTGTCGCGAACTACTCACCGGAAGAGCACGAATCCAAACTCGGGAGCAACGAAGTCATTCGGATGACGTCAAATCAACAAATATACCGCCAACTGTCACGCACGTGTGTGTTCGACATAAAACGTGGGGCTCAACACGGGATAAATAGTGTACGTTCGCTTTCAATTTTTAAACAATTTCGTTTAAAAAGTGGCTTAAAAGGATAAATAAATAGAATAACTGTGTTTTTTCAGTGTTAGATCGAATTTAATCCATTTCGTGAACATCAGACTGTTATATTTTCACTCGTGGCTTCGCCACTCGTGAAAATATAACGTCTGATGTTCACTCAATGGATTAAATTTCGATCTTACACTGAAAAAAACAGTTATCCTCTATTTAATCATGCCGAAATGCACATTGTAGTTTTGATCCAAGCATTCGCACAAAGCAACAAACAGGGTAGTGTTTATCCGTCGTCACATACACATTAATTTTTTCAAATGTTATGTCGTCAATGTTAACTATTATTTCCATGCAAACAGAAGCCGGGTCACCCGGAAACCCAAAACTGTGTGTCTCTCAAATTAACATGAATGGTCAGAACTGTAGAATTGTATCTCATTTTTACTTCAGTTCTTTTGCTACAGTACTGAACCTTATTAAATTAAAATGATAATCGCAAGCGAATTGCCATCGAATTGCCATCGAATCGGGCGCTTCAAAAAACAAATCCCACGTTTGAATACTTTAACGCGAATTTTCAGAAGCGGTTGTGACAAAAATGGAATCGAAAAAATTAACGAAGGCATATTTGCGAACATTTGTGAGATACACCACTCAAGAAAACTTATCCGAGGGTAAATTAGTATTTTGAAATCGCAAGCGAATCTCCATCGAATTGCCATCGAATTGCAAGCGAATCGCAAAAATTGTTAATTTAATAAGATTCAGTACTGTACATGTACAGTGGAGAAAACGTTATTCTTTCCCAATAAACGCGTTTACGCTAAAACTATTTTTTCTGTTACAAACCGTTTGGAGTCAGATCAGACGCCGGGTAACCCGGCGTCTGATCAGGCTCCAACCTGTTTGCCACTAAGATAAACATGAAATATCAGAATTGTCCAAAATTTGTTCTTTTCTACGTTTTAGTGCTTTGCGTTTGCGTACGTTTGCGTTTAAACGGGAAAGTATAACAGATTATCCACTGTATACTGTTGCCTTTCGATTGCGTTTCAACCCAAAATAAAATCCCCTTTCTATCCACTGTACTTACAGGTACATTATCCAACATCTTAAAATAGGAAGCATGTTCCTATTATAGTGTTATCTTTGTATCTATCTCAACTTTCGACCAAACGTGACTATTAGCACTTGTCTTTATTGTTTGTCGTTGAATATCTCGTGCTTGATCAAATCAAACATACTGTGGCATGTATAGGCAGATAATTTACCGTGATTGGCTATCCTTTTACTGACTTTCAAACAAACTACAGTAGAAATGCAGAACAATAGTATAATAAGTCACACTTAACCGTATTTTTACAGTTTAATATAACTATATCATCGTTTACGTCGAATATATCGGTATTTCAATGTAAAAACGTGGTTAAAGTAGTCGAACGTATCCGTACTTCATCGTTAAAAAGCCATAACACGTCTTTACGTTGAAATAGAGATATTGTCTACTAACGTGAGTATGAGATATCTAGTATGTTTATATTTGGTATCTATCTGAGGTTTTATCCTCGTTCGGAATTTGGAAGTGCTTCCGAATGACTTTGGCTGTTTTTTCATTTACAATAGAAAAACAAAAAGCATCAACTCTTTGTTTATTTAAAGGCCGACTGTTTTCATTTTTGACAAACAACTAAACATGTTGACACTGATATTGTTTTCGAAAAGCGTAAAAGTACATATCATTGTGAAAACTGAGCCGCATACAGCATTTTACTAGGCCATATCATAGCATACATGTACTAAACGTATAAAACAGCTTGGTTTCATTACGTAACGATACAAAGGTGATTTCATTTACTGTATCTAAAGTGTCTGAACTTAGGAACACTCAATTTTATATAGAGAATCATTATGTTTTGTTACGATAACAGTTTATTTTCCAAGTTCAAGCCATTTACAATCCCTGGAAACGATCAGAATAATTAAGGTTTATGTTTTAAAGTCTAACTGTAGTTATGTGTAAATGTATTTGCCAGACACAGCAATTGAAAACGTTTTTGGATTAACTTTAGAAGTATATTAAACCCTTTTACTCTCAATGACGCTTAAAAGCGCGTTTGCAAACAGTTTGAATCAAGACCAGACACCGCGTAACGCGGCGTCTGATCAAGATACGAACTGTTTGACATTTTTTTTGTAAATGTCTTCAATCATACTGCTTTAAATTTAACTTTGAACCGATAGAACAGACAGCAATATTGAAGCAGACGACAATAAAGCGGTATAGGTTCTCCCGAATAAGTTGATTATGAAAGGGTTAACTCGCGTCAACGAACTTGTACTTTTAAATCACACTGATTATTGCTTATGTTCCTATACTGTTATTGTGTTTGATCTTGAAAATTTGTTATATTCGCACGATGTATAAAAACAAAAATTACATTACCAAATACTGGTCGTTGTCAACAACAGTTTTCTGCTACAAACGTTGTCTGTAAAACTTCTGATACTGGTTGCATCGGATATTCATTCAATTAAACATATTCCGCTTGACGATATTGCCAATGTTGTTTGGCTCTGATTCAAAACTGTGAGCAACCTCTTTCAAGACAGGTTTGCATTATTGATGAGGCAAATGACTCTTTTATTGAGTTGTTATTCATAGTACATGTACTCATGTATAAAGTTTTTATTTCTACACTATTAAACTGGGCTTTGAATCATCATATATTGACACTTAGATAAGAATAAATAGTTTGAATTTAAAAACCAAAAACATATCATTGTCCTCATTTCCAGTGCATTGCGTTTGCGTTTCATTTGCGTTAAAACAGTAAATGATATAAAAATATTTACATTCGCAACATTCAAATCCATTGATACAGTGGAGAATCCGTTATTCTTTCCCATTTAAACGCAAACGTACGCAAACGCAAAGCGCTAAAACGTAGAAAAGAACAACTTTTGGACAATTATGATATTTCATGTTTATCTTGGTGGCAAACAGTTTGGAGTCTGATCAGACGCCGGGTTACCCGGCGTCTGATCTGGCTCCAAACTGTTTGCAATGGAAATAATAGTTTTAGAGTAAACGCGTTTATTGGGAAAGAATAATTCATTCTTCACTGTATGCACTTTTCATTTGAGCATTAATCTTTGGAACCCGAACAGCAAACAATTGGAGTTTTTTTTCTTTAAAAGATTGTTCTTACGTGTAACCGATGTATGCCTTCCTATTAGCGGAAACCGTGATTACCGACAACAATTCTTATTAATAAGATAAATTGCAAGAAAATTGGTATACCTTATAAACAGCAGCTGTCTGCGTTTCTTTATGACAAAAATACGAAATACTTATCCTACTTTAAAAATGATGTCATTTCCTAATGACGTCAAATCGGCATTTTGCGCCAAACTGTCAAGTTGTTGATTTTCGAATGTAAGCAATGGAACTTTTTTTTTCTCTTTCGAATGCAGACAACTTCAGTAATGCGGTCATAGCTGTTCCTTTCAGGGTACACATTCTTTGTGTTATCAACCTCTAATATGGATTAATTATAAATGCGTATTTACAAAATGTTCATTTAATATTAGAAAGTAGAGCAAATATTTTGTAAATATTAGAAACAAACTGATTGTTTTCGGCGTTCAAGCAAAATATATGACAGAAAGTTATCGGAAAATACCGGTCGATAAATTTCTGCCGTTTATTTCGCTTGAACGCCGAAAAAAAGTTCATTTCTTAAATGCCCTCTCCACTGTAAAGTACAGTGGCTATCAGCATCGTCTCTAGACATGCAATGATCATATACGATTAATCATGTTTTGGCTTATAATATGTGAATTACCTCTTTTACTAGTCATATGGAGGTCTGCCGTTTCGTTTGATATATAGCCCTTCTCATGTCGTAAAATCGTCTGCTTTGAAATTGTCGTTTGCAATATTTTTTCAGTTAAGATGTGTATATTAATTTTGAAATTAAAGAACACTTTAAGCTAAGTGTCATAAAGTTATGGTTCAGATCAGACACCGCGTAACGCGGCGTCTGCTCTCGATCCAAACTGTTTACACATTACTGTCGCGATTAGAATTACGCCAAGAAACCTTCACCCCTTAGCACGCAATGCAGTGTAATAAGGTAACTGTGGGCTTCAAACATATTTATCTTCATTTTCTCTTAGAAAATCTCATCAAATTGTCAAGCAATAAAGATCCATATGAGATTCCAAGGGACACATAGACTCATCTAGATCCAAAACGTTTGGTACAGTTTTGACACATTCAACTGCAATGTGCAAATGTTAAATAAAAAGTATTTGTACTTAACCCTTTTGCTCTCAATAACGCTTACATGTACAGTGGAGAACTGTTATTCTTTCCCGTTTAAACGCAAACGTACGCAAACGCAAAGCACTAAAACGTATAAAATAACAACTTTTGGACAATTCTGATATTTCATGTGTATCGTGGTGGCTAACATTTTGGAGCCTGATCAGACGCCGAGTTACCCGGCGTCTGATCTGGCTCCAAACTGTTTGCACTGCAAATAATAGTTTTAGCGTAAACGCGTTTATTGGGAAAGAATAACACATTCTCCACTGTACCAGCGCGTTTGTAAACAGTTTGGATCCTGATCTTACGCCGCGTAACGGCCGTCTGATAAGTTTTTTAAACTATTTGACACTCATTTTGAAAGTTCTTCAGCCATACTGCCTTTTTTGTTAACTTTGAAACGGCATTGCAGACATCAAAATAGATGCAGAAGACAATGGAACGGTAAAGGGGTAAAAGTCGCACGAAACATTTGGCAGTGAAAGGGTTAAACATATCAATAGTGCAAATTGTGTGGTCTAAAACTGTCATTTCCAGAGAAAAGAAGTACAAAAACATGCAAACCTATAATATATAAATCTACATTTAAGCCTGGAATGGAAAATTCAAGTTTCCGACAAAGACTAGATCTACACTATTATTTAACAAATGTTTTCACAATGACTTTCAATGTGCTGAGCAGTGAATCTCTTGATCAAAGGGCTCCTATATGCACTGTTTTAGTGGCTCCTTTAGAGGCGTTTTGAGGGTGCTAATGCGCGCTGCATGTGGGCCTTGTTTGTTACAGTGGAGAATCTGTTATTCTTTCCCGTTTAAACGCAAACGTACGCAAACGCAAAGCACTTAAACGTAGAAAAGAACACTTTTTGGACTATTCTGATAGTTCATGTTTATCTTGGTGGCAAACAGTTTGGAGCCTGATCAGACGCCGGGTTACCCGACGTCTGATCTGGCTCCAAACTGTTTGCACTGCAAATAATAGTTTTAGCGTAAACGCGTTTATTGGGAAAGAATAACACATTATCCACTGTAACTATGAGCATTGAGTATTAAATGTGTTAGCAGAACTGTTTTATAACAACTCAGTATTATTCCGATAACCACAATGAGTCAATGTTGTTTGTGCTATGTGTCGGAAAGACCCTCCCCGATGATTAACACTGTAGTGCATTTAAGTGCCGTAAGGTAACATTGTAATATGCTGTTCAAGCAGTTTTGATTCAGAGTAACTCGGGGTCTGGATCCACAATGTATGATGATACATGTACGAAAATGATAGTTTCTGAAAACAAACCGAATATGAACAAACTCTTATATCCCTTAAACTTTCAATCGACAATTACAGTTTTAAAAAAAAGTCTTTGCCATTTTATCTATTTAGGTATTTTGCTACAATTAATTGAAAAATGACCAAATGGTATTTGTTAGAGCCCTCTGATCACAATGTACACTGTTTGCATTGAACAAATGTATTTTGCATAGTTGCACTATTCTTTAATGACGAATTTACTGCTACAGTGGAGAATCTGTTATTCTTTCCCGATAAACGCGTTTACGCTCAAACTTTTTTGTCTTTTACAAACAGTTTGGAGCCAGATCAGACGCCGGTTAACCCGGCGTCTGATCAGGCTCTAAACTGTTTGCCATCAATATAAACATGAATTATCAGAATTGTCCAAAAGTTGTACTTTTCTACGTTTTTAGTTCTTTGCGTTTGCGTTCCGTTTGCGCTTAAACGGGAAAGAATAACAGATTCTCCACTGTACAACGCTATAGGGGTTGAATTGTCATGAAGAGCAGATAACACTTACTTAGCGTACTACATTGGAAAAACGGTTATTCTTACGTCATCAGTGACGTCATACAGTGGAGAAAACGTTATTTGTTCCCATTTAAACGCAAACTAAAAGCAAATGCATTGCAAAAACATGGAGAAAATGACAACTTTTTGAAAATCCAAATTATTAATTGTAAACCTGATCAGACTCCAAAATGTTTGCATTGGAATAAATAGCTTTAACGTAAACGCGGTTATTGGTAAAGAATAACACGGTATCCTATGTTCAGTGCAGACATCGTATCTTTCAAAACACACGACGCGTTCACGCCACAGCTATAGTGGAGAATGTGTTATTCTTTCCCGATAAACGCGTTTACGCTAAAACTATTATTTCATTTACAAACAGTTTAAAGCCAGATCAGACACCGGGTAACCCGGCGTCTGCTCAGGCTCCAAACTGTTTGCCACCAAGATAAACAAGAATTATCAGAATTGTCCAAAAGTTGTTCTTTTCTACGTTTAAGTGCTTTGCGTTTGCGTACGTTTGCGTTTAAACGGGCAAGAATAACAGATTCTCCACTGTATTATCTCAATTACAAACGGTTTGGAGCAAGATCTGACGCAGGGCACTCAAATAATAATAACTAGTTAGAATTGTGAATAAGTTTTCATTTTCTACGTTTTATTGCAATGCGTTTGCGTGGCGTTTGCGTTTTGGACGGGACAGACCAGAGTTTCCTCTGTATTATATGAAACTGTAAAACACCATGTACAGTGGAGAAAACGTTACTATTTCCCAATAAACACGTTTTCGCAAAAACTATTATATCCAGTAAAAACAGTTTGGAGCCAGCTCAGACGCCAGACTCCAAACTGTTTGCCACTCAGCTGAATATCAATAATCAGAATCGTCAAAACATTGTTATTTTATACATTTAAGTGTATTTCTTTTGCGTTTAGTTTGCGTTTAAAAGGGAAAGAATAACGTTTTCTCCACTGTACATGTATATGATAAACGGTAGAAACTACAGTATTGAACCCTATTAAATTAAATTAATAATCGCAAGCGAATTGCCATCGAATTGCCATCGAATCGCCATCGAATCGGGCGCTTCAAAAAGCAAATCGTGTGCTTGACTTGTTTTACGCGATATTTCCGAAGCGGTTGTGACAAAAATGGAATCGAAATACATAAACGAAGGCATATTTGCGAATATTGGTGAGATACACAATTCAGGCAAACTTAACGCGTTAATTGCGTTGGAAAATATTCACAAGCGAATTGCCATCGAATTGCAAGCGAATTGCCATCGAATTGCAAGCGAATCGCAAAAATTGTTAATTTAAAAAGGTTCAGTACTGTAGATTATTAAATGGATGGATACAGTGGGAAAAAAACGTTATTTCCCGTTAAATGGTACAAAACGCGAACGAATTGCAATAAGATGTAGAAAATGTCGCGTTTTAGAAAATTATGATTGTTTATTGATATCTGAATTGCAAACAGTAAATTGTCTGATCTGGCTCAAAACTGTCTTCAATGAAATAATAGTTAAGCGTTAACGCGTTTATTGAATTACTTCCCTCCACTGTAACATTAACACTTTCTACAGTGGAGAATCTGTTATTCTTTCCCGTTTAAACGCAAACGTACGCAAGCGCAAAGCACTAAAACGTAGAAAAGAACAAATTTTGGACAATTCTGATATTTCATGTTTATCTTGGTGGCAAACAGTTTGGAGCCTGATCAGACGCCGGGTTACCCGGCGTCTGATCTGGCTCCAAACTGTTTGTATTGGAAATAATAGTTTTAGCGAAAACGCGTTTATTGGGAAAGAATAACGTTTTCTCCACTGTAACATAGCGACGAGTAAGCACGTCATTTACGATTATGCCACAAGTCATAAATAGAATAGACTTAATTGGAAACTTGAAGTGTCTATTTAAAGTAAGTTTATGGGGTAAACAAATATGTGCATGGAAACTGTTTTACACAAACTGACATTTTCATATTCAATAGGACATGAAAGAAACCCTTGTTCCAAGTGTAAGAAAGATTTATATGTTGAATGGATTCTGTTGAATCACCAATTGTAATATGCGTTACATATCATACACACACTTTCACAAAATAAAGCAAACAAGTCTATAATTTCTGCTATGGATAAGCATAATACAAGGTACATTTGCCTTTTTCCAATCTATGTACATGTGCAGTGGAGAAAACGTTATTCTTTCCCAATAAACGCGTTTACGCTAAAACTAGTATTGCCAGTACAAACAGTTTGGAGCCAGATCAGACGCCGGGTAACCCGGCGTCTGATCAGGCTCCAAACTGTGTGCCACCAAGATAAACATCAGATATCAGAATTGTCCAAAAGTTGTTCTTTTCTACGTTTTAGTGCTTTGCGTTTGCGTACGTTTGCGTTTAAAACTTTAAACGGGAAAGAATAACAGGTTCTCCACTGTATGCCTACGGTATAAAATACTATTTGGCTGGTTATGTTCCAAATTTTTGGATACTCAAACATAAATAATAAGTTCAAAGGTGTGGTTTTCTTAATTTTGCTTTGAAGGGAAATCTTATCACCTTTTCCAAATGTAGGTATAGTCAGACTTTTATAGATTACATTACGCTTTCTTTCCAAACAGGCTTTTGATCTCAATAGTAAACTGTTATATCACTTACAAACGGTTTGGAGCCATATCGGAGGCCGAGCTAACGAGTACCACTGTATCTGGTCATGCTCAAAACTATTTACGATTCTGATTTAAAATCCGTCTGCAATAGTCGCGAACCTGTATCTTTTATTGTACAGTGCTCCCTTCATACAGTGGATAATCTGTTATCCTTTCCCGTTTAAACGCAAACGTACGCAAACGCAAATCACTGAAACGTAGAAAAGTACAACTTTTGGACAATTCTAATAATTCATTTTTATCTTGGTGGCAAACAGTTTGTAGCCTGATCAGACGCCGGGTAACCCGGCGTCTGATTTGGCTTCAAACAGTTTGTAAATGAAATAATAGTTTTAGCGTAAACGCGTTTATTGGGAAAGAATAACGTTTTCTCCACTGTACAACGGCCGTTGCAACAACGATTCTCTCCTTACAATGACCCTTGTCGTAGTTCTCTAAACAGGACAATTATGTCCAACCTATTCACGACTGCAATATCGTCTACAACAAATTGTTGTCTGCTGTTTTTCCCAAAGTTACATATTGGACATTTTTCAAGCTGTTAGCAAATGTCCTTCCCTATATTGACTGCTCCCGAACAAAGCACACAATGTTTGTCTCCCGTTGGGTGTCGCTGTAGAGAGGGGGCACTGTATATACTCCCCTTGAAACACAAAGGGGCAAAGCACTAGTGAAAGTATTTCAAGTTCTTCTTTGACACATATTGAAAGTTGTTTGAGGTAACTAACGGATAAGCAAGTTACATAGACTTTTTGATCGTTGATTATGTTCTGTGCATATTTCATTCTGATATCTCCGGGGAAAGAGTAAATGGCTTTTTGCTGTAACAGAAAATATAATTGAAAAAGAAGCCAAAGCTCGTCTTTCATGACCACTATTTACAGGAAACATTTTCAATAGGCCAGTCAAATGTCTGACTTTCCTTCGATCATTAGGATTGAACATTGTTTCTTCTGCCATTATCAATACTGCTAATCATGCGACCCGATTTCCATAATTATCTAATAAATCACAACAGAGAATCGTATTTGCAAGTGGAAACGGCTTTGTGAGTGG
This sequence comes from Gari tellinella, assembly GCA_922989275.2. Lineage (NCBI taxonomy): Eukaryota > Metazoa > Mollusca > Bivalvia > Cardiida > Psammobiidae > Gari > Gari tellinella. The sequence goes on along the minus strand of OV277870.1, from coordinate 50,677,433 downwards.
CTGGATATCTTCTCTGAAGACTTACATAAGTACTTACTTATTGGAGATTCTCTAGAGATAACATTGTCAAGAAGATAGGTTCAGTAAAAAAAATTGGGAAAATAATGTGTTTGGATAGCGGGTGTGTATCGAGCGCCTTAAGCTAGTACAGTTGGGTTAAAGTGGAGAAGACGCTTTTCTTTACGGATTAAACGAAACACAGCACATTACAATGTACATATATACAGTGGTAAATACGCTAATCCTACCCATTTACGCGTTAATCTATGCGTAAGAAACGCATAGTGAACGGTTAACGAACGGTTAACGAACGGTTAACGCCTAATGACTTTAACGCGTTTAAACGCGTTAATAAACGATTATAAAAAAGCAGTCTCGGCTAAGGGATCCCTCTGCTAAGTGATGACCCTTTCATCCGGGCTATTTTAAACGAGTAAACAAACGCGTAAAGAAACGGCAAGGAAACGCGTTAAATAAAACGGATAATAAACGCGTAAGAAACGCTAAGGAACGCGTCAAGTGGGTATGAATAGCGCATTTACCACTGTACATATAGACAATAACTATTCATTAAAATGCTTACGTAATTAGCAGAAGGATCCTGATCAGACGCTGGGTTCGGCGGCGTCTGTTCTAGAAACACACCGTTTGCAACGGACATAAGGTACTTAGCAATAAAACTTGGAAATACCGTGTTTAAAACAGCCTTTGTGCATCTGTAAACTTTGACAAGTATGCGTATTGAAAAAGGGATGTTTATTGCTCCCAGTTTGAGGCCAGATCAAACGCCGAGTTTCTCGGCGTCCGATAAGTCTCCAAACTGTTTGACCGTCATATGACGATAAATCGTGAACATTATTTGAAGCACTATTGGCGTTTTTTAAAGTATATTACGTTGCGTTTTCCGCTATGTTTTGCTGTTTAACCCTTTCAACGCGATAGGTGACTAAAGTGAACTTTACAAACAGTTTCAATCCGGATCAGACGCCGCATTACACACCGTCTGATCAGGTTCTAAATTATTTAACACGTGTATCAATACTTCTACGGTCAACACGTCAAAAGTGAAATTGGTACAGTGGAGAAATTGTTATTCTTCCCAATAAACGTGTTTAAGCTAAAACTATTATTTCCAATGCAAACACTTTGGAGCCTCATCAGACGCCCGGTAACCGGTCGTCTGATCAGGCTCCAAACTGTTTCCCGCTCAGCTTTATATAAATAGTCAGAAATTTCAAAAAGGTGTTAGTTTTAGTGTATTCCGTTTGCGTTTCGTTTTCGTTTAAACGGGATAGAATAACGCTGTCTCCACTGTATACAATTGCATACAAGGATTTGTAGCACACGGTGTTGTGTAGGCGTTAGTATTGAACCAGATGGTTAAATTCTATATGAAAATGTTTAAAAGGGGACGGGATTACAATGCTCCCCCATTGTGACGCTAATGAATCGTCTCATTTTCTGCAAACACTACTTAGAGTATTTTATTGGCTCGACTAATTATGTTGCTGTGCTGGCTAATACCTACAGCTCAACTTTATATTGGAACATTGAGTGTGTTTTCATGGGTATCAGGGGAGCATGTGATTTGTTCAGGATTATGCTACGTTAATGTAAAGAACTGTCCAAGTTTCTAGTGTAAACGGTGTTATCATAACAGTCGCAGTACTGAAGAGAAAAAACGTATGACAATCTTTACCAATCCTACTGTGCATAAGACGTTATTTTCCCATTAAACGCGTCTGTGCTTAAAGGATATTTTCCAGTGCAAACCGTTTTGAGCCAGAAAAGACGCCGGTCAACCGGCGTCTAATCTGGCTCAAAACTGTTTGGCACTCGAATTAAAATTTGTCGTCTACGTTTTAAAAAGTCATTTTGTGTATTTTAGTGGATTTCGTTTGCGGTTCCTTCCATTTACAGTGGAGAATCTGTTATTCTTTCCCAATAAACGCGTTTACGCTAAAACTATTATTTGCAGTGCAAACAGTTTGGAGCCAGATCAGACGCCGGGTAACCCGGCGTCTGATCAGGCTCCAAACTGTTTGCCACCAAGATAAACAAGAAGTATCAGAATTGTCCAACAGTTGTTCTTTTCTACGTTTTAGTGCTTTGCGTTTGCGTACGTTTGCGTTTAAACGGGAAAGAATAACAGATTCTCCACTGTAATCAAGAAATGATAACGTCTTCTGCACTGTATCATATAGTGTTGAATTGTGTCGAATAATTTGATTGAAGAATTTCGTAAAGATGGTGCACGCTGTTCTATGGCTCTCAAGATACTCATTTCGAAACATAATGTCTATTTGAGTCTGTGGTGATCTTTGGAATTAAAGTGTAACGTTTCACAGAATTAGGCGTTGTAATCAACACGTTAAACAGATCACGAGTTTCTTGGAAATAGTCCGCCATTGAACAGTTTGGAATAGCCTGAATTTAAAATCGATTACACGAACTTACGGGTCTTGTAACCTGTAATGTGGACGACATGTTTCTAAATATGCACTCGTCTCCCAAGCAGTTCTTAGAGTCATTATCGGTTACCTTGGAGATAAACAACATGTGATAATAGTTTTCAAACATGTACTGATGAAACAAGTTCCTAAGCTTTAATTCAGAATTGTTGATCGAGTTGAGGAAATATCAAAAACGAAATCCAAGACAGTAGCTATGGCTTCGGAAGAAGAAATATATCGAATATTGTAAGTAAAATATATTGACTTTTATTTTATGAATGTAGGACCTTACTGTTGTTATATAAGTGGCCAATGGTATGCAGAACTTATTTATTATTACTCACAAATAACTGTAAGTCATCATTAGCTTTATTCAGATATAAATAACTTTATTTCGATTTTTTTTTAATTAGCTTGTAACCCTTATCATACCGAACTATCGTCAGCTCTGCGAAAAAAGATTAGTTTAAATGTTTTTGATATGAATAAAAGTAGAATAAAAGTGACAAATAGTTTGAATTCAGATTAGACGCTGCGTGACGCGGCGTCTGATCTGGATCCATATTTTTGCAAAAAATAATCAAGTCGCACTTAGCATGATAAGGGATAAAGAGACAAAAAACATTGTTTTCAATTAGACATAATTATCAAAATACAATACCGTGCGTTAAGCGTTTAACCTTTTTCGTGTTATATTATTCTCGTCTTCAAATTTTGTCGTCTGTAAGAGTTTTAAGAGTTGACTGTCTTCCGTTGCTGATCAGAAAAAATATCTCTTAAATAGCAAACCGTGTAGATCAAGATCAAATGCTACAAGTGATTTGGTGTCTCATTTGAGTACAAATTATTTGCAAACTGTTATAAGATATTCTCGTATACTGTGCAGAAAGGTTAGAGGAAATATCAGATAAAGTTGTCATTATTGTAAATAGCTCAATTGGAAAACATCTTGATTACCTAATGGTAACCAGAGCGAAATACAATACATGTACATGTACAAACTCGATTCTTCGAACAGGTTTAACTCACCCGTGTTTTATTTGTTGCACTTCGATTTTAGGCTTAACCATTTCTTATTTTTAAAGTACGAGTATGCTTGATTTAAACGAACTTTGAGTTATTAAAGGTTCAAGTTCTGAATTAGGGATAATTTTAATTAAAACGAATTGGAAGAATTGTACATGTACGTGTGCAGTGGAGAATGTGGTATTCTTTACCAATAAACGCGTTTACGCTAAAACTATTATTATTTGCAGTGCAAACAGTTTGAAGCCAGATCAGACGCCGGGTAACCCGGCGTCTGATCAGGCTCCAACCTGTTTGCCATCAATATAAACATGAAATATCAGAATTGTCCAAAAGTTGTTTTTTTCTACGTTTTAGTGTTTTGCGTTTGCGTACGTTTGCGTTTAAACGGGAAAGAATAACATATTCTCCACTGTATCATGTATTCTTCGTTTATCACTGCATTTTCAAGTCTACAATTACAGTACATTCAATATTCGGTATCTCGAGCTCCCTTAACACGAAGTTACAGTGGAGAATCTGTTATTCTTTCCCGTTTAAACGCAAACGTACGCAAACGCAAAGCACTAAAACGTAGAAAAGTACAACCTCTGGACAATTCTGATAATTCTTGTTTACCTAGGTGGCAAACAGTTTGGAGCCTGATCAGACGCCGGGTTACCCGGCGTCTGATCTGGCTCCAAACTGTTTGCACTGCAAATAATAGTTTTAGCGTAAACGCGTTTATTGGGAAAGAATAACATATTCTCCACTGTACCTGTATTCCTATGGTTGCACTGACTTATTTCAGCATTGGTTGAGTCGACATGTCAATATGTCAATGTTAACACGTTTCAACTTTGAAATAACGTTGAATAATCATTCGACTTAAGGGTGTATCAATGTCATGAATTTGGGAACTTTTCAAAGTATATGAAAACACTCTATGATGGTTTTGTATTGAAGAGCTATTTAAGATGAATGAAAAAATAGAAAAAGTGTACATTTTGGTGAACAACAGTTGGCTGTACGGCCATGTAAAATTTACCCCACCCACTTCCTCTTATGTTGTCCTTTTCAAACAGCCCGCTTCAATAAAATCCATTTTAAATGAAAACAAACATGATAATTTGGTTTTGTGTTATTTATTTCCTATCTATGGTAGTATTTCTTCATACAATAACTAATTTAAGAAAAAAAAGGCACCAAATGTGAAATTTATAAAGCTCTAAATATCATCGATATGGTACTTTTTTGTAAATTTTGTAAGGGGCGATAACTCTTTTTACTTTAATAACTCAAAATTTTCAACACTGACCTTTCAATTTCTTTTCATATTTTGAACTGCCTTAGTATGGGCTTTCATCTGGTAGAATATAAGAAAAAGTTAAATACTAGAACTATTTCATTTTCAAACTTTTTTACTTTTTTTCATAAAATAAAAAATCTAATAAAATTATGCCCTATATAAAGCATATTTTTGATATTCAAGGATCCATATTGTTCAAACCTGGTGCCTGATTTGTCTAAATTTGGTTTATATATGTGAACATACCACCATAGACATGAAATAAATAAAGAAAACCCAAATTAATATTTTTGTTTTGTTTTGAAATAGATTTTACTGAAGCTTGTACTCTGAATGGGTAAAATTTGAGAAAAAAATCCAAATTTGACATACCTTTTTCAAATCGCTGTAGCTCAAAAGAAAGGACACCACCATATATATTTTTTTTCATTTTTTCATTCATCATAAATAGCTCTTCCAAAAAAACAATGATAGACAAAAAGTTTAATACTTTGAAAAAAATGGCTCATGACATTGATACACCCTTAAGAAGGATTTTGTAAAGTCGACAATGGGTTCATTCTTATCATGCTGAATTGTCGTCTGCTTTGAAATAAATAGTCTGCAAAAAGACCGAAAACTAGTTTGTATGTATTTGAAATAGACGAAACGTTCCATATGAGTAGCAAACAGCTTAGATCAAGATCAGACGCCGCTTTACGCGGCGTCTGATCTGGATCCAAACTGTTTGTGAATGTTATGCACATCGCGCTTAGCATGAACAGAGATACACCTAAAGTGTAATAATAAATTGTTTACTACATACGAACTTGTGGTTAGCTACCTGTTATTGAACAGACGTAAATACCTGTTTCTCTAAAGACATGTGATATCATACTTATTTTCATCATACATCACATAATAACTTGTTTTAAAGCAACAACCCAATGTCTCAGTTAAAACAACGTTAGAATGGTTATACATAAACGATAAATGTGTGTACTGAATCGCCACTAAGAAATGAATAGTCACATCAACACAGTGTGTGATGGAGGCATGGGTAATTTTGTGTTTAAAATGAGTTATATTCTACCTTAAAATCTGGACCAAAGTCTTATATTTATGTTTCTTAACAGCAAAGCATTACGTTATTATACGTAGGCACGGTTCCAACTGGCTTCGGTTACCCGTCTATTCTACTAGCTAGTTGTGGCCGTTATCTATTTATTCCAAGTTATGTAGTCATTAAAGTCATAAAAACATAATATACAATGATTTTATAGTATCAGGCTTCCCTTGACTCATTTCCATATTCAAATTTAAAGTGCGGAAGACGCTATTCTTCATTGATAATCGGACTTATGCTAAACAACCATACCACATTACAAACAACTTGGAGCCTGTGCCCTAGGTTATAAAGCATTTGAGTTGTGTCTGAGATCTTCTCAAGCATTTGATTGGTCAGATTTGAGCCTAGGCTCAAATCTGACCAATCAAATGCATGAGAACGACTGCAGACTCAACTGATTAGATTCCAGGTAGCCCTGACATATGCTTATAAGTGGTTGAGATCATTCTTTAGCTTTTGATTGGGTAACATTTGGCATTCCATTCTGTTCAAATATGAACAATCAAAAGCTTCAGAACAATCTAAAACTTATTTCAAACGTCTCATATAATATGTAACTATTTGGCAACGGTGTTTGAATAAGTTACAAAATGCCCCGCTCATATGGCTCAATAAATCAACAATATTCAAGTGGAGAAGACGGTGTTGTTTCCAGTTTAATTTTTGACTCTCAATGACGTCATAAAGCGCAACGCAAACAGTTTTTATCCTGATCAGACGCCGCGTAACGCGACGACCGTTCACGATAGAAGCTGTTTGCCACTTGCTTTGAAATTACGTCAGTTATACTGCCTTAAATCTAACTTTGAAACCTTATTGCAGACATCAATATTGAAGCAGACGAAAACGAAGCGGTGAAGGGGTAAAACTATCACGATTAACTTTTCAGCGAAAGTGTTAAATGCAAACGAAAAGCACATGCATTGAAATAAAACATAGAAAAATAACAATTTGTCGACAATTCCGACTGTTCATTTACAAATGAGTAGCAAACAGTTTGAAAACTAATCAGACGCCGGGTTTGCTCCAAACTACTTTTAAAAATACATGTATGATAATTTTAGCGGAATTGCGTTTATAGGTTCATACAGTGGAGAATACGATATTCTTTCCCGTTTACACGCAAACGGAACGCAAACGCAAAGTACTAAAACGTAGAAAAGTACAACTTTTGGACAGTTCTGATAATTCATGTTTATTTTGATGGAAAACAGTTTGGAGCCTGATCAGACGCCGGGTTACCCGGCGTCTTATCTGGCTCCAAACTGTTTGCATTAGAAATAATAGTTTTAGCGTAAACACGTTTATTGGGAAAGAATAAGGTTTTATCCACTGTAACAGGGGAGAAGACATACTTTGTTCCGGTTCAAACGAATATTTTTTGCAAATACAATACGATGCTATGTACGAAATGACATATATTTTAACATGTAACATATAATTTATTTTGTTAATCTTAGTGGCGATCTTTTTTGACACTGATCAGGCGCCTTGTTACCCGGAATTTTACTGGTTACACAGTTTGGATCCTGATCAGACGTCGGGTGACTAAATCCAAACTGTCTGACACACGTATTGGTATGTTTTTTGTCATACTACATCGAATCTTACTTTGAAAACATATTGCAAACAAAATTGAAGTAGAGGCCAATGAAACGGTGTAGGAAACTCACAAGTCACACTATATAACTGAGAACAAACATAATGTAAACAAATATATTTTTTAATTCACTCCCTTCGCAAGCATACTTGTACATTCAACGTTGGATAAATCACATATATACAGTGGAGAAAGCGTTATTCTTTCCCAATAAATGCGTTTACGCTAAAACTATTATTTCTAATGCAAACAGTTTTGTGCCAGATCAGACATAATGTAAACAAATATATTTTTTAATTTACTTCCTTCATAAGCATACTTGTACATTTGTACATTCAACGTTGGATAAATCACAAATATACAGTGAAGAAAGCGTTATTATTTCCCAATAAACGCGTTTACGCTAAAACTATTATTTCTAATGCAAACAGTTTGGAGCCAGATTAGACGCCGGGTAACCCGGCGTCTGATCAGGTTCCAAACTGTGTGCCACTCATCAATAGTCAAAATTGTCAAAAAGTTTGTTCTACATTTTAGTGTTTTGCATTTGCGTTTTGTTTGCGTTTAAACGGGAACGAATAAAGTTTTCTCCTACATCCAACGTTGAGTAAATCACGAATATACACACACGCACTCTAGGGAACCGTCTTGTCAGAGAAATAAATATCTTATATTATACAGACACCATGGAGCTTTATTGGAGTGGTTGATGGTAATCCTGTTCTGTCATAAGACAGTCTGCGTAGAAATTGTCTCCTTCTAAATCATCTCATTTATTATTATTATCAACTCGAATATGAATTTAGCTTAAGGGTGTATCAATGTCATGAATTTGGGAACTTTTCAAAGTACATGTATATGAAAACACTCTATGGTGGTTTTGTATTGAAGAGCTATTTAAGGTGAATGAAAAAATAGAAAAAGTGTACATTTTGGTGAACAACAGTTGGCTCTACGGCCATGTAAAATTTACCCCACCCACTTCCTCTTATTTTGTCCTTTTCAAACAGCCCGCTTCAATAAAACCCATTTTAAATGAAAACAAATATGATAATTTGGGTTTGTGTTATTTATTTCCTATCTATGGTAGTATTTCTTCATACAATAACTAATTTAAGAAAAATAAGGCACCACATGTGAAATTTATAAAGCTCTAAATATCATCGATATGGTACTTTTTTGTAAATTTTGTAAGGGGTGATAACTCTTTTTACTTTAATAACTCAAAATTTTCAACACTGACCTATCAATTTCTTTTCATATTTTGAACTGCCTTAGTATGGGCTTTCATCTGGTAGAATATAAGAAAAAGTTAAATACTAGAACTAATTCATTTTCAAACTTTTTTACTTTTTTTCATAAAATAAAAAAATCTAATAAAATCATGCCCTATATCAAGCATATTTTTGATATTCAAGGATCCATATTGTTCAAACCTGGTGCCTGCTTTGTCTAAATTTGGTTTATATTTGTGAACATACCACCATAGACATGAAATAAATAAAGAAAACCCAAATTAACATTTTTGTTTTGTTTTGAAATAGATTTTACTGAAGCTTGTACTCTGAATGGGTAAAATTTGAGAAAAAAATCCAAATTTGACATACCTTTTTCAAATCGCTGTAGCTCAAAAGAAAGGACACCACCATATATATTTTTTTTCATTTTTTCATTCATCATAAATAGCTCTTCCAAAAAAACAATGATAGACAAAAAGTTTAATACTTTGAAAAAAATGGCTCATGACATTGATACACCCTTAAGAAGGATTTTGTAAAGTCGACAATGGGTTCATTCTTATCATGCTGAATTGTCGTCTGCTTTGAAATAAATAGTCTGCAAAAAGACCGAAAACTAGTTTGTATGTATTTGAAATAGACGAAACGTTCCATATGAGTAGCAAACAGCTTAGATCAAGATCAGACGCCGCTTTACGCGGCGTCTGATCTGGATCCAAACTGTTTGTGAATGTTATGCACATCGCGCTTAGCATGAACAGAGATACACCTAAAGTGTAATAATAAATTGTTTACTACATACGAACTTGTGGTTAGCTACCTGTTATTGAACAGACGTAAATACCTGTTTCTCTAAAGACATGTGATATCATACTTATTTTCATCATACATCACATAATAACTTGTTTTAAAGCAACAACCCAATGTCTCAGTTAAAACAACGTTAGAATGGTTATACATAAACGATAAATGTGTGTACTGAATCGCCACTAAGAAATGAATAGTCACACCAACACAGTGTGTGATGGAGGCATGGGTAATTTTGTGTTTAAAATGAGTTATATTCTACCTTAAAATCTGGACCAAAGTCTTATATTTATGTTTCTTAACAGCAAAGCATTACGTTATTATACGTAGGCACGGTTCCAACTGGCTTCGGTTACCCGTCTATTCTACTAGCTAGTTGTGGCCGTTATCTATTTATTCCAAGTTATGTAGTCATTAAAGTCATAAAAACATAATATACAATGATTTTATAGTATCAGGCTTCCCTTGACTCATTTCCATATTCAAATTTAAAGTGCGGAAGACGCTATTCTTCATTGATAATCGGACTTATGCTAAACAACCATACCACATTACAAACAACTTGGAGCCTGTGCCCTAGGTTATAAAGCATTTGAGTTGTGTCTGAGATCTTCTCAAGCATTTGATTGGTCAGATTTGAGCCTAGGCTCAAATCTGACCAATCAAATGCATGAGAACGACTGCAGACTCAACTGATTAGATTCCAGGTAGCCCTGACATATGCTTATAAGTGGTTGAGATCATTCTTTAGCTTTTGATTGGGTAACATTTGGCATTCCATTCTGTTCAAATATGAACAATCAAAAGCTTCAGAACAATCTAAAACTTATTTCAAACGTCTCATATAATATGTAACTATTTGGCAACGGTGTTTGAATAAGTTACAAAATGCCCCGCTCATATGGCTCAATAAATCAACAATATTCAAGTGGAGAAGACGGTGTTGTTTCCAGTTTAATTTTTGACTCTCAATGACGTCATAAAGCGCAACGCAAACAGTTTTTATCCTGATCAGACGCCGCGTAACGCGACGACCGTTCACGATAGAAGCTGTTTGCCACTTGCTTTGAAATTACGTCAGTTATACTGCCTTAAATCTAACTTTGAAACCTTATTGCAGACATCAATATTGAAGCAGACGAAAACGAAGCGGTGAAGGGGTAAAACTATCACGATTAACTTTTCAGCGAAAGTGTTAAATGCAAACGAAAAGCACATGCATTGAAATAAAACATAGAAAAATAACAATTTGTCGACAATTCCGACTGTTCATTTACAAATGAGTAGCAAACAGTTTGAAAACTAATCAGACGCCGGGTTTGCTCCAAACTACTTTTAAAAATACATGTATGATAATTTTAGCGGAATTGCGTTTATAGGTTCATACAGTGGAGAATACGATATTCTTTCCCGTTTAAACGCAAACGGAACGCAAACGCAAAGTACTAAAACGTAGAAAAGTACAACTTTTGGACAGTTCTGATAATTCATGTTTATTTTGATGGAAAACAGTTTGGAGCCTGATCAGACGCCGGGTTACCCGGCGTCTTATCTGGCTCCAAACTGTTTGCATTAGAAATAATAGTTTTAGCGTAAACACGTTTATTGGGAAAGAATAAGGTTTTATCCACTGTAACAGGGGAGAAGACATACTTTGTTCCGGTTCAAACGAATATTTTTTGCAAATACAATACGATGCTATGTACGAAATGACATATATTTTAACATGTAACATATAATTTATTTTGTTAATCTTAGTGGCGATCTTTTTTGACACTGATCAGGCGCCTTGTTACCCGGAATTTTACTGGTTACACAGTTTGGATCCTGATCAGACGTCGGGTGACTAAATCCAAACTGTCTGACACTCGTATTGGTATGTTTTTTGTCATACTACATCGAATCTTACTTTGAAAACATATTGCAAACAAAATTGAAGTAGAGGCCAATGAAACGGTGTAGGAAACTCACAAGTCACACTATATAACTGAGAACAAACATAATGTAAACAAATATATTTTTTAATTCACTCCCTTCGCAAGCAAACTTGTACATTCAACGTTGGATAAATCACATATATACAGTGGAGAAAGCGTTATTCTTTCCCAATAAACGCGTTTACGCTAAAACTATTATTTCTAATGCAAACAGTTTTGTGCCAGATAAGACATAATGTAAACAAATATATTTTTTAATTTACTTCCTTCATAAGCATACTTGTACATTTGTACATTCAACGTTGGATAAATCACAAATATACAGTGAAGAAAGCGTTATTATTTCCCAATAAACGCGTTTACGCTAAAACTATTATTTCTAATGCAAACAGTTTGGAGCCAGATTAGACGCCGGGTAACCCGGCGTCTGATCAGGTTCCAAACTGTGTGCCACTCATCAATAGTCAAAATTGTCAAAAAGTTTGTTCTACATTTTAGTGTTTTGCATTTGCGTTTTGTTTGCGTTTAAACGGGAACGAATAAAGTTTTCTCCTACATCCAACGTTGAGTAAATCACGAATATACACACACGCACTCTAGGGAACCGTCTTGTCAGAGAAATAAATATCTTATATTATACAGACACCATGGAGCTTTATTGGAGTGGTTGATGGTAATCCTGTTCTGTCATAAGACAGTCTGCGTAGAAATTGTCTCCTTCTAAATCATCTCATTTATTATTATTATCAACTCGAATATGAATTTAGCTTAAGGGTGTATCAATGTCATGAATTTGGGAACTTTTCAAAGTACATGTATATGAAAACACTCTATGGTGGTTTTGTATTGAAGAGCTATTTAAGGTGAATGAAAAAATAGAAAAAGTGTACATTTTGGTGAACAACAGTTGGCTCTACGGCCATGTTAAATACTAGAACTAATTCATTTTCAAACTTTTTTACTTTTTTTCATAAAATAAAAAAATCTAATAAAATCATGCCCTATATCAAGCATATTTTTGATATTCAAGGATCCATATTGTTCAAACCTGGTGCCTGCTTTGTCTAAATTTGGTTTATATTTGTGAACATACCACCATAGACATGAAATAAATAAAGAAAACCCAAATTAACATTTTTGTTTTGTTTTGAAATAGATTTTACTGAAACTTGTACTCTGAATGGGTAACATTTGAAGAAAAAAATCCAAATTTGACATACCTTTTTCAAATCGCTGTAGCTCAAAAAAAAGGACACCACCATATATATTTTTTTTCATTATTTCATTCATCATAAATAGCTCTTCCAAAAAAACAATGATAGTTAAAAAGTTTAATACTTTGGAAAAAAATGGCTCATGACATTGATACACCCTTAAAAAGTGTCATAAGTTAAGGATCCAGGTAGATGAATATGTCAAAGATTGATTTTAGCCATTTGAACGTAATTAAACGTTATTCTCTCTAACTTAAGGCGTTTATGCTAAAACAACTACATGTATGTCCACTGCAAACAGTTTGGAGGCAGACCAGACTCCGATATTCCGATGTCTTATCAAGCTCCAAGTATTTTATACCATTCAGATTAAAATAAATCGTTAGAATTTTCAAAAAAAGATGGCTATAGTATATTGCTATTCGCTTGCTTTTAAATCCATCTAAAGACCCCAAACGACTAAAACCATACCAAACCTCTCCAAACCTGACCAAACCACTTAAAATCAAACCAAGCTACAGTGGAGAATACGTTATTCTTTCCCGTTTAAACGAAACGAAACGCAAACGCAAAACACTAAAACGTAGAAAAGTGCAACTTTTGGACAATTCTGATAATTCATGTTTATCTTGGTGGCAAACAGTTTGGAGCCTGATCAGACGCCGGGTTACCCGGCGTCTGATCTGGCTCCAAACTGTTTGCAATAGAAATAATAGTTTTAGCGTAAACGCGTTTATTGGGAAAGAATAAGGTTTTCTCCACTGTACTTCAAATCATAAATATCTAATCTAATAAAGCTTATAAATGGCGACCTTTAGCTAAATGTTAGATTTAAATTAAATATGCTATGCGTTAGATTTTTCAATGGGAGTAACTCGTACAAAACTTAAGTTAGCTAATGTATATATATTTATCCATTATCCAATAGCTTGTTCCTGATTTTGAAGACAGGTTTCTACTTAAAGTAGGTTGAAAGTAAAAGCAGAATTCGCCTTAAGGCGCATTTTGCTCTACTTACAGCCTGCTTTAAGCTACATGTACCATCTACTAGAATATGGAAAACTTGTTTTTAAAAGTGGTTTGGGGAGGTTCGCAGAGGTTTGGGGAGATTTTAATAACGGTTTCTCCACTGTTTGCGTGCACATGTTCTTGAATCAGATTTGTTCGATATGAGGCAATTTGGCTTAATGAAATTGCACTGCGGAAGTACAGCTTATTTCGAACATGGATTTTGATTAATGGACTCTACGATGTTATGACTCTGAGCAAGATGGTGTTATTCCTAAATAAACATGTTTGTGTAATTCCTCAAAGTTCATTTTAACAGTTTGAAGCCGTTTTAGACGCAAAATAACTTGGCATCTGATCAGGCATCGCGATGTTTGACGCTGATATTTCAAATATCTATAGCATTTCCAAAATGCTTTTGTACAATGAAACCTCTATAACGACCTTTAAAGCAGACGGAAAATTAATTGTATAAAAGCAGGTGACAGCAGTCAAACATAAAGATCCTATTTTTAAAGAGTCACCTGTCATCAAAATCCTATAATTAAAACAAATTGATGGTCGTAATATATAGAGGATCTTACATGAGTACTCGTTATTTATCATTTTAGTCAACCAGTTTTTCAAAGTGATAAATAATGAGCACAAATGTGAGATTCTTTTTATCACATAAACTTTTTAAAAACCTATTTAATTAGTTGAAGCCGCAGGTCTTAGTCACTTTTTCGCCATATAGATTTTCCACCAAAACGTGACGTTTGTTACGGTAACGTCATTGCAAATGACGTCATTTGGTATTCCGCTTCATGCAGCATTCGTTGACGAACGGCTTGGGTCGGAACCCAAAAAAAGATATTTCACTAGTGGATTACGATATTTATACGATTGCTTTATGCAACTCCCAGACCGCAGATTATGTGATAAAGAGGTTTTACTACTCTCTATGTGTTTCCACTGCTATTGCGGTTAGAATTGTTTACATTGAGGACAATAACGTTTTCCCCGCAGTAAAAATGGCAATACAAGGTTTTTTAGGCTTCCAGTATGTTAGGAATTATACACGCTTGGAGAAAATGGAGCGTAATCTCCGCCGTCAACATATTAGTGTAAAGTAGATTACTAAGGTCTGTCTATGAAATCCCTCAAAGGCATTCTTTCTGACTTCAATACCAGCATTTTAGCATGTTAAATAGTCTTCTAAGTCCCTCCACTGCCTTGACACGAGACGCTCACCCAGAATTTCTATACATGTTGATGGTTTTGTATTTGAGTATCAAAACGTTTCGATCCTGATCTGACATCGTGTTACCTTCCTACATGTAACTGATTCGATCAGTCGTTCTTTCTTGGAACATTCGTACATCACTCATACAAACATATTCCATGCTATACACATTGCACATTTTCACAATTGTCTGCTCAAGTGATATTAGCAATTTCTTCTGTAGTAGCACAACCATGTTAGATTAGTTAAGTGCAATTGCCTGCCTGTTAACAGTACATGAGAGGTTATCCCCACCGCGTTTAATTTAAATACTACGAAAACATTATACAATAACATGTCGACAAATTAAAGAATGTGTCCATTTTTAGGGTAATTTTTCCGCTTGAATAATAATCGGTTTTAAACCTGGCCAGGAGAGGACTCACATCAGCTTTGCCTGTTATCTAATCCTTTATGAGTAATATACTGTTTAACTGCATGTAACTAAGGCTCCAAACAGTTACATGTAACAATAGTCAAACGATTGCAGCATTTAACCTAACCCCGTTTACTGGGAAATATCTGGGTCCAAGTTATAAAGCGTTTGAGCTGAGTCTGAGTGTGTTCTCAAGCATTTGATTGGTCAGATTTGAGCCTAGGCTCAATCTGACCAATCAAATGCTTGAGTACGACTTTAGACTCAACTGGAATGCTTTATAACCTTGGAACCAGCGTTGTGTCGACTGTAAAGACGACATGCGTATTCGACAAATTTATTTCAGACTGTGCATTTGCATATTTTGAAACACTGCTAAATATGTAAATTGTATTACATCATAAACCTATATCCTGCGGTGATATCGTCTGCTTCGAAATTGTCTCTCTGAAAAATTTGTAAAAAAATAAAATAATACATTTTTGAAGTAAGGAAACCTACAGACGTGTGTTAAACAGTTTGGATCCAGATTACACGGAGTCTAATCTTGACGTAGACCGTTTGCAATAATATGTAAGATCGCGATCAGCAGGCAAAGGGTTAAAATGTTCAGTGTGAATACGTTATTATTTCTTCTATTAACGACACTTGAGCGAAAATGCAAAATGTAGAGAAATACATTTTTGACATGTATCTTAACAATCAGCTTTTATCTGATTTTTCAAACAGATGCGGAGTTATCCAATATATAACTTTTAAACGTTTGCAATAAGCATACAACGTACACGCATTTACTTGGAACGAATAGCGTCTTTCTGGTTGTAAAATGATAATTCTAACATGACACGTGAATTCGTCTCTATAAACAAAGAACAGGTCTATCGTGGTATACCTGAGACGTTATACCACGCTCTTCCCTACCCCGCTCCTCCCGCGGTTATATGACATGACGTGACCACGTGCGTTCATACGTTATGTTTTTTAAATTTCTTTCGTTAATCATATAGCCCGTAAAGACCATATACTTTTAACCAGTAACGTTATAGTAATTTTCTCATTCTTCTGTCTTGTTTGATGTAATGTTTGTTCTATGCCAGATTATGGATCGGTAATTGTAAATTTGCTTATGGGTGTTAGATTCTTGTAATGCCGCGGAAAAATTTATTCGGTCGAAAAACTTCATCCGCGGAGAAAATAAGTATGGCACATTTGATTTCCTTTCTAATGAATTTCCTTAAATCTGGTCATGTTAGAATCGAAATAATCTATGTTCTACCGTTGTGAAACTGTATTTTACAACGGTCGGTCGTTGTGGTGCGCACCACAACTCCCAACCGTTGTAAAATACCGTTTCACAACGGTAGAAGATAGATTATTTCTTAAATCTATTACAGTCTTGGGATTTGCATACATTTATACACTTTGTAAGATATGAATTCAAGGAGTATCATAACAATGTACACGGGTACACGTGAGTCCATCAATACATGTACAGTGGAGAAAACGTTATTCTTTCCCAATAAACGCGTTTACGCTAAAACTATTATTTCCATTGCAAACAGTTTGACGCCAGATCAGACGTCGCGTAACCCGGCGTCTGACCAGGCTCTAAACTGTTTGTCACCAACATAAACATGAATTATCAGAATTATTCAAAAGTTGCACTTTTCTACGTTTTAATGTTTTGCGTTTGTGTACGTTTGCGTTTAAACAGGAAAGAATAATACATTCTCCACTGTAAAATGCCGTTAGTTTTTATTAATTTTAGACTTCATGTATATTGACTTATAATGTAGTATATCAAGATATAAAAAATATTTCAGTTGAGTCTAAACTCGTTCTCAAGCCTTTGATTGGTCAGATTAGAGCCTAGGCTTGAGAACACACTCCGACTCAGCTCAAACGCTTTATAACCTTGGGCCCTGATCGTTCTACGTGAAATGTGATACAAACTTATATTGCACATAGACATCTTGACGTAAGGCAGTGAAGGGCTTTACAAGTTCTCGTTGCCGTCTATGAAGCATAAAGAATAGCTGCTTTCTTGACATTTCTGCTTAACCTGTACAATTATATGATCCTCATTTGAACCATGCTTCACTTTGAACTTATTGTTGCTGATATATTACATGTACCAATGATGTTAAAACTATTATTTCCAATGCAAACAGTTTGAAGCCAGATAAGATGTCGGGTACACCGGCGTCTGATCAAGCTCAATACTATTTGCCACTTCGATAATCATAAATACATGTAGTCAGAATTGTCGAAATATTTGTCATTTTTTTTCCATTCTAATGATATGCGTTTGCGTTAAGGTTGCGTTAAAACCGGATAGAATAACGTTTTCCTCACTTTATTTTTCCCAAATGCAAGCAAACAAAACACAAGCGCAAAAAGTCAGGATCAAAACTGTTTGCCATTTGTTTGGAAATTACGGCAGCTACATGTACGTACATGTATACTGCCTTAAATCTAACTTGAAAACGATATTGCAGTCAACAATATTGAAGCAGACGACAATATAGCAATGACGGGGTAAACAATTAAGAAATAATCTATGTTCTACCGTTGTAAAACGGTATTTTACAACGGTTGGGAGTTGTGGTGCGCAGGAATTGACCACGAAGGCCGAAGGCCTGAGTGGTCAATTCCTGCGCACCGCAACGACCGACCGTTGTAAAATACAGTTTCACAACGGTAGAACATAGATTATTTCGATTCTAACATGACCAGATGTAAGGAAATTCATTAGAATGGAAATCAAATACTGCATACTTATTTCCTCAGCGGATGAAGTTTTTCGATCGAATAACTTTTTCCGCGGCATTACAAGAATCTAACACCCATAAGCAAATTTACAATTACCGATCTATAATCTGGCATAGAACAAACATTACATCAAACAAGACAGAAGAATGAGAAAATTACTGTAACGTTACTGGTTAAAAGTATATGGTCTTTACGGGCTAAATGAATAACGAAAGAAATTTAAAAAACATAACGTACATGTATGAACGCACTTGGTCACGTCATGTCATATAACCGTGGGAGGAGCGGGGTAGGGAAGAGCGTGGTATACCGTCTCAGGTATACCACGATAGACCTGTTCTTTGTTTTATAGAGACGAATTCACGTGTCATGTTAGAATATAAATTTGATCATGGAAGGGTTAAGGCAAACGGTGTATGCACTCTTAAAGATAGTGCTTACAGCAGTCGGAAATTAAACCACAGCATCAGACATGGTGATACACGTTTTCGTTTTCTAAAGTCTTGTCACATGGCTCTTGTCCAATGTAAATAATGCATTTATCACTAAAACATCAAATGGAAAATGCAAAACTATTAAACTATTGGGCTATATAGGGTTGGCGTTTTAAAAAAACAAGTGAAAGGGCGATTCCTAGGATGTCACAAGACAAGATTAGATAGATAAATCAGAAGTTTAAAATTATTTTAAAGTTTTGACTTACGACCGTTTTTGTCGTACGAAGTTTTATGAAACGGGGCCCTGTTGTCTATTGCAAACATGTTTGTGCTACTTTCAACAACATGCTCTGTGATAGTTTTATTCACGAACGACGTTAATATAATCATTTTATAAGGGTATATTGTATTTGTTTTAATATCGTTTAAACAAGAACGAAACAAAAAACGATTTCGCCTCTGTACATATGCGTAATAAAAGAATCACTTAAAAACTTCCACAATGATCGCTTATCACTTAATGGGCTTTCCTATATGCGTTGTCCATAGGGATTTATGTAAAGCTAACACAGTTGCATACAATAATAGATGGCTCGACGATATATCCGAGTTTGCATTATGGTGATCACCATCGACCAAAGACGGTTTGATAGGCAAACACATTTACCATTTATTTCATAAATACGTAATTTACGAGTTTGATTTTAATATTTCCACAGTCATGAATATACAAATGCTTTTAAATATCCAGTCATAAATATGTATATCATAAACTATTTCTGTATCCTTGCAAATGGTAACTAAAACCAGACTGAAAGTAAATTAAAATTAACCTTAACCTTAACATTAACCTTTTAATGGCCATTCTGCTTTTCTTAAGAGGTCATCTGTCTTAAAACAAGAAATGAGTTACATGTACAGTGGAGAATCTGTTATTCTTTCCCGTTTAAACGCAAACGTACGCAAACGCAAAGCACTAAAACGTAGAAAAGTACACCTTTTGGACAATTCTGATAATTCTTGTTTATCCTGGTGGCAAACTGTTTGGAGCCTGATCAGACGCCGGGTTAGCCGGCGTCTGATCTGGCTCCCAACTGTTAGCACTGCAAATAATAGTTTTAGCGTAAACGCGTTTATTGGGAAAGAATAACAGATTCTCTACTGTATAGTGTGAATGGTAAATATTATTTGTTGAAACCTTCTGCAACAATTCTACATATTAAATGTAACTTTGCCTCTTGTAACAATTTAGAAAGCATGGGTGGTTATTAGTTCACCATATGAGAAGGTGTAAAAGTAGATATTCTCTCTATTTTTACCCTTGTAATTTATACGAAATCGCAGGTTTATGCAAAAATTGACAATTTTAATTCCAGATGGTATACATGTACTCGTCGTTTACATGTAATCAGATCACTTGTCATCTGATCATCTTCCAAACTGTTTGCTGTTTACATAACTCTTCTAACCCTTTCGTTGTCAAAAGAGACTTTGCAAACAGTCTGGATCCTGATCTGACGCTGCGTTGCCCGGGATCAATACTGTTTGACACTCGTATCGATATTTCTTCAGTCTAAATATCCCTTAATTTGACTTAAACAATATTTGCAGATGGTACAGTGGATAATCTGTTATTCTTTCCCGTTTAATCGCAAACGTACGCAAACGCAAAGCACTAAAACGTAGAAAGAAACAACTTTTGGACAATTCTGATAATTCTTGTTTACCTTGGTGGCAAACAGTTCGGAGCCTGATCAGACGCCGGGTCTGATCTGGCTCCAAACTGTTTGTGAAAGAAAAAATAGTTTTAGCGAAAACGCGTTTATCGGGAAAGAATAACAGATTCTCCACTGTAGAAGAAGATTAAAGCAGACGATACAATTTGGCAGAGAAAGAGTACCGTAAAACCATTAGTTTGGGATTTAAAACTGTTTCTCCCAAGTACAGTGGAGAAAACATTATTCTTTCCCAATAAACGCGTTTACGCTAAAACTATTATTTGCAGTGCAAACAGTTTGGAGCCATATCAGACGCCGGGTAACCCGGCGTCTGATCAGGCTCCAAACTGTTTGCCACCAAGATAAACATGAAATATCAGAATTGTCCAAAAGTTGTACATTTCTACGTTTTAGTACTTTGCGTTTGCGTACGTTTGCGTTTAAACGGGAAAGAATAACAGATTCTCCACTGTACCTGTTTTACGATGCATAAACGGGTATTATAGTGCTGTGTGAGTCACTGCCATGCCTTTTCTTCAAAGTTGCTTAATTCTAACAGTGATAAGTGTTACTAATTTGTTCATAGTAGGGGGTACACATACTATGCCGTTCCTTCCTTCACAACAACAAAGGAATACCCCCGCAATGCTATTGTTGTTTTTGTCATTTGTTTTTTGCGGAGGGAGCGGTTACTAGAATAATTTCGTTCGTTCGTCCGCCCGCCCGCCCGCCTGTCCATCAGTCCGTCTGTAGAGTATTATGATACATAGATATTTCATAGATTTAAACTATACATAGTTTTTCATCAATACAAATATCAATTTACAATACATCATAACAATAGGTACATGTGATAGATACATGCATGCAAACACTTAACCCAAATCTCAATAAATACGCCTTGCTACGCCTTCACTTTATTCCTCCGCTGTAGGAAATAATTCCGCTTAATGCAGTACTGAATATGTACCTTTACAAAAAGTGTTCTATATCCTAGTAGGTGGTAGCCTAAAGCAGGCTGACAACAAAGCAGAATGTGCCTTACGGTGCATTCTGCTTTACTTTATCCCACTCTAAGTGTTTACCTATTTTCAATACTACAGTGGAGAAAACGTTATTCTTTCCCACTAAACGCGTTTACGCTAAAACTATTATTTCTATTACAAACAGTTTGGAGCCAGATCAGACGCCTGGTAACCCGGCGTCTGATCAGGCTCCAAACTGTTTGCCACCAAGATAAACATGAAATATCAGAATTGTCCAAAAGTTGTACTTTTCTACGTTTTAGTGCTTTGCGTTTGCGTACGTTTGCGTTTAAACGAGAAAGAATAACAGATTCTCCACTGTAGAAACAAGACTATGGAGTAATGGGTTAATACACTGTATTATGTCATTCACTAAGAGAACTAATTTAAATATGCAGTATCGTTGAAAACCATAAGATACAGTGGAGAATCTGTTATTCTTTCCCGTTTAAACGCAAACGTACGCAAACGCAAAGCACTAAAACGTAGAAAAGAACAACTTTTGGACAATTCTGATAATTATTGTTTATCTTGGTGGCAAAAAGTTTTGAGCCTGATCAGACGCCGGGTTAGCCGGCGTCTGATCTGGCTCCAAACTGTTTGCACTGCAAATAATAGTTTTAGCGTAAACGCGTTTATTGGGAAAGAATAACAGATTCTCCACTGTATAATGAACCTGCGATTACAGTTTTGGTTCGTCAATCCACTCTTGAAATATCGCCCACTTACCTTTATCTTGCTTTAACCCTTTCATGATCACTTTTATTGTGAGGTGTGTACCCCTTCACTTCCATATTGTCATCTGCTTCGATATTGTTGTCTGAAATATCGTTTCAAAGTTAAATTTTAGGCATTATAACTGGCGTAATTTCAAAACAAGTGACAACCAGTTTTGATATCAAATCTGTGTGCAAACGCGCTTTATGACATCATTGAACGAGAACGGGTTTACAATGTTTATGAGAAATCTGTAGTTTTATTCAATACCATCGGAAACTGTTTCTCGATGTTTGCGTTGTTCGGCGAACTTTTTGGTATATACATGTACACTCTTTGTTTTAAGCTTAAGTGTATGTGTTTTTTAAGTCTTTAACGCGGTCAAACCCATATTCATTTGTATAATTCCACCTTTGAGTAACAGGTGGTGCTGAAAGTAGTACTGGCCTTAATTGATAATTGCAATGTATACTAAAACATGACACATTAGTTGTAAACAGCATGGAATTCCAATATATTTCTAAAGGTACATTATGAAAATGTAACCAGCAAGTAGTTTCTAAGATAAATGGTGCGATATATTGGTGAGGTTCGAGGACTAGCTTTTGTGTCTTTGAAAAATAGATTGCCAAGCAAGTTCGGTTCATATTGTTGTCTTGATTGGATTGAGCGACTTTTATCAGGGAGTGTTCAACCAAGATGATTTAACGAACAGTGCTAAACACCTTATTCTTTTCAAATAAACATGTGCGTGCTAAAACCGTTATTTCAAATCCACACAATTTAGAGCCAGATGAGACGCCGGGTATAGCGTTGTCTTTTTCAGGCTCAATTATTTTTACCATTCATATTTAAAAGCACAACTTGTGTTTAAAAGGTCTCTTCTGTCACTTACCTTAGGATTTCCTAGGTTGGGATCGGGGATCCCCGGTCCTCTCTGGATACGCGCGCGATAACGAAGTTTAATATGAGATTAGATCGAAGGCAGTGGTGGTTAAGGACCTGGAATGGCGTCATGTTTTCATAAATAAGTATTCGTCTAGACAATTACCATCGTAAACTGTCCGGATAAGTAAGCTTAAGTGTGATCAATCAAATTAAAATGACAATAGAAACCTGAAAAACATGGCGGTCATGCGAAAAAGCAATTCGATTAGCCGGTGAGTAAATGTCCTGTTTTACAGTGGAGAATCTGTTATTCTTTCCCGTTTAAACGCAAACGTACGCAAACGCAAAGCACTAAAACGTAGAAAAGAACAACTTTTGGACAATTCTGATAATTCTTGTTTATCTTGGTGGCAAACAGTTTGGAGCCTGATCAGACGCCGGGTTACCCGGCGTCTGATCTGGCTCCAAACTGTTTGCACTGTAAATAATAGTTTTAGCGTAAACGCGTTCATTGGGAAAGAATAACACATTCTCCACTGTATCAATTCCCAATGATTAATTTTGTTTTAAAAGTTGTCCACTCCCGTTCCGAAACCATTGTCCAGTAGAACCTCGATTTTCGAACTAATTGTTGTCGAACTTATCAGTACAATATAACTGTATAATTTTCCTATACAATACTTAAACCTTTCGCTTCCTTAACCCGAGTACAAAGACTTTTTGTAAACAGTTTTGATCCTGATTAGACGCCGCGTCTCGTGGCGTCTGATTAGGATCCAAACTGTTTGACACTCAACTATACATTGCTTAAACAAGTTATCTAAAATAAAAATTTGCACAATAACTTCAGACGACAATTCTTTGTAGCTGATGACGTCATGACAGTGTAAGATATGTGTGAACAGTATAACTGTGAATATCTCATTATATAATTTAGAATGTTTATTTCCTTTTAAAAACTTAACTGCCTGATCGTCATCGAAAAATCAGGCTCCGAGGTTATAAAGCGTTTGAGCTGAGTCTGAACTCATTCCAAAGCATATGATTGGTCAGATGTGAGCCTAGGCTCACATATGACCAATCAAATGCCTGGGAACACACTCAGTCTCGACTAAAACGCTTTATAACCTCGGAGTCTGGTGGCTGATGAGGCACACAACTGTTTACAAATCGGAATTCGATTAAAGTTTGATAAGTCCTCGATTTATTCATGAAACCAGCATTTTCTACATTGCATTGTATTGTAATTTGCGTTTTATTTTGTTTAATGGTTAAAGGGGGCAACATGACTATATAAACAACATAACATGGCATCTGCAAGATATAATTCAAATCGCCATCCTGACAAAAGGTGCCCTCAACTGAAAACTCAATTAGAACTGTTAATGGTTTTAAAATTCAAAACCAAAAAACACCCATTACTAAAATGAAAAATATGATGGAATACCCAATAAATCGTCATAAAAATTTAACGCTCGTTAAAGGCCATCAATTATCTGCCCTAAGCTGTCAAGTTGAAATTGAAGTCAATAAATATGTCAATCATAAAAATATGCTCGCATGGTATTCTCGTTGGAAATGTAATGAATACAAATATGAATACAAATGATTATGTTTAAATATGCACATCGATGTTTACTCCTCGATCGCCAACTGAGCAACTTGCATTTCGTTCAGGATCTAGAAAATATCAGTAGCTAAATTCCTTGACACTCATATCAACATTGCTAGTCCTTTTTCCAAAAACAATGACTTATATTTATAAATGCAGGCGCCACAATTTAAGCAGGTGGTAAATTAGTTGATAAAAGATTCTAGTATATCCGTGTTATAATGTTGAAATTCTTTCACACGATATCTCTTAAGTCGAACATATCTGTATTTCACAATTGAAACGTGGGATGGGATTCTTAACATATTTTGAATAAACATTTATTATATACCTACCAATGTTCTGCCCGAAATATTTCCGTATTTTATCGAACAAATACACATTGACGGATTGAAAATTCCGTATTACCCATGTACCTTGTTTAATGGGAAAAGAACGTTTACTGTGTAGTCGGAAGTTCGGAACTACTTTACACACTACAGGGGCATAAAAATAGCTCGAAACATTTCTATCGTTTTTTATTTTATTATTATTATTTGAGGTATATAATAAAAGGAACATTACTATACTTTGCATATGTTATGCACCGGATCACTCGAGTTGTGTGTGTAAAGGCTATATCCAACTCGACCTTCGGTCTCGTTGGATATAGCCTTTACACACACAACTCGAGTGATCCGGTGCATAACATATGCAAAGTATAGTAATATTCCGTTTGTATTTTAGGTCCACTTAATGTCAATATCACATATTAAAACTTTCGTTACAATGGTGTTTTGAATGACAGTATGATCTCATTTAAACGAAGCAAAACGCAATGCAATGCAATGTTAAAAATGAGAATAGTATCGATTTGTTCAAACCTGAGTAGCAGTCAGTGAAGGAAAGGTGTCGTGTCATGACAAGCCGTATTGCATTGCAACATTGAATAGACCAACCACCGTTGTCATCCAAGGCTCTAAATCTCGGTTTGGTCGACACTGTCCAATACCGTACAGTGGAGAATCTGTTATTCTTTCCCGTTTAAACGCAAACGTACGCAAACGCAAAGCACTAAAACGTAGAAAAAACAGCTTTTGGACAATTCTGATATTTCATGTTTATCTTGGTGGCAAACAGTTTGGAGCCTGATCAGACGCCGGTTTACCCGGCGTCTGATCTGGCTCCAAACTGTTTGCACTACAAATAATAGTTTTAGCGTAAACGCGTGTATTGGGAAAGAATAACACATTCTCCACTGTATATAATACAGCTACACAAAATATTTTAGATGCATGTGGGTGTCAAATAGTGAAGTTCAATACCAGCAGCCGCGTCTATGACGCTGCGGCTGGTCTTGATCTATACTGTTTGCAATGCAATAAGGCATGTTTTCTCAAGGTTCGCGGTGTCTGATCTGAACCCATACTGTTCGCAATTGAAACACTTATATTGGCACAAACACGTTAACTTGGAAAGGGTATAATATTCTCATCTGTTTGATGGGAAGGCATAAGCGATCTTGGACTATCTGGTCTCATTATTTTAGGAATTAAAGCGAGTTTATTCAAGTGCAGTTCGATGCAGATGTTCCAGTAATTTTTCCAGCGCATTTCCATTTTAGGGCGTTATTTGAAACATTTGACATTTAAATTTGTTTTAAATTGACTTAATTTTGCTAATCATAAAGCAATATCAAAGAATTTCCGAAATATGCTTGAATCTGCACTAATTGTGCTGTAAGGTTGACTTTACGTGAACATTTTCAAAATGGGGGCAACATGTGTAGTCTGCAACAGCATTGAGTTAGTTATAAGTTGTCTTTATTAAAACCTCATCAACTTTTATGACATTTCTTATCCCATGTATCACAAAGGTACCTGATGTCTTGTCCGGACCAACGATGTCTCTAACACATTCATGAACTTGCCAGCTGCGTGCAGAAGGTTAAAGCATACATTTGAATAAGATGTCGAGAATCCTGGCGCCAGATAAGGATTTACCCTGAAAAGGTGTAATTCTTTTCTTTCCCGTTTAAACGCATACAAAAGCAAACTCATTGAAATAGAATTAAAACAAAAAACAACATTTTGAAAAAGCCACTTTTGGTTCGATCTGAGTGGCAAAATGTTTAGAACCTGATTAGACGATTGGTTACACAACGTTTGATACGGTTCAATTTTGTTTGCAATCGAAATAATATAGTTAAATAACATAAAACGAGTTTTTGAAAAGAAAAAATGTTTGCTTCGCTGTATCCGCGTACCATTAAAAGGAAAACATCGTGGCTATCCTTTACAATATTCAGAAAACCTTGATACATCAAGTAAGATTAGGTCGATCCTACTTTTTGAATATACATGTATACGGCTGTTGTGTGCAATATATCACATTGTGACAAACCGTGCAGACCCTAATCAGATGGCTCCTATAGAAACTAACTGATTTGAAACTGCAACTTTCCAGGTTAAGAATAAAGGGATTTTCTACATAATTATGTAAGTAATACAGTGGAGAATCTGTTATTCTTTCCCGTTTAAACGCAAACGTACGCAAACGCAAAGCACTAAAACGTAGAAAAGAACAACTTTTGGACAATTCTGATAATTCTTGTTTACCTTGGTGGCAAACAGTTCGGAGCCTGATCAGACGCCGGTTTACCCGGCGTCTGATCTGGCTCCAAACTGTTTGTAAAAGAAAAAATAGTTTTAGCGTAAACGCGTTTATCGGGAAAGAATAACAGATTCTCCACTGTAATACAAAAGTTAAAGTTTTGGAATAAACAAGGATAACGCACTCAATCCTAATAAAAGCCAATTTGCACTCTAAGTCCGGCGTCATTTAAAACAGTTTACAGTCTGGCGATGAAAGAGTGATTCAAGTTGCCATTGAGTTATTTGAAATATTTTATTTATTCACATCATAACCTAGTTAACCTTCTAGACGCTACGAGTGAACTTGTAATAACTGTTGCAAAATGTTTGGATCCAGATAAGACAACAAGTAATTTGGCGCATCGTCTGGATGCTAAATTGTAGACACTCTTGTTACTAATTTTGAAATTACATTAAATTTTGTACAAACAGTTCATTTCTAAGAATGGTTGCAGAATAATTAACGTATCTCGATGAAGCTTGTTAAAGACCAACCTCTTCACTGATTTACCCCTATTACAATACTTATTTGCAAACAGTTTGGATCCTGATCATACGCCGCGTTACGCGGCGTCTGATCAGGATTCAAACTGTTTGACACTCACTTCAACATTTCTAACATCAAACTGTCTTCAATATAAATTTGAGAAATAAAAGCAGACGACAATTGTTTAAACCAAATGGCGTCATTGCAGTTAATGGGGTTAAGTGGCGTACCTTGTACTTAGCGTACGAGAATAGCTCATAGAGATAGGATCCACTTACATGAATCATCATAAAATACTCAAATATAATGGACTCAATGTATTCTAGGTAAAATGTATTCAAACATGAAAGTGATTAAGGCCCACCTAAGCGCCCCGGGAAGAATTGAGAGAGATTTACTCGTTTCCTCTTAAGAGCGTGTGAAAGATTGTACTTATTCGTGGTGTGTTAGCCACTGGACCCTAATGACGTTTAGGTGTACAATGTATTGTTTCCCGTTTAACGCAAACGAAACGCAAACGCAATGCACTAAAATGTAGTTATTGCAATATTTTTTCAGTTCTATTTGTTTAATCTGGGTGTCATCCAGTTCAAAGACATCTCATACGTCGGATGACCCGCATTGCAATTACAGTGGAGAAAACGTTATTCTTTCCCAATAAACGCGTTTACGTTAAACTGTAATTTCCATTGCAAACAGTTTGCAGCCAGATCAGACGCCGGGTAACCTGGCGTCTGATCAGGCTCCAAATTGTTTGCCACTCAGATTGAGATTAATAATCTGGACCGCCAATAAGTTGTCATTTTCTCCATTTTAATGCAATACGGTTGCGTTTCGTTTGCGTATAAACGGGAAATACTAATGTATTCTCCACTGTAAATGTAGGAAATAACATTTTGTCAGTTTTTACAATTTATTATAATCTGGGAGGCATCCACCCAGGCACTAAACTGTTTGCAATGGAAATAATAGTTTTGGCGTGAACGCATTTATTTGGAAAAGATAATGTCTTCTCCACTCTATTTGCCAAAAAAGTCGTTTGCGCTTAAATATATGTCATTATGTACAAACCGCACAGTTTGGAGCCTGTTTAAGTTTCAAGTAACTCGGCGTGTCGTCAGGCTCCAAACTTGTTTTTACTTGATAGTAGGGCTTGAAAACAAATATATTGGCTTTCAAATGTTTTTTTATCTGGTATAATACAGATATAGTGTTGAATTCGATATGCTTGCTCAATAAACGCGTTTTGGTTGTAACAACGTACATGTACATGTATGTCTAAATGTCGCACCGTTAAGAACCAGAATAGAAGTTGAGTAAGTCAGCATCTGATAAGACACCAACATGTATTCAAGTTAGACTTGAATAAATGAATAGCCTGTAAACAGTACAATGTACTTGTTACGTTATGCATGTTAATGCATTTCGTTTGCTTGATGTTCTGTTAACCCGTTCACTCTCAATGACGCCATAAAACGTGTTTGCAAATAGCCAGGGTCCTGATCAGAAGCCGGTGATTTTCACTGTACAGAGATGTTCAACGACAGAATTGACGTCAAATGCACCATTATGGGCAATAACTTAAAACCCTTTATGACACCACTGTTTTAAACTGTTTGACACTCTTGTCGATATTTATTTAGTAATACAACCTGAAATCTAACTTTGAAACTTGTCTTGCACAAAACAATACTGAAGCAAAAGACAAACATCGGTGAAGGGGTGCGCCCGAATAATTTGATCATGAATGGGTTTAAGCTAAGACGCAAACGGCATACAGCATACATTAAGAAAATACTGGTATCAGAGCAGGCTCCAAACCGTTTGGCACCTGGATTTTGTTCAATGTTCCAAATTCCAGTATAATTATGTAATTTAAGTAACTGTCGTTTATTGGGAACTAATGACGTCTTTAAAAGTTAAAATCTTAAACAATCGGACTTTTCTCCTGTATTGAAATTAAATCCCATAGTGCGATATCTTTTACATTCTGTCACAGGTAGTTACAGTGGAGAAGACGACATTTTCTGATTTAAATGAAAGGAAAAGCAAACAAAAACTGTAGAAAGTGTATCAACTCAAGCTATTTCAAAGTTCTAACATTCTAGTTTTATCTGTGTCACAAATGTTTTAATCCAGATGCTATTATGTCATTTGTCCAGAATATCATATAATATCTTGCTCAGTATAATCTGATTTGTTCATAATGAACACAAATTGTTTTTTTGGATTGTACACGAAACCGGTAAAAAAATACCTCCTTAATTTTATTATGTTTAGAAGACATGATTCAAGAGAACTAAAAAATATCGTGAAATCTTGCGTTGTAGAGAATTTGAATCGATTCGGTGATTTCAAATTAAAAACTCGATTCTAAAAAAAAGGTTTGCTTTTTTTAACATCATTGTATATTGTTCGTAGAGCACACTGAAATGTTATAACTATATTGTATATGCATCTAAAGAATGTATTATTTTGATAACAAACAATGGTTCGTCAGAACTGATGAGAAAATCCTTTTGTCACGGATTCTCATACAAAAAACTAAATCCATCGGGACAAGATACAATTTGCATGTAGCAAATTACACAAAACAATAAATTGCTTTATTACTCAATTATGGTCTTCGTCAGTTTCCCCTGTCACATTTCCACATTTGACGAAACGAATAAAAATAAATAGCGCATAATGAAATGAGGCCGGGATCAACAATCTTCATGCCAAACAATAGGCCATTTTGACTCATTCCATACCAGATTGTATCATCTGCTTTATCCCTGTATCACCAACATACAGTGGAGAATCTGTTATTCTTTCCCGTTTAAACGCAAACGTACGCAAACGCAACGCACTAAAACGTAGAAAAGAACAACTTTTGGACAATTCTGATATTTCATGTTTATCTTGGTGGAAAACAGTTTGGAACCTGAGCAGACGCCGGGTTACCCGGCGTCTGATCTGGCTCCAAACTGTTTGTACTGCAAATAATAGTTTTAGCGTAAACGCGTTTATTGGGAAAGAATAACAGATTCTCCACTATATCGTCTGCATTGGAATGGTCGTCTGCAATATTTAAAAAGTCTACTTTAGGGTTGTTTTGACTGATTAAATGTCGATACGGCGTCTGATCAGGATCCAACATGTTTGCAAAGTCGCCTTTAGGCACCGTTGGAACTAAAAGAGTTAACACATTCCACTCTAGCAACGAATATACTGATCTGATCCGGCTCTTAACTATTTTCCACTTTGACCAAAATAACTAATCAGAATTGTCCACTTGTTGGCTTTGTTATATTTAATTGCAATCCGTTTAAGTTTAAACGGGAGAGAATAATGCATTTACTGTACAGTGGACAATCTGTTATTCTTTCCCGTTTAAACGCAAACGTACGCAAACGCAAAGCACTAAAACGTAGAAAAAACATGTTTGGACAATTTCATGTTTATATTGGTGGCAAACAGTTTGGCGCCTGATCAGACGCCGGATTACCCGGCGTCTGATCTGGCTTCAAACTGTTTGCACTGCAAATAATAGTTTTAGCGTAAAGGCGTTTATTGGGAAAGAATAATACATTCTCCACTGTATTAGTGCGTCTTCCAGCATATTAGCAAACATCTTACATGTACTTGTGGATAAGACGTTATTCTTTCCCAATAAACGCACTTATGCTGAAACTGTTATTCCTATTGGAAACAGCTTGGAGTCAGATCAGACGACAGGTTACCTGGTGTCTGATAAGGTTCCAACCTGTTTGCCACTCAGATTAAAATGAATCATGAAAAATAACAAATAGTTGTGATTTTCTATATTCTGATGCAGTGCGTTTGCGTTTCGTATGCATTTAAACGAGCGGGAAAGAATAACGTCTTCTCAATTGAAACTGTAGGGAATACAATAATACACCGATATGTACATAGACGGTATTATTATAGGCACGGGGCTACTAAAATAGATTATACATTCCTTTATTTGCTTCATGAAGATTTATGTACGTCTAAAAAGTAGACCAAACATACAATGGTGAGTACGTTTCTGTTTCCCGTGTTAACGAAACATAACACAAGCACAATGAAACAAAATATAGCAATTTACATTATTTGAATGCGATGATATTTCTGTTGTCTTAACGGCACACAGGTTTGAGCCTGGTTATACTCCGGGTTACCCCATGTCTGTTTAGCATAGACACTGTTTGCCCTTGACATAATAGTTTTATAGTGAACAATAGCATATTCTCCACTGAATGATATTGCATTCAATTCACATAAATACGTGTCAACCCCATGAAAAAGGTTATAGTTTCGGGCCAGATCAGACGGCAGATTACCCGAATTGTTCAAATCAAGCGAAACTTATAAACTGTATGACAACAACTTTCATTTTCAATAATTTGTCTTGCGTTTTGTTTTAGTAAAGATTCTCTGTAGTGATGGATATGGCACAGCGGAGAAGACGCTTTTCTTTCCCGTTTGAACGCGAACGAAATTCATACCGTCGGGTTAGTCTTACAACGTTCTATCTTACATGAGGGTTGTTTTGAGAAAATCGACTTTAAAGATTTTGATCCATTAAACAGCATAATTTTGATGGATTTTGAAAATTCGTTTGACTTCACCTAATGAATCGTGAATGCTAAGGGTTCCATTTAAAATCTTATGAGGATTGTAAGCATGGTTATTGAGATGTATCTTACTTTCGGTTTGAGATCATTTCTCAAACTCTACCTTCTATTTCACTCATTATTACAATGCTCTATGTCCATTTTGTGGAGATAGAACATTATTAACAATACAATTTTAGACAATTGCATGAACAATTACATTTGTACAATGTTCTATGTCCATTCTAAAATTACAACAAATCTCCTTTAGCAGTTTTTATTACCTTAACTTGTTCTAATGGAATGGTTATCATGGTTTATTAAAAAGTATGGTTAACCAGGTCTGGTATAAAACTTCTACTTTTCAGTAAACCACAAAGAAACACATTTGACAACGCAATCAGTACGAGTGTAAAGAAATGTCCTATAGAATACAATAGGAAGTCCATCACTGTTAATATACTCCTCATAGGGGATGGTTTTGCTTATTTTGCGGAAATTATCCTCTCTGCCAAGAACTACAGGTCGCTGACAAGCGATGTGAAAGAAAAACAGAATGCTTCATAAGAATTGGGTTTGGTTTGTTGTTGTTGTTAACATCCGTATCTGGCATATACATGTATATGGACCGATGGGAATCCCCAGGAAGAGGGGAGCTCATAAAGAAAACCTGATTGCGATTCCCTACTCCTGTTATCATCAGAATGATTTGGTTCTTCATAGATATGCCCAGTGTAAAGTAACGATACATGCGACCTCGGTTTATAAAGTCTCCCTTGTTGGACATGGCTTGGTGGGACTTCTTTAAAGGGTTATTCAGTTTTATTTTCATATTGTTGTAAGCAGCTATCTGCGTTAAATTTGATCACTCTACGTTGAACTACACATGTAGTTAAAGAAACATGGGTATTTCGCCTATTACAGTGTACGCCAATAACCATGAAGGGCGCAGCCATTTTAGAACTTTCTGTCACGTGATCCAATTGGAACACAATGCCTGGATAAATTGGACATAGATCATTGTAAGACTTAACAAAACGTTAAAAATGGAGATAGAACATTGTAATACTGGCGATATCTTCAAATAAAAGGCTCGGATAAAGATATGGTTTACACCAGGAGATAGCTCTTGAAATTAGCTTTCCAGCGGTATATAGAACTCTATCTGTTTACAAAGTGGACATAGAACGTTGTAAGATTCACGACGATACGCATTGCAATAAAATGTATATATTTAAAAACATTTGAAATTTCTTACAGTTTGGAGCCTAATCAGACGCCGGGTTATCCGGCGTCTGTTTTGGCTACAGACTGGTTGCAACGATAATAATAGTTTGCGATAAACGAGTTTAATTGGAAAGAATAATTTATTATCAACTGCACGTGTTCTACATGTAAGTACAGTATTGGCCTCGATACACGGTTTCGTTTGTTTTAATAAATACAGACGGCATACAGTTTCTGTCCCAATAAACGCGTTAAATATGTTCAACTAAAGCGTCTGAGCAGGCTCCAACATTATTGTTTACTCTTGTAAACTAACCGTTAACAATTCTTGACGTTTACATTCTCTACGTTTAATATATATCGCGCGTTCGTATCATTCCGTTTAAATGGCTCCAAACTGTTTGCACTGCAAATAATAGTTTTAGCGTAAACGCATTTATTGGGAAAGAATAACAGATTCTCCACTGTACAAAGACGGAACATTTATCTCGGCTTGAATCATATATCCCGTGCGTGCAATGGTTCACACACACGGCAAGATCATGAGCAGCTTCATAGGCTCTTGGGAAGGGTTATTCGAGACATCTAAATTTCAATTTAGTTTCAATTAGTTTTCAGGGAAACTATACGTGCAATAAAGTAAGGTATGACTTCGAGGAACTCGGCATAAGGTCATGATCGAAAATATATGACACTCATATGTGTGTATACAGTGGAGATGATGTAACGATTGTACAAATGTACATGTTTCATGATGTCTGACCAATAAATAGGAAATTTATATTAATTGTGAAACTTTGTTTTCCAGCAAACGTTTTTGTGCGTAAAACGGTATCTCCTTTGAAAAGAGTTGTTGTAGTTTATAGTTTAAACACAATTTATACCCAATTGTATACAGGTAGTTGGTACGAGAATGTGCATCTACCTTGTACAAAAATGCGATAGATTAATGACTGACAGTATCTAGGGCATGCAGCGCCAAACGATCTTAGTCTTACATGTATTAAATACATTTATAATTCATAAAACATCGCGATGTCCTGTACTTAGACAATGATTTAATTTTAATGAGATAATTCCTATGCTCGAAGCATACAAATTCCTTCCATGATCTAATCACCGGTAGCATGCATCGAGCCTAAACACAGTACAAGGTACCACATAGTTAAAAGCGTGTACATGAATCATTAACGAAGGCTTTTATCAACGTTAACATACATTGTTGCTGAAACTATGCATGCGATATACATGTATAAGGTACAGAAATGAATACGTTATGTTCCGATAGCATGGAGCTAGTAGTTAATAAAATGGAATGAAGTTTAAATACTTGTTTTAAAATCTGAATTTATCTGAATTTCCCGAACCTTTGGATATATACTTTGACTGTAAAATGTTTTTTTTTGCTCATTCATCGATATGAATAGCAAATGTAATGCAATGATAATGACAAATTTGCCTTTTTAACAACACTAACCTGGGACTAAGGTTAAAAAGCGTTTAATAGGTCAGATTTGAGTTAAAGCTAATACCTGTCCAATCAAATGTTTAATGACAGTCTTAAGTCACATGCTTTATAACCTTGAACCCTGTATTTTGATCAGGATCCAGACTGTTAAATTTTAACAGTATTCAGTAAAAGACAGTAAGGATGTTAACTGAAAATGTTACTGCATGCATTGTAGTGACATACATATCTCACTCACTCTGGAACTTTAAATGGACAATATACTTCAGCCTATCTATAATGGAATATAGCAAAGCATATTTGTGGCAAACGGCACACGGTGTGCAAACTCTGACCAGAGGGCTCCGTCAGTTACACTGTTTGCAAATGGAAAAAGTACTCTTCTCTGGTACAATGCTTGTAGAAAACGAGTATAGACTCGTTGCTAGGTTGAATGAGTTACATGTAAAAGCGTTCTATAATTTAAAAATGAACCGATTTTTAGACGTTTAAGCCAAATAAACGACAGAAAATGATCGGCAAATTCCATAAATTTGCCGATCATTTTCTGTCGTTTATTTCGCTGAAACGCCGAAACAAAAATCAGTTCATTTCTTATATTTACAATATATTTGCTGTAATTTTTATATTAAATAAACATTTTATTAGTATGAAAAAGAAACCTGGTCACACATTTGTATGAAACCACTTCGCGGTTTCGTTCAAATGTGTGACCAGGTTTATTTTAAATACCTCCATGAACGCAATACATATTCGAGTTATTCCTTATATTTCAATATTACTATTGATTTTAAGAAAAAAGTGTATATAGAAATTGACATGAGTGCTCAGTATTTAACACTTGCAAGCCGTATGTTGTAGTCCCTCCGCCATATATTTTACCGCCTATTCGTGACGTTGTTTTTGTAGAAATGTCAACGCCAATGACGTCAATTGGCGTTCCGTTCATTCAGCGCTTGTGGAGAACAGCTGGATTAAGGGGGACAAATCCGACAAAGCGTGGCCTAATTTTTATTTTGTTCTTCGGGTTACTGTTTGAACAAAAGTTTACAGTCAACCACAGCGAACCAAATGCAATGAAAACGAACAATAAATATTTATATATAAAATAGATAATATTATCCCCATCCCACTTTTAACACATCGAAAACTTTAACTCAGAATTGAATGAATGAATGGTGTTTTACGGCCCATCGACACAAAAAGATCAGTTAAAGCCGATTGACTCTAACGCTTATATCTACCAATGTTTATCTGAAGTTATAGTATCTTAGAATTAACTTTGAAACAATTTTGCAAACACCAATATTTAAGCAGACGGCACTTTGTAGGTGAAATGGTAAAAATCAATTTGGCGCTGATATGGTTAATTCGTTTAGAGAAAGAAAGTTACATAGTGACAACCCGCTATTGCAAATCCACATATGGCGTGATGAAGCTTGAAAGACAAATAAATCGGAGAAGACATTATTCGTTCACCTTAACACGAAACACAAAACTGACTTTATGGAATACAGCGTTTTGAAGGGAAAAACTCCTTTGAATTTCAATCAAAACAACCAACATTTTGGAGCTGATAAAACAACATGTTACTCGGCGACTGACCTGGCTCTGAAGTTTTGCAAATGAACTACTTTTTTTAAAACAAACGAACCTGTTTGTAAGGAATGTTCAGCGTCTTCTCCACTTTACATGTCAAAATTACGATGATTCTCTTTCATAAATTAATTAAGAACCTGTTTGCAGTCATTGCCTACTGCAATACAATTGTTAACGAATGTGTCAACCTAAAATTAAGACGTATGTAATTCAGCTGCTAATAGGAAAATACCCGAACTTCTGACTTTATCTGGCTCTTAATCCTTCCATTCTCAATGACACCATAAAGCGCATTTAAAAACAGTTTTGATCCTGATCAGAGGCCGCGTAACGCGGCCTCTGATCAGGATAAAAACTGTTTGCTACTTGTTTAGAAATTGCGTCAGTTATAATGCCTTAAATTTAAATTTGAAACGATATTGCAGACAATAATATTGAAGTAGATGACGATGGAACAGTGAAGGGGTAAAAATCTCACGATTGATTTAGCAGAGAAATAGTTAAGAGACATCGTCAGTATCGTTTAAAGTGTAAACACTATTTCACAATTATTTACAATACTAGCAGCTATAGTATAACGTATAGCTGCCGTTTACTGTGAGGGCAAAACCTTCGATTGCTATGACTTTCAGTGCTTTGATTAGTTTAATAAGCAGAAGTGAATTCACGAAATATATAATTTTATGATGCACCGAAAGTTTATACAATTGAAAGATAGGAAATAATAATTAAAAAAAAATTGAATTGATAATTGTGTGACTTGATTGTACCTCAATTGGAGGTTAACTGAATTGGGACTTGATTTTGTACCTCAACTGGAGGTTTGTTCAAATGTGAATTTATTGTAGGTTTGGGGCCTGCCAATCCGTGTCTGTCGGCGGCCCCTATAATTGTAAGGTTTTAGTGAAAGCCGCAGCCATATATTTGCCACCATTATTAATAAATATAAATTACACTTTGTATTGTTTTGTGTATTGCATCCACGGTAAATATCATTGTGCAAGAAGCAATCGATTGCTTGTAAAGTTTGAACCTGTGTTTTCAATCACTTTCTATAGTGAATGATCATTAATTAATTAATAATATGATATCTGGAAATAGTTTATTGCTTAATGCAGTAGAAACTGCTGACAGTTTCTTTATGAGCGTTTTAATAATTTTATCCTGCAACAAGACATCATTATATCAAAGAATAGAAACTGGTAATCCATTGTATGCTTGCGTAATCCCTTACAACACCTTTTGTTACATTAACCTCTTTACTGTTACAGTGGAGAATCTGTTATTCTTTCCCGTTTAAACGCAAACGTACGCAAACGCAAAGCGCCAAAACGTAGAAAAGAACAACGTTTGGACAATTCTGATATTTCATGTTTATCTTGGTGGCAAACAGTTTGGAGCCTGATCAGACGCCGGGTTACCCGGCGTCTGATCTGGCTCCAAACTGTTTGCACTGCAAATAATAGTTTTAGCGTAAACGCGTTTATTGGGAAAGAATAACACATTCTCCACTGTATGAGGTCATTAGTTATCGTCAGCATTTTTTTCTCGAATCTGATTAGTATGCATTTTTACCGAAAAATTATTGAAATGAGTGTCAAGCAGTTAAGCGACGTCTAATGAGGAACCAACATTTTGCAAATAACCATTGTACATGTAGTCGGGATAAGGCAGTAAAGGGGGTATCCACATACATGTAACTAAAATAATAGCCGGAACTGGAGTTAGCCTAAGTAAAACATACCTAATTTGTCAACGTTAATACTTGGCTAGGCAACATTATAAACGTGAAAATGGGTATATTCGACGTAATACTTTCACTGTCAATGGCGCAAAATGGAGGCATTGCAAACAGTGTTGATCCTGGTCAAACGCCGCGTTACGCGAAGTTTGACCAGGATCAAAACTGTTTGACATTCGTATCGACATTTCTTCAGTCAAAGTAATCATCAAGCTGACTTTAAACATATTGCAGACGACATTACCAATGCACACGGTATTTCGGCGGTAAGAGGGTCAAAACAGACGATAATACTTGGCAGCGAAAGAGTTAAGTGAGTTCGTGTTGTTTAGTTCGTAACCTCATCAGTTGCCTATAAATAACTAGTGTATCATAACAAGGCCTTAAGTCATTGATACGATCAAGAGTATGGACTGTTCACGTTTTATGTTTGACTGTTGAAGTGATATGGGTTGTTATGCGCATACCTGAACTGCTAATTAAGATAAGTTCCACTTATACAAGTCATAAATCACTTCAAAATGTTTTTTGGGAGATCAAGGCATACTGAGTAGTTAAGTGTTAGTTAAGTTCCACAGTGTACATTAAGCTGATAAATCTAAAGTTTGTGTTCAACTTATTCAAAGGATAAAAATAGGCTTTTAATTGATTAACCTTTTCATCTTTCTCATTTCACAGTGTTACAGTAGAGAACACTATTCTTTCCTAATAAACGCGTTTACGCTAAAAGAACTATTTCCATAGCAAACAGTTTCGAGCATGATCAGATTCCAAATTGTTTGGCACTAAGATTAACATGAATAGTCAGAATTGTCGAAAACGTGTCATTTTCTACGTTTTATTTCGATGTGTTTGCGATTAAACTGAACAAAAGAGAACGTCTTCTTCACTGTAAACATATTTATGTCAAATTCCACGTTGATTATTAGAAGAATGTTTGAGAAAAGGTAGAGTGATTAAAAAAATAAAAGTAAATACAGCGCTACAGTGGAGAATATGTTATTCTTTCCCGTTTAAACGCAAACGTACGCAAACGCAAAGTACTTAAACGTAGAAAAGTACAACTTTTGGACAATTCTGATATTTCATGTTTATCTTGGTGGCAAACAGTTTGCACTGCAAATAATAGTTTTAGCGTAAACGCGTTTATTGGGAAAGAATAACACATTCTCCACTGTACATTTGTATAAAAACGTTATTCTTTCACTTTTAAACAAAACTTACGTTCAGGAAATTGGAGCAAAATGACACCCTTTTTAATAGTTTTGACTTCATTTTATGAAGTACAGTGGAGAATACGTTATTCTTTCCCGTTTAAACGAAACGAAACGCAAACGCAAAACACTAAAACGTAGAAAAGTGCAACTTTTGGACAATTCTGATAATTCATGATTATCTTGGTGGCAAACAGTTTTGAGCCTGATCAGACGTCGGGTTACACGGCGTCTGATCTGGCTCCAAACTGTTTGCAATAGAAATTATAGTTTTAGCGTAAACGCGTTTATTGGGAAAGAATAAGGTTTTTTCCACTAAGCACCCTGGAACCTCGTTAGCAGACGCTTGATTACCCGGCGTCTGATTTGGCTCCAAGTGCTTTGAAACGGAAATGATAGTTTTAGCATAAACGTGTTTATTTGGAAATACATGTAATAATGTCTTCTACTATACCCTCATGGTTTTTCGCGCGCTGCACGAATGCTACATACCCGATGTGTATGCAGATAACACCTTACTAACTAGCCGTAGGTGTAAAAGACAATGTCTATTAGAAAATCTACTACATTGAAGGTCTTAATCTGTCGTCTAATATCATCTGGGAAATTAATACTCTTGTCATTAATTTTCGAAGTACAGTGGTGAAGGTGTTATGCCTTACGATGGAAACGCAAACACATTGCAGTAAAATGTAGAAAAATAACAACTCGTTTATATTTCCAACTTTTCATTTAAACTGAGTGGCAAACAGTTTATAGCCTGATCAGACGCCGGGTTTCCCGGCGTCTGATCTGGCTCCAAACTGTTTGCAAAGTAAAACACGACTTAAGTATAAATGCGTTTACTGGGAACGAATGACGCCTTCTCCTGTCCGTATAACGGTGTCAACGTCATTCTCGCCAGTTCAAAGAAAAGAACACAAACGCAATGTAATTAATTACTAGAAGTGAAGACAATTAAATGTTTCTGAAGGTGTTGAAAACTTATTTATAAATATGAGTGGCAGGTAGTTTGGAATAGGATTAGATACCGACTTTCCCTGAGTCTGTTCTAGACCAAAAGAAAAAGAGTATTAAAACATATTTGTACTATGCTCAAATGCGTGTACAGTACTGAATCTTATTAAATTAACAATTTTTGCAATTCGATGGCAATTCGCTTGCGATTCAAAGTACTAACTTTACCCTC
This sequence comes from Gari tellinella, assembly GCA_922989275.2. Taxonomy (NCBI): domain Eukaryota; kingdom Metazoa; phylum Mollusca; class Bivalvia; order Cardiida; family Psammobiidae; genus Gari; species Gari tellinella. The sequence continues at coordinate 50,636,786 of OV277870.1, read as the reverse complement.
GGGTAAGTTTTCTTGAATGGTGTATCTCACAAATGTTCGCAAATATGCTTTCGTTATTTTTTTCGATTCCATTTTTGTCACAACCGCTTTGGAAAATTCGCGTATAAAAAGTCAAACGTAGGATTTGTTTTTTGAAGCGCGCGATTCGATGGCAATTCGATGGCAATTCGCTTGCGATTATCAATTTAATTTAATAAGGTTCAGTACTGTATCGGGGAAGAAAACAATAGTCTCTGCTGTTAACGTACGCATCATTCAAAAAGATTTTCTGTTTGTCATAACAAGCTGAAAAAGTGTATAACTGTCATAACATGTTCAAAAAGTGTATAACAGTACTGGTAATCAATCTCGGCGTCTGAATAGTCTCAAAACGTCTTGCTCTTCAGATTTTTACAAGTTGTCCATATATTCAAACCCATGTGTCTTGCTTACATAATTATGTACATCTTATTATACAGTGGAGAATCTGTTATTCTTTCCCGATAAACGCGTATACGCTAAAACTATTTTTTCTTTTACAAATAGTTCGGAGCCAGATCAGACGCCGGGTAACCCGGCGTCTGATCAGGCTCCGAACTGTTTGCCACCAAGATAAACATGAAATATCAGAATTGTCCAAAAGTTGTTCTTTTCTACGTTTTAGTGATTTGCGTTTGCGTACGTTTGCGTTTAAATGGGAAAGAATAACAGATTCTCCATTATATTACATGTACATGTATACGTTTTGCGCCTAGATTCAATTCAATGAGAAATAATAACGTCTCACTGAACAGTACAATGTGTTGCTGTTTTATACAAAAGTTGAGATCTTTAGACGAATTATAAGCATTATGATTAGTTTCCAATTATCGCATTTACAATGAAACAAGTATGCCGATTTACCCTTTCATGATCGAATTATTCGGGATAGTTTTTACTCCTTCGCCACTTTATTGTTAAATGTCATCTGTTTCAGTATTTTTGTCTGCAAGAGACGTTTCAGAGTTAGACGTACGGTTGTATGATTTAATAGATATCGATAAGGGTGTCAAACAGTTTGTGTCCTGATCAGACGCCGCGTTACGCGGTGTCTAATCAGGACCCAAACTGTTTGCAAACGCGCTTTAATGCCTCATTTAGATGGAAAAGGGTTAAAATGCAGCACTACAATTTTTAGTACCAAACTCTGTGCCAAACAGATCAAGATAAATCGTCAAATTGAAAAAAGGCTGTAATATTTTACATTTCATTTGAAAGCATTTGCATTAGTATCGTTTTAAAAGGAGATAAAAATTATTAGTTTCCATTCTAAAAAATGATTTTAATTCAGAGCTGATATAATTACTTTTTAAAATCATCATGCTAATTTCACCAAATTTGTAATTATTTGCCAATATTTTTATTTCCATCTTGCCTGCACAATTACAAATAATTCGTCCGACAGTTTCTGTACTCAGTTCTAACAGATTTTTTCCAAAATTTCTAACAAAAATAAACAGATACTATGATTTTGACAGACTATTCTAAACTCGCTTTTCCTAATCTGAAATGTCGACCGTTTGGCTATATAATGTGATTTCTCTACGGTATAAAATTCTTCTTTACATTTTCTGCATTTTAATGCAGCTTTAAATGAAAGACAATACATCAGTGTATTGTCATTAAAATCCGAATACCAGCCTATAGCCACTCTTTATTTATAACTGGTACATACATGTGCAGCATAATGAAACTAATGCATAAATAACTCTAGTAGAAAAGATCTTGAGGGAACAAAGATCATTATATTGTGGGAACAAGATAATATCTTGCGTGCATAAGAAATCATCTTGTTCCCTCAAGATAAAAAGAAACTCTTCATATGCCCCCCAGTGCTTCCGTACTTTAGAGTAATTTCTGCATTTGTCTAATATTTCAAAATTATCAACTGATTGTTTCAATAAAGTGTACATTAAATAATTCTTTATACACTTTGGGCTGACAGAGGGACAGTCGTACAGTGGAGAATACGTTATTCTTTCCCGTTTAAACGAAACGAGACACAAACGCAAAACACTAAAACGTAGAAAAGTGCAACTTTTGGACAATTCTGATAATTCATGTTTATCTTGGTGGCAAACAGTTTGGAGCCTGATCTAACACCGGCTTACCCGGCGTCTGATCTGGCTCTAAACTGTTTGCAATAGAAATAATAGTTTTAGCGTAAACGCGTTTATTGGGAAAGAATAACGTTTTCTCCACTGTACGATCAGACACCGGGTTACCAGGCTTCAAACTATTTGCCTCTAAGCATAAAACACCGCCGATACTTATCAAAATGCTGATATATTCTTTCTAAATTGCACTGCTATCGCATTTAATTTCGTTTAAACGGGAAGGAGTAACGTATAAAACAACAACCGAAATAAAGAGTAAATTAATATCAAAATCATAACCGTTTTTAAATATAGGACAAGTCAAGCTAGTGCGATACTATGAAAACACCATTAGTTCGCTTTTTTATATAAAAAACGGACAAACTCCAAATTAGGGTCTAGCTCCAGCTACTAACATCCCTATTTCTCAGTCAAACCTTAGTCCATACTTATAAGGCGTTTGAGTTGAGCATAGGCTCAAATCTGACAAAACAAATACTTGAGAACGAACATATTCGCCTTATAAGCCTTGAACAAGCTGATGTTACATGTACATGTACTACTCACAATAATGTTTTTGAATATTCCGATTACTCACGCTGATCTGGGTCCCTGAACGCATGAACAATTGTAACGATATAGAAGTTGACAGCTTGTTTGTTGTTTTTCTATATTATTGCTACTTGGTTTGATACGGATTTAAGTTGCAAACCTTTCCGTGCCTTTGCAGACTATCTAGTATAGTGTCACCCCTGTTAAAAGGGTCATCCTGTTTAGACTTATGAGACACCTACAGTACTAAATCTTATTAAATTAACAATTTTTGCGATTCGCTTGCAATTCGATGGCACTTCGCTTGCAATTCGATGGCAATTCGCTTGCGATTCAAAGTACTAACTTTACCCTCGGGTAAGTTTTCTTGAATGGTGAATCTCACAAATGCTTGCAAATGTGCCTTCGTTATTTTTTTCGATTCCATTTGTGTCAAAACCGCTTCGGAAAATTCGCGTAAAAATATTCAATCGTAGGATTTGTTTTTTGAAGCGCGCGATTCGGTGGCAATTCGATGGCAATTCGATGGCAATTCGCTTGCGATTATCAATTTAATTTAATAAGGTTCAGTACTGTATATTTTTGCGCGCAATATTGCCGGGCGCCTGGTACAGACGGGCCTACGGTAACCACTTGTTTAACTAGCTGGCGATTCACCAACCGACCATATCAGTTCCAACCGCGTTTCCGACGCCGGGGTTTGAACGTTCGAACCTCCGCTTCCAAGATGCCCAGCCCCATGACCACAGTTTTGCATTGTAACTGTAGTTTTGTTGTTTCATTAGGTTAAATGGAAGATATATTTCAAAGAGCTTGCTTTTATTGCATTTCACCTGAGTCCAATTTCTTTTACACGGGTGATAATAACTTCTACCCAATTAGAACATAGACGTCATTACAGTTGTGTCTTTTCCGGCATATAATTGTTTTCAACTTTATTACCAAACAGCACTGTAAAATAGATAATACTTACATGTGTTGTTTCAGAGCTCGGTACTTTCTTCGTAAATTGCAATATCTATTTTCTTGCTTGCAACAATATTGCTATTTGAAATATTTTGTGGTGTTTCTAGTTGTTTGTGAAATACACTGATATATAGAAATTTACATATGTTCTGCAGTTCTACTGACAAAACAATATGTGCCCTTTTTATACGGAATTATAAGATGTAAACGTTTCCTTATTGGTTTCTCTGTGAATGTAATACACTTTCTTAAAGGGCGGCAAATTGTTAAGATCTGATATAAGATACTCCGCATAGGACCTAGGTTAAAATTGTTGGTAAATTGCATTCACGGTGTATGCTTATACAGTGTACATTGTAAAGCGTTGATATGAGTTTAAGCTCGTTCAAAACATTTGAATGGTCAGATTTGATAAGAATTCAAATCTCTGACAAAGCAAACGCTTCAGCACGGGCATAGACATAGATTGTGCTTGACACGATGTTGTTTTCTACATAAACTCATTTGTGCTGAAACAGCTCTGTATGCAATTATGGGGCCGCAGTTATGTCAGTCGACAAGAAACTCAGAGCCTAGTCAGGCTCCAACTACAGTGGCGAAAACGTTATTCGTTCCCGTTTAAACACACACGAAACGTAAACGCATTGCAATAAAACGTATAAAATGATAACTTCTTGACCACTCTGACAACTACTTTTAATCTGAGTGACAAACAGTTTGGAGCCTGATTAGACGCCGGGTAACCCGGCGTCTGATCTGGCTCAAAACTGTTTGCAATGGGAATAAAAGTTTTAGCGTAAACGCGTTTTCTGGGAAAGAATCACGTTGTCTCCATTGTACATGTATGTGCACTCAAATTTCAATAAATCTGTCAATGTATCCGTATCGTTGTGATTGTGTTTAGTTTAACGTTTAACAAGTAGATAAATATATACTTTCGGTTGGATGTGTCCGGACAATATCTGCATTACATGACATTTACCTTCTGGTCAGTTTTCTCTTAGTGGGTAAATGTAAGATTGATCTGACTGTGGAATATGTGTAGCCGGGTAGAGAATATGGTGAAATGGTTGATTGGCTTTTCTGGGTGACTCGGTAGCTCAGTGGTTAGAGCGTTGGCATGATAAGCCAGAGGTCCTGGGTTCGAGTCCCAGTTGGGTCACAACTTTTTCACCATGTTACAGTTGGCGCCCAACGTAAATAACCCGTAGAATAATATGTAACTCGTGGAGTGTACAGAAATAATAATAAGAAACTCGTGGAGTGTTCTTTAATAAGAATTCGGGACGAATTCTTGTGTAGAGGGGGTGTGTGTAGCCGGGTAGAGAATATGGTGAAATGGTTGATTGGCTTTTCTGGGTGACTCGGTAGCTCAGTGGTTAGAGCGTTGGAATGGTAAGCCAGAGGTCCTGGGTTCGAGTCCCAGTTGGGTCACAACTTTTTCACCATGTTACATGTACCATAACAAAATATTCTAGAAAATGTATCTAAAAGTAGACTGAGACAAAAACAGAATGCGCGTTAAGGCGCATCCCTTTAATTTCAACTTTAACTACGTGGTTATTGGGCATCTGTCTTCAAAACTAGAAATAGTCTATGGTTTAAACGGGATAAACGACGTCTGCAAAATTGTACTAAGTTTTCCCCACGGAAAGGACATTAAGTGAAGTGATGATAAACCTTAGAGATAATGTATATTTATGACAATACTACCATGGGAATACATGACTGATGCTGAAAGCTTCCATTAAAGTCATTAATTAAAACAACATGCCCAGAAGCTACACTTCATCATCTCATCAACAATATAAACTAGCTGATTACATAATGCTGAAAAATGTAACGTCACATCATATATAATTTACATTGTATTACAACAGAACACTAATTAACAACGACATGAACATTGACGCCTGTACTATTTATTACAATTCTGCTTTAAATATAACAGATGCACATTGCCAAAGATTCTTATCAGATACTTGCGTAAATGGCTTCCATGAAGATACTGATAAAAGCTTTGTTCATAAATAAAAGACAACGTTTGCACTAACGGTGCTTTTTCCCTATTGGGTTCATTGTTAGTATTTCCCCTCAAAGCGTGATGCACTATGTTGAACGCGATAACGGCTACAAATTAGCGGACATAAAACGAATGATTAGGCAAATATTTGCATTTGCAAAGCTTGTTATTTTCAACGTTTAAGTTGAGCAATGAAAACACTTTCTAAAAAGTTCAATTATTCTGAAGTATGGGTTATACAGTACCGAAAACGTTATTCTTTCCCAATAAACGCGTTTACGTTTAAACGGGAAATATTAACGTATTCTCCACTGTATCTGAACATACGAAACCACGTCATTCTAGTCCGTTTGAACGAAAGTGAACACGAACGCAATGTAAAAGAATATAGAGTATTACAGTTGTTGTAACATTCTCGTGGTTTCTGGTTACATGTATCAATAGTTTTCAGATAAACAGTTTTGAATATGCTCAGAGACTAGGCGAGGTATTGTGGCTCAAAACTGTTTGCAGTTAAAATCTTTCTTGGTACAGTGGAGAATCTGTTATTCTTTCCCGTTTAAACGCAAACGTACGCAAACGCAAAACTTTTAAACGTAGAAAATACAACTTTTGGACAATTCTGACTATCAATATTAAGCTGAGTGGCAAACAGTTTGGAGCCTGATCAGACGCCGGGCTACCCGGCGTCTGGTCTGGCTTCAAACTGTTTGCAGTGGAAAAAATAGTGTTAGCGTAAACGCGTTTATTGGGAAAGAATAACACATTCTCCACTGTACATGGTGCACAAGCGTCTATTATGAAAAGAAATAACGCCGTGCCTACACCATATTCGCATTCGATATTTACAGGAGAATCACCATCATTGTGACATCGCTTCATTATAATAGACTTCATTAACCCTTTCATGATCAATTTATTCGGGAGATGTTTACCCCTTCACCGTTTTTGTCGTCTGCTTTAGTATTGTTGTCTGCAAGACACGTTTCAACGTCAGCTTGTATGACTAAATATATATCGGTCACAGTACGCAAACGCAAAGCACTAAAACGTAGAAAAGAACAACTTTTGGACAATTCTGATATTTCATGTTTATCTTGGTGGCAAACAGTTACCCGGCGTCTGATCTGGCTCCAAACTGTTTGTAACAGAAAAAATAGTTTTAGCGTAAACGCGTTTATCGGGAAAGAATAACAGATTCTCCACTGTACTATTCAAACTTGCAAGTTTAGTAATCAAGGAGATTGTGTGTATCTTTATAAAATGTAGCTTGGTTTGAATTGGTGCATTAAAAATGAAAAGGGCGCATTGAAGGCACTAATGTGGTGTTCCTTTGACGACACCGATGCCATCCTAATTGTATCGCAGGATTCAGTCAATCATGGGTGCCCTAAAATCAAATGCTTTTCAATTGTATATTTAAAAAATGCTTTACCTTAAAACCAAGCATTTCTTAAGAACCTATCGTAATAGATAACACCAAAGTGTATATCTAGACACGGTGCGATATAAAATGCTGGCAAATGAGCTCAAAACGGGCTTATAGTGACATTGGAGAATAAGTTATTCTCTTCTCATAAGCCGGCGTCTGATCTGGCTCCGAACTGTTGGTAACTCATAAAATGATATTATATCGATAAATGTGAGTGTTGTGATTTCTACATTATACGCGTATATGCTTCGTGTTGTTTAAACGGGAAACAAAAACCTCTTTTCCATATTAGCAGTGGAACATTACGAACTTACAATTAACGATAATTTAACTCATTATCTGAATTTAAAGAACTAGGCGCGTCTTACGAAACTTCGTACGACAAATGTTATTGTAAGTCATACATTTCTCAATTATTATGTATTTCTCCTTCTTATCCTGACTTGTGACATCTCTTTGGAATCGTCTTGAAAATACGAATTCACAGAGATGTCACAAGACAGGTTAAGGTGAACAAAAATCCCTCCTTACAACGACACACAATGGGAGACAAAAATATGTGCGTTGTTCGTTACATGTATACAATGTAGAGAGGAAAATTGGTTCACATTTGCAAACAGCTTGAATCCAGATCAGACGCCTCGTAACGCGGCGTCTTATCTGGATTCAAGCTGTTTGTCACTTGACATAAAGTTGTTTTTGTCAAAATGTTCAATATGTAGCTTTGAGAAAAACAGCAGACGACAACTTTAAGCAGACGATATTACAGCAGTAAAAACGTTAGACGTAATTGTCCTGTTTAGTGAACTGCGACAAGAGTCGTTGTTTGGAGCGGGTTGTTGTCATTGGGAGAGCCGTTGTAGAGAGGGAACGCTGTATTGTGAAATTACGACCACTTTTGTGCTACGGCGTTTCGTAAGACGGGCCCTAGAAGACTGGAAATGAAGGTGGTTAACATAATAATGTTATTGCCCTTGTTTGATTTGTATGAGATGCTTGTATTAGCGTTTTCTTCTGACTTGACCTAGTTATTTTTAGATTTGAACATTCTTAAACTTTAAAAGGGATGCGTATCGTACATGTACTCGATGATTTCTCTACAGCCAGTTAGAGATACGAATAGCTGTAATCTACAGTGGATAATCTGTTATTCTTTCCCGTTTAAACGCAAACGTACGCAAACGCAAAGCACTAAAACGTAGAAAAGTACAACTTTTGGACAATTCTGATAACTCATGTTTATATTGATTGCAAACAGTTTGGAGCCTGATCAGACGCCGGGTTACCCGGCGTCTGATCTGGCTCCAAACTGTTTGCACTGCAAATAATATTTTTAGCGTAAACGCGTTTATTGGGAAAGAATAACACATTCTCCACTGTATGTGCGTAGTAAACAGTAGAGTAGACATTTTTCTTTCCCGTTTAAACGCAAATGCAATGCACTTAATTTGGGAGATTTACCTTAAGAAATATGTACATGTAACTATTTTTTTAATCTGAGTGGCAATAAGTTGGAGCCTGATCAGACGCCGGGTTACCCAGCGTCTGATCTTGCTCCAACCTGTTTGCAATGGAAATAATAGTTTTAGTATACAAATGCGTTAATTGGGAAATAAAAAAAATATCAGTAAAGTTAGCGTAGCGGTCTCGTGCTGCACGAGGATATACTTAACTCAAGTAGGAAAGTGTAAGGTAATATATTCAATGTTACATTGCTACCATTATCAACTATTCTGTTCTTAAAATAACTCGGACAGGTCAGAAAAATCAGACAATAAAGGGATATTCAATACAGTGTATTGATAATACGTCTTTGTCTAGACTACACCCGTCGTAAACTATTACCATAGGTTTGATTCATTGATGGTAAATGCAATTACATGGAGAAGTAAGCTCAAAGTATATATACCACATAACAAATGTCATGGTTGTGAACTTTGGACATAGGGAACAAAGTCGAATGTTCATTGAAGAGTATTCTGCTTTACTTTCAGCCTGCAATAAACTGCATACTGCAGGATAATTGAACTATTTCTTAGTACGCCTTTCAACAATTGTATACGTTGAAACGAGAGTTGGAACTATTTTCTTTCATGGACGAATAAAGTAAACGCGTAAAAAGTATATTTATATGGTAACTGATATCATATCAATATTGAGATGACCAATATCATTGGTATTGATACAGTGGAGAATCTGTTATTCTTTCCCAATAAACGCGTTTACGCTAAAACTATTATTTGCAGTGCAAACAGTTTGGAGCCAGATCAGACGCCGGGTAACCCGGCGTCTGATCAGGCTCCAAACTGTTTGCCACCAAGAAAAACATGAAATATCAGAATTGTCCAAAAGTTGTTATTTTCTGCGTTTTAGTGCTTTGCGTTTGCGTACGTTTGCGTTTAAACGGGAAAGAATAACAGATTCTCCACTGTATTGACAATAGCAATGTTTTCAGGACAATGCGTTACATGTAACTCATTGAGCCCTAGTGACGTATATATGCGTCCTTCACTAAAAGTGTAGCTGTAAAGAGTACAATTGTCTAATACAAACAGTGGAGTCCCTGATTAGAGGGCTCCTGCAGGAGCCCTTTAATCAGGGACTTCTTGTTTGCCAGTTTGCAATATATCATAGAAACAACCATAAATAGTCAGAAATGGACCAGTCTTAATTGTAAACTGGAATTGCCCATTGGAAGTGTCAGGGGATACATGTAATGAGTTTTAAACCGTTTGTGCACGGATACTGCTTAAAATTCTCACTGTGTGCCTACTTTACAAATTCATTTGGGATACAAACAGTTGATCTAAAGTAATTGTAGTGTTTGTCTGTAAATCAGAATATTTACAAGTATAATGAAAACGCTACCACTGTAGACCCGGATGAAATGCGACATCACGCAATGTTTCAGCCGGATTTTCACTAGTTGTTAAATGTCCTACTTACAAGACAATATATTTGAACCAGTAAGATATAATACAATGCCACATTACCTTTCTATACTCAATCACCGAGTTTATGTTCTAAAACATACCGCTATGACACTTATTGTGTGTAGTATGAGAACATATTGGTTGTTTCGTCTGTATAAAAGGAATATTAAAAACAAGCTTCGTATTGTATTTTGTTTTTAGTGTCGTCTTTTATCATATCCTCAAATATCGAAATGTATCACAGTTGTTTACAGTTTGTTTTTTCTTATATAGATGGCTACAGATAGGTCAATTCATGGTACAATTCATATACCGTTGGGTGTGCCTATTTGTTAACCGTTCAATTACAAAGAGTTAAAAGTCATTTTACCCAAGAAAATGTAATTAGATTAACGACCATTTATACATTGTTTGTCTTAGAATCTTTTTCAGGTGTCGGCTACTCGTCTTGAAGTGTTAATAACTATGTTGAGGATTAAACCAATCACATTGACTTTCCTAGTTATTTTATTCATTGCATGTACTAAAATGTCTTTTCTTTTGCATTTCAACTTTGCTTGAATCGATATGTTTCCCGTTGAAGCAAAACTCCCGGTATATTTAACACTTTGTTATGAAAATATTAGTGTGGTTTGAACATGCTGGCTATCTATTTTAATCTGAATGCATGACCACAATTTAAACAGTTCTAAAATTGCATCCGTTGTGGACTAATGTAAAGTGTGAACATAATTGTCTGTTATATCATTATTAACAACACCTGGTAGAGGAGTCCCAATGCAAATTGCCGTTCCAAAATGCTTCTATTATCTGACACTATCTTACAATATTAAACAAGTTAATGTCAGTTCCAATTACATACGTTAGGGACAGACCAGACATAACAATACATAAAACAAACTCTATTTATCTACGAAACGAATACATTCTTTGTCCATGGTTATAGTTTGCGAATCTGCTCAAATCTGACCAATCAAAAGCTTGTTAACATTAAAGCGCTTGAGAACCGTGCGGTAAGTTCATATTGATACCAATGTTGGTCCAGTTTAACAGAGTTGTGCCCAGTGGATTCTTTCATGCTTATATATTGGATTAGTCCATGTTTTATCTAAGGGGTGTCTGGTCTAAATTTCCATTTTCGTTTTGTTTTATTTTGAATTTTTTTATCAGCAAACTGATCAGAGTCTACACTGTTTGCCTATGTCCCATATATGGGACACTAGCCATACATGGGTTAACTCTTTTACTGCTACCTTATAGTTTTGTTAAATTTGTTCTACTGCTGTTCATGTTAATTTTTGGCTTTCTTGATATCGATAAATTGACGACATTGTACATGTAACAATAGTGATACAGCGGAGAATCTGTTATTCTTTCCCGTTTAAATGCAAACGAAACGCAAACGCAAAGTACTAAAACGTAGAAAAAGTACAACTTTTGGACAATTCTGATAATTCATGTTTATATTGATGGCAACCAGTTTGGAGCCTGATCAGACGCCGGGTTACCCGGCGTCTGATCTGGCTCTAAACGGTTTGTAATAGAAACAATAGTTTTAGCGTAAACGCGTTTATTGGGAAAGAATAACGTTTTCTCAACTGTACTCGTCATGACAAATATTTAAAATCTATGTCGTTTGATCCACGAATTAAACGAACACTGATCTTATATTGACACGATTATGGTGTTGTATAGCTAGGATATTCTCTTGGGGAATTTCAAGTGATATCATATGAAAAACAAAGCTACTTAAGTGCAGACAATAAAACTTCATTTTCGCAAACCATACAAGTTTTTGAAATTCAAATTTCGAGGAAGGCGTTAAATAGTTATCGGTATAGTGGAGAATGTGTTATTCTTTCCCAATAAACGCGTTTACTCTAAAAATATTATTTCCATTGCAAACAGTTTAGAGCCAGATCAGACGCCGGGTAACCCGGCGTCTGATCAGGCTCCAAACTGTTTGCCATCAAGATAAACATGAAATATCAGAATTGTCCAAAAGTTGTTCTTTTCTACGTTTTAGTGCTTTGCGTTTGCGTTTCGTTTGCGTTTAAACGGGAAAGAATAACGTTTTCTCCACTGTAGTTTTATTAGCTAGGTCAACAATAAGATACTCAGACTTTCGAAGTTAGAAGTATCAATATGACAATTATTCATAGGCTAGATACTGTTTAACAAAACAGACACCAATAATTATAACTCCTACACTGCCTTATCCCGAGTCTACAATAGTTATTGGCAAACAATTTGGATCCTGACCAGACACGGCGTCATGCTGCCTCTGATCATGATCCCAACTGTTTAACACTAAATTGAATGTTTACTTAGTACTGTAACAATACCTAAAATTTAAACTTGAGAAATACAAGCAGATGACAATTGTTTAAACCTGATGACGTCATGGTAGTGAAATGGGTAATATATGTATATGAGGCCGCCCCGTGTATATGCAAAGACGTTCATGAAATGCAGATTACTCGAAACAAGGCGCCAAAACCTGTTTTGAATTTAAGGCAATATTTTAACATCAGTGATTATTCATACATTATCATTTTACTCCGTGGCATATGATTATAATTTGAAGATAGACAATTACTTTATGCACATTGAAAGTAAAACAAATTGTCCCTAAAGGCGCATTCTGTCTTACTTTCAGGACTTAAAGCTATTATATGGTAGAATATAGAAAAAAAGTTCTGATTGTACATACGGTATCTATGACTGTATACAGTGTTCCCTCCCTACAACGGCCCTCCCAACAACGACACCCTCCTTACAACGACACTTTTCGCAAATCTCTAGAAAGGACGATTATTTCTAACGAATTTACTGCTGCAATGTCGTCTGCTTAAAATTGTCGTCTGCTTGTTTTCTTAACGTGAAATAATTGACATTTTGACAGAAAATAAATAAATGACGAGTGACAAACAGCTTGAATCCAGATCAGACGCCGCGTAACGCGGCGTCTTATCTGTTTTCAAGCTGTTTGCAAATGTAAGCCACTTTCCTTCCCTGTAACGACTCCCTCCGAACAACGCACACAATCTCTGTCTCTCATTGGGTGTCGTTTTAGAGAGGGAGCGCTGTAGATTGAAACTATTTTCTCCGGTCGAGGAATACATCGATTGGGTTACAGTAGATGAATAGTTTACGTGTCTTCTTTTGAGTGATTACTCAATTGCTCCGTTGAACTGCATACTTTGTTAAAATTAACTTTTTCTGTAAAACAAAATCTCAAAATGATTGAAAAACATATTCTTAATATAAGCAAATTGTCAAGTTATTGGATCCAGATGAAACGCCGGGTTAATTCTCTTTAGGGAAACATACACTGTTTTATTTTTCAAATTTTGCGAAAATTATTTCAGTCTGGAAAAGGAGAAATACGATAAATATGTATAGAATTATGTAAAGCATTGCCATTTTGCACTTAACTACTATTTGATTTTGTTTCCATAGAAACCAAATATATTAACCATTCTGACACTATTTGCGAATATGAGAAGTACATACAATTTTGGCGTCGAGTAGCTGTTGAAACAGTTTTCCCAATAAGATAAAAGTACTTCATGTATCATTTCATGTAAACCGGCGTCTGATCAGGCTCCAAACTGTTTGCTGCTCAGTTTAATATCAATGGTCCTAAATTGTCCTAAATTGTTATTGTCCACATTTTAGTGTATTGGGTTTGCGTTTCGTTTGCGTTTATACGGGAAAGAAAAACGTTTTCTCAACTGTTACATGATTGTACATGTACCATACCATTCACCTTGTTGCTTAATAAGAGAAAGTTCAGTGCCTCTGACTTAACACTAAAGTGCTCATGGGAAATCGTAGATTCTTAGGTCTTCATTTACCGTAGAACTAATGTATTATTTCCAAACTAAGTGCGTATATTATGCCCTGTTTCATCATTTATGTCAAAACACTTTGGAGACTGATTAGCTCCAAAATATTTGCCACTCAAACATTAATAAAATTGTAAATTTTTTAAGAACTTGCAATTTCTAAATGTATTAACTTGCATCTGTATTCAGTTTAATTTTGAAAGGATAGCGGGTTTTCCACTGTACCATCAGAAGAGCTAAGCGATGACATTTATTGGATAAAACTTACAAATAAGAACTTATTAAACCCTTGAATTCCAATAATGATTTTAAATGGTTTTTGCTGACAGTTTTGAGCCAGATCAGACGCCGAATATCTCAACGTCTGATCGTATTCTAAACTGCTCAACAATCGTAGTCAGATTTGGTCCGAATTACATGATATATAATATTTTTAAAAACTTTTCTGAAAAACTTATAAAGCAGATAATCTTATAAAGGGGAGGATGGCATTCCATTCTCTATAGCAGAAAAGGTAATGCTATTTGGAAGCGGTTATCCCCCTAGCTGGACTAAAAATCCGTTAAGCTATGTAATTAAGCTCAACACTTTTTGCGGTTTTATAAAGACGTAATTGAAATAAAGTATTTGCAGGTTTTGCCAGACGCAACCTCAGGGTTAACGAACCTGTCAAATTTGTATTAAGACGCATATTACCATGTGTTTTTATGGAAACACACACGCACATTGACTTGAATGACGGCCATCAGACACACGTTTGGATTCATAAAGGTGCAATAAGACTATATCCGAAAACTGGAACTCGGTAAAGTCGAATTCGTCCGTATTTGTTTACTTAAAAGGCAGTAAATGAATTTTGCGTCAGTCGAAAATTCTCGTATTTTAACCAATTTGTGCCCACGATCCATTGTATGGAACATAGGCAAACAGTGTAGACTCTGATCAGACGCCCCATAATGCGGCGTCTGATCAGATTCAACACTGTTTGCTGATAGGATTTCAATAAAAAAAATAAACTTAGTGTACCAATATCTATTCATTTTAGTTTCAATATCTAGGGTTCGTTTAACACATACATTATCGTTTTTCAATGTTAAAATTAAAACGTGTCTTTGAAATACGTCCATGCTCGACATAAACAAATTCGAATGTTATATGTCT
Organism: Gari tellinella; assembly: GCA_922989275.2. Lineage (NCBI taxonomy): Eukaryota > Metazoa > Mollusca > Bivalvia > Cardiida > Psammobiidae > Gari > Gari tellinella. The sequence goes on along the minus strand of OV277870.1, from coordinate 50,621,754 downwards.
GACCAATAAATGACTCAGTACACACCAGTACTTGCTCTCATACACACCTGGGGTTCGTTTCATAAAACTTCGTACGACAAATGATGTCGTAAGTCAGATTATAAAAGTCTCAATTATTATTTTTGTCTCCATCTAATCCTGTCTTATGACATCCTTTTGGAATCGTCTTGAAAACAGATGTCACACGACAGGATTAGATTGAGAAATCATAAATTAAATGTAAGTTTTGATTTACGACCGTTTTTGTCTTACAGTGGAGAAAACGTTATTATTTCCCAATAAATGCGTTTACGCTAAAACTATTATTTGCAGTGCAAACAGTTTGGAGCCAGATCAGACACCGGGTTACCCGGCGTCTGATCAGGCTCCAAACTGTTTGCCATCAATATAAACATGAATTATCAGAATTGTCAAAAAGTTGTACTTTTCTACGTTTTTGTGTTTTGCGTTTGCGTACGTTTGCGTTTAAACGGGAACGAATAACAGATTCTCTACTGTACGAAGTTTTATGAAACGGGCCCCTGACATACACACCTCTAAACCAATAAAATGTTTTGCCTTTGCAAACACTCCGATATCTCACAGCTGTAACTAATTGCTTCCAATTAATGTCAAATGCAAATCGTAGAGGAGATCAAAGCAACACATAAATGAGCGCACGTACTACAGAATATGTTTCACTTGGAACATGGCTCAACTATAGCGTACGAATTTAAGTATGTATTGAATCCTTTAGCCCATAGCTTGCATGTTCGTGTTGATTGCAGATACAAATGTAACCACTGAACGTAAGTTGAAAGTAAAACGGATTGCGCTTCTATTCGCATTCTGTTTTACTTTCAACCTGCTTAAAGCTACAATGCATCTGCTACGATACATTAAAAATTCATCATGTTGAACACTCGTTATTGTACAAGATGAAACATATGTCTTCAGTGAAGGAACTAATAAATTCGTAAAAAGGTATATCTATAAATGATTCTAAAGCACTTCACGCACGCCCCTATATAAACAAAGAACGAACGTTTCAGTTTTCGACTTCGCAATAGACCACTCGCGCGCTAAAACGTTCTAACGTGACGTCATATGGCTTCGAAAATGCGTACGCCAAAAAATGTAGCGACGTTGCTTCGGTGCAAATTAAGGCTAAATTATGTGTTATAATCGAAATAATAAATTAACACCAGTGTTTTATCTAACAATCGAACACGGGTAGTCGTTGAGATGATTGTAATTAAACCACGCGGCCTAAAGGCCTCGTGATAAAATTACTACGCATCTGAACTCCTACCAGTGTTCGATTGCACGATAAAACACTGGTATGAATTTATTATTTATTACATTTGTAATATTTACTTTCCGTCTAAACAAGATTGTTTAACCAATAGCAACGGTTATTTACACTTAACCAATTAATATGTGTGTGAAAACCTTTAACATTCGATATGATTTTATAATAAATATGGAAAGTATTGTTAAAACAAATCAAATTCGGTGTAACTGTACAACTGGTAGCTTGTACTTTGCACCAACAAGTACAACTTAAAAACATGTAGTTGGAAGATTATATCATCCAGTATTTCAAAGAAATAAATAAACTGTTGTCAAAGACTTTTGAGCTTGGTCATACGCCAGTTTACTATTTTAAATTGAAACAATTGTTTTAGCACAAATACTTTTATTGGGAAAGAATAACGCCTGAAAAGAAATGCACCACTTTATTACATGAATGTTCTTTCCAGGATAAATATTGGCTGTTTAAGTCCCAGCCACAAAGTAGATAAAAAGAAAAAGCTATTTGCAAAACATACCCTGAGGAGTATTAGGCTTTTAAATATAGCTGTAATTGAGTATATAGTCTGTCTATATTATCCTCCCATTACTGAGTTGTGACTGCGTCATTATAATAGTCTACGAGCACGTTTAGATTAACTCGTTCGCTGCCAGACTCTGTAAAAACTTATATATGCAAACAGTTTGGATCCAGATCAGACGCCGCTTAACGCGGCGTCTGAGCAGTATCAAAACATTTTGACACTCACATACAAATGTAGATGGTTTTTAAAGACAAGCTGCCTTAAATGCTAAACTTTAGAGATAAAACCAAACACAATGATACAGTACTGAACCTTATTAAATTAACAATTTTTGCGATTCGCTTGCAATTCGATGGCAATTCGCTTGCAAGTCGATGGCAATTCGCTTGCAAGTCGATGGCAATTCGCTTGCGATTCATAATACTAACTTTACCCTCGGATAAGTTTTCTTGAATGGTGTATCTCACAAATGTTCGCAAATATATCTTCATTAATTTTTTCGATTCCGTTTTGTCACAACCGCTTCGGAAAATTCGCGTAAAAATATTCAAACATAGGATTTGTTTTTGAAGCGCCCGATTCGATGGCGATTCGATGGCAATTCGATGGCGATTCGCTTGCGATTACCAATTTAATTTAATAAGGTTCAGTACTGTATGATTTCAAGCAGATGACGCTATGAGCTTGAATGTGTTAAGACTGATTATTACATCACAGCGATAGTAAGGGTTACAAGATAAGTATCCTTTTAGTAGTCCTTTGCACCAAAGACAAAACTGTAAAACTGTAAATGGCCTTTTTTAAACTGTATTCGATGTACTTGGATGCTTCAAAACGGATAAAAGTAAACCATATTAAACTGTCTGCTGTACTTTCTTCGAAACATAAGTTGCGATTTGTAGTTACAGTGGAGACTGTGTTATTCTTTCCCAATAAACGCGTTTACTCTAAAACTATTATTTCCATTGCAAACAGTTTGGAGCCAGATCAGACGCCGGGTAACCCGGCGTCTGATCAGGCTCCAAACTGTTTGCCACCAAGATAAACATGAAATATCAGAATTGTCCAAAATTTGTTCTTTTCTACGTTTTAGCGCTTTGCGTTTGCGTACGTTTGCGTTTAAACGGGAAAGAATAACAGATTCTCCACTGTACACACTCTATGAATACAGTGGGGAAGACGTTATCCATTATCTGTTATTAAGGCCAAATGTTTATGATAATATAAATGCGACTTGAAAAAGGATATGTGACTCTGTGTCCTGCAAATATTAATGCTGGTCATAATGACCTGACAATGGTAAGCCACACACCATCACCTTCAGATGTAGACTAAATTTGGCATTCTAGCTAAAGAGGTGTAAAATATGCTACTTACAGTTATTTTCTAAAATTTAGATAACTGGTCATGTTCGAGGTTATACAGTGGAGAATCTGTTATTATTTCCCGTTTAAACGCAAACGTACGCAAACGCAAAGCACTAAAACGTAGAAAAGAACAAATTTTGGACAATTCTGATATTTCATGTTTATCTTGGTGGCAAACAGTTTTTAGCCTGATCAGACGCCGGGTTACCCGGCGTCTGATCTGGCTCCAAACTGTTTGCACTGCAAATAATAGTTTTAGCGTAAACGCGTTTATTGGGAAAGAATAACGTTTTCTCCACTGTACATGAAATAGTCTAAACATGTAACGCATAAGTTCACCATCTAAAAAGGTTACAATACACTACGTCATATAACACGTAATCGCACACTAAAGTTGATATCAACAGTTGATGTTGTATATATATGTACATGTAGATATGATTTCTACAAACGGTACATGCGTACACGGGTGGACAAAGGGACACTTTTGAAACACTTTTTAAACCCAAACTAGGCAGACGCATAAACAATATTCTCAACTGTATATCAAAAAGTAGTAATATATTACCTAAAATGTGACAATTTATAACCGTAATGCCACCAAAATAAATCTACCAGTAGTATTGTATCACTTCAACCATGAATGACATTTTCCGTGTAAGATCATATTACTAGATTAATCGCGAAATGGATAACCCGAAATATCTACAGTGGAGAATCTGTTATTCTTTCCCAATAAACGCGTTTACGCTAAAACTATTATTTGCAGTGCAAACAGTTTGGAGCCAGATCAGACGCCGGGTAACCCGGCGTCTGATCAGGCTCCAAACTGTTTGCCACAAAGATAAACATGAAATATCAGAATTGTCCAAAAGTTGTTATTTTCTACGTTTTAGTGCTTTGCGTTTGCGTACGTTTGCGTTTAAACGGGAAAGAATAACGTATTCTCCACTGTACACACATTGCACACATTTAACACTCCATGTCAACAAGTTATTCTATAGTAAGGAGAAAGTGCCAACAAGGTTGCCATAACTTGACCGTGAAAAAAGGTCCTAAGTTGGTCATGTTTTTTTGTGAGTGGTAGCTGAAAACAAGATGAAAGTAGAACAGAAAGCTCTTTGGGAATATTACCGTGTACATGGCATCTTGCATTAATTTATTACAACCCATGCATGGAATCCCAGCTAGAGCACTTTAGCACTCTAAGTAATGGTTTCATCACAAATCGAATATAATAGTTATAGTTTCATTTTGGCTCTCCAATAACAACATGTTGACGGACATTTCATACTCCTAATTAAAATCAATTATTTAAAGCAGACGGTTGTCTTGATGGGATGCATTTCTGTTTTAAAATAATTATCTTCTCAAATATTCACATTAGATTCGAACTCACCTAGAGTTGTTAAGTTAAAAGACTAAGTTTTCAGCAAAACCCGGATTCTATTAAATAGTCAGCACTGTCTTGAAGTTTTTCTCCATTTTATTGCAATGCGATTGCGTTTAGGTTGCGTTTAAATGGGAAATAATAACGTATTATCCACTGTATACCTGGCTTTCCCACATGTACATGTGAGTACAATTTGATACAAGGCAGTGTAACACACTGGCTCTAGATCACACTCTCTATATGTCATCCGATCTAGTTTTGAATTTGCGTAACGCCATCATCCTTTAGACTTTTTGCAAGGGCAGTAATTGATTACAGCATTTATCGGGAAATCAAAATGACATAAAACTCGTTACCGTTTTTTTGCTTATGGGCACTCACAATGATCGGCATAATTGAACTCAAATTTACATAAATATTTCAGAATAGTCGAAAATCTGTTACTTTCTACATTTTGGTGTGATGCGTATGCGTTGCGTTTGCTTTTTTAAAAAAGGGAAAAAACGTTTTCTCCCCTGTATAAAGCACTGACAGCATAATCCTTCCGATTATTTATTGGCCTAGCACCTATTGCGTGGGGAACATAAAAAACGATTAAAACAGTTATCTGGAAAACATTTCATTCTATTGAAATGCGTTTTGTCATTGTTTCTCCCTAACGTTTTGAACGGCAGTGCCTTTCAGCTCAGTGTAATATTCGCCACGTTGCAGAGTTTTTTGCTGACATAATAAGTACTCTTAGGAGAAAAGCGTTGAAATCATAAAAATAAACATGTCATTAGTTAGTGGCCCCGCTGTAATTTAAAAAGTAAATTTAAACTTCATTTCAGGAACATTTCCATGAGACCATTTTGAGGGATAACCGTATTTGTTCATTTAAGAAACTTTCATCAAAAACCGATATATGTATTATACATGTAGGTATATACATTAATAAGACGAAAATGATAAATTCCCCCGTGTAAGGAGCGTAAAGCCGAACACTGTACAGTATTTTACAAACTGGGTCGTTTGAGGCTTTTATAAAAGCCATAGATTAAAATATTCAGACCCATATGTAATATTATAGTATTGTAGGGTTATAATAAAAAGAAATTCCGCATCTTAAAATATTAGCCCATTTATCTTTGTCACAGTCATTCAGCCTGTCTTATACAAGTATCTTACTTTGCTCATGTCTTTCATCTCGATTATATTGGATCCCAATTCTAGCAATACACATAAAGGTTGTTTAATATAATGGAATAGTTCATAGTGAAATTGTTTAGGTGAATCTAAAATTGACATATGCACACTGAAAATCCAATTCGTGCTTCTCAATTTGTGTAGACCCTAAACAGACATACGGTTTTTCAGAATCTCAACTCTTTTCCTCCTATTGCTTATCGCATGCGAAGCTTTACGATCAACTACGGTATAGTATTTTCCTAAGAAAATGTTCCGTTTTATTGCTGTTATAGGTGTAAACTATGCACAGGCACACACTTTAGTCACAAAGAACAAAAGTGTACTAAAAACAGTCGAAACTACTACGTGAAACAATTCATACAGTGGAGAATACGTTATTCTTTCACGTTTTAACGCACACAAAACGCAAATGCAAAACACTAAAATGTAGAAAATGTCACTTTTTTTTTTAAACATTCTTACTTTTCATTTTTAATTGAGTAGCAAACAGTTTAGAGCCTGACCAGACGCCGGGTAACCCATCGTCTGATCAGACTTCAAACTGTTTGCACTGGAAATAATTGTTTTAACGTAAACGCGTTTATTGGGAAAGAATAACATGTTCTCCACTGTAATTATATGTTTATTGACATTGAGAAAACAAGCCGTACATGTACATGTACATACTGCAAGACAACAGTAATGTACGAGTAGAAAGCTTCTTTAGGAGCTTTCTGTGATACTGTTATATTTCATTATGTATGATTACTGTTCTGTCAGGTAATTATTACGTACATATTGGCACTGAACAGATACAGTGGAGAAAACGTTATTCTTTCCCAATAAACGCGTTTACGCTAAAACTATTATTTGCAGAGCAAACAGTTTGGAGCCAGATCAGACGCCGGGTAACCCGGCGTCTGATCAGGCTCCAAACTGTTTGCCACCAAGATAAACATGAAATATCAGAATTGTCCAAAACTTGTTCTTTTCTACGTTTTAGTGCTTTGCGTTTGCGTACGTTTGCGTTTAAACGGGAAAGAATAACAGAGTCTCCTCTGTAATATGTTTCATCTTGTGCTGCATCTTAAACAGATAATAATAGGCATGTAGCATAGATTATAAACAAACGCAATTACGTGTGAATTGAAAAAGGAAATGCCGGTTCTCTGTCGTTTTAATAGTAGTGAACACCGTTGGAATTGGTGCCGAGGTGACAGATAAATGGTTCTAAACCAACGTGATACACAATCTCTAGAATATTAGTCAACGATATCTGTATTATTAATTGAACCCTAGCAACGAGTACATTGGCATTGTTTAACAGTGTACATGTAAATAGCACAGCTACACTTTTCCTATCGAAAAAGTGAATTATCAATACTAGAGGGACTTTTCAGTATGTATCTGAACAGGGTCTGCACTGTTTGTAATTGTCATATACTTTGTAAGAAACAACCTTTTATTGTCAACAATGGTCTAAACTTTATTGGAAAATGTAATTATCCATCAAACGATTAAGGGGGTGAATGATTTTTACTTTTTCAATGTTTAGAATGGCTGAATGAGACATAAAAAGTATAAAAAATAATGCGTGTACGACTGTACGTAAATAAAGCGGTGTACATGTATATATTCTGCAGTAATATTTTGTTTGCCTATTATACAGGGAGAAAACACATTAAACGCGTTTATGCCAAATTTCTATTGATTTTTGCTTACAGGTTGTTTGCCAGATCAGATGCTATTCTATTCAGTATCAAAACTATTTATTTAAATGTATGACTGCCAAATATTTTGACGATGAGTCTGATCAAAGTGGAAACTGTATGCACATATTAATGAAATATTTCCTTTAATACAACAACCATTTAAACAAAAATTGGTCGATGATAAATACAATATATGACATCTTATAACTATATTTAACCTATTTATTCCTAGCTTTCTCTTTAGATACATGTATGCATTGGTGATTTAACATTTCAGCGTATTATACGGGTCTGTACTGCTTGCTACATGTACATGTGATATCAACATTTATGGAAATTGAAATATATGCATTAATAAGACAGACCCTTCCATGCTTGTAAATCTTATTTACCTTTACCCTATACATCATAGCCTGTTTCTAATTTGGAACACATCTGACCAATTAACCCGTTCGCTCTCAATGACGCCTTAAAGCGCGTTTGCAAACAGTTTGGGTCCTGATCAGACGACGCGTAACGCGGCGTCTGATCAGGACCCAAACTGTTTGACACTCTTATCGATATCTACTAATTCAGACAACCGTAAATTTAACTTTGAAAATGGTCTTGCAGACAACAATACTGAAGCAGATGACAATAAAGCGATTAAGGGGTAAAAATCTCCCGAATGATTTGATCATGAAAGGGTTAAAGCTGGAGTAAAGAAAAGCAGAATACGACTTAAGGCACGTTTTTCTGTCAGCCTACTTTCAGCTACATGTATAATCTGCTAGAACATAGAAACGTTTTATTGTGATACACAGTCATGCCTGTATACATTGTTAAATTGTAAATATTTTCTTCAGCGGAGAAATAATTTAAAGGATTAAAATGCATTTCTATGGCGTAATCGGTCAGTATTGCCATACGCAATATCCTGTCTTAACCACATGTACGAAAACATGTTAGCCAGTCGTGGGAGTTGTATCTTTTAATAAAATAGTGTTGAAATGTTTATACAGTAAGATCATGCGGAGTTTTTACATTTATTTTCCGACCTTCTACATGTACATGTATATAGGACACATCTCATTTAAATGCATTATCACCTTAATGTTATATTATGTGAACAAACAGAGCATTCTCTGAAATCCGGAATTGTGTTAAATGATTTCTAAAAGCCATTAACCTACTAAACTACAGTTGAGAATACGTTATTCTGTCGCGTACAAACAAAAACGAAACACATTGCAATATAATCTTAAAAGCGTCACACAAAAAATGTTAGATAATTCTAACAACTCGGAAAAATCTGAGTGGCGAACAGTATGGAGCCTGATCAGAAACCGGGTTAACCAACGTCAGGTATACCTGATATAGATTCTAGCTGTGAACAATATAACTCGCATTTATTACGAAAGTGTAACATCTTTTCAACTGTACCATCTGCTTTTAAACTGCCGCCTGCGCACAGACAAAACATCAATAGGACATTGCGTATCACTAGTTACAGTGGAGAAAACGTTATTCTTTCCCAATAAACGCGTTTACGCTAAAACAACTATTTCTAGTACAAACAGTCTACCGGCGTCTGATCTGGCTCCAAACTGTTTGCCTCTCAGCTTAATATCAAACTTCAGAATTGTCAAACAGATGTTATTTTGTACATTTTATTGCAATGCGTTTGCGTTTCGTTTGCGTTTAAACGGGAGAGAATAACGTTTTCACCTCTGTAACAAATGCGATCCTGATAAGTCACCGAACTTCCCACTTTATGATTGCCAAAATGCCTTGGCTAACAGTTTTAATGTACGCCAGACTTTGTATTACTCTGCGTCTAATCTCGATTCGAACTGTTTGACACTCGTATTGATGTTTCAACCGTTTACAGAACATAAAGAGTTTTGAGTTACATGTACATGTAGTTTAAAATTACAGTTTGTAAGCATTTGATTGTAAACCCTTTCAACGCCATGTTTTACCGTCGACGTCAACTCTATTACTTGTACTTTAATCCCCTCTCTGAAATGACGTCATGCACTTAAAACAATTGTCGTCTATTTTCATTTAAGTTAATTTGACTTAAAGAAGAACAAAATGAGCATCAATCAGTTTAGTTACTGATCAGACGCCGCTTTACGCCGTGTCTGGTCAGGATACAAACTGTTTGAAAGTAACCAATATTATATACTCAGGGTAAGGCAGTAAAGAGGTTAAACAGATGCCTGCACATTATTTTCAAATTTATATTTAAGGCAGTATCTACATGTATCACTAACGATACAATGTAAGAGTGCAAAACAGTTTGTATATTGAACATACGAGGAGTCTGATCTTGATCCAAACTGTTTGCAAAATAGCCTCTAGTCAAAGATGGCAAAGAAAAGTCTAAGCTAGATAAAGGTTTGACGGAAATAGCTATCTTGACGTTATACTGATGTGAAATGAACTAAAAGACATTAGCCTGTTGCGATTGAACTCATTTAAAATGGTTTAATGCCAGTGCTCAATGGCCCGACAGTTCATGCTTTCATAGCCTGTCTTTTATTCGCAGGTCCCGATACGCCGACTCTGTTATTAATCATAAATGATCTCCAAACGCATCTACGGTAAAGCATATAATAAAACTCATCATCGCCCGTATTCATGGAGGAAGTATTTCATCTCAACCAATCTCAATACGTTTCATGCTCGAAGAATTAAGTTGAAAGAGGCATATGCTTCCAAGGCAATATGATTGTTGCAGCATGACGAAATCATGTGGAAAAATTGACATACAGTAAATCCTATACTCATCTGTTATTTCACTTAAAACGTGTCCATTTAAAAAAACATATTGCTGCTTAATGCAGGACATACGTAAATGCAGAAAGCTCCTACAGGAGCTTTCTGCATTTACGTATGTCCTGCATTAAGTTGTAACCTTTATGCGACATCGTGTGTTCGTCGTCTTGGAATATGTTGCTTATCAACGGGTTTGTTGTAGTTATAGAAAAAAATTGAACGAAGGAAATCATAAAGAACAAGTCCCTAAGCGAGAGGTAATAAGGTGAACATATGGATAATGCGAGTTTGATGAGGCTCATCTCGATGCTATCGAAAACTTTAGGTGCATTGGAACCGAACACGTACGGGAAAGACATATTATTATATCCTTTTTACGGGAAGTCATAGTTTTGTATCACTTTTAACCCTTACCCATAAGGCTAATTTTACACTTTTTATTTGTTCGTATACTTACAAATATAGTTCCACGCTCAACAGAAATGAATATGTTCCATAAGAAGTAAATTGCAGCTTAAACCATGCTTAAAGTAAAGCATGATTCGCGTTTAGGCACCTACTGCTTTACTTTACTTTCAATCTGCTTTGAGATGTCACCATTCTGCAATACTAGAAATAGACTGCTTACAATAGATCTGTATCCAATATAATAAAACGTCAAAACAACACGATTATTGCAAACTAAATGTGACGGTTTATTTAAAATAGATTGAAATGTGCAAATACAGAGTAGAATACCTTATTGTTGCTTGTATACATGTAAACGCAAACGCATTGCAATAAAACGCCAAAAAGACAATTTTCAGATAATTAAATATATTCATGTTAATATGAGTGGCAAACAGTTTGGTGCCTGATCAGGCGCCGGGTAACCCGGCGTCTGATCAGGCCCCAAACACTTTGCAAAGGAAATAAGAACCGGACTTGTTTGACACTTACAATTTCGAAAATCTGAAAATCGACAATAATGTAAATGTACATCATGAATCCTTCTTGACAAATATTATTTGAGTTGTCGCTTAAGTTGGTTGTTACTGATCTATAATTTTGATTAAATACTTAATTATACCGAAAGTAATAGATTGTTTCTTTGGTTATCATTTATTCATCTGAAATAGAACAATTATTCATACATGTACAGTGGAGAATCTGTTATTCTTTCCCGTTTAAACGCAAACGTACGCAAACGCAAAGCACTAAACCGTAGAAAAGAACAACTTTTGGACAATTCTGATATTTCATGTTTATCTTGGTGGCAAACAGTTTGGAGCCTGATCAGACGCCGGGTTACCCGGCGTCTGATCTGGCTCCAAACTGTTTGCAAGGGCAATAATAGATTTAGCGTTAACGTGTTTATTGGGAAAGAATAACACATTATCCACTGTATCCTAAAATCTCTTTTGTTTGTAAAAACGCGACTATTTAAACCTTTCCAAATGTCAAAATTAAGAATTTCTATTTACCCCTTCACTACTTTATCACCCACACGATTGTTAATTGCAAACAGTTTGGATCTTGATCAGACGCTACAAAACGTAACGTCTGATCAAGATCCAAACTGTTCGACACTCAAATTTATATTTCATTTCTTAAGTCAAAATACCTCAACTTTAACTCTTTCCTCCCTGAAACTTTAAATGGGCAATTCCAGTTTCCATTTTAGTCTAGTCCATTTCTGACTTTTAAGGGTTGTTTTTGTGAATGTCTGGCATTGTGACAAACAGTGAAGACCCTGATCAGAGGGCTCCTTTCGGAGCCCTCTGATCTGGGTCTTCACTGTTTGCGCAGGACAAGTGTACTATACACATGTACACTGTTTGAAAAGCACGCCTATATGCGGGACTAGGGTTCAAAGAGTTAAATTGGAGAAATAAAAGCAGATGACAATTGTTTCAAGCTGATGGCATCATGGCAGTGAAAGGGGTTAATTCAAAACAATTGTGTAATTTTAATAAACTGTTGTCCTTTTTTACACTGAATATGTTATTACAGTGGAGAAATAGTTATTATTTCCCAATAAACGCGTTTACGCAAAAACTATTATTTCAATTGCAAACAGTTTGTAGCCAGATCAGACGTCGGGTAACCCGGCGTCTGATCAGGTTCCAAACTATTTGCAACTCAGATTAAAGCGTATAGTCAAAATTGTCGAGTAGTTTTATCAACGTTTGATAGCGATGCGTTTGCGTTTCGTTTGCATTGAACTAAATTGGTGTGCATATACAGCGGATAAAACGTTATTCTTTCCCAACAAACGCGTTTACGCTTAAACTGTTATTTACCACTGCAAACTGTTTGGAGCCAGGTCAGGCCCCACACCGTTTGATATTCAAAATAAAATGAATAAAATTAATGGTTATCATTTTCTCCCATTTGCAATGCCATTCGTTTGCGTTTTGCTTGCTTTGAGACGTAAATGAATAACGTATTCTCAACTGTATCATATATACATGTACTAGCATTGCTGCTATTACATGTAAAACTTGTACTTACACACAAAATTTGTACAAATCACGAGTCTATTTTGTATTTTACATGTACTTCTTTTGGCGCGATAAAACATAATTACACTTTATCAACCAGTGATGTCTGGACTCTTGTTGTGTAAACTGCATTCTATGACAGCGGCTGGATTGGTAAATATAGGTTATAAACCCTTCTGTATTTCTATCTTAATAGTATTATTTTCTTTTATACAAAACATCAACGTTCGTTAAGATTTAATTTAGATGTTATTAAGACAGCGATAAGAATTAAGTGAGTTTTCTTGTTATACATTTAGAGCAATATGCATGTATCATATCCGCAGATAAATACAGGGTCTCTGATAAGGGGGTATTTCCAAAACTTAAATCTTTATTTCTGCTTTAAGCCCTATGATGCCACTACTCGTTAAAACCGTCTACTCGAGACGATTCTAATGAGTAGTAACACCATAGGGTTTAATGCTGATATGGGTGAGAAAATGTTGGATTTGTTCAGTTTACTCCCTCTAATCAAGAGCCCTGTCAATATCAGCAGTATGCATACTGCTCGCTGCCTATACATTTATAATAACCATTCAAGAATAGTATGGATCCCTGAGAACTGTTTCAGACGGTGAACCTTTCAAGCAACACTTACAGTGGAGAAGACGTTATTCTTTCCTAATAAACGCGTTTACGCTGAAACTATTATTTCCATTGCAAACAGTAACCCGTCGTCAGAAATAGCTCCAAACTGTTTGCCACTCAGATTCAAATACAGTGGAGAATCTGTTATTCTTTCCCGTTTAAGCGCAAACGTACGCAAACGCAAAGCACTAAAACGTATAAAAGAACAACTTTTGGACAATTCTGATAATTCTTGTTTATCTTGGTGGCAAACAGTTTGGAGCCTGATCAGACGCCGGGTTAACCGGCGTCTGATCTGGCTCCAAACTGTTTGCACAGCAAATAATAGTTTTAGCGTAAACGCGTTTATTGGGAAAGAATAACAGATTCTCCACTGTAGATACTCAGAATTGTCAAAAGATTTCCTACATTTTTCTGTTAGCGTTTGCGTTTGGTGTGTGTAAACGAGAAAAAACAGGTTAACTCTACTGTACATAGCGTATCAAAAGTTTAATACATGTATGAAGTAAAGTAATTGGCGAATCAATATTGATTGTATAGACAGTTTCTCAGAAATATTATAAAATTTGTAAATGCTTTCAGTCTTCTTACATGTAATAATTACACTGCCTATGGCGCCAAAACGCGACTTTGCAAACACTGTTTATCCTGATATGTCGCCGGGTTTAGCGCTGTCTGATCAGGTTCCAAACAGTTTGACACTCGTATCGAAAATTTCTTCAGTCAAAACAGTCCTAATTCTGACTTTAAAGATATTGCAGACGATATTACCAAAGTAGACGATATTTTGGCGGTGAGAGGGGTTAAAGCGGACAGTAAAACTTGACAGGGTAACGCGGCGTCTGATCAGGATCCAAACTGTTTGACACTCTTGTCGATATTTATTAAGTCATACAGCGTTAATTCTAACTCTGAAATGTGTCTTGCAGACAACAATACTGCAGCAGACGACAAAAAAGCGACGAAAGGGTACAGTGGAGAATCTGTTATTCTTTTCCAATAAACGCGTTTACGCTAAAACTGTTATTTGCAGTGCAAACAGTTTGGAGCCAGATCAGACGCCGGGTAACCCGGCGTCTGATCAGGCTCCAAACTGTTTGCCACCAAGATAAACATGAATTATCAGAATTGTCCCAAAGTTGTATTTTTCTACGTTTTAGTGCTTTGCGTTTGCGTACGTTTGCGTTTAAACGGGAAAGAATAACAGATTCTTCACTGTAAAATTCTCCCGAATAATTTGATCATGAAAGGGTTAATGCCCACATGATGGAATCGAGACAGAAATGAAATAGAATTATAAAAAGGGATAGGCTGGTACAGTGGAGAATGTGTTATTCTTTCCCGATAAACGCGTTTACGCTAAAACTATTTTTTTATTACAAACCGTTTGGAGCCAGATCAGACGCCGGGTAACCCGGCGTCTGATCAGGTTTCAAACTGTTTGCCATCAATATAAACATGAAATATCAGAATTGTCCAAAGGTTGTTCTTTTCTACGTTTTAGTGCTTTGCGTTTGCGTACGTTTGCGTTTAAACGGGAAAGAATAACAGATTCTCCACTGCATTTTGGCGAACAAAACAGAATATTTTGAATCGTACGTATTTTACTGCATGTTATAATTCAACATAATGACGTCTTTTGTAAAATTTCATAGCACTAATCGAGCAAATCACGCTATAACATGTAAAACGTAAAACAATTGCGTTAAAAACAAAAAGCTCCCGTAGAAGTAATCTGGTTTTGCTATACAGACATTGGATTTAAACAGCAATTTGTCTGCAAAACCAGCAACAAGTTTTAGTTTTAGGATTCTTTACATGCAAGGCCATCGAAAATGTTAAGCATTTGGAAAAGTTAACATTATGCTGGCGAACTCATGGTCCAAAATGGTCGAAACTCTGATGATATTGCCATCAAGGAAAATGTACAAATATACCAACCGGACACATTAAATATCTTTTTCAAATATTCTAGATGTGTCATAGAGTTGCACTATTGGTCAAATCGAAGTCTATGGGTTTTGACAGTCTACCTTTTGACAGTCAACGTGAACCTATCTATTAAAACCTTCCTATTACGTCCACTAAACATATCGGTACATGTAGTTGGTTGTTTAAAAGACAGGTAACAACTTTAAACAAGATAACAATAAAACAGAATGTTCCTGAAGGTGAAATGCGATTAATATATTTGGGAACTTTATTATGTGCTCTATCATGTATTAAAATCGCCATTGATAGTATGTGCGCAAATTGGAAAATGGTTCCCGAGGAGTAATAATCGAATCACCTTGGTTTAAGCAGTCAATTTTCTTAAACACCTAATACAGTGGAGAAAACGTTATTCTTTCCCGTTTAAACGAAACGAAACACAAACGCAAAACGCTAAAACGTAGAAAAGTACAACTTTTGGACAATTCTGATAATTCATGTTTATATTGATGGCAAACAGTTTGGAGCCTGATCAGACGCCGGGTTACCCGGCGTCTGATCGGGCTCCAAACGGTTTGTAATATAAAAAAATAGTTTTAGCGTAAACGCGTTTATTGGGAAAGAATAACGTTTTCTCCACTGTACCAATCACCTTGGTTTAAGCAGTCAATTTTCTTAAAAAGCTAATACTTAACACAGTTTAGTTGTCGTAATAGAGAGGATTTACTGTAATTTTGTAGAAATGAAATGTTGCAGCATACGCTCAATGGCGAAGGCGATGTTCGTTTAGTTTCGTGTTACAGTGGAGAATCTGTTATTCTTTCCCGTTTAAACGCAAACGTACGCAAACGCAAATCACTAAAACGTAGAAAAGAACAACTTTTGGACAATTCTGATAATTCTTGTTTATCTTGGTGGCAAACAGTTTGGAGCCTGATCAGACGCCGGGTTACCCGGCGTCTGATCTGGCTCCAAACTGTTTGCACAGCAAATAATAGTTTTAGCGTAAACGCGTTTACTTGGAAAGAATAACAGATTCTCCACTGTAACGTTTGAACTGTAGTCACACATATAGTTGTGCTTTTAACACGAAATATCTCTATAGAGTGCATTTATCCTATGTAATCAGAGAATCCTAAGATCATGAGGTTCCTAAACAAGCTCTCTAGCCAAAGTCTGCAACATTTGTAATATTGGAATTTATTAACAAAAACAACCCTAAATAATCAAAACTGGACTAGACGAACTTTGAAATTGTTACTGTTCATTTGAAGTTTCAGGGAGGAAAGGGTTTAGCGGGAAAGAGTAACTACTTTCCAAATGTAAGTAGTCGCCGTTAAATATAACCAGTTCCATTGTACGGTATGCCTTTAACTCCTTCACTGCCATGACATCACCAACTTCATCATCTTCTTTTGTTGATTATATTTAAAATTTAGGTTTTGTAACTTAAGAAATATTGAATTGAATGTCAAATAGTTTGGATCGTGATCAGACGCGGCGTAAAGCGGCGTCTGGTCAAGATCCAAACTGTTTGCAAGTAACTAGTGTACTCGGGATAAGACGGTGAAGGGGATAACAACATTACCTTTGTATAATTGAACCATATCTCAGTTGCATTGAATTAGCAAGCGATAATGTGGGAACCTGCAATCACATCACTATTTTCCATCCCTTAACTGAACTCTTTACCCCATATATTGTTTTCAGTATCGAATACAGGTAGTTGTTTATAGCAGGCTGAAAGTAACGCAGAATCCTCCTGTAGGAGTATTCTGCGTCACTTTAAGTATGTTTAAACTGCCATCTGTTACGCTATTGAAACGATCTCTTATGGTTCTTATTCAATACCGTTTAAGGGGAACTATTTCTTCCCAGCGGAGGAATAAATTAAAAAAGTACAAATGTGTGTACATTGAGTAATGCGTAAAGCAATTATTCCTGTTGGAACAATACCATGTGTGCTGTGAATTGTTCATCAATTACCTGAATGTGTACAATTGAAAATACGATACTGTAAAACAGGTATTTTTCGCGTCATATATTTCGCGTAATGCGATTTTGTATTAATTCGCGACACCATGCAACAGTTCTAGCAGGTGGTAGCTTAAAGCAGTTGCCTATTTTCATAACAAGAGACATTCGCGAATTAACGCGTAAATTCTATTCTCGCTAATAAAACCGGTTTTACGGTATTCCTCTTCATTATACTAGCTTATGTTTAATATGTTACAATGCGGTTGTCTTCCAGAGACCTTCCTACTTTGCCGCAATTCTAGGGCTTAATTGTCATAGAGAGCTGTTTTTTTGTGTATTAGACTGAGATATCGCCTCTGCCAAGAACTAAAATGAAGGCAGCGCGGTGGTTTTGATCCCAAGCGCTGCTTTGCAACGAATGAGATAAGCCAAAAGCATCTTCCTGAAATCATCAACTCATCTCATCATCCCTAGTCATTCATTGGCGCTAACTGACCTATTTTGTGTCGCAGTGCTGTAAAACCCAACAAAACGTAAATGGCATTTAGACCAAGCACCCCTTATATCGAACATGGGTTACTCCAATATATAAACATGGATAAATCTATTGGGAGCAAATTGGTTACATGTAAGCACGTGATCAGTCTAAATCTGTCAGATGTTTTGGTAGTTTCGTAGATTTGTGTAACGTAATAACTTGTCAACACGTTAATGTACTGTATAGTCTGCAGATACTATACATCATTCAGATTATTTTGGCCGCAATTTATTTTTGAGTTTGTTTCTGTAAATAGTGCGATAAAACTGGAAAGTGAATCTAAACTTGGCTGTGTGACATCATTCATAGTGAGTGTAATATATCAAAATACACCTATTACATGGGATCTAATAATTATATTAATATTTCCGAGAAAATGAAGTATAGATGAAACATAATTTAAATGACGGTGTAACACTGACTTTGAACTGCATCGGTACAGTGGAGAAAACGTTATTCTTTCCCAATAAACGCGTTTACGCTAAAACTATTATTTGCAGTGCAAACAGTTTGGAGCCAGATCAGACGCCGGGTAACCCGGCGTCTGATCAGGCTCCAAACTGTTTGCCATCAAGATAAACATGAAATATCAGAATTGTCTAAAAAGTGTTCTTTTCTACGTTTTAGTGCTTTGCGTTTGCGTACGTTTGCGTTTAAACGGGAAAGAATAACAGATTATCCACTGTATAAACATGGATAAATCTATTGGGAGCAAATTGGTTACATGTAAGCACGTGATCAGTCTAAATCTGTCAGATGTTTTAGTAGTTTCGTAGAGTTTGTGTAACGTAATAACTTGTCAACACGTTAATGTACTGTATAGTCTGCAGATACTATACATCATTCAGATTATTTTGGCCGCAATTTATTTTTGAGTTCGTTTCTGTAAATAGTGCGATAAAACTGGAAAGTGAATCTAAACTTGGCTGTGTGACATCATTCATAGTGAGTGTAATATATCAAAGTATACCTATAACATGGGATCTAATAATTATATTAATATTTCCGAGAAAATGAAGTATAGATGAAACATAATTTAAATGACGTTGTAACACTGACTTTGAACTGCATCGGTACAGTGGAGAAAACGTTATTCTTTCCCAATAAACGCGTTTACGCTAAAACTATTATTTCCATTGCAAACAGTTTGGTGCCTGATCAGACGCCGGGTAACCCGGCGTCTGATCAGGCTCCAAACTGTTTGCCACCAAGATAAACATGAATTATCAGAATTGTCCAAAAGTTGTACTTTTCTACGTTTTAGTGTTTTGCGTTTGCGATTCGTTTAGTTTAAACGGGAAAGAATAACGTATTTTCCACTGTATATAGAAGTTGATCTAAAAGTTGGCAAAGTGGAAAATACATTATGCTTTCCCATTAAACGCATTTATGCTAAAACTATTATTTCTATTGCAAAATGCTACCAATAACATTTTATGAAAAAAAAATCCATTTTAGATTGTTGGTGTTTTTCAAAATATATTTCACATTTACGCTCATTGACTCGGTACAGAAATATTCTGATTAAGGTCTACACTATTTACATGGATACTCAAATAACGATTAGACTGGGTAAAGAGCGCTATCGACAGGTACGCTGTCTGTAAAAGGCACTTATACATGTACATGTACGCTTTGTATGGTTCAAGGGTTAACAAAGACAATCCGCTTGTTAAGTGTTTGTTTTAGCGGGACATGTATGTGAATTGCATGTGTGCAAATGTTATTACAATGGAGAAGACGTAATTCTTTCCCGATATAACGCAAACGAAGCGCAAACGTTTTGCAACTAAATGTGGTAGATGGCATGCAAATGGAAAACAAGTCGGAGCCTGATCGGACATCGGATTACATGTACCCGACGTCTAATCGTGCTCAAAACAGTTTTCAATACAGTGTATAAATAATACAGTGGAGAATCTGTTATTCTTTCCCGTTTAAACGCAAACGTACGCAAACGCAAAGCACTAAAACGTAGAAAAGAACAACTTTTGGACAATTCTGATATTTCATGTTTATCTTGGTGGCAAACAGTTTGGAGCCTGATCAGACGCCGGGTTACCCGGCGTCTGATCTGGCTCCAAACTGTTTGCACTGCAAATAATAGTTTTAGCGTAAACGCGTTTATTGGGAAAGAATAACGCATTCTCCACTGTACATGTAGATGGCATGTAAATGGAAAACAAGTCGGAGCCTGATCGGACATCGGGTTACCCGACGTCTAATCTTGCTCCAAACAGTTTTCAATATATATAATAACATTAATATACGAACATTTTATACGTTTATTGAGAAAGAATAATTTCTGTTCCTTTGGTAGTGGTGATGTCAGCTTATTTCCCCGTTAAATCCAAGTGAATGCTTTCTATACATACAGTGTAGAAATATTAATATTATTTCCAAAATACAAGTGTGTACGCTTAAATTATATGTTTCATTGCAAACAGTTTGGAGGCCGATCAGACGCCGGGTAACCCTGCGCCTGATCCGGTTCGTAACTGTTTGCCACTCAGATTAACATGAGTTACCAGAATTGACGAGAAGCTGTTCTCTTCTACGTTTCACTGTTATGTGTTTGCGTTAATACAGGAAGGAATTATGTCTTTTCCACTGTACCTTACTACAGTGGAGAATCTGTTATTCTTTCCCAATAAACGCGTTTACGCTAAAACTATTATTTGCACTGCAAACAGTTTGAAGCCAGATCAGACGCCGGGTAACCCGGCGTCTGATCAGGCTCCAAACTGTTTGCCACCAAGATAAACATGAAATATCAGAATTGTCCAAAAGTTGTTCTTTTCTACGTTTTAGTGCTTTGCGTTTGCGTACGTTTGCGTTTAAACGGGAAAGAATAACAGATTCTCCACTGTACATAATATTATATGACATATTGCTTTACTTCTCTTTAAGGTCCAGTGGATAAGTCGGAATAATTTCCCGTTTACTTTAAACGAAACCAAACACTGTATAATTAAATGTAAATAATGACAGCTTTTACACGATCTAACGAGTCAATTTTTTATCTGATTGTGAAACAGTTTTGTTCCAGGTATCCCTGTGTCTTATCTGACAATGCACTGTCCACAATAAACAAACTTATCTAAGCATAAATGCGTTTTGGAGAAAGGGTAACATCTTTTCCCCAGTATCATAAATAATTGCAATTATAGAAAAGATCGATACATAGAGACATTCACGTCCTCCACATGGGCAATTACAAAATACTAACATCTGTTTATTTCTGTCACTAGACTATTAAACTGGTTTTATTTATTGCTGATTCCGGGGCTGTGTTATATTATGTAGTTATTTTGTATTATGTTATAGTATACCCTAGGTCATGAAACCCATTTAAAACTTTGATACTATAACTAAAAGACAGTATGCATTATTCATAGTAAACCATTTATATACAGTAAAACCTCTATATATTACGATCTTAAAATTGTGTTTATTATATTATGTTTGCGACAGGTGACTGCTTATAGCAATGTGACAGTTAAACAGAAAGCTCCTTTAGGAGCTTTCTGTTTTACTGCCACCTTGCTTTAAGCTTTCATCCGTCCTGGAAACAATCAATTAGCCTTCGTTTTAGTGGTTGTTATGGGGACGTTTTTCTGTTCTTCTTTAATCCCTTTACTGCCCTGACGTTACCGTTTTTAACAATTGCCGTTTGCCTTCTTTCTCAAATTTAAACTTAAGGTATTTTGACTTAAAACATATTTAATACTAGTATCACACACGGTGTTTGATCAGGACCCAACTATTTGCATATTTCTATTGAACTCGGGTTCGGACGTTATAGGTACATGTATATGCGACCGGTGCAAATCAACTGCAGTGGAAAAGACAGCATTTTTCCATTTCAATGAACCAAACGCAAACGCACTTCAATTACATGCAGAAATTAAGAACTGCTTTGAAAATGATTTCGATATAATTTAACCCAGATAAAAATCATTTTACAGCTTGGTCCTATTCCATATTACCCGGTGTCTTATCAGACGCCAAACAAATTGCGTGGGAGAGAATAACGACTTTTCTACTCTACTTGTACTTCTTTAGTGGAATTCCGATATATATATTTCATTGCATTGGGTTTGATTCCTTTAAATGAGACGTACTAACATATGTGCATCTGCAGGTTTCACATGCAACACAGATGACAACAGAGCGTGTGAAAAGTACATGCACAGAATTGCTTTGCTTACAGCCTGCGATAACACTTTACCTGATAGTCTATTTCTAATATTGAAGATAGGTGACTTCTTAAAGCAGGTTGAAACTAAATCAAAACGCGCCTTAATGTGCATTCTGCTTTACTTTCAGCCTGCGTTAAGCTATCATGTGATATATAATAGAAAGTTTTCCCTATAATATATCTTCATACATGTAACTGATTAAATTGGAATTATTTTCTTCAGCGGATGAAAAAATTAAACGCGCTAAAAGCCGCTGCTATTAAAAAATATTAGGAAAAGGGATAAATCAGTCATCTGTGATGACAGTACCAACCAACGAGTCATTTTAAGATTTGTTTTTAAATAGCGACATTATTTGTTAAAGGGTCTTTTTGAAACAGACACATCTATCTAGATACAATAATATATTATATCGAAATTTCGACCAATATGTATAGTGAAAGACGTTATTATTTCCCTATAAACGCTTTTATATGCTGAAAGCCTAATTCAAATGCTACATGTAGCAGTTTGGAGCCAAATAAGATGTAGAGTAACCCGCCCGGCATATGTTCAGACTTCAAACTGTTTGTCTCGCAGTTAAATCAGAATATTTAACACATACGGGACTTCTAGACCTGCATGTATCCTTTTCTATTCCCTTACACGGGAAATAATCGTGTATTCTCCACAGTGTCACTATGCGGTCCCAGATGAAATATATACCAGACATAATTACATGTATGATGTCAATGAAAATGACTTGCAAACGGTCAATTTTGCCTATTGGACCACCGTGTGATAGTGTAATGGACAATAACCTCTTCTCCAAAGTCAACCCTAGTGACACCAGTGCGCAACTGTCACACATTCTACAGTGGAGAACACGTAATTCTTTTCCGTTTAAACGCAAACTAAACGCACACGCAATGCAATGAAATATAGAAAATTACAATGTGTTTGTTAATTCTGACTTCTAGTTATTACATGTATCTGAGTGGCAAACAGTTTGGAGCCAGATCAGATGCCGGGCTATCCTTTAAGAGCTTTCTGTTTGAGTTTCTCCTTGATTTAAGCTTTCACCTATCTTTTATACAATCATCTAGCCTTTCTTTAGTGGTAATAATAGAGATAGTTCTCTATACTTCTACAGACTCATCTCTTGGAAACCATTTGTGTAGTGACATCCTAATCTTTAACGTATGGCACTGCCTACGCAACTCTAATTTTAAACAGAACGCTTCCTCGTGTTCAAAAGTTGCACAAAGGGAATGTAAACTCATATAGTAGAGAATAATTTATTATTTCCCAATAACCGTTTTTACTCAAAACTATTATGTTTCTATGCGAACAGTCTGGAGCCAGAGCAGGCGCTTGGTACATGTAAACCGGTATCTAATTACATGTAGGTTCCAAGCTGTTTGCCACTCAGATTAAAACACTTGTCATTTTACTTTTTACTGCATTGCGTTATCATTTCGTTGTCGTTTAAACGGGAAAGGATAACGTATCTACTGTTCACACGCAAATCTATGTCAATATTCCGGGCATTGGCATCTTCAAGAACAATACATTTATCTTATAGACAGTTATGCATAGTGGTTGTCAAAGAACCATTGCATGTAGACAGCCGCTATATAATTGTCTATATTAACCCTCTCGCTGCCCTAACCCTAGTACAAATATTATTTGCAAACAGTTTTGACCCTGACCAGACGCCGTGAAATCGGCATCTGATCAGGATCCCAACTGTTTGAAATTCATACGAATATTTCTTTTCTAACATGATTTAAAATTTGAAAAAGAGAAATAACAGCAAACGACAATTGTTTAAAAATGATGAGGTTTAGCAGTAAAGGGATTAAGATAAACGTGCCTTTCTTTAAAAAGATCACCAGTGGAAACATTGAGATTTATTTATTTTTACTGACAGATCCAGCTTAATGTTTGTACTCTTCAAGATGCCTTTCACAAGTTTATCTAAACGGTTGTAAAATCAAGATTGTGCTGTGGAGAATTATGCTTACAGTGGAGAAAACGTTAATATTTCCCAATAAACGCATTTACGCTAAAACTACTATTCCCAGTGCAAACAGTTTGGAGCCAGATCAGACGCCGGGTAAACCGGCGTCTTATCAGGCACCAAACCATTTGCCACTCAACTTAATATCAATAGTCAAATTGTCAAAAAAAATGTTTTTTCTACATTTTAGTGTTTTGCGTTTGCGGTTCGTTTGCGTTTAAGCGGGAAAGAATAACGTTTTCTCCACTGTATTCCTTTCCAAGTAAGCGCGTTTGTACTACATGTACAGTGGATAATGTGTTATTCTTTACCAATAAACGCGTTTACGCAAATACTATATCAGAATTGTCCAAAAGTTGTTCTTTTATACGTTTTAGTGTTTGCGTTTGCCTACGTTTGCGTTTAAACGGGAAAGAATAACAGAGTCTCCACTGTACACATGTAAAATATTCATGCCCACTGCAAACCGTCTTAATGATTTGCAGGCGTTCTAAAACAATATACAATCTAAACTTAAAACGAAATGACACAAGTTCCGTCGTTTAACGTATTGCCTTTATAATTTGTTTCTTTTGAATTGGGAAGAAATGCAAATAATTCACAGTACTGTATCTCCGTTTCCCAAGATACTTCGTCCTGTGGAAATTGACACTAAATTATGCGCCTGTTTAAATAAGTTGTGTCAAACGTCAAATAAAAAAGGAAACAGGCAAACAGTGTAGACTTTGTTGCTTGTTCCTTTTCTTTTATTGTGTTTTAGTTGCAACATATTGTTGAACTTTTTCAATACCAACAAACAGGGCTGCCACAAGTTGATCATGAAAAATCCTAAGATTTCCAAATTTTCTATTTTTCAAGCGCAATTATTTAAAGCAAATTAAATGTAAAGCAGAATGTGCCTTAAGGCGCATCCTTTTTTACTTCTTGCCTGCTTGAAGCTACTATCTACTAGGATAAAACTCCGAAGATTTCGGAAAATTCCAGAGAAATGGCAGCCCTGAACAAACAAAACAAACTATGTCAAACTATTTTCCTTCTGCCACTATAATCATAGTAACAAACATTTTGGCTTCAAAATCAGAAGCCGAGATCCTCCGCGTCTAATATGGATCGATACTTCTTGTACATACATGTATTAAGGTTGATGACTCCAAATGAGATCGGGCCAATGTCGGTCAATATCGGTAATTTACGGAAAGGGATAGGCCATTCTCGTCAACCTCATTTCCCGCTAAAATGCAACTTACAGTGGAGAATCTGTTATTTTTTCCCAATAAACGCGTTTACGCTAAAACTATTATTTGCAGTGCAAACAGTTTGGAGCCAGATCAGACGCCGACGTCTGATCAGGCTCCAAACTGTTTGCCACCAAGATAAACAAGAATTATCAGAATTGTCCAAAAGTTGTTCTTTTCTACGTTTCAGTGCTTTGCGTTTGCGTACGTTTGCGTTTAAACGGGAAAGAATAACATATTCTCCACTGTAACACACTGCCATAGAATGTTTAACACGACCAGGATTTTCTTTAAAATGTTGACGAGTCTTAAAGCCTAGGCTCAACTCTTACCAATCAAATGCTTGAAAACAAACTTAAACTCAACTCAAAAGCTCTAAAATCGTGGGGCCTTGATCCTAGGTTATGAAACATTCTCATTTCGCATGCACACAAACATTTATTCCGACACAAATTTGATTGAATATGGAGCTTCAATCATTTTAAATGCATGATTGGTGTCTAGACGAATAATCTTTGAAGTTAAACGTTAATATATTTATAGTTTTTTTGTTTTAAATACAAGTAGCATGAAGCGTCCGAGTGTGAAACATGTACCGAAAACAGAATAGTTTGTAGGTCTGTTCTCAAGCTTACAAAACATCATTCGTGTCTTATTCCGAGCATGCTACTAAAACTAAGAATGCTTTGTACATGTAACCTTGGCAACAGACCTATAAACTTCTACTTTGTAAATATATTTGAAGGAGTGTCTGAATATTTCTTCAGGAAATATATTATTCAGTGTTTGGGACGGAGAAAATAGTCCCGTCTACAGAGACGTCCGGTTAGGGGCGTCTGTTTGTCTGATGTGACCGTGTGGATCCTCTTAATGCATGTTAAAAGAGGAAAACTCACCTTCTGCACGCTATGGTTTTGTCATCTGCATAATTTGTTGTCTACAAAAGATAAAACATCGAAGTTGATTCATCTTTTTTTCATAATTTATCACCAGATTGTCAAACATTTTGTAAACAGTTTCGATCCAGATGAGACGCCGAGTTACTGTTTACATCATTGATAACGTATTCGCCGGCACTGTTCAGAACGCTTAGCACGGTCACGTGACTACACTACATGACAGACACATTATTTGTCATCGACAAATGCGCTATCAGGGATTTCATATTGTTTGGTAATACAGTGGGCTATTACATGTATTTCCAAATAAACGCGTTTTTCCGTTAAAACTATTATTTCCATTGCAAACAGCTTGGAGCCAGATCAGACGCCGGGTTACCCGGCGTCTGATCAGGCTCCAAATTGTTTGTCATTCAGACTTAAATTAATAATTATGATTGTCAAAAAGTTGTCATTTTCTCCATTTTATTGCAATGCGTTTGCGTTTCGTTTCCGTTTAAACGGGAAAGAATAACGTTTTCTCCACTGTAACATAATGATAAATCGGTCACAAAGAGCTGTACGTTTGCTATTAAATAATAGATAGCCGTAATGAAAAGTTACTTTCTGTAGTCATTAATCACAAAATGTTCACTTTAGGCTATTATAAATATATTATCACTAATCCGTTCCGGGTTATTTTCAAGTACATGTACAACGTATTTATTATCACTGTACATGTATGAAGGCGGATTACCTATATATGTATTCCTAAAATAATGTCTTGAAAGAGCAATTTGTGCGCGTACAGTGGAGGATGTGTTATTCTTTCCCAATAAACGCGTTTACGCTAAAACTATTATTTCCATTGCAAACAGTTTGGAGCCAGATCAGACGCCGGGTAACCCGGCGTCTGATCAGGCTCCAAACTGTTTGCCACCAAGATAAACATGAAATATCAGAATTGTCCAAAAGTTGTTCTTTTCTACGTTTTAGCGTTTTGCGTTTGCGTACGTTTGCGTTTAAACGGGAAAGAATAACAGATTCTCCACTGTACAACATACAATAGAACCATGACTTTTCCCAATTTCACGTCGAACTTACAGTAGAGAAGAAGTTTTGTTTTTACCAAAACGGGGTCATACTAAAACGTTTACATCCACTGCAAAAAAATTGTACTCAGATCAGACGCCGAGTAACTCTTGGTCTGACCAGGCTCCAAACTGTTTGCTACTTAGATTAAACCGAATCGTCAACTATTTCAGAAAATGTTGTTATTTTAATTGTATTGTAGATGTATTGTGTTTAAATTGAGCGTCGTTTAAACGGAAAATAATAATATCTTATCCGCTCTTACACCCGTATTGCAATATTAATAAGTTAAGACGTTAATTGACTACGTTTTAACATTGCAATGTGGGTACAGTGGAGAAAACGTTATTCTTTCCCGTTTAAACGCAAACGAAACGCAAACGAAATACACTAAAATGTAGAACATAACACTTGTGACTTTTGCTATTGAACTGAGTGGCAAACAGTTTTGAGTGTGATCAGACGCCGCCGGGTACCCGGCGTCTGATCTGGCTCCAAACTGTTTGTATTGGAAATAATAGTTTCAGCGTAAACGCGTTTATTGAGAAAGAATAACGAATTCGCCACTGTAACTCTTGCTAAATCAAACTGGCGTTGTCGAGATTCAACAACTTCGAGTACAACGAGTTTGAGTTTGATTTATCAAGGTTTGATTGTGTACCATTCTGTAGGGCGCATTACCATTCTGTAGGGTATGTCATTGTCGTCTGTATATGTTGTTCTCTGAAACAACAATTATCAAAGTCAATGTACATGCATTATCATTCAGAAGGTGTTAACATATAGGTGCCAAACAGTTTTAAATTAGATGAAACGGCATCTCAACTTAACCCAAGCTACCTGGACGGTTGTCACAAATTTGCGCTTAAAGCTGTTTCCAATTCTATCAACGTAGTGTTCATAAACGCAAACCATCAGAGTGTGACACAGTTCTACTACAGTTGAGATGCTCAACATCTCGAGTAGATAATTTTGTCTTTTCAACAGCTATCAGAAACTCTTAGCAGTTAAAATAACATATCTGTATTCTGTAATCTGTAATCAGAACATAACAGAACTTATCGTTCTACACCCAGGCATGTAAGCAGCGTGAGATATGGACAGTGAATTATACAGTTAGTATGACGTGTAGATAATGTCATATAATTGGAAGTTCACTGTTTAAATCAAGAAAGTTTGTTAACACTTTCACTGTCAAATGTTCCGTGAGTTTATTTCCCCCTTGACCGTTTCATTGCCGTCTGCTTCAATATTGGTGTTTGCAATACCGTTTCAAAGTTAGTTGTAAGCCGGTATATGTGTACATGTGCGATTAACAAAATCTCACACAAACACACACACACACACATCTTTCAGAAGGTTAAGCATAATGTAACATATATGGAAACTCTGAATATGATGACAAAATTAGTAATACTATTCTTTACAAAAACGCTTTATGCTAAAACTGTTTCGAGCAGTTTGGAGCCAGATCAAATGTCAAGTAACATACTGGATCATGTTTGAAACTGTTTGCCATCCATAAATAAAAAATGAAGTTTTTCCTTACATATTAAGATATATAGTTATATTGTTTTCTACATTTGATTCAGTTGTGTTTGCGTTTAATAACCGTTTAAACAACGTCTTCCGTTCTGTGCTGTTGACTATCACTGATTAAAAATCAACAATACCGACATAGTCAAGTTTGTTTTAAGAAAAGAAAAACAATTGTTGTTCATTGACTGGTGCCTTTTGCCAATAATGTAGAGCAAGATCAAACACAGAGTTCTGTTGATTCCGATCAGTCCCTGAATTGTTTGCCACTCAGATAAAATAATGGTCAACAACATGTGTAGTATTTCTATATTTGTTTGCAAATTGTTTGTTCGTTAAGCCATAATGAAAACGTTTTCTCCATTGGATCAATACACTGTTCAATTCGAAAGACCTGCTATATGATCTTTTGTCGCTCAACAAACTCCCTCGGGCGAATTTAGATAACTTTAATGGGTACTAAACGAGTTCCTAGCACGTGAAGCACTCGTAAGATTTCACCTTTTATTAGAAATACACGCCACTTATTGCGTCTGACACTTGACAAGCATACAGTTGAGGAGACGTTATTCTTTCCCAATAAACGAATTACGCTAAAACTATTATTTCCAGTACAAACCGTTTGGAGCAAGATCAGACACCGGGTAACCCGGTGTCTGATCAGGCTCCAAACTGTTTGCCACTCGGCTTAATATCAATAGTCAGAATTGTCCAAAAGTTGTTATTTTCTACATTTTAGTGTATTCCGTTTGCGTTTCGTTTGCGTTGAAACGGGAAACAATAACGTTTTCTCCACTGTATGACGTCACTAATGACGTAAGAATAACGTTTTCTCCACTGTACAGTCGTGGAGATGTAATTCAGTCTCGTCCAACTGAAACGAAACGCAAACGAAATGTAATTTAATGGTAGAAAATATCATCTTTTTCAAATTTCTGAATATTTAGTTTTACTTGGGTGGCAAACAGTTTGGAATCTGATTAGACAACGGATCGCCAGGCCTCTAATCTTGCTTCAAACTGTTTCAGCTCACGTCAATGGTTCAGTACAGTCGCGTTTTGTACACAATCATAAGACCTTCCCTACTCTTTTATGTCAGTATAAACCTTCAGGCACCAGTGCTTATTATTGACCTCTACGAACAGAAAATGTATTTCAAAAAGTAATTTTGTTTTCTTAAATCAAATTATGTTCTCCTACCGGCCGAGTAATCTATGCTCTCATTCAAAACTAGACACAAGCAAGTTTACGTTATTTTTTGGTATATTTAATTATTTCATCAATATTTTCAGATAATTATTATGTTTTACATTTTATTCCATCGGGTTTATATTTGGAGTTGCTTAACCCCATTTACTGTCATTTTCCGAATACAGTGTCGAGGGATGGTGTACACTTGCGTTCAGAGAAATATTATATAAATATTAGATGACAGTTATGATGACATTCAAACTATCAACCCGAGAAACAGAATGTCACCCAGAAACGAATCCGAGGGTGACAGTCTTGTTTTCGAGGGTTGACAGTTTGAATGTCACACACACTGCCATCTAATATTTATTTTATTACACGAGCTTATCAACCCCTGGCTGTTGAATCGTCTCGTTCGTATTTTATAAAATATATTGTGAATAATAGTCACATGTCTTTAAAACTAGCTATACAATCATCATAACAATTTGTCAGATGTATACATGTAACCAGCCGTTCGCATATTTCTTTTTATATATTTAGTTTTTAAATTATTTTTTTTCATGATATCAAATACTTTTTAAAAGATTATTTCCACAAAACGCTGACTTAATAGGCATTGTATCTGCTTACATACTGTCTGCAAAATCACACACAAGCGAAGAGTTAAAACTGGTTCATGTGATTTGGACATCATTATGTCTCAGTCGTATGTTATCATGTCTGGAAATTTTCAGGGAATGTGAATGCAAATGATGCAGTTGGGAATGTATCATTATCTAGTTTTATACAAAACAAGATACAGTGGAGAATCTGTTATTCTTTCCCGTTTAAACGCAAACGTACGCAAACGCACGCAAACGCAAAGCACTAAAACGTAGAAAAGAACAACTTTTGGACAATTCTGATATTTCATGTTTATATTGATGGCAAACAGTTTGGAGCCTGATCAGACGCCGGGTTACCCGGCGTTTGATCTGGCTCCAAACTGTTTGCACTGCAAATAATAGTTTTAGCGTAAACGCGTTTATTGGGAAAGAATAACACATTCTCCACTGTAGAACGAAGGGGTGATTGGGTAAAGCACAAACATAGAAAAGCATACTGGCAAACAGTCTTATAAGGCGAAGAGTTACATGTACATGCACTATGCTGCGATCTAGTTCAAACTTGTGTTCAATGGACAGCAAAACTTTAGCACAAACATGATTGTTTGCTTCTCCGACTGCATTGATTATTATGGTGAAGGACGTGTAAACCAATACGTTACGCAACATGTTGATGCAAGTAAGGTTTTTCTGCTGGCAGTAGCATTATAAGTTCTCACCTCACCAATATTAAAGCTAAAGGACTGAAACATGTTTTGGTGTTTTTTATTGATAAACGTGAAAATAAAACAAGAAGAACTCAATTAATGACATATACATAATATATTTTTTAATGACGTGAGCAGAATTAGGCGCTTTAGAGTTGAGTTGTATTCATAATTTATTTTACAATAAAACATTTCTTTTACGACCACAACAATGAGTTAGTTATTAGGTGTTCACGACAGATTACAGCTTTAAGCAAGGTAACCGTAACCCAGAAGGGTCATTCAGGCGCTTTCTGTTTTACTGTCACCTTGCTTTAAGTTGCCATCTGTCTTTAATATACAAAAATTTAGCCCTCGTTTTAGCGGTCGAAATAAAGAGGTCTAACTGTATATAATTCCAGGAATATTGGAATAAATTTCGTATGAATGATTTAGTACTATACAAATGAGTTATTGCTTACAGCGGAAAAAACGTTATTCTTTCACAATAACGCGTTTACGCTAAAACTGTTATTACATGTACCATTGCAAACAGTTTGGAGCCAGATCAGACGCCGGGTAACCCGGCGTCTGACCAGGCTCCAAAATGTCTGCCACTCACTTAGATAAAAATAGATAATGATAAATGTCAAACATTTGTTATTTTCTACATTTTAGTGTTTCGCGTTTGCGTTTCGTTTGCGTTTAAATGGGAAATAATAACGTTTTCTCCACTGTATCTTGGAATACTTTGCTTTACGAACAGCGCTGCAATATAACACGTGTGCGGTGTGAGAGTTTCTTAGATATTTGAAATCTACAGTGGAGAAAACTCGGTTAAACGCAAACGAAACGCAAACGCTACACACTTAAATGTAGAAAATAGCATATCTTTGAAAATTCTGATTTTTTATATTAAGCTCAGAGGCAAACAGTTTGGAGCCTGATCAGACGCCGGGTTACCCGGCGTCTGATATGGCTCCAAACTGTTTGCAATTGAAATAATAGTTTTATCGTAAACGCGTTTGTTGGGAAATACAGTGGATAATCTGTTATTCTTTCCCGTTTAAACGCAAACGAAACGCAAACGCAAAGTACTAACACGTAGAAAAGTACAACTTTTGGACAATTCCGATAATTCATGTTTATATTGATGGCAAACAGTTTGGAGCCTGATCAGACGCCGGGTTACTACTTTGCGTTTGCATTTGTCATTCAGATTTTAATGAATCGCAGCATTTTTATTATGTTAAGCCTTGTTTAATCTTTATCATACTTCATTGAAATCTACTTTAACCATCCAAATCAGTAAACTAACTAAACCAGCGTTCGTGCTTTTTAAACTGAAGAACAATTAAGGTCAAATGGTTTGGATCTTGATCAGACGCTGCGTTACGCGGCGTCTGATCTGATTACAAACTGTTTACTAATGTAAGCCAATTTTCATTCAGCATAATCAGGGTTCAGTAGAAAATGTTAATATTTCCTCCACTGTATGCCTACATGTAATATTACTTTGGAAATGACATGCCATTTTAAGTTTTGCCCAAACAGAAAATCAAAACAAAATCGTAATTAGATATCGCACATCCCCCACTGAAGGTGCGTGTGGCACAATCACTATTTATTTCCAATACTCGCCTCCAACAACGGCATAAACTTTTGTATGTATTATTAATTGCTATTCAATGTTTATTGCTTGTCTTAAAATTGTTCGCTTTCTGCAACATTAAGAAGAAAACAGTGGAGATATATATTATTGTTTTCAATAACTGCGTTTGTTCTTAAACAATTACAGTGAAACCCCTCCAAACCGGAACCTCTAAATACCGAATTTATCTCTAAACCGGACAAACACTTTGGGCCCGTTTCCAAACCTTCTTTATTTTAACCCATTACACCATACATGTAACTACGCCGATTTACGTATTTCGTTTATTCCTACACTGAATGAAATAGTTCAACTTGATACAGTCTTGCAGATGATAGCTTAACGCAGGTTAAACGTAAAACGCCTTAAGTCGCATTCTGCTTTACTTTCAATTCGCTTTAAGTGGTCAGCTATATTCCATACTGGAAACAAGCTATTTGGTAGTGGGTTAAAACTCCATTAAACTGGAAACCCCTCTAAACTAGAAATTTTTGTTGTCCCAACATATGTCCGGTTTAGAGGTGTTTCACGGTATATAAACTCCAAACAGTTCGGTACCAGATCTGACGCCGCATAGCGCGCTATCTGATTAGCAACAGGTACCAGGCTGTTTGTCTTACATGTAGATTTGCTAATGTCTGCATTTTATTGTAATGAGATGAGTTTTGTATAAACGAGAAACAAATATGAACCATGTGATTTAGTGCTTTGAAAATAATTTATTAACTACATCAAAACAATTCATCTACTCTAACACTATTTGTTTCTTGCAAGAGATGTTTACAGATGAGCGAAGCATTAAC
Source organism: Gari tellinella (assembly GCA_922989275.2). Taxonomy (NCBI): domain Eukaryota; kingdom Metazoa; phylum Mollusca; class Bivalvia; order Cardiida; family Psammobiidae; genus Gari; species Gari tellinella. The sequence continues at coordinate 50,588,091 of OV277870.1, read as the reverse complement.
TCTTGCAACTGAGGCGTTGAATACCGGTATGTTACATCATTGTAAATTATATTTCGAGAAAATATTTATTATGTCATTCTTTAAGCGAAACTTCAAATAAATAACATCTGATATATTCGTCAGATAGCACTTTTATCATATGGTGGAGATGATATATAGGATCTGTCATGAGTCGATGTTTAAGACAAGCTGATCTCAAACGAGTCTAGAATTGAAATGTTATTAGGGGAGCCATGGCGAGCTTAATACCATTTCTATTCTAGACGAGTTTGACATCAACTTGTCTTAAGCATCGACTCATGACAGATTCTTTTTCTCAGATAACCAACGATTTTAAGCTATTTTTTAAAGCAATAGGCATTTTTTGGAAACCCGGTGAGGTCAAAACGCCGATATAAATAGTGACGTTAAAGTGACGTCATCTATCTGATCTTACACATGTTGGAGATAAGGATATTCGTAATCGTTGTTCGCTATATAATAGAAAACAAGGATAGTTATGTGAGACAAAAGTATTTCACATTACATGTAACCCTTTCCTCCCTGAAACATCAAATGGACAGTTCTAGTTTTCAATTTGGTCTATTCCATTTTTGACGTTTTAGGGATGATTTTTACAATATGTGTCAAAATGACAAACAGTGTAGACCCTGATCAGAGGGCTCCTTAAGGAGCCCTATAATCAGGGTCTACACTGTTTGCATAGGACAAGTGAACGTCTAATAGGAACACTGTTTGCAAATGACGCATATATGCGTGAATAGGGTTCAAAGAGTTAAAGCTAAATTAAACGCAAACACAGTACAAAGTTATTCTTTCCCGTTTATACGCAAACGAAACGCAAACGCAAAACACTAAAACGTAGAAAAGTTTAACCTTTGGACAATTATTGCCTTGCATTCGGGTTAAGTTTCAATGACGTCTTCCAATTGTAAAGACTCTCAAATTTAGCGAAGGATATTTACACAGAATACATACTGTACGAACAAGCCAATGTGAATGGAAAGAAAGTGGTTTAGATAAGTTACATTAAATCTTAAAAAATACACAGATTAAACCTGTTTTTATATATCATCGTTTTTATTTCTATCCCGTAGGGTAATGTAACTGTCTTATTCCAGGTTTTATTGAGACCTAATGGGCTCACATGTTGCTGTAAATAAATAACTACAGTATTGCCCAACTTCCACAACGGCTTTTAAAACCGCTAGCCGCTGAAGGAAATATGAAACAAAAGCTGAAAACGTTATGGTCACTTTACATTTATCTGTCACCTGTCTATAACAACGGAAATTAGTTTGGCAGAGGCCCTAATAGGGGTGTATTGTCTTTGACTTTTGAAATTAGGAAATAGTGTTATGGTAATACTGAGTAAGAAGCTTTACAACTGTGTGGCTTGTGTTTCATGAAATAAGAATAAAAGTATAAGACCAACCATTGTAACACGTTTTATTCGATACAAATGTAATACTTCTATACAGTCAAACTTGCAAAAACCCTCTATCGATAGCTTTTTGGAAGGAATATAGTTTGAATCGGATATATTTATACATTACATTCGGTTCCAATGTAAATGTACAGTGGAGAAAACGTTATTCTTTCCCGTTTAAACGCAAACGTACGCAAACGCAAATCACTAAAACGTAGAAAGTTACAACTTTTTTACATTTCTCACTATTTATTTTAATCTGAGTGGCAAACAGTTTAGAGCCTGATCAGACGCCGGGTAACCCGGCGTCTGATCTGGCTCCAAACTGTTTGCAATGGAAAAAATAGTTTTAGCATAAACGCGTTTATTGGGAAAGAATAACAGATTCTCCACTGCAAGTGTCACTTGCATTAAAGGACCCCTCGTTTCTTCAGTACATGATAATATGTTCCACCCTGAAACTTCAAATTAACAATTCATTCGATACAAGCCCAGAGGGCTCCTCAATCTGATCTTGATCTTCACTGTTTGTATTGGACAAGCATTGTACTCTATACAGCCACACTGTTTAGAAAGGACACGTACATACGTGTCTAGGGCACAAGGGCTTAATATAAGTCTGACTGTACTTGGTTATGCCAATTTTAACGTGCGAGTAAATGGCTTCTTAAGTTCCTATAAAACATGGTTATTTGTTTTGAATAGTGAGTATGCCATATAGTGTTGCATGTATCACTGGTAACCTTATATAGAGCTAGAAGGTTATTTTTCTCTCGTTTAACATATTGATGATCAGAGACATTTATACAGTGGAGTAAACGTTATTCTTTCCCGTTTAAACGCAAACGAAACGCAAACGCAATACACCTAAACGTAGAAAATAACAACTTTTTGACATTTCTGACTATTTATATTAAGCTGAGTGGCAAACAGTTGGGAGCCTGATCTGGCTCCAAACTGTTTGCAATGGACATCATATTTTTAATGTAAACGCGTTTATTGGGAAAGAATAACGTTTTCTCCACTGTATGTTTGTTCTTTACAAACAATGTACAATGTACCTGTACAGTATACAGTGTATATT